>OX381710.1:8858416-10058416 GCA_947462335.1 Harmothoe impar
GAGGTCCAATCTTAGTGGTTTTATCAAGCTCTTACAGTCTCCATGATGCAGGAATGCAGCTGAGGTTGGCTATAATCAGTGCTGTATGCTGCCCAAAGACAATACAACATGAAGCCTTATGCTGCTCTCAGAACACTGCTGACTAATGGTATATTCAGTCAATGTTTGGGACAAGGACAATCATAAAGTTGTTTTTTCTGTTCATCTCAATTAGCTCTGCATAACACTGTAGAGTATATTTATGACTCTAGAAAATTATACCTTTCAATTTCTCAGGAAAAGTGCTGTTTATAAAATAATCATTTCAATTTTAGCTATCACATATTTAGCCAGAAAATGTTGAATAGAGTAAGAAAACAACAAACCATTAGATACATTAGATATTCACCAGGTCTAGGTTGTGTATCATGAAACACATCTTTCCCCTGTTTAGCCTTGTAAGTTGCTTCTCATAGCCCACACTCCTAATGCTTGATAGGGTTGGCATGGCCACAAATGATATGATAGAATGCATCCAGCAGGTAGTGCAGTTCTCTTCTACATTCACACTATGGTTCACTAAGGGTCTATTACAGTTTCTTCACGGCCAATTTTAGTACAAAATCTACCTTTGCTGATATCTATAAACAGGTTAACCAGCTTAGCATGATATTGTCATCATCTGGAAAACATATCAAATTTCAATTTTGATTAAAAGTTTACTTTTGCTGCCTACATTTTGACTCATAGGCCTAAGGTGTTCTTGGGACTAAGTAATGAATGTGTCTGGCGGTTAAAAATGAGATATTTTATTTGCTGTCATGAGCAACCTCCCAAGAATGAGCACCCCCTCCCACCTTTTGGACCATATCTTCAATTTCACAGGATTTTGGATATATTTCCAACATGCCTTAGAAAGTATTTTGTAACTGTCCAGGAAACTTATACCATCAAATGATCATTAGTAAGTGTGTTATCTATATTTATCACTTTGTTATATGCTCAAAATGTGCCTTTTTCATGACTAGTTTAGACATCCACTCTGGGATATTAGTGATCTAACAACATATACTACTATATACTGCTACCTGTCATATGAAGAGGCTATACAGTGAAGGTTGGAGGGAGGGGAGGTAGTGGGGTCTGTGCACAGGGTGCTTTGAGGACTGATGTAGCAGGACTCATCCAGGTGTGAAAGGGGGTAACATCCCAGAATGCACCTAATGTGACCCCTGCTACACAAATACCACAGTACTGCCTCTAATACAAACTACCTCCAGTGCACCTCAGTGCATAAATGGTTGCATTTAAGTTATATTAGATACACGTAAATGACACATTGAGCAAATTAAAGGTAAAAAAACCATGCCAGATACTAGTTGATATATTGCTTCAACAATAATGCATACAACAATAATAAAGAAGGAACAATTGTGACTATTGATTATCTCTAAAAAGCAATACCAATGTTATCCTAACCAAACCATCAATACTGATTACTAACAATAGAAGTACAATGTTTACCTAAACTATAATTCAGCTAAACTATAAATTATATTTTATAGTTTTGCCTGCCAAAAATTGCTATAATAACTTTTCTTTTATAGATTCTTTTCAGATTTGGTGATGACTCAATTATACTGGCATACACCTATACAACATACTACCATTAACCAAATCCATCTAAACTGGGGGAGCAGGTAATTGGCTGTGATCAGGTCAGATACCTCAGCCATAAACCATCATGCTTATCAGTTTAGGTGTTCTTGAGGACTGATGGATGAAAGTATAGATAAGGCCTAAAAAGAAAGTTGTGTCCCGGTAAAGAGTTGATATTAGTGGTAAAAATGCTAAGAATTAAAAAGAAAAAGCCTTAAAAATATAAGGGTTGGCCCCAGAAATAGAGGGTCAGTCAGGATACCGGAACATAACATTGAAAATATATTCCATTTTGCACTGATACATTAATACGCATACCGCTATGTAAAGTGTGAAGCTTTGTGAAGAGTGATACCAGGTGAGTAAAGAACAAACAATTATTCCTGGTCTAATTTGGGTGGGGATAACAAACAAAATTATTGAAATTGATGGGACTCCATTGAATAACTGATAATGAAATTGGGCTTATCCTGATAGGCATCTCTTATAAAGACCTTTGTACTAGCCTTAGGTAGTAAGATGATTGATATGGTGGGTTGGTGAAAAGCAACAAAGAATTGGTACTACAATGAATACATAGTGTTTCAGTTGGACTATAGTACTCGCTGATTCTGATAATCCACTAAACATCATATCTAAGAGACCCTTGTAGTAGACTTCAATAGTGGGATGATGGATAGGGTGGAATGGGCAGAAGGTATGTATCCCAAGGGAAGAAAGGCTCCCAGAACCTCTACAAGGTGGAAGACAGGCAGACAGAGCATCTGTGTCTCCGAGGCAACCCTCGGGGGACCTGGTGACAAGGGCCAGCCAACTCAGGGGGAAAACCAGCCTGCCTGACCTGCCTGGACAATAACCCCACATGATAGCCAGACCATGTCTCCTTCCTCTTCCTCATGACTTCATATAGCGACAACAGAAAAGTATGATGTCTGAAGGGAATTTCCAACATTTAATAGCTGAATATCTATGAGGTTGATACGTTGTGGCTAAGGCAGCAGACACTTTGGGAGAGGGGAGGTGGTCAGGGATGTCAAAATGTTTAAATATAGCCATTTCCTTTTTCTGCACCAGCAGGAACTTCTGATTCATGAGGTTTCTATGGACAGGCAAATTATAGGCAATTCTTAAGCAATGGTAGACCCAAATCTTAAAGACATTCTGCAGAAGTAGGAATAAACCCTTTGGCAGAGATTGGTAAAGGCAACATCTGTGAATACAGACATTGATATTGTATTACTGCCTAACAATATCCCAATGATGTAGCATTCAGGAGAGTTGCTGACATAGTCGGGTAGAGAAGTAATTAGCTGCATTGTTAGCTACAGCAGTCACTATCAGCTCCTTAATTATTGGTCATGCATAGCAATAACTGTGAGACGTGCTTTATATGAAGTTGTGAATTCTAAAGGGTTGTAAAGAGTGTGTGGTGTTGTGTGGGTGAGTTGAGTTAGGGGTCGGTTCTTTGCGGTTAAGGGGACTCAAGCAGTGGGCTTGATGTTATGGACTATAACATAAAGGTAGAAAGACAGATACAAGGACAGAGTGAAATTAGGAGACAGGTTAATGAAGTGGACAAATAACTTCCTAGGTTATTAGAAGGGACCAGTGAGAAAGCAAGGGTTTTCAAATTTGAAAGGTTAAGGAAAGCAAACTTATTGTAGTACAGAAACTAATATGCTATAGCATATGTGCTTTCAGAGAGTTAAGGGCAATTATGGCTGAGGCTGTGGGACAGGGTAGCTGTGGTTAAGGAGGGAAGAGTATGGTGGGGACAGTGGAGAAGTGTCTCCATGAATACTTCTACAATAGATTATAAAGGCATAGCAGACCACAGCCCCATCAGCATCAATGAAGACCAATGATGCTTAGAGCAGGATTCATTGTGTCTCTCACATCCCTCACAGAATACCACATACAGTCTCCAGTCACCCATGCTTTATACACCACATTGTAAAGGAACTATTTCCCGCCATGACCACTTCTACACATAGGTAAGAGTCCTGTAGCACATCTGTCACCATGTAGTGTTTAACCCGTCATACCTTCAAGGATCACAATTTATCAAAGTGATGCCAAGGGTAACCACCCTTTTAACAGCACACCGGTATTGGACATTCATGATTTGGGCAAGAACCCTTGAGCAAATATGGGGAAGCCACCAGAACAGCAGAATATAAAGTTATGAAAACCTTGTGCCTTTCTGGTGTAATTATGACTTCCCCAGACTGCTTCCATCAGAAAGGTTCAATTATCTGGTGCTGTATAGATGAGCAGTGAGTGCTGTACGATCAGGCTTATCTCTATTGTGAGGAGCAGCACTATAGCCTCACTATAGCCTCTAAATCAGGACAGAGTGGCATTACTGCATCAAGACAATTGTATAGTCTCAAATAACTTCAGTTATCAATACCTAGCACAAAAATGCTGAGAAAAATACACCAGTTATAAAGGGCAAGAACAACGATGTCAGCACCAAAGAAAGGTGGCCTTTGGAGTGCAAATGAGTTGAGATTGATTAAATTATCAAGGAGACAGCCCTATCCTTATGGTATGTAATGAGCCATTTAAGGATGTGTAAGTGTGCAAGAGTGAGTGGCAAACGTGTCTCCATACAGCTGTGGTCTCCTGAAACACATTCAGGCACCTCTACCAAAAGCTAAGATAATATAAAGGTGTGTTCTAAGACCATATTATCAGTGAATTAAATAGATAAATGGAATAAATTGCACATATATATATATACATATAATATATGCATATAAATAGATAGATAGATAGATAGATAGATAGATAGATAGAAAGATAGATAGATAGAAAGATAGATAGAAAGATATATAGAAAAGAACCTGGCCTTTCTACCCTATATGCCCCTACCATATGGGGCCAGTGGAGAAAACAATTCCTCTCGCCAATACTTCCACTATAGCTTAAGCACCCCTTTACTCATAACCCAGCACGGAGGGTAGCTTGAGTCCCCTGGTCTCTGATTAGAGAAGTAGAAACTGCTGTCACCAATCACCAACTGCTGGGAGCTGCTCAGGGAGCTGCTCATGGACAGGATGATTAGACCTCCTGTAGATCTGCCTACTTAGGGCTGCACAGTGTTTAACTCACGCCGAGTCCCGATATGGCTCTACAAGCAAGTGATGGTTCTTCAGCTCTGGTCAGTAGAAGTAGGCCCTACTCAATCCCCAAGCTAGCACCACCTGTCTATACAGGTCCTTAATATTGTTTTGTAGGCACTAGTGGTTTACTGTGGAACTGAAAGTTTCTGTCCAGTTGAACCAACCCTTATTGAGTCCCCATCCTGACCCCAGTTGTCTGTGCAATCCCTGCAATAATGCCCTGCTACAACATCCATAGGACAAGTTTAAGTTTGTACCTGGATAACATTCCTAAACTATAGATCTACCTATCTCTCTACTCTTTGTTAAGAAATTGGTCCTGGCTTTGAAGTAGAATATTTTGATATTTCCTTAATGTCCAAGAGTGCAAGCTGTAAGTTCAGAGGTCCTACAAATATATTCTTTGATATCCTAACAGACTGCATAACTACAGAGTCTAACAGGCTGTTACATGAAGGCTATTGGGGACCCTACAGCAGAGATTGACTGAAGCCTCTGATGGTGCAGATACATCTAGCGGAAACCCATCCACGGACAGCTGAAACACTGAGGGAAGATCAGCGTTCAGTTCTGTACGGGAAGTGAACCTCAAAATGTAGCTAGTTATCCCATATCCTTTTCCCTTGGAGCCCGCTTTAGCAATATGTGCTGAATATAAGAGTAACTTATAAGCATATGTTGGTGTCCTGGAGGTTTTTGGCCTACTCTGAATCTCATTACTTTGGTACATAACCAAACAGAAAATGCTGGAAAAGATCCAAGTCAATTGGGTGAGTTGTATTATATGCCCATCTACATAAAAGATTTATCGACCATTAGGTTAGCTGTTGAATGAGGCCCTCCATGGTGTTGTTCTATTCCACATTGTCAATATCTAAAGTGCCCAGCCCAGCCTTGATCCTAGATCTTAAAATGTCCTTTCTGAGAATAAAACTTCTAAGAGTAAAAAGAATTTGCAATGTGTTTTTGACAATGTAGTTTGAAGGTTTTACACAACATTCTTATATATTTCTAAATTACTGAAAGATCCTTTATCTCTCTCTCTCTCTCTCTCTCTCTCTCTTGGCAATATTGCTTTCTCAGAAAATTTAACCAGAATGATTTTATCTGATCTGTGGAAGTATTTAGTAAGAGGCCAAGATTGAATGAGAGCTCAGACCTGAAGTGTACTCCCTGAGGGCCTTGACTTCCACTGGCAGAATCCAGGACCAGCCCTGCTGTATACATGGAGCATCCAGCCATCGGGTAGAAGCACCCGATTGAGGTCCAAGAAGACCATTCCTTAATGTCTGAGGAGACACTAAGTGCGGCCATGATCAACTAGTGCCTGTAAACTAACAAGCCGGAATAAGGATGGCTCTTTGCACTGTACAACCTCCAGTGTCCATCCTGGGGAGAGCAGCTAGATGGCATACGATCCTAAGAGTAAGCAGTAGTCAGATACCTGGATGGTTCCCCAACAATCCCTAGTCCTGGACCACCCAAGTATAGAGATCATTACACAAATATTTAGTAAGTCCGTATAGATTGGCAGGTAGTTGGCAGTGACTAGGTCAGAAACCTTCCCCATAAAGCAGTTTGTTCTTCAGCAGATATGAGACTCCATAATCAGCTTAGTACCCGGCAGAAAGCAGGCCTGGAGCACCTTTATATTACAAAGTAACTCACAGACACACTGTGCTGAACCCTGGGGAGGAAGCATACTGCCTGCTTAAAGACTCAGGGGGACTCTGAGGGAAATTGACATGACAGTTGGCAGTTCTGGTTGAGGTATCAGCTTGTACGTTCTGTTCATCCGAAACAAAAATGTAGTACTGCAGGTGATTGCAGTGTCTGCCAGACCAGTTCATGTGTGTATACATAACGTATTATTTTAGCTCTACTTGAGATAATCTCTATGTTCCTCTTCACTTTCACTCTTCCTCTGTTACTCTCTATATCCTTAAGAGCTTTCTGGAGGCGCACTGCCATAGCGTATTGTTTCCAATGCAAACACAAAATCTTGTCTTTAAGGGGGCTCTTTTAACTATACACATTTGACCGCTTTGGCAGTGTTAAGGATATGTATTTATCGCGAACACCAGTTTATAATACAATTATTTCATTGTATTTCATTGGAACAAGTGTGCATACTGTTTTAACCCCAAAAGACCAATATCCATAAATCAGTCATAGTTTATGCTCTGTGGGAAAAAGAGTGAGCCAATAAGACACTAAGAAACAGGTGCCGTCTTATAACAAACATAGCGGATCTTTTTTTGATTTTCTGATTCTTGTTGCTAGGCCCACAGAGCGAGGGTATTTGTATTATCTAGGTTATATTAAATCACACATAATTGTATTCTGTGTATTAATCTAATAGGGGGAACCTTCATGACACAGGAAGGAACACAAATATTAATTGAAATAAAGCTATGAAGAAAATCGAGTTAGCTTTGAAGAAAAACATGATTTCATTTAGCCTCTTTTGGTTTATCTGTTCCCAGAATGCTATTTCAATGGGCTTGTTCGCTGGTACCAACTAATGCTGTTTTATAAATATGGGGAAAAAACTTTGCCACGATAAAGAGTCATTGAGAAACATAACATAACGCTGTATAACAGTTTTGGGTACCAAATACTTTCCACACTCTACCGTATGACAGACTCCCCAGGGCCAGCCCTTTTATACAGACCGCTCCAGGTGAGCTGAGGCATGTCCAGGCACCCCCCCCCCCCCCCCAGGTACACACCTGAGTCTCAGTGGGGTGGGGGTGGTGGAGTAGACCTCCCTAAGGTAGCAGGAGGGCAGTATATAGGCCACAAGGACCCAGACTTGCCACTGGTCTCCTTCTTAAAAGCTCACTGATGGTGGTGAAAGTATACATTAACAAACTATAAAACATAAATATCGAGAGTCTATAAGGGTTCAACGTTGGTCTCATTAACCTCTCCAGTGTTCACACGTTTAGTAGACTTGGTGCTAATCGAAAAGTGAACAAGTTTGTTCTTTAAGTTTCTTTTCTTTTTTGATAAACATCTTACATGACCAAAATTCAACATAATAACTGTCAGACACCTCACGTATGTTAGTGCATATCACACACATGTGGTGGGGTTGGTGAATTAAGGGGGGGGGACCAAAATAATTTTGACCCCTTGAAGGGGGGAGACCAACAACATTTGGACCCCTCTTGAGGGTGGGACCAAAAAAATTGCACCCTTTTTTTAGTGAAAATGCCTGCCCTTTGCTATGGCTCAAAGGGGTCGGCCGCACTCAATTTCAACTTGCCTGAGGGGGGACCAAAAAAATTCTGCCCCTCTCTCTTGGGGGACCAAAATATTTTCGACCCGCTCGCGCAAAAATCCACCGCCCCCCCCTGTTGTTAAAAAATGACCACTCCCTTACCACACAGTTAATATTGTTATTACTAAAATGATAATCATGTAATAGCCTGCATTTTTTAGTGGCCCGTTTTCCATGCAGGGGGGCAGTTTTTTTCATTGAAGGCAACTATTTATGAGCTCCTTTTCCTTATATTCGTGTTGGAAGTTATACATACATTCTCTACCGTGTTACTCTCAACTCATTCCACTGACTTGGCAACAATTATGGTCATGCTCTAAAAACTCTGGGCTAGATATCTTACAGTAAATTCTCTCCATGGTGTATACACCTTGAATTCCCGCAGCATCTAGATATCAACACGTAAGTAGCTATGCTGAGTGCTAAAACGCATAGGGATGTAATTGAATAACATATACATATCAATGACCAATTATGAAGACAGTTATAGTCCTTATCCCGAACTTAACTGGGTTAAAGTGAGACATTGTGCAGCAAACCTTACATGTTTTGAGGTAATCGGTAAGCGTATCTGGGCCACACTCCATTATACACCCCGTGTTGACCTGCACGTAGACACTATTATGAGGACCGAGCATGGAGAGGGTACACCTGGCAATATGGATAAGTGTCCTCCTTACCGAAGGTAAATACACACGGGTTAAATCATTCACCACTGAGGGTTATATCAGGAAGTAACTCAAGTGTTTTTTGTTATAAAGTCATTTGTCAATTTGAAAAATGCTATCATAACTACGTTATATCATGTTTTGATAGAGTGTTAAATATTACAGAAGGTTATCTAACAGGGTCTTTGATATACGCCTTTCCTTGGTAAAATGAATAAGGCTGTCGTGACCATGACTAATTTCAGTGTGTCTGTATCATTACAGGTTTGTGTAGCAATGTGACCTCCCTAGGCTGTAAGGGCTCCATCTGCTACTGGGTAGTAGGGCCCAGTGTCCGCTGGCCTGATGCTGGCAAGCAGTGCAATGATTTCAATAAAAGTAGCCTGGTGACGATAGAAGATGAGGAGACAAACCTATTTCTGTGGACGCGGACATTCCAACACGGCCTTACACCATGGATTGGGGTTACGTATGTCCAGTTCCCCTGGCAGTGGGTAGATGGCACACCGTATACTGGTATGTGTCAGAAGAGATCTCTAATCTATATTACATCTTCAATTAGTTTTGTTCTTTATAAATTAGAGCAAGTTAAATTTAAAATGACACGAAATAAGACAAAGACCCATGGCAAGGGTAACTTTGGCTCATGTCCTCTGGGTGGGTCGGACTGGTGCCGTATCCAACTAAGCCAAAGGCACCAGCCCTACATTGGGGAGGAGGAAGACCAAAGAGGTCCCCTTTGCCATGGGCCATTGTCAATATGTATATGGTATGAATGTACCTGGAACAGTTAGGAACCTGTAGAATTTTATGGAAGCCCTGAGCCTAGAATTGTGAAAAAAGCCAGTATAGGTTTTGTAAGCAAAAGGCAAATCGACATGTGAGGCCATATTGGGAGATATGGAACGAATACAATGACCTTCTCACATTTTTTTCAAAAAGGGAATAACCTACAAGGGGTGGATACCTGTAAACATTGTGCACTGGTGATACTAAGCCCCAGCAATTCAGAAGTCAATGTGACAGTAGGAAATTGTCACAAGGAGTATGGACATGTGCTGAGACCATTCATCTGCAGTAAAAAAGGTACCAACCTTTAATAACACATCTAGTGTAGCTGATTCATTTACAGAACAGTTACAAATAAATGCTGTTGGTCAATTTAAAGTTGTTGAAATGTAGATATGCAAATGTATTTATAACAATATCTTAACATATGGTCGATTTCTGAGAGCAAGAATTTAAAAATAAGAATTGTTTTTCATTTTGATTTTCCTAATTATTGAGATAGCATAACTGGTCTTAATAGTATGTCATTACAACTGAAAATGGTTAATCAATTTTCAATACTATTCAAAGGCGTAACACCCACATCATCTAGCATCACTGTTCACACAACACTTGAAACTTGGCACGACGCTCGTCAACGATGCAGGTATGTGTTACTAGGCGCACAATGCCACAGTATATTTTGTGGCATGGTCACATATATGGGCCATGATCAGCTACATTTTTTCTTGTTTCTCTATTTTTCACATTTAAAATGAGATGTCTTGTATATATATATTCCGTGCCTTTTCCTCAATCAAGTGCCTTCAATCAAATTATACTTGTGACCTATTCTAATATATTCATAGCAAATGCATACTTTGTGAAAAGAAGGTCTGGCTCTTTGGTTCCATATCAGAAATACAGGGCTGGACCTGGCTGTTTTTCCTAGTAACACGTTGCAGTCTGTGGTCGCTCATATCAAAACGCAGACATCTCTGACAGAGTTCTGGATAGGATTGTACAAGGCAAAATGGATATCAACATCAACTGGTAAATATATTCAACTAGATACATGAATATTTTCTTAGGTACTTGGAAAAATATATATAAATAGATAATATGTGTACAAGCATTTTTAACCTAAATGTTAATTTTGTAAACAATACAAGATGCTTTCCTCTGTATTTTCTTAGACTGCTTTTGCTAAAGCCTCTACACACCCGCTCTTCTGACAGGTATTGCAATACATCATCATATTCATAACGTCTTATTTCCATTTATTCCTATTTATAAATGATATCTTTAAGGGCAAGAACTACAGTTCCTAAGGAGTTACAGGTGTGGACGGGCGTATTACCTCGGTGCTTCAGACTCCTCCGGTCACTGGACTAGGGCAGTTAATGAGTATGTGCAGGAGCCAAGCCTTTGTTCACTGGGTAGGCATTGACTTAATTATGGCTTTAACATTAAAAACCTGCAGAGAAGGCAAATACAAAGTTACATCATAGTTGGCTGAAAGGACAAAAGAAATAGCTTGACTGTATTTTAAACACATGGCTTTATGTGGACATGGTCAATTAAGCACACTCTCCTACTGTGAGTGTAAGTCAAATATGGTAAGCGTGACTAGCGGCAGAAGTGTTATGAGCTTTGGACAATGGTAATTATCCGCAGCTTATACTACCAGTCACGCTTACCATATCTAATATAAGTCTCGGTAGCTAACATAATTAAATAACATTATTATATTAATTATTGCAGTTGTCAAGAAGCGTATAATATAATTACCGGTAGCTATTATAATTCCATAGGTAATTAATTATTATAATATTATGAGGAAGGATAGTGAACACAGGTTTGGAGGAATATAGGTGCCGGGCATGCACCGTACAATTAGCCCTTACTTTATTACTGGAGTATCATATTTATATACTGCAGTTTACAAAACCACTTTATGTGGGAATAATCAACACAACGCAGTGTGTCTCACAATAAATAACCATAAATAGTAACAATCAATAAATACAATCACAGATATCTTACAAATATTCTATAAATATTCATAAATATTCTAACATTGACAATTAATTTTTGGAAAATTCTTAAAAATTCGCCAAAAATTCTAAAATTTAAAATACAGGTAGAGACAGCACAGGGGGTGTGTCCTCTACGGCTGGAGGTGGGCGACTGACGTCCGTTAAGGCTACGTGCTCTTATGTAGTATCATGACAACAGATAGAAGTATCTACGGCAACGGCCCGGGGCGCCGTCTTACGGCCAGCGGCCGTACTACAGCCAGAGGCGTACGACGCGCCACCTCCAGGGGGAACGGGGAACCATGGCTCGCGAACGACCGGGGAAAACTGCCACGCCCACCTCTTGATTATACATGTATCACCGGGGTGATACACTCTATATAAAACATAAACAATTAAAAGTAGAAATTTCATATTAAAGTTAATTCGAAAGTAAAAGTTTACTAGTGACTGTATCCTGAGTATAGCCAACTGTTGGCAAGGTGCAAAAAAAGAAGGTTCCTTTTCCAAAATTAAAATGGCTTGATTAATACCATGATATATGCAGCGCGTTGGCTTTACTAAAATTCATTCATATCACAATGTTTGACATTTTGAACATTGATTAATGAGGGAATGAGCGAGGATTAGATTGAGTGCATGAAATTTAAGAAAAAAATTATATAAAGGTCAACTCAAATCCCAGCTGCAACTTTAAACTGACAATCAAAAGGGAAACAAAGTTTTTTGACCTTTGCTAATGTGTTTG
The DNA here is from genome assembly GCA_947462335.1 of Harmothoe impar. Lineage (NCBI taxonomy): Eukaryota > Metazoa > Annelida > Polychaeta > Phyllodocida > Polynoidae > Harmothoe > Harmothoe impar. The sequence continues at coordinate 8,870,692 of OX381710.1, forward strand.
GTCAAAAACAATATTTTCATTCCTCAGGTGGGAGTATTGTTGTCCCTACTACATCCTCTATACCTTCAGGCTTTACAACAAGGAGGCAGGATGACCCCCCTGGGGAAGAGTCTACATCTACAGGTATGGACCGATGTTGCAAAAAGATGACATTTGTCGTCATACTGCATCAATCCAGCCCCTGCGAGTAACTCGCTGGAGCTGCATTGGTGTATCATGCTAACCATTTGTGAGAGTCTCAACCCGGTAGGGTCTGCACGATGCTTGAATGCAGTCCATACATTCATCATGAAGGCCAATTGAAATTAAGCTATATACCTGCAAACCATGTGTTGCTATGCAAATAAACAATTAGAATTGCTGTTGCTAAGCAACCGCTGGCCCTAGCAACTAATGAATACCACCGTTAAAATCCTAGGGGCCAATTTAGTGAGGGTAGGTATCATTGAAACTGAGCTAAGTAATCATGAGGTCTGTGTAACTAAGGAAATACATATTTAGAATGGCTGTTGCTAAGCAACCGCTCAACCTAGCAACAAACCTATAACACCATTAGATTTCCAGGGCCCAATTAAGGGGGGGGGTAGGTATGGTTCAAATTTGTATAGGGACAATATTAATGCTATGGGAGATGTGTTTTTGGCTAATTTGGCGGCCATCTTGGATTTTGTCTGTTTCCATGGTAACCAATTTTCTGAAGATGCAACCTAGGCTAAAATGAATCTTTGTGACCAAATGAACATCTATGAGAAATTGGCGCTCCGGTAATGATTTTTTGGCTAAGGGACCCTTCTACAAGGGCATGCTGTATTAATGCAGTATGCAGTCCCTAAAGGTTTAAGCACAGGCTATAGAAACACTGACAACTATTTTTATTTCACTGTAATTATGTGAATTGCTACGTAAAACACAATTAGAATGGCATGTCACTAAAAGAGGACAATTGTCATCATCATGCACTGACAAAGCTGGGGCTGCATTATCGCATCGTGCTGCCACTCAAGGAGTGTATCGATCCCATAGGGTCAGCATGATGATCTAATGCATCACTAGCCAGTTGCAATGATTTTTTTTGCCACCCTTAAAGTACTATTAATCAACTGGTAATCCATGTTTCTAATGTTTAACATAATAATACTCACAGTTTTTACTTTCTAGGATTTGACTACCTTCACAAAGTCATTATCCCAATAGTTTGTATCCTTGGAGCTCTTGCCATTGCATGTGTACTTGGCTGTTTAATTTGGAGGAAGGCTTTTCGTTCCCTCATACAGAACGAAGGTATGTTTGATAATTTGTACAAAATAATAATGCAAGATTTCAATGTGAGGTATAGCATTCATAAAATCTACATTTGGTAAAAAGATATATCAATCCCTATGCTGAGGGTAGCTGTCTCATCGGTGTTACTTTATAAGGTATGTGCATTCCCTGAGAAACATTGGATACTGTATTCCAATATCAATAACACAACTTTTAGTAGTTAAGTGCAGTGAGGAACTTGTTTAAGCACATGACTAAGACTCCCCTGAAACCAAAAATCTCTCATTTGAAGGAGTCATAAAAGAACAGGTCCACTTAAACAGACCATTAAAGTATGTTTGATCATGAGGGTGAAATCTTAGAAGTAAAATATATTTTGTTATAAACAGTAAATACGTTTTAATTTCACATAATTTAGTGAGCAGAAGAGCAGAACACATACAGAGCTCTGAAGCAAATCATAAAGGACGCACTACCGAGTATGAGAACCCTGTAGCTAGATCAAAGCAAGGTTAGAAACATGTTTATTCTATTTTATCTTTTTTCAGCCATAATGTATGCATACAAAATTTGCTGTACCAATTTCAATATCTCCAATTTGGGAAAAATACCACGGTAACAAAACTACTGCCCTTTCATGATCATGCCAAAATGTTGTTATGAGAATTAATGATCTAAAGTGTTTGTATCAACTTTTCTTTTTTCTTTTTCCATGTCCAGATGAACCTGCCTATGAAACTATTGATGGAAATGCTCACCCCTATGTCGAAATTTTGGCATAGTGCTCTGCAGGAATATGAAGGCAAATCCTGTCAAGGGACATTTGTAAGGCTGCCTACAACTTGGACTCAAGGTGCAGCTTAAAGATCCATTCCTACAAGGGTTAAAGTGTAGTGTTACGTGAATCAGACTATATAATGCATCAACCTGAAAGGACCTTTGAACATTTTGGTGACAATACACACTTAAATGACTGAAAAAAACATGGTCCATAATTTTTTGACTATACCATGGGGCTATGGGAATAAGTTATTTTGGATGGAATCAACCTGTCACAGTTGAAATTGGGGACATGTTGCTTTTTTTACGTTATTTTTTTGGCCAATACACACAAAACAATAACATTCTGATAGAGTAGGATGCTTTCTTACACGTACCCAAAAATTCAAAAAAATGGATGCAAAGTTGAATATTATGTTAAGGCTAAGGCTGTCAAGGACCAGAAATAGCCCAAACTGCATAACTCAGGAGCGTGTGCCACATCAACATCTACTTTAGAAGTCATTAGAATTAACCTATTGTAATCGTCACGGAAAAATCATCTGGAGAAAGAGGGACTCGAACCCATGACCTTCAGATCACGTAACCTTCTTAAAAAGCAGATAAAATTGCCGAGACTAGGAAAGGACATCTTTAAAAAGAGTCCATTGTTTCTGCGGATGGAGTTGTGGAACCAACTAGATGCTGGACAACAGCATCTACCAACAAAAGAACAATTTATGAACTCGCTAGTAGCACAGTAATAAACTGCATAGTCGCTTATCGTCATTTAGAACTATGATAACATTGAGAGTATTTATTAGTGGACCTGCTAGTGCTTGTGGCCACTATAGGATTGAACGACCAAACAGTGACTTTATGTATTGTCCTTCTCATGTAATGTCAATTGTAATTGCCATGACATCTAATCATTTCTTGGCTAAATTGGAATAGCTCATTTTATGTACACTTGTATGTATGTAGGAGATGTTTTGCCAAAATAAAAATATTCAACTTCAAACTTCAACTGACCTGCTGCTCTACCAGCTGAGCTACTTCCCCATTTGACGATCTGACTGCGCCGTAGGTCACTGGATCGGTATAGAGGGGAGCCGGATTACCCAAGTAATATTGAAGGCTTATCATCATGGCGCGGGGAATCTGACCCATTTACTAAGATAAAAAGCCAGTCTTTAACAGATACATACAGAATGTACAGAATATTCACAGCTCTGCAAGGGTTTTTTAAATGAGAAAACAGCACTAAGAGAGCAATGGCATACAGGACTCAGTTTAACCCTTTAAGGATGGCACGTTGCCTTAATCCATCATGCCCATGGTTGTCACCATACATGAATGCAGCCCTGGCGAGTAAGTTACTAGTGCTGCAGTCAGGCATCATGGTGACCCTTCGGGCTTGAGACTCCTCAAAAGGGTTGGCTTGATGCACCGATGCAGTTCCGGCGTGTTACTCGCCGGGGCTTCATTGATGCATCATGATGACAAATGTCATCTTCTAGCGACATCCATCCTTAAAGAGTTAAACAGTATCTCAACACTACACACTTTATTCATGCACATTCAATGCTGTGCACAGGCTTGCTGTTAGAACATTGCTTGTCAACACACTGTTTGCTTTACGGTCACCGTATAAGCATTATCACCGACCCCTGCTGCCGGCCTCACTCCATCTAGATTATAAACTTTACATACGGAAGCTCCAGGGGATGGCGTCTGATAGCCATTTGGTAAGATTTATGATAATGTTTGCTAGGTATGGAGCTGTTCTCCTACTAAGGATGTTGCTATTACATGCAGGAGGGGGAAGCTGGACAGATATGGGACATATCACAAGTTAGGCCATGGTCTTTTGTTCTTGCTGCTCATTTTTTCATACTGTTTTAGCCCTATACTCCCAGTTCCCAAATGCTCAGCTACCCAGTTTCTGCCATACCTTTTCTGTCCCTCCACGCATACAACCTAATCAGGTTCTAGCCTGAATTTAAAGCTCCACAATCACAAACACTTCCACACACAGTTAACTAAAACAGTATTAAAAATGTGACTGGCAAATGTGTTCTGAGAATGACCTTTAAAATGGTGATAAGAGCAGCTCATTGCCTGCCAATACCCTCCGCAGAAGGGCATTCAGCATCGAAGCTCTACTTTGCTGAAATCAAGATCAATAGAGATTGCACTTGTAAAACATAGGCCTCCCACATAAGCAGTTAACCTAGAGACAAACTTTGCGAGCGGAGTGACTGTTTCTCAGCTCTGTGTATGAAATTCTCAGAAGGTCTGGCTACCATGCAGAGGTATTGTCCAGGCCGGTCAGGCAGGCTGGTTTTCCGGCTGAGTAGGCTGGCCCTTGTCACCAGGTCCCTGAGGGTTGCTTCAAGACACAGATGCTCTGTCCGACTGCCTCTCACGCTGTAAAGCTTGCCTCCCATAGGACAGATGGCAACCACCCTATCCATCATTTTGCTGTGGGGTAGAGCTAGAGACTACAACATAGAAGTGAATGGACTGCAACATGATTCCACTCTCAGCATCAATATTCATTATAGCCCACTTCTGTTTACTTCTTTAAAGTTCCTTTTACACGTGAATAAATTATCCCTGAAAACAGTCAATCGTGCATGTGATATGGCTAGATGAAAATATCAGATTAAGATTTTTTTTTACATCAGTGGCACAATTCTTGAATCTCGTGTATCCCCTTGTGTCTAATGTAATCTGTTTTTTCACAATATGCATTGCTAAAACAAACTATAAGTTGACATTTGGCAGGATGTGCAGTTCGGGGCACACAATGAGGTCTTCATGGCTTCTTTAAACCCAAACCAACTTAGTGCACTTCCGGGTGCCCTCTGAGAAAGGATGGGATCATGAAGACCTGATGAAAGGCTCCCAAGATGGCTTCCTGTGACCTTTGTAAATAGCATGAGAGTTAGGTGTCAGATAATAACCATCGGAAACCAAGTGAAAGGTCTGCCTCCTAGTGAAGGTCATCGCAAATGGACAAGATTTCAAAGTTGCTATCAGCCGGGAGAGGCCAGACCCATTAAACCAGGAAAATAGATGCAAGTAAACTATGATTAGGTAAAAAATATCCCTAAATGCAGGAAACAGTGTACTGACTATGAATATAACTTGTCAATTATGTTGAGACTCAATCATATTGTGTAGTGTATTAGTGACACACCAGGGGGCGCCATTGTTTCAGCCTCCAGTGTGCCGGTAGCCTGCCTGGTCAGCCATTGATCAGAACCTGGCCAGGCAGGCTGCAGGGGTCAATATTATTTTCTAATATTTTCTAATATTTAGTGGGCACTAACCAGCAGGATGGTGGTTTGCGCCAACCTAGAATGTGGGGCCACCTTTAATGGCAACAATAAGGTGTGCCCCACATGTGGAGCACCTAATGCGAGGAGACAGCAAGTTCCAGATCCGCCAATGTCCCCGACCATGACTAGGTCGGGCCAAGGCGAGTCAGTGGACCATGACGAGACTGGGAGTGAGGAAGCTCCCGGGGAGCAGAGCTGGGATCCCCGCCAACAGACTGCGGGGGCCGGGCAGCAGACTGCAGAGCCGGACAACTATGATCCTGCCAGCGATAAAGTCGCAGCAGACGATGTATACGCTGCGACAATAAACAATTTGATCCATGCCCTCGGTGAGGAGAAGCAGAAGGAGGTGGTGCTCATGCGACAAAGGAAAATAAGAGACTTACAGATTCAAGTGGAGCAGGCTCGTGCGGCAAATGCTGCGATCAGCGGGCATGTCGCTGAGGGAGCCGCATACATTAGGCGCGTCCGGGAGGAGTTCGAGGGCCAAAAATCAACCGTGGTGAGCAACAGTAGCGCGGACGGCGGGCTGGTACCCGGCGCCTCTAACGCGGACAGCCGGGGACCAGCGTCGGTTACTCCTCACCAGGGCGCGGACTCGAACGCGGCCGCGGATGTCAACATACAAGATGGCGGACAGGCCGCGGACAGCGACAGAGAGGCCTTCTTGGCGGACTTTCAACACTTTTTGACTCTCAAAAAGCGAAAAGGTGAACTTTATCAACCAGCCAGACTCACAGCAGCACAGCAGCAGCCGGGAGGAGGCGCGCAACCCCCGGGTAGAGGCGCGCAACCCCCGGGTAGAGGCGCGCAACCTCAGGGGAGTGTCTTTGTTGAGGGAAGTGGTTTTGACAATTTCAATCTCAGTGGGTCAACCGGGGTCCGATCAGCTGATCGAGTGGCCCCTGGCAGTACTGTGAATACTATAGGGGGGGGTGCAGTGGAGCACTCATTCAGGATGGGCCAGGTAGAGGGACTGGCACCTGGTTTGGGTGACACTCATCACCCCTCTCACACTGTCACTGACACCTCTTATGAAGCCTACCTGAGATGGTGTCAACATCAACAGCCCCAACAGCCTCAACAGCCACAACAGCCTCAACAGCCACAGCTATACTACAAGGATGGCTCCATGTTCAAGCCCCAACAGCAGTTGGGCCAAGTTCAACATCCGGCTCAGCACACTCTCCAGTCTGGTTTGGCTAGTGCTGGACTGACTACAGCTGCACTAGGCCTACTAGAGGGGGATGTCAATGGTCTATTCAGCACCCAGACCAATGCTCAAGGTATGCCTGATACAGATTGGCTCAAGAATCTGAAATTGATGTCTGATACTAGTAAGAGGAAGAGGTCATCTAACAAGTTGAGACCAGACTGTTATATTGATGTTGACAAGTTGTACCATGAAATGAGTTTTCAGGAATTGATGAATGGTATGAACGGTGTTCTGGATTTTGTTATCCAATCCAATCTGCCCAGAATCACACTTGCAGGCTATAGATCCCACATGAGGTTTATAACACTTAAGGGCCAGGGTGGAGCTTTCGGTCCCGACCAGCTGGCTAGGTATGACCATGAAGTAGTTTCAAGAGTGATAAAGGGTGATCTGGTTGACTTTGTAGCAGGTGATGTTAGGTCAGTAGAAGCCCATCTTAGTGCAGAACACATGCTAGTGGTGAAACGGATGCTCGCGGGGTCATCCCCTCATGCGGGGACCAGTCAGTAGGGTTCGGGCGGGGGTCGCGGCAGACGTCGCCGCAATCGTGGCCCTCGTTTTGACCGCCAGATGTCAGATTGGCCCCCGGATTTCTGCTGGAAGTGGAACAACACAGAGTGTAACTTCAACCCTTGCTACAAGAAGCACGCTTGTGGAGAGTGCAGCGGTCAGCACAAGAGTAGAGACTGCCGCGGGGGATATGACAATCAAGGTGGTCAGTATCAGCCCCAGCAGCAGCAACAGCATCAACAGCCACACCAGCATCATCAACAGCAGCAACAGCAGGGTCGGCCTTGACCGACGAGAGACTCGGCAAGTTACGCACACGAGATGCCCGCGTCTGCGGATAGGACGATAAACTTCTCGTGTACGCGCACCGTAGCTTCACCAGTGCTCCCAGCTGTTTTCAGTCAGGACTGTGATTATAATTATGACCTGGACTCTTTGTACCCTAGTAGTTATGGGGACCTTATGTGCACGGCTAGTATAGAGGAGTTGTTGGATAATTATAGTAATTACACCCCTTTATGGGACTCCTCTGCCCCTCATTTCCTGAGCAGTGTCCGTTCAAAGTTTAAGTTAAATGGTTGGCGGGAAATGTTGTCGGGTGGCCCTTCAGAAGTCTATGGCCGCGGTAACTGGGACCCCAATTCCCATTTTTTGTTGGATGGTGTTTGCCATGGTTTTAAGTTAACCGACCCGGGTGTCGCGATAGACAGTTATTTCTGCTTAAACTATAGCTCGGCGACAATAGACGCTTTTGAGGCCATCAACGAGATCATGTGCACCGAATTGGAGAGTGGGAAGTTAACAATAGTGGACAAGCCGCCACATTGTGTGCACGCGATGGGAGCGGTTCACAAAGCATCGGGAGGTTATAGGCCTATCACAGATGCAAGCCGCCCATCTTTGCTAAGCATTAACAATTACATGGACACCACTTTCAAGTCATTTAGTTACAACTCCATCGACACGGTTTCAGATCATATGACTCCGGGCTGCTTCATGGCCGTCTCAGATCTGGGAAGCGCGTACCGCACGGTATTGGTACGGCCATGTGATAGAGAGCTCCAAGGTCTGGTTTGGAATGTGAATGGACAGGACCAGTTTATTCAGGACAATTTTATGAGCTTTGGTACTAGAGTGGCGCCGCACATCTTCAATAGTATATCGGATGCAGTCGCTCGTTATGTTAATGCCTACGGTTATTTCTGTGTCAACTACCTAGATGATTTTCTTTTAATGGCCGACACGTACGAGCAGTGCAAGGAGGCACAGCTTTTTCTGCACCAGACACTTCGCTCGTTGGGATTCTATATCTCGTACAAGAAGGTGCAGTCCCCCGCGCAGATTCAGCGTTATTTAGGGGTGGAACTGGATTCGCTAGAGATGTCGCTACGACTCCCCCAGGACAAGTTGGACAAGTTAGATGTTGAGTTGGCATTTTTTGCTGGTCGCCGCAGGGCGACAAAATGCCAACTCCAGCGCTTATGTGATGTGCTTAGCCACTGCTCTACTTTAGTCCGGGGGGGTAGGACATTTTCCCACAGGGTGGTGTCTATGCTACGTGTGTTCAGCGCGAAGAAGCGTTATGTGACTTTATCCGCGTCTTTCCAGGAGGATCTGGAATGGTGGAAACAGTTCGCGAGGTGGTTCAACGGTTCAGCGAAGATTATTCAACCCCCGCTCCATACATCTATGATCTGCACTGATGCATCAGGGATCGGGTATGGTGCGTACACCGATCTAGACTGGATATGTGGACACTGGTTGGACGACATCGTCATGACAGACGACATTCATGGCCACTGTAGGCCTCATCCTACCATGGATATCCCGGAGAATATCAATGTGAGAGAGCTCTACCCAATATATGAGGCAGTAGAGCGCTGGAGCCATTTGTGGCGGGACCATAAAGTTTATTGTATTACAGACAACACTCAGGTAGTCAGTGCCCTGAATAAGGGTAAAAGTGTGAATTCTGTGGCTATGTGTTTATTGAGAAAATTGTTTTGGTTGTGTGTGATTAGTAATTGTCAGTTAGTGGGTGTTTATCTACCAGGGAAGGATAATGTGCTCGCGGATACCCTGTCACGAGCCACTGACGCTAATAGTTTGCCTTTGTTCCTCTGTTGTAGAGGTGGTCCAAAGGAGGCTTCAGCTAGACCGGGAGGCAGCGGAGCTCAGGTCGAAGGCTTGGGCACCGAACACTTGGAAAACTAAGAGCTCCCAATGGAAACGTTATATTAAGTTCAGTCAATCAGTTTTGATACCGGCTCTGCCGACGGACACCGCACATATGTGCAGGTATGTTGTGTACATGTCAAAAAGCTTATCTTACACAACCATACAGAATTATATCAGTGGAGTGATTTCTTTGAACTCTTATTTTGGTTATGACGTGAAGCCAATTCGGTCAAACTTCGACTTTATCATGACTTTGGCTGGAGTCCGCAGAGTTCTCGGCGACCCAGAACCAGTGAGGCCCTCATTCTCACTCGCTGACATTCTGAAGATGTTTTCTTTTGTGGACATGAGTGACCCGGAAGACAGGGTGCTATGGTCTTGTCTGGCACTGAGTTACCGTGGTTTGCTCAGGAAGAGCAATTTAGTTCCTGACACAGCCACCGACACGACGGGACATTATCTACGACGAGGAGCTGTTAGCTCCACAGCTTGGGGCATAGAGCTGGCAATCTCCAGTTCTAAGACAATTCAATACGGCCAGAGGGTCCATAAAGTACCTATCACTTTCGCACCGGGTTCCCCTTTGTGTGCGGCTTCTTTGGTTCAGAGACATTTGGAAGAGTTCCCCAGCACGGACTTGTTGGCACCGGTGTTCGTGCTTCAGAGGGGCGCCACCCGAGTCCCGGTGACTTACGCAAAGCTATTGAAGTTTTTGAAACGACTCTTGAAATCAGCCGGTTTCCAATCAGAACGGGCCGGCATGCACTCATTACGCCGGGCGGGAGCGCTGTACATGTATAGACTAGGACTTAGTATCGAAGACATCAGGCAAGCAGGGGACTGGGCCAGTATGGCAGCCCTGCTTTATCTCACCAAACCTTACTCTATGAGGATAGACACCGACCAGATTGTATCACGTTGCTTATCTTCATCTTTCTCGGTGTAGATTTATTTCATTTACTTACTTGGAGTCTGCCGTGTGTATTTCTACAGGCCCAAGTCCAGCTATTGCCTTGCCTTGTCCCTTATCTCCTGTAAGTTACTAATGTTGAGACTCAATCATATTGTGTAGTGTATTAGTTACACACCAGGGGGCGCCATTGTTTCAGCCTCCAGTGTGCCGGTAGCCTGCCTGGTCAGCCATTGATCAGAACCTGGCCAGGCAGGCTGCAGGGGTCAATATTATTTTTCTTTTTGTTTTTGTAATAAATAGGCCGTGTGTATTTCTACAGGCCCAAGTCCAGCTATTGCCTTGCCTTGTCCCTTATCTCCTGTAAGTTACTAATAATATGCATACCTAAAATGCAGACATAAATGCTGTAAAATTTCTGTGATTCAAACGATTTCTAAATATTCCCAAATTATTAGCAAATATTTATACAGTATTGCATTAAGGAGCCAAATCTTGGAAATCCATAAAAAAACTTTTTAGCAAATTCATACATGTCAAAATATCTTCATTCACAGTAACAAAGAGAGAGGCACAGACCACTTTGAACTTATAATCACCTCTCATTCATTATGTTGTAGATCACCATTATCATCTGTACAGCTTGGTCTAAGTAGCTCAATGCAGGTGGCTTCTATGTCTTGTAAACACATTATTACTTGTCAGGGTCAGGGGGCACCTGCTCCAATTAACACTAAACTAATTAATCAGCTTATCCTAGATGAGCATCCTACGGTGGCCAACAGAGCAGGGCTTAAGCATGGATAGGAAAGGGCTATTAGGGAACAGGCAGTCTGGAGACCACAACATCAGGCTACACCAATATTCTAAAATGGTAAATAAATCATATATACCTAAAGGTTTTAAGTGGATTACCTTTGAATCAGCATTTACTTAAGTGAATATTTCATCTAATGACAATGTCATTTTGTTACAGTTACATATTTTATACAATCACAATACATTATTGATTTCCTCTCCATTTCTCATCTTTCCACTTTGAATCACAAAAAAAAGAAAAATCTAGCTGTTCTTACAAATGCATTTACTTAGTAAGAATGGAAAATTCTCAGAAATCACATAATACAAAATTTATGAATTCTGCATGCCATTGTATGCCTGTCTGTAGCCGTGCTTCATGCAATTGCTGATATCATCAAATCAAGATTGCAAGATATAGCTGAGCACACTATAAATCTTAAACCCAAACCGAGTCAGGGCAGAACAGGCTAACCTCCGTGGCAGAGTCCAACCATTGAGACAAAGTATGCTGGGTATCAGAGACATTTGGAAGAGACAAAGTATGATATCTTCCACTCAGCGACAAAGGCTGAACAAAGAGTGTCTGGCCTGGTTCCGGTTTCCTTTGTTTCCTGTTGGCAAAACATTCTCTCATCTCTTCACAACACCAGGCTGTAAAGACAAAACCAGAGCAAAGAGGAAATAACATTCTGTATCAGATATCACAGATCTGACTGCCTGTGTGAAAGCTTACTCTTAAGGGGATCTTTTGGGTCGCTTTAGTGTTTCTTCTCTGAGGGATTTTACTTTTTATCATTATGGGAAAAGAACTTGAGAAAGGTAATCTCAGAAGGCCATGGCAGATGAATTACAGTAGGATGACTTCAATATCAAAGTGAGACACAGGCAAGGATAGATGACAGCATGGATGTGGGATGAAGGTAACCAGGACTATGGAAATTGGAAAATTTATTATGGTAAAAGGCATCTTGGAATATATTTTAGCATTCATAGCTTTTAGATATCTTAGATATCACAAATATCTATTGGGGTGCAGTGGCTGTTTATTATAGGTCCTTTACAAATGATGACTAATCTGTACCAATATGTGCTCCTTTACATCATGATACACTCTAGCAAGTTCAAATAATAAAAAAGGTAATTTGCTGTGACTTGGTCTGAGACTTCTACAATTCAATTAGCTGAAATGAGAGAACATGACCAGCTTCATACTTGGCAGGAAAAGGCCTGGGGCACCTTTATACTACAAAGTAACTCACAGACACACTGTGCTGGCCCCTGGTGAGGAAGCATGCTGCCTGCTTAAAGACTCAGAGGAACCGAGATGCCAGGACTACAGGATAAAGGTCTGCTATTTGGTTGTAGTTACCATAGTATGTCAGAAATCTTCTGTCAGTCTGCAACATGTCGGGCTGAAGGTAGTCTATACTAGGGTATTTCACCCCTACTATGTGGTGCTAGGTGTAAGGGTGCACTGTGCATCCCTTATTCAAAGCCCCCCAATGTCACCCAAAAGGTTCTAGGTCTCTACATATTGGGAGATATCAATACTTTGAACTGTAGGCTCACTGTCAATGAGTTTTGATGTTCCCATTACAATTCAAACTGTCGAGACAGAGCAGTTACTTCGCAGACATATTAGCAGAGATTGGTTGATAGAAGCTTTTCCAATAAAAGAAAAGTTTCTGACATATTTTCAACCAAGACTTCTATCATAACAAAGTAGAGATGGAGTAGTGAGAAAAATAGATCTACCAATATTCACAATGAGGTTGAGGATGTAAGTGGGATACAATAGGCTGTAGTTGGGAGGCACATATTTAGACAGGTAGACAGGACACAAGAGTGGCAGTTGTGACAATGTCCAGTCTGACATGATAAACAACTTTCTCCAAATTCAACCAATCTGCATCCTACAGACATCCACTGATCTCCACAATGACCATCCATCTCTTATCCCCTTACTTTCCCCACACATGGCTCAGTCTCATGAGTTTGTAACGTGGCACTCCACCAGTGCGCCCTCTGGAGTGCCCTGCTTGGCTCCGCTACTGGATAACCAAACAAGGACATGGCATTGGTGTTGCCACCTAGTGTCCGAATGAAGCACTTCCTGTCTTGACTCCACGAACCCATGTGAACACATATTACTTGTGCCCCTACACATAGTATGCTCAGTATATAATCTAACAAAATTGACTTATAATGCTATAAACGTGTACCAATATATATATGGGTGTGCTATTTTCCTGACTTTCTTACTATACATATATAGACCTCTTTTCTTCTATTCTAATGCTGCCTGGTCAAAGACTACACCCGATCAAAGACTACACCCGGTCTAAGACTACATCCACTCAAAGACGTTTCAATTATTACAAACTCATGAGACTGAGCCACATAAACCAATGCTAATTGCAGCACTATTCTGTCCACTGTCGTCCATTATTGATTTATAATTAGCACAGGTTAATTGTAGTAATACAGCAACAATCCGACCTAGACTAGGACGATGAACAAGTCGGCCACCACTTGCTGGTTTGAGCTGCTCATGAGGCCTAGTTGCAAATGACATGTAGAAGAAATGTGAAGGTCTGGTCTCGTTATTATCTCAAAGAATTCCTGTGTTAATGGTAGTCAGACAACACTTTTAGCCAGATTAAATGAAGCCCATCCTGCCTCTGTAATCCATCATCATTTGAGGATCCAGGCCACCTACACAAGACCTGATGGATATCACTGTGATCCATCAATAAGTACCATTAAGGCTACTTATACTGACATGTGGGATGGGGGAAGGATGGTGTAAACGGAGGTAGGGGGGACGGGGATGTTCTGTGGGAAGTAGGTCGAGGATCAGATAGTTTATAGAGAACTGAGAGGGTCGCATCACGATTTACCAAGACCTTGCAAGCTACAATGCAATTCAAACAATATAGCACATTATGGCCTCTTACCCCCCGAGCTCAGACTCCTTTACAACATTATCAATCTCAATTCATTTGCTCGCTAAGAGGTATCTGCCCACATGCTTAAACAGTGCTTTGTTATTTTGAACTCTGGATCATCCTATCGATCACCCATTGTGCTTTCCAAAAGTAAACTGGCATCCATGCAAGGGCTTGAATAGGGTGACATTGATATATTGATGCTCAGGGCATTGCTGTCTAGATATCTAATTCACCATATATGAATCAGGAAGGGATCTTCTTTTTTCACAAGTATTGAAGATGTTGCTAGAATAGCTAGAATAAAGATGCTGCCTCATTAAGTGAAGGGGGGTGTGTGCTCATCACAAGCAGCTGGTCCATTTCCTCATATGGAAACTAGCTTTCCCAGCACTGCTGCCAACATTGTGGTGACTTTGTGATTCTTTCTCTGTGTGTAGGATTGCCACGGACTATAAGTTGACAGAATAACATCTTATCTTCTTGACCACCTTGGGCTTCGTGGCTTCAGGCTAGGATTTGCCTAGGCTCACTTTAGAAAATCCTACTCTCAACGCTTGTGCTCTGTGTGGAAGAACTTCAACCTGCCTAGTGCAAGCCCCCAAACTGTTACATCCTAACAAGCTTAAGGACTAAACCAGTTCAAAGGATGAAGAGCTGACTGAAGTTGTAGCTCTTTTCGTCTGGGATAAACAGGGACTTTGTTCCATTCTTCATCACAAATATCATTCAATTATCTTACACTAGAACTTATCTACCTATGTGACGTATACCAGGCTAATTTTATAATTTCAACTATGTGATTAGGTTGGACAGTGTGAGAACTATTCACTAATGGTGGTCGTGGGTCGGAGCAGGGTATATACGCCTCTTTAGTAGTTACTGTGGGATACAATAGGTACCAGGTGTGAGTCAAAAGTAAATTATGCATGTCAATTTTTTCTTTGAGCTAGCTTAAAAGCCTTTAGATATTGTTCTATTTCTATGAGGTTCCTATATAGTATTTTAAATGATGGAAAGGGACCTACTTCAATACATCTGCTTTGACGGTTCTCATAGGTTCAGACCACCTAAGGGTTTTGTCTGAAAAAGCATTTAGATTCTTGTCAGAACCCATGAAGAAAACAAAAAGATAAGGGTTTGAGCTAAAGGGAAACTGTGTTTAGGCTATTCATAAAAGGAATATAGTCCTTTCATATCATGTCAACCACTTTTCATGATATGTTTCCTGTGAACTTGCTGAGGCTAGGCATAGTTAAATGTAATACAAAATCTATCTTACTTCAATATAGCTAAGTACCTATTGTCAAAATGTATTGATTGTTTCAAACCCAATATAACTACCACTAGAATATGTAAGTGTTTATGAGTTAATGGACTTTAATTCTATAAGTTCCTGGTCAATCATGTTGGAAAAAGTCTCACTTATGGAACAAAAGATATAAGGAAACATGGATTCCAATTACATTAAATTAAATCAACTGCTTTCAGTCTGATAGTGAACGAAAGTTAAACTATATTAGAAACAGTATAGATACGGTTTCCGTTCACTTCATTTTATCATGTTCATACTCACTAATTAGCACTCAGCAGGGATAGGTCAATTGCAGTGAAAAAAGATTTAACCAAATTAGCTGAGCATAACAAGCTTGTCAGATTCTCCTGCTCCCTGTCTATTGAAGGGATAAAAAAGGACTTGCCTTCAAAAAAACAGTGAGCAAAAAGTGCAGCAGGTTGGCCACATGCAGTCTTTGAGGGCCACCTTGAATATGCCAAAACTATCAAATTCATGCCATGGATCGGAGAGACTGGAGAGAGATTCTACCTCACAATTTGGCTTATGGAGTTCTACTTTTTGATTTGCTAAATTACATTAGACCTTGGTGCATCATCATACCTAGAGACATCACTTCCTCTGCCAGGACAACAACCTTTATACTAGAATGCCCAATTCACATTGCAGCATTTTCTATGATGTAGCCCCGCAATGCTATGGTCTCCTGTATTTCATAGCTTTCCCAAGGGTCGGCTTGACCTTTATCCACTTCTTGTTTTCAGGTGGATAGAAATGTATCTGAGGGGAGCAATCAGTCAACTTCAGGCATTCTGGTTACTATGCAATACACATCATCATACCTGATACTACTATATATCCTTAGGACTGCCAGTACTTTCTGGAGGGGCACTACCATAGCGTATTGTTTCCAATGCAGACACAAAATCTTGGTTTTAGGGGGCCCCTTTTACTATACGCATTGGCCCGCTAGAAGTTTTTTTTCAAATGAGAAAAAAACCTCATTGAGAGCAATGACTTTAGTCCTACAGGACCCAGTGTAGAAGAAACAGTTTCTCAACTCATGCATATTCAATGCTGCACACAGGCTTGTTGTTAGAACATTACTTGTCAACACACTGTTTGCTTTACGACCACTGCATACCAATAATCACCGACCCCCGCTTAAGGCCTCACTCTATCTAGATTATAAACTCTACATAGGAATGCTCAAGGGTAGGTAGTAGGGCGGCATCTGATAGCCATCAGGTACAGTTTATGATAATGTTCACTAAGCATGGAGATAAGCTGCCAAGGGTCTTCAATATTCTCCTGCACAGGATTCAATATTGGATGCAGGGATGCAAAGCTTTGACAGATTTGCCATGCTTTCTCATACGAGGACATATCATGTAGGTTTACCCAAGATCGAAGAAGGCTTTGATGCTGTATGAAAGAACAGAATCACTCTTTTAGATTAAATATTTGGTATTTAACTTCTTGATGTTTAAAACTTAGTGAGGAAAGGTCATAACTGGACTGTAATATAAAGGTGCCATGAGAATTGACAGACGACAGGCAGAAAAGTGCTAATATTCCCACCTTAAAATGGCATTCTTACTTAGCGTCAGCCAGTCACAATTCTATTATTGTTTTAGTCAACTTTGCAGTGAAGCCTTAGTGGTGTTTGTGGAGCTTTAAAGTCAGGCTAGAACTTGATCAGGGAGTGAGGGTGGAGAGACAGACAATGTGGGGGATGAACTGGCTTGTGAGCATTTGGGAATAAGGGACATAAGGCTTAGAAAATATGAAGCAATATGCAGCAAGAAAGGGAGACTATTGCTTATGCATATGATATTTGTCATATCTGTCATGCTTCCCGTTCAGGCATGCAGTACCGACATGATGAGTAGGATAACGGCTCCATACTATCATAAATTGTACCAGATGGCTATCAGATGCCACCCTACTACCCCCTGGAGCATCCTTAGGTAGACTTTATAATCTAGATGGAGTGAGGCTGGCAGGAGGGGATGGTGTTAATAGGTATGTAGTGGTCGTAAACCAAACAGTGTGTTGACAAGCCATGTTCTAACAACAAGTCTGTGTGCAGCATTGAATATGCATGGAACATGTATAATGTTGAGAAACTGGGTCATAGAAAACTAAAGCCATTACTCTCATTTGAATGTTTTCCCAGATGGCTATTAGATGCCACCCAACTACCCTATGCAGCTTCGTTATGTAGAGTTTATAATCTAGATGGAGTGAGGCCAGCAGTAGGGCAGGCTGGTGGGTATGCAGGGTGGTTGTAAACCAGTGTGTTAACAAACAATGTTCTAACAACAGGTCTGTGCCTAAAAGAAAGTAGTTTTGAAAGATAGTGATAAGTTCTTTCAGGCTTTCAGGGGGCCCCTTTTACTATACGCATTGGCGTGCTAGAAGTTTTTTTTTCAAATGAGAAAAAAGCTCATTGAGAGCAATGACTTTAGTCCTACAGGACCCAGTGTAACAGAAACAGTTTCTCAACTCATGCATATTCAATGCTGCACACAGACTTGTCATCACACTGTTTGCTTTACGACCACTGCATACCCATAATCACCCACCCCCCCTTAAGGACTCTCAGCACCCATATTGCACTAAAACGGTTATGAGGGTTTAATTCCAAGTACATGTGTTACACCTCTACATATTATACATCATTTGAACCATCTATAATACTTTTATCAAATTCCTTCCATTATTTGGAATTTTCGTCACTGTGGAACGTGAATGGAACAAAAACATTCCTTTTTATCTTCTTTTCATTTCAACATCATTATGGGATGGAAAATGGACATAATTTTAGGGTTTAACTATTTTAAACTGATATTGATGTCAATACCTGGGGTCCTTTTTCTTCTTTTCTTGATATTTAAATTATTAAGGCCTACAGAGCTCTTCAAAGTTGCATAGTTACCAACAAATGGTAAAAATGGCTATTTACCCCTATTATCACCCACTTTTTAGCTAACTATGCAACTTTGAAGAGATGTGTAGGCCTTAATAATTGGAATATCAGGAAAAGAGGAAAAAGGACCCCAGGTATAGACATGAATTTTAGTTTTCAATTTAAAAATTCAAGAATTTTGTCCAATTTCCATCCCATAATGCTGTTGGAAAAAAAAGAGGCTGAAAATGGAATGTTTTTGTTCCATCCACATTCCATGGCTAGTAAAATGAGAAATAATCTGTAGTGGGTCGCCGCTGTACTATTTCTATGGAACCAGTTTGGGTTATATTTGGTATGTGTGTTGCCGTGTATCCAGGCCGCACTCCTGTCTAGTGCCGAGTATATGGTTATATAAGCCCACACCTGAGGATTGATGGAGCGCGGCCTGGTTATGTGCATTGAGCCGTGACCGCCACGTGTCACCCGACATATCTTGGGTACCGTGTCGGCCCGAATGCACCGGCGCGTGGTTACCCGGAGTTCCTTGGAACTCAAGTGTTTACGAGTAATGAAGAGAGTTACATAACGATCAGTACATAAGACCTGGGGTTCTGCTAATCGAGGACCCAGTCTTGCTGTGCACATCGGCCAGCTCGACTGCTCCACAACAGAGCTTCCCCGAACTCTGTTGTACCTTTTAGGCCTAGTCCTGTCGCTGCTTCCAACTTGGTCACCCTGCGTCTTTCTCTGTTCCACCCTCAGGGGGAACTAGAGGAGATAGACGCATTGGTGGACAACTCCGGGTACAGAACTCCCTCTGTGGAGTCTGATCCAAGTGGAGTTAACCAAGATGGAAGAGAGCCTTGGAACTCGGGAATTATGTACTAGACCGTGAGCGTATACCTCCTATTTGATTGTTACTATCCGTCTGTATGATTACGAGCCATATGTCAGAATGAATAAAGTGTAATTTCTGAACAACCTATTTTCGAATCTGGAGTTTTTCATAGCCGATGCCTATCTTAGAATAGCCAACAGCTACACTGGTGCCGTGACCACTTTGGGTAAGTATTGATTTACATTAATTTTTTTCACTTTCTGAAATTGAGAGGTAAGCTCTTATATGTTTGAACCAGAATTGGTAGGTTTCAAGGATAGTTATTACAGGTTGCTTTTGTGTGGTGAAGATATGTCAGATACAGCGGTACCTCCCCCGTCGGTTACAAACCAAGGGGAGGGTATGCGTCCTAGACTACGGTCTAGGGTGAGGTTTAATGCTAGGCAGAAGGTACATACGTTCAATCAGAGTAGGGAAATTGGACATGGAGGAGAGGAGGAGGCCCACGAGGTGAGATCTGAGGATTCACAAGGGGATCCTCCAGCGAAACGTCCAGCTCTAGAACCAGATAGGGGTATGGAGGGACCTGTCCAGGTGGGGGACACCTCACGCGAGGATGTGACGCTTGGACAGGTGACCATGGAAGATGCTGGAGAGCATAGTGACTCTAGTATGCCTAGTCTGGAGGGTGCAGTAGATACATGTACCAGTGACATGGGAACGTAGACCAGTGCCCACTGTAGAGACAGTGGAAAGGACTAAGTTGGTAGTCCAGAGTAGTCAGGATGGGGTTGAGGCTGTCAAAGGGGACGACCTGGAGAAAACTCCGGTGGAAGGTAAGGAGACAGCTGTAGCAATCTCCAAGGGAGATAAGCTGTTTCCAGATCCTTTCAGGTTGACAATACCTGGTCTGGAGGTTCCGCCTTATGAACCCAGGGAGAGGTTGAGCCTGGATGACATAAGGACGCTCAGATTGAGAAATGAGCATGAACACATGAAGGAAGGGATTAGAATAGAGGAAGAATCCCTGAGGCAGTTGAAGGAAGAAAGGGAAGCTTTTGAAAAGAGTTTTTTGGCAAAAAGGTCAGGAAACATTGGGGAACATGCAGCTCAGATAAAACATCTGGAACAAATTTCTGTCAATGTGGGTCTACTTGAAGGTACTGAAGTCAGACTGAAGTCTGAAACGGAAAAGCTAGTGGTGCGGAATAAAGAAATTAGTTCCGAGATTCTAGCAAGACAGTTGCAGGTAGCTGAGTATGATGAGTTATTGAAGAAACAGGATAGTAAGCTGGGAGAGTTAGAGGCGCTAGCTCAACAAGCTGAAAATCACATGGTGAACAAACTAGAACCAAAAGGGACGAAGGAAATTGGGGACCCAGTGGGAAAGGCGCAAGAGGTGTCTAGAGATGAGACCTTTGTGACTGCCGACGAGCCCTCAGTATTTGTAGTCAATGCAGTGGAGGAGGTAGTGAAACCACCTGCCACTGAGGATCTAGATAGTTCTATGGTGATACATACAGCAGATATGTTATCCAGTGTGAGTGGACACTCATCCATGCATGGCAGTAAGTTTGACAAGAATGAGGAGTTCATGTTGGAGCTTTGTGGTAGAGTTGAAAAACTGTTTCAGGAGAAGTTAGATTGCTTTCTTGAAGAAACATAGTCAGTGAGCGTGGAGAATGACACTAAGGGAGGTAAAGGAGACGTTCCGGTAGCTCAAGCTACAGGGAATAAGGCTCCTGTGGGACCAGTTAACACTGCTCCAGCTCCAGGTGCTCATTCTACTCCAGCTCCAGGAGCAAGGCAGGTTCATACAGTTCCGGTAAATGTGTCTACGGTGGGTAGACCAGGTTTGCCCGGTGGAGCATACATGAATGCTCGGCCGCCAGGTCAAGGGAATCTGGCCGGGCCTAACACCTCCTATGGGGGATGGGGCAATGTGGGACCGGATAACTGTTATGGGAACGCGAGGCCTATGTTCAATATACCACCTCCCCCATTACCTGGCAGTCATATAACTCCAGGAAGCATGTATACACCAAGGACCGGAGGTATTGATCAGAGCGGGAACCCTATCAACATAGAGGGAATATGTCGATGGAGGACGAGGCAGTGTTCGAAAGCAATCCAGCAATTAGAAGATTGGGGATTGATGCGGTACCAAATGATGTGGGGAACCATAGAGCAGTGGACTATGCTTTGAGTCAGGCTGAGATACCGTTGAGAACGGGAATGACAGCTGTAAAGAAGCAGGCTATCAAGATGAAGCAATATGATGGCTCAGTTCCATGGAGGAAATGGTTCACACGATTTTCAGCAGATATGCGACATAATGGTTGGGAAGGCGATGAGTGCCTTGCAGCTTTGTCGTGGTGTGTGCGAGATGGTCCTGGTGATCCAGCCCTGACGAGCTTTGAATTAAGCGGAGGAAGAACGTACAAGGGATTGGTGGAAACAGCTTCTTGGGCTTTGGTTTCCACATCTGGTGCGGATCCCGCATCTGAACTGGAAGAAAGAGTTCAGAAAGTCGGTGAAGGACACCGACAGTTTGGAATGGCTCTCTGAGTACTAGCAGCAGAAGCATTTGCATCTATGAGTCCAAGTGATCCATGGCTGGTGAGGAAGTCGTCCAGCCTGTATATAGATGGACTTAGGGACGAGAGATTGTCAAGCGAGATTGCTTCACAGTGGAAGACCACTATGTCGCTAGCAGACATCTTCGAGCTCACGGAGGATGCTCTGAGGAAGAGGAAGCTGTTGAAAACTGTAGAAGCAGCCCCTGTAGCTGCAGTGGAGATACCCGCAGAGGAGGGTGAACTGACTACAGAGGGTGTGCAAGAGGTGGCAGCTATAGATCCTAAGTGGGGAGGACGTCATACTTTGTATAAAAGACGAAAGGTTCCAAGATCAGACGCTCCAGCACCAGAGGAGGGTGCATTGAAAACCATGATTGGAAAAGTCATGGATGAGTGTAGTAAAGCTGAGAAGGCTGAGAAGGTCGCAACTCGTGGT
Source organism: Harmothoe impar (assembly GCA_947462335.1). Classification (NCBI taxonomy): domain Eukaryota; kingdom Metazoa; phylum Annelida; class Polychaeta; order Phyllodocida; family Polynoidae; genus Harmothoe; species Harmothoe impar. Next base: position 8,892,685 of record OX381710.1, read on the forward strand.
CGCGGTAAGGGGAAACCCAACAAAGACACGAAATGTTACAATTGTGGGTAGAAGGGTCACTTTGCAAGGACATGTTGGTCCAAGGATACCAGGAATGTATCATCGGTCAAGAAACAAAAAGACGGACCCTCTTCTGACCAAAGCCCACCGCCGACAGAAAACTAATGGGGGTCGTTGTCGATGACAAGATAACGACCCCGCCTGTGATTGTCAAAGGTACTGTCGAGGGAGAATCAAAAGATTCCATTTCATGGGAGCCGCTGGGGTTAGCCGCACCTGAGTCTGATCCTCCAGGTGGAGATGGGCCCCAGGGAACAGACGAGAAAGGTGTTGAAGATTTAGCTCATCTGGACACCGTCCGTAGAATTGAGTTGGCGGAAGAAGTAGAAAGGTTTTGTGCTTCGCGACTCAAACCCGATGATCCTATAGTTAAGTTTCTCAACTCGAGGGGATATGACTTGGGCGGTGAAACTGGAATCCAGAGATTTGCCTTACAACCTTCTCCTTTACAAGGGAAGAGATGGTACTTGCCTGTGCAGATTCAGGGTTGCTTGGGGGAATTTCTGATCGATACTGGAGCTAGCCACTCCATGATGGGTCACCATTTCTTCAAGAAGCTTGCAGGTCTGCCGACTAGCCCTGTGGGGCCTGGGTCGGTCAGAAGTGCTGATGGATCTCATATGCGGACACATGGCAGACAGGTGATACCCTTCTGGGTGAATCAACATTCATTTGTTGTTTCAACAACTGTGGCTGAACTGACGGATGAGGGAATCTTGGGAGTGGATTTTTGTTCTCTGTATGGAGCGGTATTAGATGGTGTGACGGGGGAACTCACTCTTCGATATCCACAAGAGATGAAGGTCCAGTGTGTGCTCCGCCGGATTTCAGGCGTCTCATCTGTCTCTCAGACAGTGCGAATTCCTCCCCGCCATGTATGCAATGTAGTTGTATACTGCCGGGATATGGAATTTGACCGCATGGGGGTGGTGGAACCGAATCAGCAGCAGTTGAGTAAGCTGGGGTCGGTTTCCACCAGTGCCTTAGTGCAAAGTTCAAGACGAACAGTAGTACCAGTCAGTAATATGACTTTTCAGGATGTGTACCTGGAAAAAGGGACGACCTTTGGGGACGTGACATATGCTGATGTGGTAGGAAGAGCTGACTCACCAGAGGTGGAGTTAGCAGCAAAGAGGGCAGTGGAATTAGGAGCTTTGGATCCATCCGCTATGCCAGTGGTATTGCAAGACACTGGAGAGCAGGATAGGAAGGAAGGCTATGGATTACCACTGCATCTTTTACCATTAGTAACAGATAGCCATCTGGAGAAGGAAGAGGACAAAGGGAGTCTGGCTCAGTTGTTGTGCGAGAATGCAGACTTGTTCTCTGCTCCAGGAGAGCAGTTGGGTAGAACTGACCGAGTAACTCATCGGATAGACACCGGTTCTAGCCCGCCATTACGCTTGCCTTACCGGCGCCTGCCTTTGTCTAAGAAACAGGCATTGGAGGATGAGGTGGACAAGATGTTAGGGGAAGAGATAATAAGGCCTTCTGATAGTCCATGGGCTAGTCCAGTGGTAATGGTTACCAAAAAGGATGGCACCTGTCGATTCTGTATAGATTACAGGAGACTAAATGGGATTACGAGGAAAAATGCCTTCCCCTTACCACGCATTGATGAAAGTCTAGATTCCTCGGGTGGCAATCACTGGTTTTGTACCTTAGATCTGCAGTCAGGGTACTGGCAGATTGGGATGCACCCAGAGGATAAGGAAAAGACAGCGTTCACAACCCACAGGGGGTTGTTTGAATTCAATGTGATGGCGTTTGGCTTGTGCAATGCTCCGGCTACTTTCGAGAATATGATGGAGACAATGCTAAGGGGATTGTTGTGGAAAAACTGTCTAGTTTATCTGGACGACATCATAGTTTTCGGGAAAACTCGGGAGGAGTGTCTATCAAATTTGACCATGGTAATGGATCGACTGAGATCCTATAACCTGAGACTGAAAGCTAAGAAATGCAAGTTCTTCAGGCAATCAGTGGAATATCTGGGCCGAATTGTCAGTGGCACAGGTATTTCGGCGGATCCAGGGAAATTAGAGGCAGTAGCGAGTTGGGCAACGCCAAAAGATCAGAAGGAAGTAAGATCGTTTTTGGGTTTTTGCTCATACTACCGCGATTTCATTCCCGGATTTGCTGAGGTGTCGGCTCCTTTACAGGCGCTAGTAGTAGGAAAAAGGAAGGGAATGTTGCAGCTACCTCCATTTATTTGGACGGAATTAGCTGAACAGGCTTTTCAGAAGCTAAAGGAGTTATTCACGGTAACTCCTGTGCTGAGCTATCCTACTGAGGGTGATCAGTTCATCCTAGACACTGACGCTAGCAACGACAGCATAGGCGCTGTCTTATCCCAAGTACAGGAGGGGAAGGAAGTGCCCTTAGCATTTGCTAGCAACAGCTTGAGTAAAACTCAACGCAATTATTGCACCACCAAAAGAGAGTTGTTAGCCATAGTGGTATACACGAAGAAATTCCGCCATTATTTGTATGGTGGGAATTTCATTCTGCGTACAGATCATTCATCCTTGAGATGGCTCCTTAATTTCAAGGAAGCAGATGGGATGATGGGTAGATGGATCTCCGCGTTGTCTGAATTAGGGATAGAGATTCAGCATCGGAGCGGAGTGAAGCACGTGAATGCGGATTGCTTGTCTAGGAGACCAATCCGAAGATGTGCAAGGTTGGACTGTGAAGACTGTGGCATACATAACGCTTTGGTGGCTCCAATAATGAATTTTGATCCAGCCTGGGAAGAGAACTTGGTGTTCTGGTCGGCGGAGTCCATACTTCAAGCTCAGCAGGAGGACAAAGGTATCAATGTGATACGGAATCTGATCCTGGAGAGAGCTGCTCGTCCCGTCAGACCTGCTCTGTCATTAGAATGTGTTGAAGTGAGGAACTTAGTGGGCCAATGGTCGCAGTTGGTAGTGCGAGACGGCCTATTGTGTAGATGGAAAACTCTTGAAGGCAAAGCCAGGAGGAGGCTACAGATAGTCTTGCCAGCTTCTCTGAGATGGGAAGTATTCGAGTTTTACCATGGTCATCAGACTTCCGCTCATTTTGGCATGAAACGGACTTTGGACAAACTAGCGAGGAGATATTACTGGCCTGGGATGTCTAAGGATGTAATACGTTGGTTGACGGAATGCCCGACGTGTTGCCTGGTGAAGCCGGGTCCTGGGAAAGGTAAAACATCTCTCAGACAAGAATTGTTCGGAGTCAGATTTGCGAGGATAGCCATTGATATAATCACTGGCTTCCAGACACCTCCAAACTCCAACGTGTGCATGATGGTAGTACAGGACTACTATACCAAGTATGTGAAGGTGATCCCAATGAAGGATCACACGGCATTAACCTGCGCACAAGCTTTGGTTGAGGAGTGGGTTCTAACATTTGGTGCACCTCTCATGCTACATTCAGACCAGGGTAGGGAGTTTGAATCGCGTCTCTTTCAAGGGATGCTGGAAGAATTGGCCATAGTGAAAACACGCACTAATCCTTACCGACCGCAGTCGGATGGGATGGTTGAGAGGTTCAACCGTACGTTGATTCAGGGGTTGACCACGCTGGTTAATTCTAATCAGGATGACTGGGATAAGTTTTCCCAGTATGTGGCTCATGCATACAACGGTACAGTGCATGCTTCAACTGGCTGCACTCCTAACAGCCCGGTATTTGGATCTGAGATCATAATGCCTGCAGATTTGGTCTTTGGCAGTGTGCTGCGGAGGAAGGATGTCCCATGCCGAGTGGCATTTGCGGAATCTCTACGCAGAGAATTGCGAGAAGGCTATGCATTGGTGAGAGGCCACTTGAAGAAAGCAGCCATCCATCAGAAAGTAGGGTATGATACAGGCTTGAGAGAAAGGAAGTATGTAGTTGGACAAAAGGTGGTGAGATTGAAACAACCTGTACATGGAAAAATCTCGAAAGGTTGGGATGGGCCGTTTGAGGTAACAAAGGTAATATCTGATGTTACTGTGTTGTTGAAAAATGTGCGAGGCAAGATAGTTGCAGGCCATGTGGATCGCCTGAAGCCTTGGCTAGGTCGCCGGCCCGGCGATGAGGATGAACCTTTGGTGGAAGTGCCAATGCCCCAACCCAGGTGGGTGCGTAAGAAGCAGGTTACAGCACCCCCGCCTACAAAGAAGACTAGAAAAGCAACGCCAGCTAAAAAGGTCAATGGTAGGAAGAAGAAGAAGTTAGTTACTAGAAAGGAACCTGGAGAAGTTCCTCGAGTAATTGAGAAGAATAAACCCCAAGGACCCATACGTAGAAGTGCTCGTATAGCGGGTCGAGGTGCTGTACGTAAAAGCGGCGGGGCTGGGTTGGTTTGTTATGGTTACCCGGAAGAGTTCGGGTCTCCAAGGACTTACCCGGTAAACCCCGGAAAAGTTGCGTCACTGGTGCTGATTGTCGAAAACACAACGAGAAATACCGGATTTTTTTCTTTAGTCTTTGTGACGGGAATAATGGTGAAAGTGACCAGTAGATGGCATTGGGGTACCCAACGTTCTGCTTTACTAAAGTTAGTTTTGAATGTTTACATGCTATGGTCTGTGAGTTGGTTTCCCATTTAGTACTTGTCGTGATGGTTTTGGATTAAAATCCAATCAACTAAGTCAGTAATTTTTCTAAGGATGAGATGAGAATCCTAAAAGGAAATATTATGTCGAAAGAACGGGTGTAGGATTCGTTCTAGTAACATGAGAATGGGACTCATACGTCTTCCGAATTTATTCGGACCATCAAGGAAATTTACTTTGACACATATTTTTTTATTATGTTTGTTTAAAGAGCGTTCTAAAAGTTCATATGCTACAAATAATACAGCCTTGCTAACTAAATAACTGCTATTACTTGAAATGATGTGTAAAATACAATCCGAGATAACCCGGCGAAGATTGCAACTATTACGCAGTTTTACTTCGCTACCCGGTTTTCTTGGGATAATACCGGATAACTTCTTCGGGAAGGGCTATCCGGTACCCGTGATCCTTTGCGCTTGGATGCGCACGCACGCTGGTTTGGCGCGGAAAGCGTCAGTCCTGCACATACCGTTGGAGAGGGTGGATGCGAAGGCACCTCTCTCCGCGTATGTTAAACAGCAGTTAGTCATCTAAACTGCTCTACATGTGAGGGGGAGAGGAGACACTAAAGTGAGGTAGTACAGGAGGACACTTTTGTAACAATTTTTCTGATTCTACTACCCATTTAAGCTCATTTGAGAGTGGGCTCCTCTGGGCCGCCCTCTGTGTAGTTATCATGGCGGATAACTATCCGTCGGGTAACTCCCGTAGAAGGAGTCACTCGACGGAGGTTTCCCCTCTGTCGCAGGAACAGAGAGAGTTGTAAGCTTTGGGGGACCTGGAGTCAACAGCTCCGGTCGATTGTAATCTTCCAAAACAGTTTAGGGAAGCGGATTTACCAAAATTCGTGTATCAACCACCGAGTAAGATGAAGAATAGGGGAGTGAAACGCCGAAATGGCAGTAATATCTCCGAGATAAGGAAAACTGAACAGGTTAAAACCACACAGTATCTCCTAGCTTGGGGAGCACATGTAAAGAAACTGGTAGATATGGGTTTGTCAGTGGCGCAAGCTAGGGGGTTCGTGTCAGGGCCAGGGTTAAAAGGACTCGAGGCCGGGGGATTCCCCTTGTTCCAGGTTGGGAATATTGCGTCACCACTTCTTCGGGAGTAACCCGAACTGACCCGAATATGCCCGGGAGACCGGTGCACTCGGTCAGTCACGCTCCAGTGGGTGCTCCGTGGGGTTCTATGTCGTATGACCGTGCGGATGGTTTACATCTGGTTCATGGTAACTTTGTACCTGATTGGAATGCCCCTAAACAGTCAACTCCGGAACGTATTCCAGCCATGGCAGTCATGGATTTTGCAGCTAAATTTGAGAAATTTGAGCCGGATGCAGTAATTCCTGGAAGTAAGATATGCAGGGGGGCATACGTCCGGGAATTAGACGGATTCAACGAGAGGAAATGTACTAAGCTATTCAGAGCTCCTTCCAATAATTCTAAGTCTACACGGGAGAGATTACTGGGGAGATAGGGAGCCGAGCTAGGCTACCCTCCTATGAAGATACGGAGAGGGATATGGAGTTCTGGTTAGAACATGCTAGTTCAGGGGCACATCAAGCTTACAAGTTCTGGGATGAGGTTATAAAGCAAAGTATGGGGACATACAGGGCTGCCGACCTCTCCAACGAGGATAGAGACCGTATGAAATGGGCCTGGATGACATTTGTCCCACTGGTTATGCCTACTTATAAATCTGGGAGAGGTTGGAGGGTAGGTTCGGGGCAGTGCCCATTCAACGAGTGTATGGATAGAAATCCAATGGCAGAGTATTTGGACCTATACCAGTTCACACGACATCTAGTGGAGTTCCACGGGCACTCCAAAATGATGTGGCAGTGCCGGTCCAAGTCTAATCGCTCAGTCAAATGTATGAAAGATGGTGAACCTTTCAGCACATCTAGAAAGGGTTGTATGGTAAGGCACTTAGTGGATGTACACCATATGAAGGCTGAAACTGCCATGTCCAATCTAGATATTCTCGAGAATAGCCCGGAGGCCTTAGGACTCACGGACAGAGAGAAGTGTGTGAGGGTACCACAGGGGTTGGCATACCCCTTGGTGCTCAACCATAACCCTAGAAGGTTGTGGCTGAATCTGAAGGCGTGGCCATACTACATTCAGGACTTTCCAGAGAAAGCCGCTGATTACCGTAGTAAGATGGAGTTGGCCACTCCTCCCAAAGGTAAAGTGTTGTCTGAAGGTAAAACTGTGGACCATGGAGTGTATACTCCTGTCTCTGTTACCTTAGGAGAGATGCGAACCACAGGTTCAGAGGAGTCCTCAGCTTCTGCTGGGTTAGACTCATCACCTGACGGTCGATCTACCCCAACCAAAAGACGTGCTCCAGGGTCTTCCTGTGGGTTTAGTAGGAACACTACTGAATCCAACAAGGAGGGCTCTGGCAGATCATTACCGAGGGTGCTGTTAGCCCAAGGCTAGCCATAGAGGAGAAAATGGTAAAAGACCTGTTAGCTTCTCCTGTAGAGGAGGAGGATGACTGTGTATTTGTGGGACAGGAGGTAATACCTCCTACCACAATCTCTGAGGCTGGAGGGAACCCGGGAGTGTCAAGGAAGATATTAAAAACAGAAAATACTTCTACTGATAGTCAAGGGTATGTAACAGGGAAGATAGAGTCAGTATGTGGGAAAGAGGATTCCAAGACTAAGACGATCTATAGAACGATTGATTTCCAATCTGAGGGAGACGATTGGGTGGATCATAAATTCACCCCACCCACAGGCAGGGTCCAATCAAGTAAAATAGAGATGAGGAAGGAACAGGAGATTGGTCGTAGACTATCCTCCGTTCCATCACCATCTACCTGTATGGGGGGTCTCTCATTGAACTCTCCATCACCTGGGGTGGATGAAGAAGAGATGTGTTTTGAATCAGTCCCTCTGCCTAAGCTGACTGGTGATATTGATCACCCTGAGAATGTTAGTATCAGGAATCTTCTAAAAGAACAGTATGTCACTGGGCTGAAAAGTTCGTTTGACACACTGGATCTCGCTTGTCAACTAGCTCTGCAAGGAGCTAGGGCTCAAGCTGAGCAATTGGTAAAAGAAAGTCGTTTGGCCGAATTAGAGAAAGTGGAGACTGCAAAAGCAGAACTCCTATCTAAAATGTCCAAAATGACTGAGGAGAATGAAGCCCTCAAACGACAGTTGGGACAACGGGATGACATGGTAGCAACCTCTAGCAAAATTATAGACAATTTGAGATTGAACATTGAAAAATCTCGTATGGAAAGTCAATTTTTAATTGATGATCTCAAAGTCAAGTTGGATCGCAGTAAGGATATGGTCAGTTCTGCTGAACATAAACTAATTGCTGCCCGGACTGAAATTAGTCTAAAAACTAAAGTTAATCGGAAGTTAGAACACGAAATTGGTGGTCTAACAGAGGAATTTTCTGGCTATAGAAAGGAAGCTCAGCAGAACGATGACTTCTATGAGGAGTTGGCTGAGTTTTTCGAAGATTGCTATGAAATCCCATTGTCAAGTTGGTACGACGAGAGTGTGTACAGGGTTGACCGGGGTTCTGCCCCTCTTCCCTCAGGATTTGACGGTGATGCATACGCACAAAGGTTGAGAGCCGACTCCAGGGCTAGTGATATCCCTCGGAGTCCTCCACCTTCACCTGCAAGGGACGAGATGCACCTGGCTGACTGCAGTTACGTGGCTGCCTCCTCCATGACTCCTGGGCCATCGGAGTTGGTTCCTGTGACGTCTGTTCCTGTGACGTCTGTTCCTGTGACGTCTGTCCCTGTGACGTCTGTCTCTGTGACATCTGTCGCTGTGACGTCTGCTGCCGTGACGTCCACCTCTGTGTCATCTGCTGCTAAGACGATGCAGTATACTACAATGGGGGTGGACACAACCGTGTCTTCCTTTGAGACTATGGATACTCCAGCTGGGGTGTCCACTCTAGCGAGGATGGTGGTGAATGAACTGCAGACAGAGTCGCCCAACTCGACACCTGTCTCAACACCAATACTCGACGCCACCTCTTGTCAGTCACCTTACCACATAACGGAAAGTGAGACTACAGAGGCGGTTCAGATATTGATGGAGCTGACCGATGCAATTGCAGAAGCTGACCTACGTCTGACTGTCCGTGATGCTGAGGCGCTTATGGCTCCTGAAAACGAACTTGAACAATCCATGATGGTGGATCCTCCAGTGGACCTACCTATGACGACTGGTTCTGTGTCAAGGAACCATCGTCCATCTACCCTGGACATTCCTATATCTATGGCGAATGTACCTATGAGTACTCAAGTGCATTTTCCCAACCCTGACGCTTTGCAGCTAGGGTCTGGGATGGACATTTCCATTGAGATGAGTGACAACCGATCGAGTGAATGCATGTCGCCAGTGTCCAGAAATGAAGAACTTTTGCTGAGTGGCGAGTCATAAAAACATTCCCAGTTTGCAGCATATATAGAACCTCTACCATGTGTCGTCATCAAGGTTGAACTTTTGCAGTAGTGGAGCTATTAGTGCACCACGGACCATATGATGCTTTAAAATACCATAGACTACGGGTCACAAGATGACTATATATATATATATATATTTATGAAAGACTGAGATGACAAGAACAGTGGATCATTATCGCCTATTTATGAAAAGACTTTGAAATGATGCCATATTATCTATCATCTAGGTTTTGCAGTTGTTGACATATATAAAAACTGTTAAAACCATCACCAAAGAGTGTTCTATTTGCCATAAGACAGTATTTGTAAAACGGGTTCTGTTTGATTTGATGACATGTGCTATAGGTATGATTATTGTATGCCGATTGTGATTCTCTGAATTAACCGTCCAATGAGTAAGAGTATAAGGGACTGGATCCTGATGATACCTACTGAAGTAAAAGGTTACTTGACTGCATTCGTGCTATGTGTAGATCTGTGGTAATAACATATCAATGAACCTGAAAAACGTAAAATTTATTCAGGTACTGAGAATGGAAATTGCGTAAGTTGTTATGGAGATCCGTAGGTTCTCGTTGATTGCTTTCAGAAGGAAGGTATCAAGTGAGGAGCTGGATCATTCTATTTTTCAGCTTACTGCGTTTTTGATCTTTGAACTGAGTGTGGAGATTAATTCTCCCTAAAAGTTGAAATGTGTTACCGGGATACTTGATCTGATCGCCTTAGCATTTCTTTATGGAGAATGCCACTTGTGTTATTATGTAGGTTACATAAAAAAGGACACCTATGTGACCATAATTTGCATAAGGTTTTGAAGTCCTTGATTGGATTGAAACTGCATTTACCGGATCTACGCTATATGTTCATTTATTCCAAAAATATTGACCTTTCAAACCTTACTCTGGCACGTAAAGCGAGTGAGTCTATTCAAATAGACGGGTTGGGTCAAGATTTACTATAAAGTCGACACTTGCCACCATTTTTGTTTCCAAAATGTCTCGTATGAAAAATTGGTAACTTTTAAGGAGAAGTGCTCATATTGATCTGTATGTATATGATACCTGTTGTAACAAATCGTTTTCGATAAAACATGGTTAGTATACGGTAGTATGTCTTAAAAGTTTTATATATTTTTTTAATGATATATAGTCAAGTTTGTTTTATAGGGCTTGACTGGCTGTGTGGAGTTTATCCTCTTAGTCCCAGAAATCATGACTGTTATTGAAGGATGATACTCGATTATTGTGTAATTGGATCCTGATGGTTGATATGATTGACGTTAATATCAAAAAGGATGAAGATATATCTATAATACTCAAGAAATATATAAGTGGTTCTGATAGAAAGAGTTACGCTTGTCTCCACTATGTATGTGTTTGGAGACAATATATATGTTTTTTTGGGTTGTTTGGAGATAAAATTTGTCATTGTATCAAGGTAGTATAAAAGTACTGCACTTTGTGCCGCTACTTAGACGCTGTGATATTGTCTGAAGGGGGGTAGTGTAGTGGGTCGCCGCTGTACTATTTCTATGGAACCAGTTTGGGTTATATTTGGTATGTGTGTTGCCGTGTATCCAGGCCGCACTCCTGTCTAGTGCCGAGTATATGGTTATATAAGCCCACACCTGAGGATTGGTGGAGCGCGGCCTGGTTATGTGCATTGAGCCGTGACCGCCACGTGTCACCCGAAATATCTCGGGTACCGTGTCGGCCCGGATGCACCGGCGCATGGTTACTCGGAGTTCCTCGGGAACTCAAGTGTTTACGAGTAATGAAGAGAGTTACATAACGATCAGTACATAAGACCTGGGGTTCTGCTAATCGAGGACCCAGTCTTGCTGTGCACTTCGGCCAGCTCGACTGCTCCACAACAGAGCTTCCCCGAACTCTGTTGTACCTTTTAGGCCTAGTCCTGTTGCTGCTCCCAACTTGGTCACCCTGCGTCTTTCTCTGTTCCACCCTCTGGGGGAACTAGAGGAGATAGACGCATTGGTGGACAACTCCGGGTACAGAACTCCCTCCGTGGAGTCTGATCCAAGTGGAGTTAACCAAGATGGAAGAGAACCTTGGAACTCGGGAATTATGTACTAGACTGTGAGCGTATACCTCCTGTATGTTCATATGACCACTGGTGTTCAGAAGCCTATTTGATTGTTACTATCCGTCTGTATGATTACGAGCCGTATGTCAGAATGAATAAAGTGTAATTTCTGAACAACCTTTTTTCGAATCTGGAGTTTTTCATAGCCGATGCCTATCTTAGAATAGCCAACAGCTACAAATCAAAGGAATTCGATAAAGCTATTATAGATGGTTCAATTGATGTATAATATGTACAGGTTTAACACATTTCCTTGGAAGTATACCCCTCAAACTGTTTTAGTGCAATTTGGGTGCTGAGAGTCCTTAAGGCCTCACTCTATCTAGATTATTGACTCTACATAGGAAAGCCCAAGGGTAGGTAGTAGGGCGGCATCTGATAGCCATCTGGTACAATTTATGATAATGTTCACTAAGCATGGAGGTGAGCTGTCAAGGGTCTGTAATATTCTCCTGCACAGGATTCAATATTGGATGCAGGGATGCAAAGCCTTGACAGATTTGCCATGCCTTCTCACACGAGGACATCCTAGATCAAAAAGGCTTTGGTGCTGTATTAAAGAACAGAATCACTCTTTTAGATTAAATATTTGGTATCTAACTACTTGAGATAGGATGGTGTGCCACATTTTAATACTTCCCTAGTTAGATTAAGAGTTGTGAAATAATTTGAGACAGTAAGTATGAAGCAGATGATATAACTTTTCTAATTTAATTGTTCATACAATGGATATTTTCAGCTGATGATATTCAGTTATGGATGTGTTGTACAATGAAGCTCTGATCAATCGGCCACAGTAAATTAATATTGTCACCTTTGTGTGATACTTACTAATTGACAGCTGTATGTTAATAGAATGACTGATACATATCGTCACCTCAGTGGAGAATGGTCGTAACTGAAAATGTTTTAAACTCAGTGAGGAAAGGTCATAACTGGACTGGAATATAAAGGTGCCATGAGAATTGACAGACTACAGGCAGAGAAGTGCTAATATTCCCACCTCATAGTTGCATTCTTACTAAGCGTCAGCCAGTCACAATTCTATTATTGTTTTAGTCAACTTTGCAGTGAAGCCTTAGTGGTGTTTGTGGAGCTTTAAAGTCAGGCTAGAACCTGATCAGGGAGTGAGGGTGGAGAGACAGACAATGTGGGGGAGGAACTGGCTAGTGAGCATTTGGGAATGAGGGATATAAGGCTAAAAAGATACGAAGCAATATGCAGCAAGAAAGGGAGAATATTGCCTATGCTTATGATATTTGTCATATCTGTCAAGCTTCCCGTTCAGGCATGCAGTACCGACATCATGAGTAGGATAACGGCTCCATACTATCATAAATTGTACCAGATGGCTATCAGATGCCACCCTCCTACCCCCTGGAGCTTCCTTAGGTAGACTTTATAATCTAGATGGAGTGAGGCTGGCAGCAGGGGATGGTGTTAATAGGTATGTAGTGGTCGTAAACCAAACAGTGTGTTGACAAGCCATGTTCTAAAAACAAGTCTGTGTGCAGCATTGAATATTCATGAAAAAATATCATATGTTCCTTGGAGACAGGATCATGAGACTAGAGTAGCATTTGCCGATGCTCCAGATAGCACTTTTCTCTTTTCTAATAATAGGGGTAAGCTTTATTAACCTTACGCAAAGTAAAATATGGATAATAAGATATAATGTGATAATGAATAGATTAGAACATGAAAATGATAAAAATTAAAAAAACTTTTTGTTTCTTTGAGATCTGTGTAGCTTTTGTTGTATTAGTTATAGTTGAGTAAAGGTTTAACATGGTGAGTTTTTGGGGTACCATACCTAAGGCCTGTCTCAACCATATTAATAACTATATTCCCCTTGGTGTTAATATGCTGAACATAACGACATGTGGGGCATGCTAACCAGAATGCCTTAATGAGCTGGTAGCTTCCCTACAGATACATTTCTACCCAGCTCAATACATTAATCCTTTTCCCCAACAATAAGTGGATAAAGGTCAGACCAACCCTGGGGACATTAGTTATAAGATACAGGAGACTGAAGCATTGTGTGGCTACATCAAAGCATATGCTGCAAGGTGATTAGGCAGTCCTTTAAAGGTCGGTGTCCTAGCAGAGGAACTGATGTGTACAGGCATGATGTGTAATCTAACGTCTGTTCGTTCTTTAAAAGCCAATGTATGTCATGTCTTGTCTTGTGTTAACCTCTTCATCTTTGTTATTGCATTATCACTACATAAATTAAATTTCTTTACTTCGTATTTACAAATGTGCATTAGATAGATTGTATATTGGTTGATGCTTTTGTTACTTATTGGCTTCGCTTATCCCTTCCAAACAGTAAGCCAATATATTGCACAAAAATGAATTGAGTTGGTAGTTTGGTAGTTTTGGGGTAATTAGTCTCACCAGGTATTCAAACTGGCTCTCCAAGACTAAGGAGTCTACTTCTGATCGAGAGCTTAATGCCTCTGGCGAGCCTTCTGCCCTTTTAACTCAACGTGAGCAGCATTTTGTTGGGACGCAGCTCCTTTTTAATCATTAGACAGGAATGAGAACCTGATTAGCTTCTGATGCTCAGCTATAGTTATCTACATTTGCTACATGGTGAGCATAAACATGAACATGAACAAACGTGGTGAATGGAAAATTCATCTAATGAAAAGGAACCTGAGGTAAACTTCATTAACAAAAGTATATATCTCACTGAAAGGGGTTGTTTTAATTAAATTAAGCACAAGCAAATCTTTTGTTTTATAACTGAAACATTTTCAAACTGAATTGCAAGGAATTGAATAGATTATAGAATTAAAGTTCATCAATTCCATTGGACATTCTAGTGGCAGATATAATTGGTTTGAAATAAGTAATACATTCTAACACAATGAGCAATTTCATATATATTGTAGTATGAGAGTTTGAGTATTACTATTAACATTGAAGTGGGGGGGGGGGGGGTAGAAACGGTCTAATGAAAGATAATTGATCTTCAGTGTCAATCAAATCTCTGAATGAATGTGCTGAAGGATAGAACAACCTCCCTTTGGCCATGTTTAGTAAGGAGCTCTCAGACAGAGAGCTACAGCTTCAGCCAGCTCTTCATTCTTTGAACTGGTGTAGTTCTCAAGCTTGTTACGACGTAATAGTTTGGGGGCTTGCACTAGGCTAGTTGAAGTTCCGTCCAGAACAGGGCAAGCATTGAGAGTAGAATCTTCAGAAGCCCAAGCTAAAGCAATGCTTTAAGGGATGCCAAGGGGTAAATGATCTAAAGCTGGTAAGAGTAAGTCTTTCTCTCAATAGGTATTCATTCTGATTGCCTCTGGCTTATTAGTAGGTGCTCAGTATACATATTTACTGAGTTCTTTGCTTTTTGTCTAGCTAAATATCATATCAGGTAATGTGTATGGAGATATCATCATATTATCCTTTTTTTCTTTCGAGCTGATTAAATCATACTGTCAGTCACAAGGCATGTGCAGTTGAATTATCGATGCATAAACGTTAGAGACAAAAATAGCTAGTAAGTTCTCAGGAATAATGTCACTGTCAGTATGCAGAGATCTTGAAAGGTTGAATTCCTTGTGTGGTCCATTTTGACATAGTTTTCCATTTATTTGGCATGTTTGGAAAATAGCTATTTGAAAACAATGTACATTCAGTCCTCTCTTAGGCAAATCTCTCTTATCTCTGTGTAAAAGAATACTTTTGAAGTGGTCTAGTTTTCCTGCTTGCTTCGATTAAATGGGCTGGGGTTGTGTACTAGGCACCTTGTCCTTGAAGATCTTTTTAACAGTGGGCATCACGAGGACTGACATCAGTTTTTAAGAATACAGCAGGGTAAATAAACTAAGCTGTTTATTGATCTTCCTGGCAGTATTTTAATTTTCTGGCATGATCATCCTACTGGACATAAGGTTAGCATTGTTGCTAACAATTTCATACAGTTTTAATTGTATCATTATTTCAATGAGTGTAGGATTACTACAGACTAGAAGTGGACAGTCTACCACCTAATGATAGACCCTGTATTCAAGGGCAAATTCTTTCATTTTAGAAAGGATCCCAAAAACATCCTGAAATTCTTCTCAGGTCTGCTGCCTGCAGCTAGTGCTCTCATCTTAACATCACATACAATGCTTGAAGGTGATGATTCAGCACCCACTTCTAGAGGGAAAGTCTTCTAGCTTTATCGTGCATCTGAATGATCTCTGACAATGTATGCTCTTACAAAGGGTTTCTCCTTTATTCTATATCATTCTCATACTTTGTGTGATATATGGTTTATGAGAGGTATATTCTGCTGATTATATGCATCCCTCTCTTCATAATGTAGTTATATACTAGGCTTAACATTCAATACTTGTGTTATATGTAGAATACCTTTCTGATATATTATCAAACCGATATTCAGAGCATCCACTTGTATCATTGTCACCCTATTTTAACAGTAGTATGGATGCTAGTCTACTTTAGAAAAGCACAATGGATGATGGAGTATATCAATTCAGAGGTTCAAATGGACGAAAAATGTTTACGGAAGTGGGCAGGTACCTCTTGGAAGGCAAATGAATTGAGATTGATTATGCTGTCAAGGAGTATGAGGCCGTGTCTCATGAGTTTGTAACAATTGAAACGTCTTTGACCGGCTGTCGTCTTTGAACTGTGTCATCTTTGACCGGTGTAGTCTTTGACCAGCAAGTTTAAAAATGGCTGTATTGGGAGCTATGTACAAAGAAATGGGGGGAAAAGGTTAATGGATATTTTACCACTATATACTACAAACTTCCCGGCATCTCTGTGTATATAGCTCCCATTTCAGCCATTTTAAAACTTGCTGGTCAAAGACCACACCGGTCAAAGACCACACAGGTCAAAGACGACACCCGGTCAAATACGTTTCAATTGTTACAAACTCATGAGACACGGCCATGAGGTCTGCAGTCACCGGGTAATAGGCCATAGTGTGCTTTGTCCTTTACATTTCTCACCCGCATGTGGATCCTTACACCTACCTACCTCTCAGTTCTCCATATACCATTCAATCTCCAACCTACTTACAACAGAACATCCCCCTCCCCCCGCCCCAATTTTCTTACCATCCTTCCCCCATCCCACATGTCAGTGTAAGTAGCCTTAATGGTACTTATTGATGGATCACAGTGATATCCATCAGGTCTCGTGTAGGTGGCCTGGATCCTCAAATGATGATGGATGACAGAGGCAGGGTGGGCTTCATTCAATCCTGCTACTACTGCTGCCTAAATACCATTAAAAAGAAGGGCAGAACTTATTTTTCATGAGAGCATCCAATACACATATTTTCTGATTGAGAAAGTATCAGTGGTAGATCCTACAGCTTTCACACCATTATGATACTGTTATACAATAGCCAGGCTGCCTTTGCTTAATGCTGTGCACCCGACCCAGCTAGCTCTTAGGCTATATACAACAGTAGTCAATTAGCATCAGACTGCAAATAGATTACACAGAGCACAGGGATTTCTTTCATATAGATATGTATATGTATATTCAATTCTGTTCTTGTCTGAGACACACAACTTTGATCCTAAGCAGGAATCATTCATCCCAGTGGGCAGGATTCTTGCTGTATCACTACAACAAACCTGCGCTTACCTGTATTATGCAGTAATTAGCCTTGGTTAATGTGTGTGGGAAGGAAAGGGACGAGAGGTGGAGGGTCGTTTTGGATTTAGGAGCAGCCTACAGGAAGCTTGGATGACTGATGGAGATTAGTCAAAGGGGCAGAAAGTAGTTTATTACATCTGACTGGAGGGCCGATCAAAGCGGGCTGCTCGTGAGATTGTCACAACTGCCACACTTGTGTCCTGTCTACCTTTTATATGTGCCTCTCAACTTGAGCCTATACTACCCTGCTTACATTCTCAATCCCATTGTGCATATAGATATTTCTATTTTTCTTTATTTTCTTTCTATTTCTCTCCCCCTCACCTCCCCCAAAGTGTTATTGTCCTTCCTTTCCCTTATAGGGTGGTTGACACTTTTAACATTCCTTACCTAGACCTACAGATCCAGTTGTCTGAAATACCTGCTTCAGCACATTTTGATCACCAACTTATAACTTCCTACAGCTAGTCTTAAAAAAACATGCATTTACTAACATTAGTGGACAAGTATTAGGCTCACTCTCACCAAATCGATGCAACTATTATTTGGCCGTACATGATCGGCGGCCGTACATGATCGGCGGCCGTACATGATCGGTGACGTACATGATCGGTGACGTACATGATCGGTGACGTACATGATTGGGAATTATTGACTGCCCTACCCTTTTTGACCATGTTAAAACATAAATATATCTTACCAAGATGTACATACCGATCATGTAAGTCATGTGACGTACATGATTGGTGACGTACATGATCGGTGAATATTGACTGCTCTACCATATCTGACCATGTTAAAACATAAATAAATCTTACCAAGATGTACATATGATGTGTGTCTTGACATGTAATATGTCAGAAATGTCTGGATGCAACTATTAAGATAATTTTCATTGACATTAAAATACCGATCATGTACGTCATGTGACGTACATGATCGGCCATTATTCATTGACTGCCTTAATTACCCTTTCTAACCATAGTTAAAACATAAATCAATCATAGTAAGGTGTACATATGATGTAGGTCTAAATATGTGTAATCATAGACATGTGAAGCAGTGGGTAATGAGGAAATTTTACATGACATTCCAAGCCGATCATGTACGTCATGTGACATACATGATCAGTTACACATTGAGCCCCCCCCTCTTGGCCATCCCCATCTATAAATATTATGGGAGTTGTTTTACCCAAAGATAGATTAAAGCCTGTAGGTATGGTTAGGACAGTTAAATATTGTAGTGCAGGGGGTAATGGTTGGATTTTGTAGTCTGCCGATCATGTATGGCCACCGATCATGTACGGCCACCGATCATGTACGGCCACCGATCATGTACGGCCACATTTTCAGTTGCACTGATTTGGTGAGAGTGAGCCATTAACCCCTTCCACAGGGTAAGCCAATATATTGCACAAAATTGCATTTAGTTACATGAAATCCAGTGGTGAAGGGGTTAAGGAGTAACAAGATGATGACCATATGTCTGAGAATCATTTTTGAAATAGACCGATTGGAGTAAATGCTCTGCTTGGGGAAATAGAATTGGAACAAGAAAACTACATCTTCAATAGGGCTAGAAAGGTATTGATAGAGCTTTTGTAGTATCTACCAATATTGAGAGACCTAGAGCATTTATCTGGCAGTTGTCACGCCACAAAACCCCTTATTATACCTTCATCAATTGTATTACGTCATATTACGTCATAATTATGATTTATGATTATTAATATTCATATTTATTATTATTTGTAATACGCACAATACTTTATACATATTTTCAATCCATATGTCCATCAAAGTACACCTAGACATCAGACATACCTATTTCTCACTAAGCCAAGCCAAACTAACCCCCATGCATAACTAATCCATAGATCACAAGCAGACCCTTATCCCAGGGATAATAGGTAACGGTCAGCCCCTCCAGACGACAAGGCACCGACCGGTCACCTATACACAAAACAAATGAACTATATGTTGACCCCAAGGATTAACTGTCAACACATAAAACAATGCTATAAAGCTGGACACCCTTAACCAGTGTGGCACCGCCAAAGCCACTTGAGCCGGCTGGAGACCACCTGGAGGCAGGCGACAAAGCCCCCATGTGTGCATGCTACTTATTATGTAATCCATTACCCATAATGCACTGGACCCAGGCTCCCCCACCCGCGGTCCAGCGCACACCACATGTTAAAGCCATGAATATATTATTATCCAATCAAATGTCAAATGTATATTATCCAATGAAAACCACTGTTACATCTACTTCCGGTCACATGGGCACCCCCTCCACCTGCCGGGCACCTGTACTTATACCCCGGTCAGATGGAGGAGGAAATCACTTATCATCTTGCAACCATCAGTAACTTATATACTGAGCCCTAGTGACTGGTACTCTGATATTAATACTATTATTAATAAAAGATACCAAGTATTGAAACTGACGTCTCACCTCATCTTTACGCCCTCATTGATGTGGAAGGGTTTTCCCTAGCCACAGAGTGGTAGAGAACAGGGCAACCTTCAGCTACCTGCGACCATGAAGAAATTTTTTAATGCAGATACACCAGTCCCTCAGTGACCTATCATCATGGAGGCACACTAGGAGCCAGGGACCAGCACCAACATCAGGTCTACAACCCACCAGGAGGAAAGGACCAAGCAACAACAAGCACATCACCAAGTCCACCTCCTGCATCTACAAGGACACAGTAAGACATTCTAAAACAACACTTATAGACACTGTACCTATTATACCTATAGACATAGCTACCCCACCCACCTCTCCCATTCGTGTTGAACCCACTGTCAACATGGCCGGAGACGATCAGGTAGAGGTACAAAGACAACGAGAACTAGACGATAGGATATCAAGAAAATTAGATGAGCAACTAGCGGCCCACAAGGCAGAGCTAGAAAGACTCAAAGCTGATATCGCAGACTATAGAAACAATAAGTCCATTAGCGACCTGGCTAGCGCCATTTCAAAAGCCAACAAATACACCATTCGTGAACCAATCAAATTCTCCAAACCAGACATTAAGATGAGCACCAGAAAGTGGTTCACCGACCTAGAACGTTTTGTTGGCTTAAATACCCTCAAGAAGATCATCCCATCCACGTCACTTGTGCAGTATATCTAGCTGGACCAGCGTACGAGTGGTACAGTATTCAGCCCACTAGTATCCAAGACGATTATGACCTTATAAAGAAGGGACTTATCCACCACTTCAAGGATGTCGAAAATGACATCAAACTATTGACACTGTCCCAATTTGATCCCACCCTACACACCATGGAAGAATGGCTAAAAGATGCCAACACCCACTTCCAAAACAAGGGGGTGGACATAGAAGCTGCCATCATCCAGGTAGCCACAGTATTAAACGAGGACTACCGAGAGGCGATCAGAGCGGAAAGTCCCACTACATGGGCTTCCCTCTGTAGAGCACTCAGGTGTGCGTACCTTTATAAGAAGACCTCCACACATAAGGTATCATCCCTATCCAACAACACCCTAGACCCAGTCATAGCGGCTCAGCTAAGAGAGAAGGATAGGGAGAACGAAAAACTGAGAGACCTTTTACAGAAGCAACAGGAAGTTATGGAAACCGAACATACCGTAGCTGCTATGGGAGGTGGTAAACCAAAACCCACCTACCACAAACAAGCAGCTACACCGACACAGCCTCCATCAGCCGACTTCGCATTGCCACCAAACTATAGCGGGAGGAGAGCGGACTTCGACATCAATTACGTCGACAACATCAGGAAGGCACGCTCGATGGGCCTCATCCCTCCCACCCACCGATTTAAAGGGGGACCCAAAGACATTATAACCCTTCTTCAAACGGGTTCCCTACCCCCACATCACTTCAAACTCATCCAGAGCCAACAACAACAACAAAGGTGGCAGCCACAACAGCAATCATGGCAGCCACCACAACAACAACAACAACAATGGCCACAACAACAACAACAATGGCCACAACAACAACAACAACTACAACTTCAACCAACGCCACAAAACCCCACTCCACAGTACACCATGGCACAGCTCGTCAGCATGATGAACGACCTCACCAAGACGACGGGAAACTAGATTGTCATCCTATGGATAGGCCTCATAAGGATGACAAAACAGTCCCCAACACAGAAGACACAGCATCGCCCATCGACATCACGCCACATGACACACAGACAATCCACAACGCTGCACCAGTGCGCGGGAAGTCCGCCGACGTCCAAGCTACTCTGGAAGTCGTCCCCCCACCACTCCCCGACCTACACATGGAAGAAGGTGAGCAGAGTGTTTTGTTTATCAACATGGTCAATGGCAATATAGGTCTACAATTCAAAGATACCAACATCCCCAGTCTAGTAGACACAGGAGCCACCGTCTCTTGCATGAGAGAGGGTCTAGCCTCCACTCTATCGAAACTAGTTCCTCATGAGTTTTCACGAATCAGGTCCAAAGTTTATCTTGCCGATGGAGCATTGTGTCACATCAAAAGAGCTATCAAAATCAAATTCAAAATTCAAGGCAAAACATTCAGTCATTAATTTGCAATTCTTCCAAATTGTTCCTCACCAATCATACTGGGAACAGACTTTCTATCAAAGACTAAAAGCAAAATCAATTACTCCACTGACCCAACTCCAAAATCTCAACCAATCAGGGCAGTGAGAGCCATTTCGATACCTCCATTTTCCGAAATGGCCATAACAGGCCAAGTCACATGCTACCACTCAGTCAGTCAAATCAATGGTATAACAGACAATTTTGACAGATCAGACAAACTTCCAAATTACATTGTACAACGTTCAGTCGTGACACCTGACCAAAGAGACAGACACCCACTGATATTATTGAATATCACATCTAGAATCTGTAAAATCCAGAAGGGTGAAATCGTAGCCTTATATACAAAAACAGACATAGACAAAGAAAATCACATATTATCGACAGGCTACGACGAGACACAACCCGAGGAGACAGACATAGACATAGACATAGACAACAACTCTACTATCAGTGACAGTGCCTCATCAACAGGGTCAGATAAAACATTCTATGTACCAACACCAACATACTCGGAGTACTCTGACTCTGACATGGATCAATCCATGTCAGACGACGAAGATCATATAAATATGGTACAAGATACGACAGGTCACGACGAACAACACATAGAAAAAGACATGTACATAGGGAAGGACGTAGACATAGAACCAGAAAAAGAAAAATCACACATCTTCCAAAAACCAGACTGCCTCACTGAAGATCAATTCACAACATTTTGCCAATTAATTGAAGAATACGACGACATATTCGTGGGAAAAGACAACATGATTGGAAGAACCCATCTGTACACCTATAAAATCAACCTGATCCCAGACGCCAAACCCTTACAGTTCTACCCATTCAGAATGGCCCCGCACAAAGCCGAACGACTTGAAATTGAATGTCAGAAGCTGGTAAAGCAGGACATTCTGGAGGAAACCAAAACGGGTCCCTGGTCATCCAGAAGTTTTCTTGTAGAGAAAAAGAACGGGCAGGGTTACAGATTAGTGACAGATCTAAGATATGTGAATTCCCAATCCATCAACCAAGCACTTACATCACCACGAGCAGACGACAGCCTAGAAATGATTGGTGAGATGCGACCTGCCGTGTTCTCTAAAATGGATGCCCAACAAGGGTACTTCCAGATTCCAATTAGAGAGGACGACAGGGACATCACAGCCTTTCTCACTAGGACCAAAAAGTATAGATACAAGACCATGCCCATGGGACTTGCCAGCAGTGCTCAGGCTTTCCAAGCTGTAGTCAACTTGATCCTACAGAACCTGCAGTACAAATGTGCAATCCCATATCTAGACGACATCTTGTGTTTATCACCATCCATACACCAACATTTCATCGATTTAAGAAACATATTCGAAGCACTAAGAAATGGCAAACTAAAGTTGAAGAAAACCAAGTGCGAATTCTTCCTAGAGGAACTAGACTTCCTAGGAATGAAAGTCACCACTGACGGTATCAAACCATCCCCAGACAAAGTCCACAAGATCCAGACATTCCCCACACCGAAGACCATAAAAGAGGTGCGGTCATTCACTGGACTCGCCCAATTCTATAGAAAATTCATCAAAGGGTTCAGTGAAATTGGTCGACCTCTATTCAACCTACTCAAAAATGGGAACAAATTTGTCTGGACCAAAGAATGTGAGACTGCATTTACGACCCTGAAGGACTCTATATGCAACGACGTCATCTTGCTGTACCCAGACTACAACAAACAGTTCCATCTTACAACAGATGCATCTGGTACAGCCCTGGGAGCTACTCTTTCCCAGGAGAAAGACGGCGTTCTACGACCAGTAGCCTTTGCGGGCAGAGCACTCCATGACCACGAAAGGAATTATGGTGCCACCCAAAGAGAACTATTGGGAGTAGTATTTGCAATAGAGTACTTCAGACACTACCTAGAAGGAAGACCATTCGAGTTATATACTGACCACCAAGCCCTCATCCATATGTTGACAAAATCAGATAACAAAAACATGTGGGCAAGGTGGGCACTCAAAATTCAACAATTTCAATTTAATATCAGACACATAAGAGGCAAATTAAATATACCATCAGACGTTATGTCAAGACGAGACTACCCACTAGACAAGACACCAATGACAGATCCTCCACCAAAACCCAAAGCCATAAGGGTACAGCATAGAATTATGTCTGAGGATGACATACACACACAGAAATTCAAAGAAGACGAACCACCATTGACACTACCAAAACGACTACCCAAATCAATCCTGAAGAGAAACTCCACCCATCACTTCTATTGTGAATGTATGGAAGAAAGCACAGAAGAAATAGAAGAAGTAAAACGATTGACCCCCAACCTCAGAGCAAATCCTGACATCCCAAGTACCAAATTACATCATTTTGGGCTTCCACAAACAGAATACAAGGGACTGTTAGCAGCCATAGTAGCCTCGGTACAACAGGAAGTGGATTCAGCTGCACGACCGGTCCCAGGCCACGCCCCACAGCAGCTGACAGTACCCTCTACATCCCTAGAAGCCCTATCAACATTCATAGAAGAAACTCAAACAGAACAAATAGAGCAGGTTGCGGGGACCCGACCGGTCCCAGGCCACACCCCGGCACCGCAACCTAAGAAAACCACAGATAAACCAAAACCAAAGAAGAAAAATGAGAAGCCTAGAAGAGATGCCACAGACATGGCAAAACACTTGGCCAATCAGACTAATCATCTGATTGAAATGATAGAGAGCCTCTCTGACCCACAGATCTCCATACTCAACCTGAAAAGAGAACAGAGATATAATTTACATACGAAAGCTATCATCACGTATTTAGAGAACGGACAGGTACCCAATGACAAAAACAAGAAGGAAACGGAGCAATTTATCAAAATAGCTGATGATCATGCTGAATGATATTTTGGTCCATATCAACACGGTACTATGGAAGAAACACAAGGAATTCTCATTCCAACCCGTCATCCCAGATGACATGAGACTTCCCATCTTAAAGCTTTTTCACGACCTCCCAATGGCAGGCCACGCTGGCGCACAAAGAATGCTGTCGACCATGCTTCCCAAAGTATATTGGAAGAGTATGGCGGCCGACGTCCAGAAATTCACAGCGACCTGCCACGTCTGTTTGAAAGCCAAAAAGATGAATCTAACCAACAACCTGCCAATGACGGCCCATAGTACCCCTTCTTACCCATTCCAGTTTGTCCACATAGATGCCATAGGCCCACTACCACCAACACCAGGAAAGAACGTATACATTCAGGTAGTGGTCGACAGGTTCTCTAAATTCTGCATAGCTTACCCTACTACATCATTGGACGCGGAAACAACTACCGCAGAATTCATAGAAAAGGTTGTTCTGGCCGAGGGTATACCAACATACCTCCAGTCAGACAATGGAACGTCATATAAAAACTCAAAATTCAGAAACATGACATCCTCCCTCAACATAAAACATGTCTTCAGCTCGGCCTATAGACCAAAATCGAACGGCCAGGCTGAAAGATATGTGAAGACGCTGTCTGAAGGCATACGGGCCTACTGTGAGGAACACCAGGACACATGGGATGTATTCCTACCACACCTCGTGTTCTCCATCAACAACACAGAGTCCGCCACCACTGCCTTCACACCGTTCTTCATTATGAAGGGAAGGAACCCAAACACCATAATAGACAACAAACTCAATCAGGAAGAAGAGAAAAGTCTAAATCTCCACATCATTGACAAATTAAAGAAAATAGACGACACATACAATCAGGTCATCGAAAACATTGAAAAGAGGACAGAACAAATGAGACAACAACACGACAAAAAGGCAAAACCTACAAAGGTGCAGAAAGAATCACTAGTGTATGTCAAGGTACCCCGACTGATGGATAGAACAAAATGTTTGAAACTTCAGAAGGTGTACTCTGGTCCATACATAGTGTGCAAATTCGTCTCAAAGACATCTGTCCTCCTCAAATCTGTGATCACAATGAAGACAATGAAAAACCCAGTCCATGTAGATAGACTGAAGCTGGTACGTCACGTGAGAAACAACGATTTCATTCACAGACTCATTGACCCGAACGACGACCTCATAACCAAACTATGGAAGAAAGACGGAGACTCATATAAAGCGAGACCAGCGCTTCTACAAACCAAAAATATATATAAAGCAAAACCGGCCCACTCCAAGGTCAAGAGGAGGACACCGGTGGGACTAAAACCATAATATAATTATAGAATATATAAGAGGAAAAGAGTTATCACCTATATTACATAAACAACAAAAAGCTCACTATATCATCGCTACTATTACAAAGAGACATCAACTGTCATATATTATCAACTTTAATATCAAAAGGATCAACACTGACTACTACGACTACTATTATCACTACTACTATTATAATGATTCACAAAGAATCACGACTTACACACCGATCATCAAAAGAAATACTGGAAATACAGTATTTATCACCATAAAGCGCACAAGCTTCATCAATTATTACTATTATTATTATTATCCATCTATACCCATTTCACCACACAAGTAAGTGGCAGGGCGACTCCATATCATTGCTGCTCCTTTAACAAACTGACACTTCAAATAGAACTATTATCAACATGTCAAAATCCGACATGAAAAGGACAGTTTGCGCACTCTTATTAGCCCCCCCCCCCCATAGACCAGTGGAAAAGCCTTGTATGCGGGTGGCCACCCACATGCATTGCAGGTGTCAACAACACCAGGAGGATGACCGCAATCTGAGCCCTGGATGGCGCCACCACTGGAACGCGCAAACAAAAGCTCCAATAGGGAGTGTGATAACGACCAACATGGCAGGGTGACATAGCCACCACCCCGTACCCAGACCAAAGGGTATAAGTTCTCACACATCCCTCCATCTTTCCACAGTCACCCAGTGACCACACCCCTACACACATCGATTCAGCCAGGAGCAGCCCACAGTTAATTTGGTAGATCCCCGCCAGTACTGCGCACTTACACTCATCCTTCACCAACTATCGACTATCAACTATTACTACTACAAACGATCGACTACTACTATTATTACTATCAAATCCCAACAACTCGGGAATCATGAGGTATACACTCTACCTCCTATTAATCATCACACACATCATTTACACGGCAGCACAACCAATAGTAAGGCAAAATATCGGCCTCATCTATGAACAGCTGCCGGGACAAATCATCACCGGTCATGACCTACACGAGGTCATACTGGCCATCCCCTACAACATCCCAATGGCTCCTTGTCCGAAGCCACTCATTTACAACACCATCAGGACTCTTCAACTGACTTCACTAGGACCCCACGAAAGCCATGACGCCAAGATGTTACAACAAGCTGCTGACCTCGACCGACTACTACAAAACGTAGATATTAACATTATTAAAACCTTAAAGAACATTGCACACTTCCTCTCGGATCCTATTACTAACAGGCCAAAGAGGGCTATCCTAGGATTCTTAGGGGAGCTTTTTAAATCAATCTTTGGCCTGGCAACCACTAGAGACATGGATTCTATCATCAACGTCATACATCACCTAGATGCTAGAATTGGTACACTGGCCGACGTCAATGTTAAAACTGCACAAGGATTACATGACGTCACCCAGCAACACCAGCAGTTTCTAGACACTTATATAAAACAACAGGACGTTGTACAGGAATCCCTACTAAATATTACCGAATCCATAGACTCGTGGTCTGATGATTTCTCCACAACCCTAACTTCCATCCAAGCCGACCAGGATCGTAGGATTACCCAGTCAGCCATCATATCGGCTCAAGTAATTGTCCTAACGACCAGGATCGCCTACCAACAAGGGTTATACAAGGTGGAAAATTCTCTCAGATTATTGTCCACGGGAATATTAGCACTGGATATGATCCAACCCACAGAACTAGCCCTCAAGCTAGCCACCTTAGACACACAACTCAAAATTAGGAACCCAGGATCCGAGGTAACCATTATTGACACCGCATATTACTACTCACAACCAGTTGCACTATACACCTATTCCAAAACTCACTTATACATTCATATTAACGTTATCATTTCTGCCACAGACGCAGCATTTAACTTATATCAAGTAATTACAACTCATGTCCCCATTAACACCGAAAATACGACAAGTTCTGGATCTACCCTATTACACACTGACAAAACTTTCCTCGCTGTCAACGAGGCAGAGACATTGTACTTAGAGATGACAAACGCAGATTTGCTTACGTGCCAAGGCTCGATACTGAAAGTATGCGCTAGGACCATACCTAGAATACGCAGTGACCAGCCAACCTGCCTCATGGCGGCCTTTAAAGGTAACCAGGCAGACATAGCCAGACTCTGCACATTTCAAGTACACCCTCTGAGACCCATACAAACCCGTGCTATAGCTATTGGTAAAGATAAATATTTAGTAACTACTAACAGGGAGTACTACCACGTCATCTGTCAGCACATGACACCAACTACTAAGAAAGCTTCGGCCTACGCAGTTATTGGTGTCCCATGTATGTGCCACTTACAGTTTGACTCATTGTACCTCCCAAACACCAAAATTCCTTGTAACGAATCTTCTTCAACACATTTCCTAATGCACGCGGCCAATACACCCATACTACTCGCACTCACAAACAATCTCAACATCACAGCATCATCACTACACCACGACCCAATACACATACCACATCTACATACACAAGCTATCATCAAATCTATGACAAACATCAGCAAGTTGTCATCAGACATTACATTGGACCTGGAACCCTTCACCAGGAATATCCTAATAGAAGCCACCAACGCAGCAGACATCTTAGACCGACCCATCCAGGACACACCCATACGAGAGAACATAGCTAGCTTCTTCGCTAGCCCTGTATGGAACTATATAGTACCAGTCACTTGCATTATAAATGCCGTAGGATTCTTCTACTTATTATATGTATCCAAAGGAAAAGCACTATTCGCGACCATCCCGACCGTTAGTGCTCGACCCAACAACATTTCTTGGAAATTTATTAACCCCATCCCCCAGAGTGAAACCAAAGAAAACCACACCATCAATCAAGATCAATACGTTGATACCCATAACATTTTTACCCTGATATTTGTAGCTTTAATCATATACGCAGTTTTCAAAACCATCTTCAAGTGTAAAAGCAAAATTACACGTCACTTTGGAATGACAAACTCTGGACACAAAACCAATCCTACTATTACGCTCAAAATTTACCAAGGACACATCAATCACACCATCCCACTGCTATCCCTACCCTACGAACGTGACTCTATTGTTAATGAATTCATACCAACCCTGACGGCCATCTCAGCCCTGTCATGCCCATACCCACGCATAAACATGACATGGAACGGCCCCATATCATTCAACATCAACGGAAAACAGAAGTCATACTATCTACCCAACCACGTCATACTACCCCTAGCGGCACGGTTTTCTATCATACCGGCCCTGAAAGACGACACCACCATCACAGGATTAACCCTTAAGACTATTGAAATGACTACATCCCTACATCCGACTGAAACCCAAGACAACATTGACATTGACCCCGACGGTGACAACACTACGTCACTTATCAAAAACCCAAAAGACATGACAACTACCGAACTATTGACAGCCATTGTTATGAAAAAGAGTGAGACAGGAAATGAAACATAAAAATTTACTATAGAAGGTGATAACTCAGAACGAACTTCCTCCATTGCCCCTCGACATTGAGAATGAATATCAAAAGATCAAGTATTGCCAAAGATCATTGCATAAACAAAATACACTGCTCAAAACCTACTGCTATACATGTACTACCATACCATACTAAGTATTACACATGGCCTATGTAAACGCTTAGTACATCTATATTATTATTGAAATGAATTTCTTACAGCTTCCTATCGTATGAATTGATTGTATTATAATCTAGGACGGAAGCGCGACATATAGAATCAGTACGTCACACTACTATTACCACTGTACCACGACTTGTATTATGTAAATAATTGGTAAAGGTTAAAAGCTTCCAAAAATTTATAATCATATAAATAGAACGGAAGCGAGACATATAGTACCAGTACGTTACCATAGAAATATTATTATTACCACTGCATAACATGTATGTATAAAACACTGTACTACCTAGAAAATGTGATTAAGAACTTAGTCATAGTTATAGCATAAGATAGATATATCAAAAACCATAGAATACAAAAAAATTGTTCATACAAATACTTTTGCAGCGTGACATAACTCTTCCTCTACTACTTCTCGGCCTGCACGAGGGCGTGCAGGAGTTGTATTGGGGGGTGCTGTCACGCCACAAAACCCCTTATTATACCTTCATCAATTGTATTACGTCATATTACGTCATATTACGTCATAATTATGATTTATGATTATTAATATTCATATTTATTATTATTTGTAATACGCACAATACTTTATACATATTTTCAATCCATATGTCCATCAAAGTACACCTAGACGTCAGACATACCTATTTCTCACTAAGCCAAGCCAAACTAACCCCCATGCATAACTAATCCATAGATCACAAGCAGACCCTTATCCCAGGGATAATAGGTAACGGTCAGCCCCTCCAGACGACAAGGCACCGACCGGTCACCTATACACAAAACAAATGAACTATATGTTGACCCCAAGGATTAACTGTCAACACATAAAACAATGCTATAAAGCTGGACACCCTTAATCAGTGTGGCACCGCCAAAGCCACTTGAGCCGGCTGGAGACCACCTGGAGGCAGGCGACAAAGCCCCCATGTGTGCATGCTACTTATTATGTAATCCATTACCCATAATGCACTGGACCCAGGCTCCCCCACCCGCGGTCCAGCGCACACCACATGTTAAAGCCATGAATATATAATTATCCAATCAAATGTCAAATGTATATTATCCAATGAAAACCACTGTTACATCTACTTCCGGTCACATGGGCACCCCCTCCACCTACCGGGCACCTGTACTTATACCCCGGTCAGATGGAGGAGGAAATCACTTATCATCTTGCAACCATCAGTAACTTATATACTGAGCCATAGTGACTGGTACTCTGATATTAATACTATTATTAATAAAAGATACCAAGTATTGAAACTGACGTCTCACCTCATCTTTACGCCCTCATTGATGTGGAAGGGTTTTCCCTAGCCACACAGTGAATAAACAATGTGTAGTGCACTAATACACCTAAGTTGCCCAGGCTACCTGCAGTATGACATGTTGCAGACAGAAGGTTCCTGACATAGTGAGATACCTACAACCTAATAGCAGATTTATATCGGGAAGTCCTGGCATCTCAGTCCCTCTGAGTCTTTAAGCAGACAGCATGCTTCCTCCCCAGAGGTTAGCACAGTGTGTGTGTGAGTTACTTTGTAGTATAAAGGTGCTCCAGGCCTGCTTCCTGCCAGGTACTAAGCTGCATATGTTGTCACATCTCTCCTTTTACTAAATTAATGTGAACTTGTTTTTTATGATGTGAAGGAGCATATTATTGTGATTTAGTCATCAATCAATATGTGAAGGTCCTATGAGATATAACTACTGTAGCCTCTATAGTTATTTTTGGAGATCTAAAATATCTAATAATGTATACATATTAATTAATATCCATTTTTAGATATTTTTGATAATGAAATCTAACTTAGTTTTCTCATGTCCATACTTCTGGCTACCTCAATCTCCTACTCAGGCTAACATACCTGTTTGCTCACTTTGACATCAAAATATTCCTATTGTAATCCATATGCCATAGCATCATGTTATCTTCTGAGAAACTGTTTTTCCAAGGTGTATTCTCATGGTGATAAAACAACTGACAATTCCTCAGAAAGGAAACACTAAAGTGACCCAAAGGGTACACCTTAGGAATAAGCTTTCACACAGGTGGGCAGATTTGTGGTATTTGATACAGAATGTTATTTCCTCTTTCCTCAGCGTTTGTATTTACAGCCTGCTCTTGTGAGGAGATAAGAGATTGTTTTGCGCAAAGAAAACAAAGGAAACCGGAACCTGCCCAGACACTCTTTGTTCAGCTTTTGTGACTGAGTGGATGATATCTCATACTTTGTCTCAATTGTTGGAATCTGCAACTGGGGTTAGCCTGTTTAGTTATGGGTTAGGATTTATGGAGTACCTGGTTATAGATTTTTATTTTGTACTTAATTAGGTAAAAGCTAATCGGTCATCAAAGATGACATGAAGTGCAGCTTCAGACAGGCATACAATGGCATGCAGAACTCATGCTCTTTATTTGATGGGATTTCGGAGAACTGAGGCTTTTTACTGTACATACATTTATAAAGACCCCTTCTTTTTTTTTTGGTTCAAAGTGGAAAGTTTAGAACTAGAGAGGAAATTAACCATGGCTTGTGAATATATGAAAAAGGTAACTAATATGTTATGAGATGAAACAATCACTGAAAGTTAATGCTGATTCAGAACGTGTTCAACATATCATGTTTAGGTATAAAGTTGATAAGTGTAGACAGACTAGAAATAAACCATGAAACATATTTGGAGCAAATAGATTTATGCTCTATGCTTCAATGCTGTGAGAAAGATTTGATGTTCCACCTGAAAGTACATTCATATGTAGAGGACTCGGGACGAAGGACATTGCTTTAAACACATTTAGGCATATCAAAATTACTTCAAAGAAATATTGACGATAAAGGAACACTGCACTATGCATATATATATATATGAATTTATTTCTTCTTGGGTAGGCAGGCCTTGCGCAGCAACAATGCATTCAGTAAAGTACCTCCTCAAGGCAAGAATAGCCTTCAGGAAGGAATCCTTAGATACATACTGGAGAAAACTGTAGGTTAACAAAGGACTGAAGTAGAAACCTTCTGCCTCTACAGAAGTAGATAAAAGTCCACCATCGGACATTAATAAGGACATAAAGGAGACCGTTGTATTCTGTGGCTGCATCAAAGGTGTAGTAACAATGCTAGATAGGCAGTTCTTGTAGAGGTCATTGCCCGCAGGGAGGTAGTTATATGGAACAAACCGCCTCTGAGCACAGTCTTACAACCAGATTTCACTGTCACTGCCTTTTCTATATTGTACTACTATTATTATTATTATTATCAAACAGAAAGCTTTCCATAATTGCTATAGTGAAAGAGTTGGACATTTGCCTCAAACCTTTCGGTTAGAAGTTCCAAGCATATTTGCATTGGTCTTTTTCCATTACATATTTACACATTTGCAAGGTAGCATTTCCTGTTTGTAAGGTAACATCTTTGTTTGTAAGGTAACATCTGTGTGGTTTTGGTAACATTAAGCCTTGTTTTACCTTGTAAAAGAGCTTTATCAAATAGAACTCTAATAATTTTCTGTCTAAACTAACGCACGCAGGATAAGCATGGAGTTGTCAACCCTGTACTAGAGCTTGCATAGTTCCATTATAATCACCCTGTTTGTATGATAGATGGCATTCCCTGTTTGTATGTTAACATTTCCCCGTTGTATGGAAACATTAGGTTATACTTTAACAAGGTAAAGGGTGTTGGCAAATTATACTCTATACAACTGGCACCAGTTTAGTCTAGACATTACAGCGGCAGCAGAGCCTGGCAACCGATTGATTCAACTTATTCCGGAAGTTGTAGATGGTATAGGCTCTAATTAATGTGCTGTTTGTGACCAAGAATACATGGTCCAAGGCCTAGGCACGATTGATGTTTTATTGGCCCTTATGACCCAAGTTGGCCAGAATTATAAGTTTGTAATGGTCAGTAGTACATTGAGCAGTGCAGCAATAAGTGTTGTTTTGTTGGTGCAGGAAGGAAGGGAAAGCATTAATCGTAGCGGGAGTAGTGTGGAGCAGGAATTTTTGTTCATGGAATAAAGCAGTCCCATTGATTTAACCAAAGAGGACCTTATTTCACTCCCCCCATGAAATAACCCATGCTTGTATTTTATGACCCTGTGAACTCATCAATGGCGTCATCAATAGCGGTTCATGTACATTTGTAGGGTGTAGGAAAAAGTGTAGTTTTGGTAGTTTGAATAAAAAAACTTAAAGAATAAACACAAAGGCACACTTGTTTTAGTTTATTGACAGGGCTATCTCACAAGCTGGATGTCAGGCTGTAATTTATGAGGCCCCAGTACACCTTGTCTATGTATTGTACACTTCTGACACCAGGACGGAGGGCATGTAGTAAACCACATTATGAGTGGCAAGTGGTTGTGGGGTGATTAAAGGGGGCATCTCATTGGAAGGATCAAAGCGGCTCTATGTTTTTTTCTGTGTTTCTTCAATTCTACTCCATCTAAAGTTTCATTTTGCTGTTGCAAATTCTTTATCCTTGTATAAAATATATTGACAAAACACCATGCCATTGGCTTTGTGTTTATTACATGGTCATACTCTCTTAGAGGTCAAGGAGCATGGCATACTCCACGGGGCATACAGTACAGAAGTCCCAATGGATTAGCACAGAGAAGGCCTCTGTAATAAAACATGATACCACCCTTTTCCTGTTATTCTGTTATGCCAATTTCCTCTAGACTCCCCCCTTGGTCTTTCAGCAGGTACCATATTTCCTCTCGGGTTGACACCACATATATTTGTTATTTGCTAATGGTATGAGCGGAGGCTTATGCAGTCAAGTCATCGCCAAATATAGCTATTATTTGGCCAATAACAATGTATACATGTATCGATGTATACCGTATTCAACATAATAAGTGCACAGTGATGGTCCTAAATGGTGGGTAATGAGCTTATTAAGGGGATATGCACTTATCAAGTCGAATAGCTTTAATAGGTACTTCATCTCATTACCATTTTAGAATATTGGTGTAGCCTGATGTTCTGGCCTCCAGACTGCCTGTTCCCTAATAGCTCTTTCCTATCCATGCTTAAGCCCTGCTCTGTTGGCCACAGTAGGATGCTCAACTAGGATAAGCTGATTAATTAGTTCAGCGTTAATTGGAGCAGGTGCCCCCTGCCCCCTGTAGGGTAATAATGTGTTTACAAGACATGAAGGCCACCTGCCATGAGCTACTTGGAGCAAGCTGTATAGATGATAATGGTGATCTACAACATAATGAATGAGGGGTTGCCATAAGTTATTTTCCACTCTTAATGCAATCTTAGTGTCCTGTTACTCCCTCTTTGATATGTTTACCATTTCCAAGTGTCACCGATAATGGGCTAGAGGGAGACATTATAAAGTGATACCCAAAAATATCACCCAAAGCACAGCCTCCACTTGGACAGCCAGCTTTTTGGCAGTTGATGCAG
The DNA here is from genome assembly GCA_947462335.1 of Harmothoe impar. Lineage (NCBI taxonomy): Eukaryota > Metazoa > Annelida > Polychaeta > Phyllodocida > Polynoidae > Harmothoe > Harmothoe impar. Next base: position 8,927,445 of record OX381710.1, read on the forward strand.
TGTTATTATCTGTTTCCTGACTGTTGTGCCATTTACAACGTTTATAGAAAGCTACCAGGTGAGTCTAAGGTGAACGGTCAATGGTTCTTGTCTGCCCATCTTCTGCCTGCAGCGCAGGCCAAATCAGAGCCTTCTTGTAAAGATTGTCTGCAGGAGTTTCGGAGTATTACTGTTAGGGTAAAAGCCTGACACTCGCTTGACGCGGTCATCTGGACACATAAACCAGGCCTACACTAGAGCCATCTACTGACTGCAGACTACACTACACGTCGTAGTCGCAGTCTATATAATTATATGTGTCCAGATGACCATGCCATTCCAATTACCTGAACCACGAAAGGCTATATTTCACATCCACGGTTAAAAACATCCCCTTAAAAATGATTAAAATTGATGATTAAATAACTATAAAACCTAAATAGTCTTTTCATATCATTCAAGTTGAATTTGGAAGAATATTGTCAATAATGACATGAAATGAAGACAAGGAAGCACTCTTACAGTTACCAACCAAAGATTTTTAGACGGGACAAAGCAGGAAACTAAACTTGTGAACCTTTGTCAATTTATTTGAGGTTGACTTCAGGTACAGAACTTAACCAGGTGGAAGACTGCCTGGACTGACAGTACAGCCTGCATCACACACCCAGCCCTTTATCACAGGTCACTCAGCATGGAATACAGGTCTCTTCAGTAACAGCACTGTGTTGTTACTACAGCTTTTACAAATTCATATTTGCGATTTTTATATGATATTTGCTAAAAGTATAGCCCCCTTCAAAATATAAATCAATATGTCAACTTGTGGATGTATTTAGTGCATGGTCTGTTGCATTTATGAGTAATCACAAGATTAATTCTGTATTTTGTCTAGTTTGGCACACACAGTGCAGGCTATAGCAGCTGTATCTGCTGGGAGAAGGTGTGAAAGCTTAAGCTCCAGCCGTATATATACCAGGCTGATGTGCTGGGAGAGTGTGAACAACCTGAAAAAAATACCCTGCCTGTAAATACTTCCAGCCTGCTTAACCAGCCTGGGCAGTCTGCATTAACAGGCTGCCTTGGAAAACGGGCCAGGCTGTATCCCTAGCCCAGTCCTCCACCTGTTAACACTGATCTGCCCTGAGCGCTTCCACTGCACATGAATTGGTTTCCGCTAAATTGTCTGAAGCATCAGTGACTGCAGTCAGTCTTTGTATTATGGTGCACTAATAGCCTCCACATAACAGGTTATATGTTGTGAAATGACATCAGCACTGGACCACACTTAATAAATGTTGCCTGGAGGGTACAGGAAGGTATTACTAAGGTGCAAATAGCAGAGACAGGTGGGGCCAGCTTGGGAATTGAGTAGGGCCTACTTTTACTGAACAGAGCTGAAGAACCCTCACTTGCTTGTAGAGCCATATTGGGACTCAGGGTAGGTTAAACACTGTGCAGCCCTAGGTAGGCAGATCGGCAGGAGGTCTAATCATCCCGTGCACGAGCAGCTCCCTGAGCAGCTCCCAGCAGTTGGTGATTGGTGACAGCAGTTTCTACTTCTCTAATCACAGACCAGGGGACTCAAGCTACGCTCAGTACTTGGTGGGGAATGGAGGGTTTGGTCCTGCCCAACCTATCTTTGGAGTATGTGTTAGTGTGTTTCTTTCTGATGGCCCCATTTGGTATTGGGAATTCGGAAACGAAGGAAAGGAGGATGGGAGAAAGTTCACAAGCTCCATCTACAGTTTATAGTTTCTTCAGAGCTATAGAATGAAATAAAAATTCTAAATAAAAATGTCCTCTGGCACTGAGAACGAAGTGTATGGATTCCACCGCATTCAGCCACATTCACTTTACTTTAAAGAAACCTGAGAATATAATAAAGACTTCTGTGGCACAGATTCTTTGCTTCTGTATCAGATAGTAAGAGCACTCAACCTGAGAAGTACTTGTGAGACCAGATAAGAGCTTGCTGAAATATTGCTTTAGGAGAAAGTAACACTGCAATATGTATGTGAAGTTATTTCCTCTTAGTGTAGCACACCTTGTCAAAGTACTATACATTCATTAAATTACCTCCTCAGGGGCAAGAATTATCTTCAGGCAGGAATCCCTAGATATGTTACACTGGAGAAAAGAGTAGATTAACAAAGGACTGAAGCGAAAACCTTCCCCCTCTAAAGTAGTATAAAAGGGTCCCTCATGGAACCTCGATAAGGACATATATAGGAGACCGATAGGTGTTCTCTGGCTACATCAAACAGAACTTATTAGACCATTCTAGTAGGGGTCAACGCAGGGACAGAGGGGGTCATAGATCTGTAGGACTGCAACCCACAGGCTGTGAATGCAGTCATACAACCATGGTTTACTGTCACTGCTTTCCTACATGCTGTTATATATAGGTGGGACGGTTAGTCACACCTATTGTCATGCATGGGTGGTGCGCAGCCTGGAGGGCTGTGGCCACTGAGTATACCCAGTCAGTTGGGGAATAAACAACTAACCCTACACACCTGTTCCTGCCTCCTTCCTTACATCTACCATCTATAGGAGCCCCCTTATAGTTATTATCAATATGGGCCAGTAGCCTGTAACACTGGTGGAGAACCGAGCTCGACCTTGTACCACACATCATAAAGGAAGGAGATTATTAATATAAAACATCTTTCCATGCACTGAGGAGGACCAGTGCTGATACCACAGCTAAACATGGGACTGCACAGGCCAACGGAGTGGCCTCCTCCCACTCCATCTAACAACTTGGGACATACGATACCATTGTCAGACTAGGACACCATACAGCATAGCAAGGAGGAATTATGTACATATTCTTAAATAGACTCTGGACCCATACACACCACTAATGGACACCTCTACATGCCACCAGGCACCTTTACACACAACCAGGCACTTCCTTGCTCACCAAGGCCCTTCTACACACCCAACCAGTTTGAAAATACACCCAGCCAATTATCCACATTACACCAGGAGAACTGTATAATTACACTGATTGGCAGTCGAAACCAAACCTCTTCCCTTCAAGTCTAACACCATACCCTGCCATGCAGGATCTGCACGTCTATTTCAACTGACAAGTAACTAGTCTCTTCAAATAGACAACCAATATTGCAAACACGGTTGTTTTGTATATTTACATAAGAAATTGTTTGTCTATTTGCTATTATGCTTAAAAATCAACATTGCCATTTTACATTATTATTGTGCTATGATGAAGGCACCTACCCACTACCCAAGCAATAAGTCCAATTTCAAAATGGCTGACACTATGCCACGTCAGCTCTGTTTAACCACCCAATACAACTGGACAAAGACTGGGATTGGACAGACAATGGCCCAGGAAAACAGCTGGCTATTTCTGGGAAGTCAGTCCCCTGAGTACAAAGCTGGCTATTCATGGCTGTATCCCAGTGACACCCCTGTGGACAATGACCCTATAGTTGGACACAACCTTTGCTTATATAACCTATGTGACTACAAAAGACCAGTTTTCAACACCTTTTGAACACTTCCATAGTATTATAGGATTTAGATACCTTTATTTTGTACCAAGGACATAGCCACACACATCTCTATTCAGATTTTGTATTTATATATATATATATATATATATATAGCCTCAGAGACATTTAGATACTTGAAATATCTTTTTACTCACAAAATATGTGTAACACACAAAAAGGGGGACAGTAACCTGGTTAGCATTACCACATGTATATATAACTATTTGAATTACATTTTTTGACAATTTTGTGACATATGCATAATAATTATGGGACATCTACGGGATTTTAGACATCCTAGAATAATTTTGTGAATATGGTTATGTTTAATCAATGGTCAACTACAATAATAGGCATATCACTCAGGTGTTAAACCTTAATTTGATATACATATATCCAATAGATGCAATAGTTATGTTTAATACTTTGTTATGAATTAGCCTCTGGAGGCAGTAGAATGATTTAAAATATGCTTGAATAATTCATGGGGTATTTGCATCGAATATTTGTTGTGGTTATAGATGTGGAAACCCAAGAAATTGTAATAACTTTGGGTTCAATGTCATTAGTTTCCATGGATTTTCCCTTTGCAAACATGGTTTAATTGATATGTCATTGTTATGCAGCAAAATGTTTTATTTTTAGGCTATTATTTCAACAGTTTTTGTTCGTCGAGATAGATATGTGTCATTCTTTGGCATTTTGATTTGAACCAAGGGTCTAAACAATTGATTAGACTAACCACATAATTGTCTCTACTAGTTATTGATGTTTTGATTATCATCAAGGTGTAATTATTTTTGATTTTCTTTTCAAGTAGTTTGATGTCTTGCAATATCAGGCTACTCAGGTATATTATTAGACTTGTAGATCATTTCTGAAACACTATCCATTAATGCTTTGGATGTCTGGGCTATTACATGTGCACATGGGGACATACATCTAGGTATAGGTTTATTCAGTCAGTTTGACAAAAGGCTCAACAAAATAGCTCACAATAGATGTTATGTAATAGTGTTTACAATAGCCTCCCCTCACAGGCTACAAATAGAACTTTATTGCCGGACACTGCCTTTATGCAGGAGGAGCACCAACACCCAAATGGCACATGGGGACATACATCTAGGTATAGGTTTATTCAGTCAGTTTGACAAAAGGCTCAACAAAATAGCTCACAATAGATGTTATGTAATAGTGTTTACAATAGCCTCCCCTCACAGGCTACAAATAGAACTTTATTGCCGGACACTGCCTTTATGCAGGAGGAGCACCAACACCCAAATGGTTACCAGGGAAACAATTCACACCCCTCACTCATTTTCCCTATTCAAACGTGCATCCAACCTTGTAATTAGTATACATATATAGCTCAGGTGCAGCAATGTATTACATTGAACAAAAAAAATTACTCTCTACAACATTTTTCCTATATCTTAGAACATATTTTCTCCAAGCATTATAGGATGTTTATACCTACTATTGCCCATGTATTTAGGCTCTGTAGTAACATTCATTAGTTACTGTTGGCATTATAATTGTACAGGTTTTGGTAGAATTTGATATCATTATATGTTTCTGATCACTATTAGAATATTAACAAATTGTTAGTGGATCTATAGTAGATTATGTTGTTGATGTTTGGTAGTTACTAAGTCCTTAATACTACAAAGGAACCAGGATTTCAGATACTCATATAACATCTCCTTTATTAACATTTTAACTGCTGGGATTTCCATGAAATACTAACATTCATTTCTATTCTGGTAACAAACGAAATACAGACACTAACTAATGAATTCATCTGATTTCTGACTGTACATTGCTTTTGAACAAGCATAGGCCATGTTGCTTTAATGAATTTGTGAAGTAGATTTCCTCCTTCAACTCCATCCTATGTCTACCGGCTATAATAAACCTCACTTATTTACTGGATAGAAATAATTATACACCATTTAGACCATTCATCATGTCATGGATAGCTGATCTGCAGGTTTCTAGGGTAGGCCATAAAAGTCAAGGTTGAGGGGCCTGGTCGTTAGTGGAGCATTGTAAAAAAAGAAAAATGTAGGTAAACTGCTTGGGATGCACGGCATGGTGGTTGAATCACCAAAGTAAAACATCACAATAGGATAGAAAAGTTTGTTCAACAACCACCCATGCACCCATGAATGGATGCTGGACTTGAGTCAATGCAGTGATGACCTCGATGGAGTGCGCATCCTACAGGACAGACTAGCATTGCCACGAGTGACACAGCTTTAGTTTGAACTAACAGCATTATCGTACAAAACACTCCTGATTTTCGGTATTTTACACCAGCCAGCAACATCATGTGGTAAGTGGGCAAGGTTGGCATTAGTTTATATAGGTGTTACAGGGACATAATCCTAAGAGCAAAATGTGATGTTTGGTGAGTAGACATCCCTGCAGTGCTACCACACAGGAGGGATGACACCCTATCATCCTAACCTATATACATTGTCTCCAATTTCAAAGCGGGTGCCTCTCCTTGCCATCAACATGTGGTTTATCTGCGGGACTGAGATCCCCTTGACTAACCAGAAGTATGATGTTTTTGGGTCATGATAGAATAGTTCCTATATTTATACACTTTTGTTTTATCCTAATCATGAGTAATGAGGTTCCGCTTTCCTTCACAGAGAAAAGGCATCCTAAACTGGGAATTTGGGATATGGGTTTTTTATCTTTTGACCATATATCTAGAGGGCACACTCGGATATTTGATGGCCACACTTATTTTGTGACTGTATATATATTGGAGCAAACTTGGATAATTGTAATTAATGAGTGTTTCTTATGGGCTAGAATCGCCAACTGGAAAACGTAACATTCACTCTACCCACTAATGTCTTTCTATGGACAGGAGATCAGTGAGTCATTGCCTTTTTGATGAAGGATGATATCTGGCTGAATGAGATTCACCCTAATACATAGCATTATGGACGGATTCTGCTCTGTTTTTCTCCACAACTGAAAGGACTATCATATGATCTTTGATGCTCCTTATTAACCCTCATGTGTTTGCAGTGGGCAAGATCAGCCTCTCAGAAGCTTATTGTGGTGTCAGGGATTGTGAACCAAACATGTGTCATTCATTGGGAAATGTCTCTTGAAGTCTGATCTAAATTGATATTTCTATTTTGATATAGGCAAATTACCCAAAATTTAATTCAATAATCTGGTTATAGGAGAAATCTTTTATGCATCCTATCATTGGAGTGTATTTTTTTTTTCTCTCATTCAACTTTTAAGTCTCTATAATCAAGTTCCCATGGAAGGGGAGACTCAAGTCACTAATATACTAATACTAATTTGGTACTGGTATTGTCTAATCAATAATCTTACTAAAGTATATTGTGTTTATCTCCTTCAAATTCATGTCACTTTATTTTCTAAATACATACAGTTATTCAATTACGGTCTCACATAAAATAAGCTTGGAGAATAATCAATTGAAAATGTATAAGCCACCTTCACATTATATAACTTCTGGGATCTGTACCTATGCAGACAGATATGTGTGTTTTATATTTTTGTAATAATTTTCTAATCATTTCTTGGTTAGATTATTGAAACAACAAAAGGGAATGTAAAATGTGTAATAATATTTTGATCATTTCTTGGTTAGATTATTGAAAAAACCAAAAGGGAATGTAAATCTAGGTTCCACAATATCATTGTTATATGCATAAATGTTGTATTACTCACTGACTGTACGTGCTTTATGAGAAGTTGTACTGAATGATAATAGTATTGTTTTCTCCCACAGTCAAGATCTTTTTTTTCCCCTTTTTTTTTAAGACAGGAGAAGATAATGTTATATATAGGTGGGACGGTTAGTCACACCTATTGTCATGCATGGGTGGTGCGCAGCCTGGAGGGCTGTGGCCACTGAGTATACCCAGTCAGTTGGGGAATAAACAACTAACCCTACACACCTGTTCCTGCCTCCTTCCTTACATCTACCATCTATAGGAGCCCCCTTATAGTTATTATCAATATGGGCCAGTAGCCTGTAACAATGCTATCGAATAATGAGTGTCTGTCAGTGAATGACAGCCTATAGTAATACGAGAATAATGATACTCAAAAAGTTGGAGTCATGTTTGTACTAATTCTAATTCAGATCAATGATTTGCAGACTGTTTGTTTACAGACTTGGTTCAAAACTTGATTTAAGACAGTTGTGAGGAAAACTGGGTAAAACGTCCTTATGCAAGAATCTTCAAGCATAAATTCCCTGGGTTACAACTAACTAGACATGAAATCTGTTATGATCACGTCGGCCTGTTTAGTCACAAAAATTGGCATAACATCTCAGCTCATCTCAATGTTTAACCATCATAATGATACTTGCCACCACCGCATTCATTCCCTATATAATCAATGTTTATGTGTTGAACCAAATTGTTACTCCGCTACTTAGCAGGTCACACTGAGATGCACAGTATCAGGCCTAGCTAGGGCCAAGTGATGTCGACACTTCTATTGCAATTTGGTTTTCTTAGTACAGAGATCCTGTCCCACAATATATGTATATGCCTATGGGCCTACCAACTAGCATGTGCTATGTTTGAGAGGGAAAACATATCACAACTATGATAACCAGGCCAGCTTACTGTACCTCACATTATTGTACCTACACATTCACTAATAATTTTTGACGCCATATTTTCAATAAGGTACCAGGAAACAATCCTTGGATTGCATGGATACAATTATTGAGTGTGCAATTTGTGGAGAGAACGGCTGGGTAACAGAGATATATGCATATGCATGGTTCAGCTTTCGCTGGAGTTGGCCATTTTCGGATGAGCAGACTGAGAGAAGCACCGAGAGATATAGTGGTGGCGTCAGTGTATGCCAAAGTGCAACTGCCACTCCAGATCATAATGGGTGAACCTAACATTTGCTGTATAACTTATACAATCTCCTCTTCTAACTGACAACATGTGTCTGCTAGCCAGGTTTCGATAGTAAGGTTGTGTTGACCCATTCTTCAGCTTTACCTGTCTTACGTGCTGTACAGCAGCAGCATCCCATACAGGGACTCCTGTTTGGCCTGGGGCCTGGGTGTGGTTCCCATTATAACTTAAGTGAGCTTTAGTACACTTCAAAGATATTGGATCAAAGTAAAAAGTCTATAATCGGGTGCAAACAATAACTGGTATGAACGAAAAAGGCTTACTAAGAGCAAATGTTTGTATGAAGTTAGTAATATGAATAATAATTTTTTCGGACATTTCTGTGTACATCTGTTCTAGATTAGCTGTTTTCATTCATTAAATACGACATGTTGCTAAAAGATAAATTTTGATGCACCAATGCGGTCCTACTGAGTAGGCTAGCTTGCCGGTACTGCATTGGTATATCATACCAACCAAGGGGAAAATGCATGTATTCATTATGCCGTCCTTAAAGGGCTATTGAACAAAAAAAAAATTGAACAGCTTTCAGGAATTGAGCAGTGGGAAGTAGTTAGCTATTGCTGCATCCATTTCCGTACTATTGTAGTGGTTTGAAAAGAGAACAAGAACATCAGTTTCCAGGTGCGAAGTAAAGCGGGGTTTTTATTCAATGTATTCTTATACAAAGAACCTAAGCCTCAACCCGAAGGAGGAGGTGAAAGCAATGCTGCTTATTCAATCATACACGTTTGGGTAGGGATAGCACGAGGAGTCAGCCGGGCCTGCACTGACTGATGACTATATGAGGAGGAGGCGTTTATATACCCCTTTCCGACATGAAATGTACATGAACATGTGGTTGGGTCTTTCCCGCCTGAAGCATGGTGTCCCCTCCAGGATACCTCACACACTAACGATAGGGGAGAAACAACCTGAACTAACCCTCCTCGGTCGCCTGGATGGAAATGTATTTACCTTATATAGAAGAAAATCCCTACACTACAAATGTAATGGTGGGTAATGCAGGCCTAGCCACTATAATGCATGCCTCATTGATAGTATCTACTGAATCCTTGCTCTGTCTTCTTAACTCTTAAGGACAGATGTCGTGAAAAGATTACATCTGTCATGTTGCGCCTATGCAGCACCAGGGAGTAACTTGCTTGTGCTGCATTGGTGCATCATGCTGACCCTTCCGGAGAAAATTAAACCAGTATGATACCTTGTCTCAGACTGAATGAATGTATCATACCATCCTTAACCGGCAATTTAACCCCTATTTTTCAAAAGGTTAAAGGAATGAGTTGGGGTGCGATAGGAAGTAGTTAGCCATTGCTGCATCCATGTCCATACTACAAATATACTGGTGGGAAATGCAGGCCTAGCCACCATAATTTGTCCCTCATTGATAGTATTTACTGAATCCTTGTTCTTTCTCCTTAATAGCAGCCAGGCAACACTTCTCGCTGTATCAAGGGCCAATTTCCATTCGCCGATTTGGAGGTCATCGGCAGGCAATCAGCAAACAAGAGGCAGTTAGTGCCACAACAATTTCACTGCACAGAATGGTTTGTTATGGCTCTACTTGCCGATTTTCTGCCGATCACCTGCCGATCACCTTCAAATTGGCCAATATAAATTATTCGAACAGGAGTAGCTGTATTAAATAAAGCCCACCCAGCTTCTGTCATCCATCATCATTTGAGGATTCAGGACACCTACACCAGACCTGATGGATATCACTGTGATCCATCAATAAGTACCATTACGGCTACTTACATGGACAGGGACATGTGTTGTGGGAAGGTACAAGTGGGGGTAGGGAGGAGACATCGATGGTCTGTGGGGCTGAGACCAAGTTAAAACATTGAAATTATGTGCACAATGCATGGACAATATCTACCATTGTATTTCATTAACGGCTAGTCTCTCGCAGTGGAATGTCAGATTGTAAAAACATAGTTGGCATATTCGCTGATTTCAAGATTTCATGGGTCATGATTTAACTCCTTGTCCTGGTGACGCCCATGATGGGTAGCAACATACTCTTACAACAACACATGGCAAGCCGACTTGCTCATACAGCGTGTGCTTTCAGTGTTATGAGAATATATATGACAATTCGTACAATAGAAGGCTCTGTTCGTTATAAGGTGGGTCATATAGATACATAGACAGGGCAAGGCTGTAAAGAGATGCACTATCACAAGCTTTGTTCAGGTATCCATTAAAGCGTTGATTTAGTTCGGAACCTACTGAGGACGGCACTCTTGATGAGCACTGTTTGAGAGAACATCAATGTGCTCAGTACACAGCCCCAAACCATGACGTCCTAACAAGCAAGGGAACTGGACCACTTCAAATCTAATCCTTCCCTCACAGACTGGAAAGCTGACTAAAGTTGCAGCTACATCTCCAAATATGGCCAAAGGGATCCTTCGGCATCTGTAGGTTGTCCATGTCCAACAGGCTTAAGGCAGACCATTGCATCCTTAATCTAATAATGTCTTTTGTAATTATTTTTCTTCATGAGTGTGTCATGCAGGTATTTGAAACAGACAAAGTGATCTACTTTACTTAATAAATGTAAATTTCAAAGAGGCATTGTTTCAAGAGGATACCACTGTAGCCTATCTCTTCCCAGATGAATCCCCGGCCTGGACCGGATGAAAAATTGTATTTGCTAGTATTCCTCATTAGAAATACATTAGAAGCCCCAGGTTCTGATGTATAGATACCCATTGTTGTCATTTTCTAATCTTTAAATAGCATAAATTTAAATGTCTGGACTGAAGTAAAATGTAATATTTGAGGAAAAATCGGATATAGCCATTTTAAATCTAGCAAGGGTTCTACTACAAGCAAAGGAGAAGAAGAGCAAGTATATTGTACACATAACATAAAGCCTTACCCAGAACCAGTGGTTAATATCAATAATAGCAATAATATTGCTTTTTACTTTGATCCTTTTACCTCAGTCAAGATTACAAAAAGCTTTACTAAAAAACAGTATTCTGGGAAATTAGTCGTAGCAGAATTCAGAGCACATGGCCAAAGTGCTAGTAATAACTGACATGATGGCACCTGGTGTACCTTCTTCCTACCTGCTACCTGCAACAGGTAAAAACCGAACCATAAAACCATCGTTGCTGAGGACAACTAGCATCAGAGAGAAGGCTTGTCATAACACTCAATGTTCATTGCTCATGAAAAAGATATAAACGACATGTTGTTGTGCCTCTGCTTTGTGTAGTTTTAGCATGCTCGTGCTCATCTTTGGATAAAAACGGAGGTAAACAGAGGCAGACTTTTTTTTTCATGAACGTGAATAAAGTATTATTATGAAATGGTTACAAAGGGGAGATATGACTCAAGTAAGAAGGAGTGCATTCTCTTTTTATTTAAATGCTTTATTGTGAATCATTGTGGGGAAGTTTACCTTTGCCTACAACAGGAATTTGTCCATCTCTATTCAAGTCATTCATTGTCGCTGAAGGATTATTATAGGGTATTCCTAATTAGGTTCCAAACAAAATAAAGAGCAACAATTTATTGGTAATTTGTATTGTTGTACTTTTTGAGTTCGTAAAGTGTTTATTTTCATGAGATGATTTCCTAAATACAGTACATGGCAATGAGATGATATATGTAAAATGGTGGTTTGTTTACATTTATACACAATGGAATGTGTCTCGGAGAATGCATGATAACAAGTTTGTATATATAGAGGTCATGAGCAATTAGCCTCGGATGTATGAATCTATAGCATATAATAAGTCATGAAAAGGTGTTGTATCATGTTACAGCGGTGTCATTGCATTGATGGAGCAAAAATAAAAGAAACATAATATTAACATTATAGGTGTCAGCACATTCTACCGGCCACCTTTACTTTGTGAATTTAACCACCCTTGTTAATTGGCAACCATGTAAAATGTCATCCTATTTATTGCCCCTCTCCTTGCATGAAAGCCATATTGCTTTATTGGACCTGACATCTTCCTATTTAAAGGTTTTAATTTGAATCCTCAGATAGTGGAAAAATGAGACTGTTGTGCTGCTAGTAATTTCTCTTGCCATTTAAGGGCTACGTGTATGGATTGATGCTAGAATCTGTAGACAAGTATGAGTTTATATATGTATCATATATACAGTTATGCCAGACAGGTGTTAAAGTCCTACATTGTATCGTTGTGATTAATAAATAACAAGGATTTGGCCTCTTTACAACAGGTGCAGTAGAATATACTGAGCATTGAATGATAAATAAAAGACAATGGTAGTTGTGAATACTATATATGATATGTTGTAATGCAATGTAATACCCAGTTTACAAATTAGATGTCTTCACAAATGAAGATCAGAGGAGCTAAGTAACTACAAGTAGACAAATAGATCAAGTGACCACAGAGAGACACTACTATCGAATTATAACCTTTCTGAGTCATTGCCCGTAAATCACTGATCTTGTCAAGTTCATATTTGAACTTCACTGTACTTGTTGCTCTCTAGACCCCTGCAGGGAGTGTATCCCAGAGAACAAAAAGGTCGGCTATTGCTAGTTTTGGTAAAATAAACATTGTTTGTGTGCAGGATTTATCCTCGCAAGTTGGCCCAGATTGTTGCTATATTGCCCCCTCCCCTAAACTGTGCTACCCCATGACTATAAACTTATAATGGGCGACGGTGGATGGATTAGTGCAGTAATTAGCCTTGGTTTATGTGTGTGGGAAGGAAGGGAACAAGAGGTGGAGGGTCGTTGTGGATTTAGTAGCAGCCTAAAGGAAGTTGGGAGAACTGATGCAGATAAGTCAAAGGGGGAGAATGTAATATAGGTCAGACAGGAGAGTTGCTCAATCGGTACCGCTCGTAAGATTGTCACAACTCTTTTATCCTGTCTAGCTCTAATGTCTCTGTCCCTCTTCATATGCATGTTGAACTCTCTTGTGTCTTCATGAGACCTTTTATCTCTCTATTTCAATGTTCATTACATATTAAAACCCTTCTTTCTCTTGTTTTCCCTTCTTCATGTATACTATCTTATCCCTGATTGTCCATCTCTATTTATTTCTCTGTCGTCCCACATCTCCCGAAACAACTTTAACATTCCTAACCCTGAGAGTATAACATAAGTTCATTAGATTGACACACATTATAGTCAATTCTCTCATTCTGAGCAGTCATACTGAGCACACCATACATACCAGACATCCTCATCCCCCTAATTCTTTATTTTGTAAATAAAATGATATATCATTACCGTTACAATATACTATAAATATGTTGCAATGAATTTAAAGGAAAGCTTTTATTAATAATTGAAAGCTGCTTCCAATTTCCAGCTCTTTCATACAGCTTGCTGAACAGTAACTATTCCAATGGATCTTTTTTTTTCTTTTTGGCTCAATGTTGTGAGTAACAGCCATATGACTATGACACTATGAGCCTAGCAGATAAACAGGGGCCTTCATCCTGTCTTACTGTCATCTCAGCTTCCTGCAGAGTCTCCCTGAGTCTTTAAGCTGGCAACATGCTACCTCTCAGGGGTCAGCACAGTGTTTGTGTCTGGGAGTTACTTTGTAGTATAAAGGTGCTCCAGGCCTGCTTCCTGCCAGGTACTAAGCTGCCTATGCTGATGAGCACGCTCCTATATGGCGAAGGTTTGTGACCCAATCACAGCCAATTACCTGCCAGCCAATTTTACATGGATTGTATATGAAAGACTGTACAGGTCTTTATATACTAATTAGAAGGGTCTAAGTAATTGTCACAGTCTTTGCATGCAATGTTATATAGCATAATATTTATTGCAAAAGTAGATGTTCTGAAAGAAATAGTAAGTATTTGAGAACCGATCCAAAAATATTCATGAATTCTCTGTCCACTTGTCAGAAAAGTATACATTCTGTCACAAATGTAGCGTATTACACTTAGTCACTCAAAGAACCTAACTAGCTGCATTACCAGCTTACCAGCCGTAAAAGAAAGACGGTCTGAAAGATTCAGATACTATTGCACATACACCTATCTATAGAAAGCAAGCAATGCTAAACCTATGGACTTATATATATGTTGATATTATAAAGATATAAATAAGGCACCTCCAGGACAGGTACGACATACCTAAGGTGGGGTACTCCTCTCACCTTGGGACAATTTAGGCTATATCTGACTATACCTGTATACCATAAACTTAGATATTTTTGCGTGTATAGATTTTCTAATCTGCTAAAAGAAAAAACTATATCACTCAATTTGGAATATGGTAGTTGTATAGCTATACTAGATGAATGTTCAATCTGTACAAGTTCTTTTTTTACAGATTTTCAGCAAAATATGCAAATATATTTATAGCCGCAATTGAATACATTAACAGAAGTCAAATTACAGGATGCTACTTGGACCCCCTTGGATATTAGTTTTAAAAACAGTATTTACATTCATTCATTGCCATGCTGCACAGAATGGTCACTATCTATTTTACACTGCATGAGTGCATCATGCCGTACCTTTTGGAGGGTATCAACCCCATGAATTCAATGAGATACCTTCCCACAGCCCTTGCAACTGATAAGTTGTGAGGACAAAAAGGCAAGGTGCTTCAAAGCCAATTGTATCGAGTTGCCAACTATCCCTACAACTTTAATCATGAGGACTGCAGTTCTAAATCTTTCCATCAACAAATGAAAGACACATTCCCAAAGGTTTCTGGACTGACACCGAAGACTGACCTTGCAATTACCACTTTTATGGACCCCAAAGGATTACAGCTGAACTTTTTGTCCATTCCCTACAAAAAACAGTTGTTGCCCAGATACCAATTGCAAATATAATATCATTGCCAAAGTAATTTCTAGGATATATTCTTGCTTTAGATTATGTAGTTCATAGCAACTCAGGGGACATTGTTTGTGCATTATACTTATACATGTGTAGGGGCTAGGGTTATACGGGTTTGTTATATGACGAGTGCTGTTGGATGCTGTGTTGCGAGCTCAGTCCGAACCCTTCAGTCCGACGGTAGGTGGCGACACCTACCTCGGGCTTGGGGTATGGACAGGGGTCGCTATAGGCTTCCGGTCTGCGTGTGCGCGCGCAGGCTGGCTGCCTATATATACCCAGCATCTGACGGTACTCGTCGGTTACTCTGAGCCACGCTGGTGAGGAGACCCCGTGATCATTACGGCTGATTAGCCTACTGACCCGTTCCGAACTCTATAGGGAGTTCGCACACATAGATACTGCTTGTCTAGGTTTTCTGAATAAACCCGATTTGCAACCTGTAACACTTGATCCGAACTGTGTCGACTTTGTTCTTTAATTGATACTCTACCAATATCATAGAGAAACAAAGTATCGTTTATTACACTGGTGCCGTGACCAGTTCTGAGTGAAACGCAGGTTAGCCTGTGCAGTAGCACAGACCTCGTGCTCTGGACGGAGCAGCGAGGTCTCCCGATGAGGCGCCAGCCTTATCACCGGAGGGGTTAGATGCCGTCAATGAGGCAGATAACCCCAGGAGTGCGAATGTTCCATCCGGAACAAGCGCGTTTTTGGGATTCAGAGGTCCTGAAGTAATGAATCGCTCATTAGAAGAAATGAGCCTGTCAATGTTCAACATTGGTGGGTCAAGATCAGCCGCTCCGAATCCACGGAGGGCTACCATCTTGGAGGAACGTCGTTTCGACGACATGAGAGAGGCCAGGGTACAGGAGCGTGTGCAAATGGCCCAAATGGAGTTGTTGACCATTCAGAAACAGTCGAATGAATGGAAAAGCAGTCTGATTGCATTGGAGGGTGCAGTCACACATAGAGCTTCCAAAATCAAGGAGAAAGACGCAAGGCTTTCAACTTTGTTGGAGGAGAACAAAAAGCTGGTGCAATCCCTTAGCAGGGTCCGAGTGGAGTTCGATCAGAAACAGGCTGATCTACAGGGAATCCGTTCCGACTTTGCCCAGGCAAACACGGAGCTGAATCAGATTTGTGCGGCCCGAGATGCCGTCATCCATGAAGCAGAAGGGACCCGATCAGAACTTGTTCGGGACACTGAAGACTTACGGGATGTTCGCCGAAGCCTAGTGTCAGAATGCGACATTCTGAAGGCGAAAAGAAGTGCTTTGCAGCAGTTTTTGTCAGAGACTAGGGAGAGTATACAGGATAGCAGTACCTCATACGCTTCCGCTGATAGTGACAGTCCGAAAGGTCCTCGTTACATGAGTTTTACGGACACCCCAAATCTTGCTATGGGACGTGGGATGACTGTAGAAGGTGCCTTGTCTACTTCAACGCCAGGACGACCACTACAGGTGGGCCGGGCAAGAGGTAGAGGTAGGGCGAGTGATTACTCACCTAGGGTGGGTATCAGTGGTATCCGTCCAATTCCGAAGCAGGTCTTTTCGGCTCCGACAGGTGTAAACACGTCGGGCAGGGGAAGGTCGTTATCGGAGTTGGCGCGGAGTCCAGGTTCTCAGTTGAAACTGGATGAGCAGCAACTGGATTCGGAACGCTTGAAGAAAGCAGCCGAACAAGATAAGGCGGCCAAGACCGACTTAACTCCTTCGAGTTTGTCGCAATGGCGAGAATGCCAAGCAAACATACTGTTCCATGAACAGAAGAACTTGGAATTGGAAAGGCGAGATGTGTATCGCAAACAGCAGGCTGCTCTTGAGCAGCAACAGAAACGCATGAAGGAAAATGCAGCCCTCGCTGAGGAATTAGCGGAGCAGGAGGCGGCGGTTTTGAGAGCTCGACAAGAAGGGCTCCGAGCTGCCGGTGAAGCTGCGAAAGCTAAATTGGCGGAGGCACAGCAGGATGAGGAGGCTGAGAGACAGGCCAAGGAACTGGAAAAAGAGAAGGCGGCGCATCAGCGATTGCTTGCTCTGGCCCAGCAGTGTCAGTATATGGCTGACCAGGAGAAAAATTGGTGGTTCAGTCAAGGTGTGGACCCCACTAAGGATTTGGTGTCGTATGGTACCTACCAGGCCTATCTGGAGAGACAGAATAGCTTGCCTACCAGAGGCGCTACTCCTGGGACGACTCCGGGCGCAAAGAGTCCTAGGAGGGCTCCGAGGAGAACAATTCTGAGTACAGAATTGCAAGAGTTGTACGATACAAACCCAGCAATTGCTGGGATCGGATTGCACAATGTGGGTACAGAAAAGGACGCCTCGGCTTCCATTTCTAAATGCCTGGCGATAACCTCTAAAATTAGGGGGTCATCCAACGCTGCTAGACGCATTGCTAGCGAGCCTTTTCCCTACTGGCAGAAGAACTCTTGGGAAGATTGGTTGGGAGCCACCGTTGAGGACATCAACCTCAGTGGGTGGGATCAACAGGATGCAATCCCGTACGTCTGTAAGGGATTGCGTATGGGAGATGGCCTGATGGCCGTGGAGCAGTGGAAAGATGAATGCGGACCTCGCGGCACTTTCAAACAACTGGTAGAGATCGGAACTATCCTATACGGAGACTCCGCTCGGATTGACCCGATGGTCGCTTTTAAGAAGCGAGTGCAAGGCAAGAACGAGGCCCCGAGGGTTTTCAGACTTGCACTGATGAGACTCCTGAAGAAGGTACATCCAGCTTCAGGAATCCATGATGCCTTATTCTCTAAGGAATTATTCTCTCAGTTCGTTGCTGGACTGAGAGATCCAGAAATACAACATGTGGTGTATGATACGTGGAGAGCAGATACGTCGTTAGATGACCTTTTTAAGGCCATCGACATACATGCTCTCAAGAAGTCACTGTTGGGGGACCGGGTGCCCACCCGGGCCTCGGCCATTATAGAGTGTTCTCCGGAGCAGTCTGATAGTTCGGGCAGTGAGGAAGAGGGAGCGATAGCTTCTGCAGCTCAGTTTAAGAGGAATGGGAATTCCTCTAAAACGCCGTGGAAGAATAGGAAGCCGGAAGGGGGTGGAAACCCTCCTCCGAAGAAGGAATCATTGGATCCAAAAGCTCTGATAATGGACGCAGCGTTTTTCACAGCGCTGTTTAAGAAGATGACGAGGTGGTCCAAACTGTAAAGATTCCTCCCGGACAGACGTGTGACGTGCTGGTCCGAAGCAAGGGGCTTAGGAGAGAGGAAGAGGCAGTTGTGGAGCCGGATGTGGCCATGTTGGGTAGTATCGGTTTGACAGGCATGGACACCCTCGTGGGGGATGGTGCTTGGACCGTAGTGCCGGTTTCTAACCCCGGGTTGGAACCGAAGTATCTAAGGAAAGATACAATACTGGGGAAGGTGTTCACCAGTGAGGCAGTGATGCCTGCTGGACAGGTGAGCATGAAGGGTGACCCTTCTCCGACCGCTCTGAGTGAGGGACTCGAGAAAATGATCTCCGAAACGGATTTGACGGATCGGAGGGATCTCGACTCCCTAAGGAGGCTGGTAGAGAAGTATCAGGATGCATGGCAGGTGGAGGGGGAGCCTTTGGGCCGAACCGACAAAGTGTTGCATTCTATCAATACGGGTGATGCACAGCCTTTCAAGATGCCTTATCGACGCTTGCCTTTGGGTAAGAAAACAGTGGTGGAGGAACAAGTGAAGACCATGTTGGAACAGAAGGTGATCGTGCCTAGCACTAGCCCCTGGTCCAGCCCGGTCCAGATGGTTACTAAGAAGGACGGGTCTATCCGATTTTGTATCGACTATAGGCGCCTGAATGGGGTAACCAAGAAAAATGCATATCCTCTCCCCCGGATTGATGAGACTCTGGACTCTTTGGGTGAGAACCAATGGTTCTGCACCCTTGATTTGCAGTCCGGATATTGGCAGATCGGGATGAAGGAGGAGGATAAAGAGAAAACAGCTTTTACAAGTCACATTGGACTGTATCAGTTTGAGCTGATGCCCTTCGGGTTGTGCAACGCCCCGGCCACTTTTGAGGCTATGATGGAAACTCTTCTGAGTGATCTGTTGTGGCGCAAATGTTTGGTATACTTGGATGATGTCATTGTCTTTGGCAAGACTTTTGAAGAGTGTGCGTTGAACCTCGGAGAGGTGTTGGAGCGAATTCGGTCCAATGGCTTGACATTAAAGCCAAAGAAATGTGAACTTTTTCGGAAGTCCATGGTCTATTTGGGCCGGATCATCTCCACCGAGGGTGTGCAGGCTGATCCGGCTAAATTGGAGACTGTGGAGACTTGGGAAGTTCCAAAGGGACCAAAGGATATCAGATCCTTTTTAGGGTTCTGTTCCTATTACAGGGACTTCATCCCCGGATTCTCTAGGGTGTCTCAGCCATTACAACGGTTGAGCCATTGGACTCCGGGGAGGAAAAAAGAACCCTTCCCATGGGGGATGGAACAGAATGAAGCCTTCAAAGAGATTAAGGCGTTGTTCCGAACCACCCCGGTGCTGAGATACCCTACGGAGAAGGGGCATTTCATCCTTGACACTGATGCGAGCAATGAGAGCATCGGGGCCGCATTGTCCCAAATCCAGGACGGAGTAGAGGTCCCGCTGGCGTTCGCTAGTAACAGTATGAACAAGGCACAGAGAAATTATTGTACTACCAAGCGAGAGCTGCTCGCAGTAGTGGTGTACACGAAGAAGTTTCGGCACTTCTTATATGGAGGGAATTTCACACTCCGTACCGATCATTCGGCCTTGAGGTGGCTCCTTAATTTTAAGGACGCAGAGGGAATGATTGGTCGGTGGTTGAATCACCTCAGCGAGTTCGGACTGGAAAACTCTCATATCCAGCACCGAGCGGGTACGAAGTATATTAATGCTGATTGTCTGAGTAGACGTCCGGTACGCCGTTGTGTGCGTCAGGAGTGTGGGGATTGTGGTGCTCACAATGCTGTGGTAGCGAGTGTGCGTTTGCCTTATGATGGGTTGTTGCAAAACCTGTTGGATTGGTCCACCGACACTATAAGGACGTACCAGATGGCCGATCCTACCATAGCACGACTGATGGAGCTTGTCCCTACTGGGGTCTGTCCAGTGAGACCCGAAATATCACTGGAAAACCGTGAAATGCGACGTTTCCTGGCTCAGTTCCACGAACTGGAGGTCCGGGACTCGTTGTTGTGCAGGTGGAAGACTTGTCCCGGAAAGCGGAGGGTGTTACAAATGGTGATCCCTGCTGCTATGAGGAAAGACATCCTGTACTACTGCCACGGCCATTCCACTAGTGGGCATTTCGGAAAGAAACGCTCGTTGGAAAGGCTGAGTCGGAGATACTACTGGCCCGGCATGTCAGGCGACCTTTTAAGGTGGATCGAGACCTGTCCGGCCTGTTGTTTAGGCAAACCTGGTCCTGGACTAGGAAAATTGCCACTGCAACAAGAGCTATTCGGAGTGAGATTTGCTCGAATAGCGGTGGACATTATCAGTGGAGTTAAACCCACTCCAAAAGGTAATACGTGTATGATGGTGGTCTCGGACTACTATACGAAATACACCCGAGTGTACCCACTCGAGGATCACACTGCTGCTACTTGTGCGGAAGCATTGGTAAAGGGGTGGATCCTCCAACTGGGGGCTCCCTTGATGTTACATAGCGATCAAGGGAGAGAATTTGAGTCCAAACTATGGGCAGCTATGTGCCATCAGTTGGCTATATGCAAAACTCGGACCAATCCGTACCGACCACAGTCCGACGGGCAGGTGGAACGGTTCAATCGGACCTTGATCCAGGTTTTGAAGCCATTAGTGAACTCCCATATGGATGATTGGGATGATCAGTGCGAATTTGTGGTTCATGCGTATAATAATACGGTCCACACTTCAACAAATTGCACTCCGAACCTCTTGGTGTTCGGAGAGGACTTGATCATGCCGGCGGATTTAGTATTCGGGGTGGTAGGGATCAGTCCGGAAGCACCATGTACGGTGCTGTTTGTAGAATCTCTCCGAGAGAGGTTCAAATTTGCCTACGAAACAGTTAGGGCTCATTTGCTCAAAGCTGCGAATTGGCAGAAGGTGGGTTACGACACCGGATTGAAGTTGCGACGATTCGTAGTGGGGGATAGAGTGATCCGCCTACACGAACCGCTCTGCAACGTCAAGCTGGCGAATAACTGGGATGGACCACACACCGTGGTTAAATGTATCAGTCAAACGACTGTGTTGATTCAGTCCGAAGCAGGACGCATCCGGACGAGCCATGTGGCTCGGTTGCGTGCTTGGGCTGGAAGGGAGCTCACCCCGGAAACGGAGGTGGAAAAGGGAACTTCGGAGACGAAATTTGTACCTTTGGAAGGGGTGTCAGCGGATCCCCCTAAAAGAGTGGTACGAAAGAAGCTCCGGAAGACCGTGAAAAAGAAAGTCTCGGCAGGCGAAGGAAGAAGGGCACGGAAAACTAAAATCAAGGCTGGAGTTTTAGTTAAGAACGAGTGTCCTTCGGCCAGGTTACGAGAGGCGGACGGTAAACCCGTTCGGCGAAGCCCAAGGCTGGTGGCTAGAGGGGCTGTAACCTAGCTTGTTTGCACAACAAGTGTGATGTCCTGTGTTGTCCTATATGTTATATGTTTGTTACCAACAGGGGCGCTCAGAGTCGAGAGGAAAAGAATGTAAGAGTGCTCCCCGAGGGTGGTGGATGGATAATCCGGTGGGGTAATCTTCGATTTCCCATAAATATCCACTAATACTCCTGATGAGCTCTTTATTCGAAGTATATTTTGACTTTTGTGAGCCGCCTACGTAGCAGTGTGATCCCTCGAGCCCGAGCTGCGGGCGGGAAAGGTCGTGACCTGATTAAACAGTAATTGGGTCACACCGGGTAACGGGATCGCGTCCAATCACGCGAGACGCTGCGCATGCGCTTTGTTTTAAAAACAAAAGCGAGGGAACCGCCATATTGATTTTGGGCTCGCCCCAGTCAATAGCGGTGTTGGTCGGCAGCGGGGAAGTTGGTGTTTTGGACTTCTAGAAGAGGAGGAAAGTCAGTAAAAGAGTTGTAAGCAGTGAGTACTCTTTCCTGGTGCGTCTGAGACAAAGAGGGAGGCGGGGAACTAGTGGTCAAACTCCCGTCGAAAGACACTGTGTTGTAGTGAGGATGGCCGAGCAACAGCTCCGTCACTCCGAACTCACCGGACACTCCGAGGTGGCATCCGCCACCGAGGAGGCTATGGATGCTCAGAGCCCAAGTGGTGATGAGTTGAGCCAGACGCTGGCGGAACTCCGTGTAGATCCGGCCGTGTCCCCGATCCGAAAGTCCCCTTCGCCCGACGGCAGTGAGGATTCCTGAGTGCTGCAAGGACTCGCCTACACTCAAGTAGCGCCGGATCCTTCCGAGACGACTGTACGTCCCTCCCGGATGTGCAGTCTCAGTATATCACCAAACCTCCAGAAGACGGTTGCTCGAAAACTGTCTATGGGGAGTGGGAGTGATTCCGACACTTCACGTCCGAGGACGCGCGGTGGGAAGGGTGCTACCCGAGATCGGTCCAAGTCGGCCGATACTAAGGCTAGTACCAAGGCTACCAAACACACTGGTGTTGGGAAGAAGCCTCCGGGAAAGGACGAGCCTAAAAAGCCTGATCCGAAGAAGGAAAGTACTGCGAGTACGAAGAAGCCGGGTTCTAAGGCTGCCACTGCAGCGGCCTCCAAGGATCCGAAGACGGTTGACCCCAAGGCTCCTACGACGAAGGTGCCAAAGGGTCAGAAGAAAGCTGATCCGAAGCCTGGTGCTAAGGACCAGCCGGGGAAGGGGCCGACGTCCGGCAGCACTAAAGCTGTCAAGACTCCGGGCCCCAGTAAGTCCAACCTACCGATCCCTGGCAAGGTGAAAGGTAGTGGGAAGGCAGTTGTAACCTCAGCTGCTCCGACCCCAGCCATTGACGTGTTGTCCTTCTCGTGAGGGCTGGACAACAGCTCAGCAGTAGCTGCTACAGCCGCTGCGATGGCTGATAAGAAGGGACATGGGGGAGGCCGTCCAAAAACGGCAGTTCCTCCCAAGGAACCTCGGACCGAGGAGACTATGGATACATCATCCGCAGCCCATACGGTCCAGGTAGTGCAGGATGTGCTGTCTAGCATCACATTCAACCTCCCGACTCCCCTGGAGCCACGAAAGGAGGTACCCGTTCGGGTGGAGTTACCTCCTCCAAAAGAGGTACCCGTCCGAGTGGATACTCCTCGACAGCCCACCGAGCCTGCTCTGGAACCATCCAATACCATGGATATTTCGGAGGAAGCCGGAAAGCTGGACCAGGCTGCAGGTGGTGGTCCATCTGGATCGGGGGTGCAAATCCTCGCTCCACACGAGCATGATGCATGGGATAAGGAGGACGCCGACGTCCCATCCCTGCTCCGAGGTGCTATCATCGATCAGATGAGCGCAACAGAGGTCAGATCCTTCGATCTGATCCAAATGCGAACCTTCCGGGGGCTGGACAGTTTGTCTGCCAAGTTCCCGGCCTGGTTCCCAGATCGCTTAACTGCGGCCATGGACGATCTCAGCAAAAAGTCAGCTACAGCTCGCTTAGTTGCTGAGACCGAGGGACGTCCCGAACTTATCGCGGCCTTGGAGTACGACCTGCAAACTGCAGCGGAATACCACACCGTGCATAACCGGCGGGAGAAGAAGAGACATCTGACGCCAGCAATGAAGCTGGCTCGGAGTATGGAACAGAAGACCAAAGAGTCCATTCTGGATGCTACTCTGGAGGAGGAAATGATCCAACAGAACACGGCCGCGGCTAGGTCTGCAGACACTAGTCGCATGGAAAAGGCCAATCGTAGGCACCAATACCTACGAGAGACCATCAAGGTCACCTCTCTGAAGGCAGGTCGATCCGACGAGGAGGTGGAAGCGGTTCTGAAGGGATTGGATGAAAATACAATCCCGGACGACGAACTTCAGATTCTGGTCCGGACTGCACTCCGAGCCAATGCTGCAAGTGGGTTTAAGTACTTTAAACCCATGTGTGTGAACGACTGCGTCAAGGATAAGCGGTCCTCACACCATCCGGAGGAGGTGGGTCCTGACGGTCTCTCCGATGACGAGGAGTGGATTAAGACTGATCCCCTCGATAAGTCGGTACAGTTGTACCACTTTGAGCTCCTGGACAAGGTCCGAAATGGTAGTACTAAATACCATTCGCCTCTCCAGAAAGCTAAATTGGCATGGGCTATGGCTAGATGGCATCCATTTAGCAAGTGCCCCTTTGAGCCTTGTCTGAACATCGACGAGACACTGGAGACGCCCCGAACTTGGCCTAGCAAGGTCCGGTACGCAAGGCATATCACCCGCTATCATTTGCGTCATTACATGCGGTATGACTGCTTGAGTGTGGGTTCAAAGGGGAGCAAGGGTTGTCCGAATGGTGGCTGGTTCTACACTAGAGCCGATATCATCAGGCATCTTGCTAAGCAGCACGGCTTGGCTCTGGAGATCGCGGCGGAACGCATCCAGACCGCCCATACGGAAGTCTACTCCCATTTCGGGGTAGTAGGCAGAAATGAGAACCTCGAGGTGGATTTTGGCACCAACGAGAGAGGAAAGGTCCGGGTCTTTAACAAGGTAAACCCGGTCGGCAACTACATCCGGGTTCCGGAAGGTGAGCTCTTCGATGAATTCGAGGAGTACCAGAAACGTACCAGTACGAGAAAGGTGCGGCGTGCTCAGAAGAGACCTAGTGGGTCTTCGGAGCAGGCCGACCCTAAAAAGGCCAAAACGGATGAAAGGAAATCCGTTATGGAGAAGGCGGATCCGGGCTATAAAGGGCCGGCATTCACTTCTCAGACGACGGACTGGAAGTCGGGTCCCCAGGGCAGGCCACCTCGGTCTGTTCCAGAGGATCCGAACTCCAGCACGATGGGGTCCTTCTCGGAGGAGTTCCCCGAAAATGATATGGTTCCGGGTGAGGAGTCGCAGACTCTAACCCAGACCGGTAGGACGAAGGCTCCAGCAAAGAAAACGCCGAAGCCAACTCAGACCCCGGATCTTCCACCCGAGACTCCGGATGAGGGGCGTCTGGTCTTGCGACTGAGGAGCCCTCCTTCGTTCCCTCCCGCCGATTTCACTTCCTATGAAGCCGGACAGGAGGCCTTCGGTCAATGGCAAGACAACTTTCATCGGTTGCTTGCTGGCCTGAGTCAGGAGGTGGCGATGTTGTCCCTTAACACGGTACATCATCTCCATCAGAGGGAGGTCGCTACCCAGAAGGCAGCGGCTGCGGAGTCCGTACAGGAAGAGCGTGAAAACGCTCGGAATGAACGAAGTGCTGCTAAAACCGAAAGGAAGAAGCAAAAGTTGGCAGTTAAGAACGCCGAGGAAAAACTGGACCACGAACGTCGTCGGTTCCGAGACTGCTTCGCGCATGAAATGCACGAGTGGGATGGAACTCGGGCTCAAATCGAGCTCTGGCTCCAGGAGCTGACTCTGGCGGAAGCTGCGTCGGACTCTGAGGAGGAGGAGGAGCCGGCTAAACCCAGTTCCAAAGACGAGTCGGACTCCGGATAGGATTATCCTATTCTAGGATCCGATTAGGAGAGGGGCTGGTATTCTAAGTATACCACCCCTACAAGCAAAACACCCTTAGAAAGGGTTTAGGAGTGTCCGGACAGAGGAACGCGGCAGGCTGGCTACGCAAGGATCCAGTCTGCCAGGTGGTACTGACGGAGGAGGACAAGGAGATGCGGAGGGGAAGCTGAACTCGGGACTGGAGCACTATACCAACTTGGATCCGATACGCGATGTTTTTTTTTATAAACTCTGGATATCAGGACCGAGTGCTCCTAGTTATAAGTCCGAAGATCGCCTGGAGGCAGGACTATTTTTTTATTATTCTATTTATCACCTAAAGCTCCCGAGCATGAGCTATGAACTTTCTCGTTCCGGTGAGTATGAGCTGAACGAAGTAGGTTCTGAAAGCCGGGCGGAATGCAACACCATCAACAGAGGATCCGGATCTTCGCTACAAAACCACGTATGATGTCTTTTTGTAATAATACTTTAATATGTCTTTAAAACCTTAAAAGAAGTGATATTGTTTATCACTTATAAGTATTATTCATTACGAGTGTAATTAGCTCGGGGTCCTGTAGGGACGAAATTTTTTTACTGAGATATTGTACTTTTTCAAGTGTTTGTATACTATATGTATAGGTTAACTCCATCTATCCTAGGGAATGGGGCGTAATTGTAATTACGGTCTATATATATAGAAATGTGTGTAATTAATACCTTTTTGTGTTCAACAGTATACGTCATATTGTCTGTAAGGTATAACTTTAATAAACCCCTAAGGTGGTATTTATAAGATAATGCCAGTCCGAAGTGTTTTCGGACTTTAACCTTAATTAATTTTTACCTCCCGGTTATTATCTGGTAGGGGGTAGTGTAGGGGCTAGGGTTATACGGGTTTGTTATATGACGAGTGCTGTTGGATGCTGTGTTGCGAGCTCAGTCCGAACCCTTCAGTCCGACGGTAGGTGGCGACACCTACCCCGGGCTTGGGGTATGGACAGGGGTCGCTATAGGCTTCCGGTCTGCGTGTGCGCGCGCAGGCTGGCTGCCTATATATACCCAGCATCTGACGGTACTCGTCGGTTACTCTGAGCCACGCTGGTGAGGAGACCCCGTGATCATTACGGCTGATTAGCCTACTGACCCGTTCCGAACTCTATAGGGAGTTCGCACACATAGATACTGCTTGTCTAGGTTTTCTGAATAAACCCAATTTGCAACCTGTAACACTTGATCCGAACTGTGTCGACTTTGTTCTTTAATTGATACTCTACCAATATCATAGAGAAACAAAGTATCGTTTATTACACATGTTTTGAATCCTCTCTGATGAAGTAATATTTCTTTTGGATTTAAGACCCAATTCGGTGTTAAGCATTCTATCAATGCCCTGGCCATATAGAAATATGTTAGAAATGTAGCAAACAATGAAACGCATATTGATGTGATTCATATTTGTTATCCCAAACAATTTGCTAAGTTATTTAGGCTTTCACCCTTTAAGGTTGGTATAATTCCATAATTCATCATCCCCCTGGTCTTCATGATGCATGAATGCAGTCCTGGCAAGTAACTCATCAAGGCTTCAATCATGCGTCATGCAGACCCTATGGGGTTGATACACTACCGAAGGTTCTGCATGATGCACCAATGTAGCACCAGCGAGTCACTCACTGGGGCTGCATTGGTGCATCTTTTAGTGACTTCCATCTTTTTAAGGCTTCAAGTCTTTCCTTTCCCTCTCTCTGCATACCTTATATTCATGACATACACTTCCCCAGGAATATAGAATTAAGCTCATGTAAAATCGTTTTGTAATAACAAACAATCTCCCTTTGTTATAACATATTCCCTGTCTCTCAAAGACAGTGGCACGGATATAGCATACCAGTTTAAAAAAATTCTCTTTGTAATAAGAATAACTCTCTCTCTATGACTGCATGTTACCCTAGACCCTGCAGACACAAAGCAGGAGTACAAGAATATTTCCATCATATGATATTTATGATCAGAAAGCGTTGTTGTTATGACAAGCGGTCCTATTGAGGCTGGTTGCTACCTGTACAGGGAGGGCTTTAAGGCACTGTTTTACCTGTTACAGGTAGGAGCTAACCCTTAAAGGGTCACTTGATTTACTATGTTCTTTGTGGTCATGATGAATGAATGCAGTCCTGGTGAGTAGGCTGCTGCCAGCACCGCATTTACACATTATGATGACCCTATTGGAGTGGATCAACTGTGTAGGGTTGGCGTAATGTTTTAGTGCATCCGGTTGGGTTGCTTGCCAGGGCTGCATGAATGCACCATGATCAAAACTAGATATGATGCTTACATGCACTACGTTGCCTTTACAGCTACACCTGTACAGACGCCATAATGACAGTTGTTAATGCCTCCATGACCTTGTGCCGCAGTACACGGCCATGTCTCACCTGCCACCAATCTCAAGGATGAGAGCGGCAGCCGCCTTGCGGAACCTTTTAGGAACTACAGCTGAGTTTTCGTCAATAGAATTCTAGCATTTTCTAAAGTGAGTCTCTAGGAATCTAAGTTGGAAAAGTTAAATTAAGGCACTCTTATCTCTGTGTTAATAGATATATTGTATAAAGAGTAGCACTGCAACAATGTGATTTTTGGTTGATGTATTTTATTAACCTTAACTTAACTTGTTGAAAGCATGATGCATCTGTATGGAGTTCAATTTGCCTAAAAGTTAGCATTGAACTCTGTACTCCTGGGCCTATTGTGCATCAGACCCTCCAGGACGTATTACTCTCCACAAATAGCTGGGCTCATTCCCAAATGCAGAGTTTTGGGAAATAAATGTCAATTCCGTGGAGATAAGCGTTTACAGCGAGGCCTCAGGACCTATGTATTTATTGTGGATGTAAACTGATGAACCTGGACAACAATCATTTGATACAGCAAATAATCTGTTAGCCTCCATCATATACCTCGATCTTTGTAGGTATGTTAGTGTTATGTACACTGATCCCTGCTTGTGCCACTAACACCCCAAACGCTGTAGTCAGCTAGCTATTACGTCTGCTTTGGTGTCTTGTGAACAATTACCCTCCGTCACCTGTGCTCAAGCCCTGCTCTTCCTTAATGATCCAGATAGCCCATCACAACTGAACTGCAGGGTACCATTCTCATAAAAGCGTTGTATTTCTAGCTATCCATGATCTACAAATGTGCTGTATTACAGCATTTATGTAATTATTATCATCTCTTGCTATCATATAACATCTGTTTTGCAATTGCCACATGAGCAGGAGTATAACAAGCAGAGGCATTGCCTGTTGATATTCTTAGATGAATGAACATACTCAAATCAATTCAATTGCTACGTATTCTTATTGTTCCATGTTTTTTAAGAGACAATATATTCTTTATTAGCCATTTTGAATAATACAATTAAATAAATGCCTTCAGTCTGTCCATGAATATGAATTATATTACAAGTTTTACTAGGTCAACCAGGTTTCCTTGACAATACTGGTGCATGGATTGTGTTAATACATTTATAAAATGATTCAGGTGATCACATAAATTAATTTAAATGGTTGAGCACCACAGACAACTATGGTTAATTATAAAGTTATCTGATTCACACACTGAAAGTATGTAAGTTACCATTTTGCTATTTGTTCTTCAGGAGTGTCAATTGTCTCCACCCTCCTACCCTTAAGCAGGATTGCCCAATCTTCGCCTACATTCAGTGCCACCACTACATCAGTCTTATACTCCGTTTAACTCGTCCACGAGGATGTATCATGCAAATCCCACATCAATCAGTACTATACTCTGCAGCCACTCCACAACCATCTTCGGTGCCACATTGAGTAATAGCTCAAGTGCTCTGTTCAAATTGGCACTTAAGCCATGAGGCTGGCAATGCACTTTAATACAAACATACCCTCTGCAAGCTTGCAGACAGATACATGTACTCCTGGGTAGCCAGAAGTATATTGATGCATCATATGGCATTCCATTTCAATTTAATATATTACAGGAAATAATAAGCATTTCTAACCACATGTATTATAACTTTAGAGAGCAAGTAATATGTTATAAGTTAGGACTGTCTCGGACCAAGACACTGGCTGTACAGGTACAACACATAAGGCAGGTACACTCCCCTAACCTCGGGCAATCTAAGTGTTTATATCTGACCCTTTCGGAGAAAATAAACCCAGTATGGTAACTTGTCTCAGCCTTAACCAGCTTGTTTATTGTGAGACAATAAGGGCAGAGTTCATTATTAAAGTCATTTGTTGGCAACTTTCCATAAAATCTTTACCCTGAAAGGGACTGCTGTTTTAAATCTTTTGATAAACATATATAAATGTTATATCCCTTGGACAGACATTGAAGACTTACCTTGCCATAACCACTTAAATGGACCCCATGTTAAATTCCTCTACAAAAATAACTGTTGCCAAAGTACAGTGCTAATCACAAATGTCATCCAAAGGAAAATAGTGCCCTTGTAATAGTTTTCATGGCTCAGTGATGTGAAACAAGTTCTTCTTTAGAGTGCTTCATCCTTACTCTTTACAGTATAATAATACGGCATCCGTGGTCAGTATCTTTTTGACACTACATTAGGGAGAGTTTTACTTTCATAAGTTCAGTATGATACATTAGTTCACCATTCTAAGCTCCTTCTGTGTCAGTAAAATAAGGACATAGTGCACTAAAGCCAACTGTATTGAGTTGCCAGCTTTCGATTAGATACTAATTATGAGTTATGATTCAGAAATGGTGTGCTCTTTTAAATCGTTAGTTCAAAAAATTAATGTTACGATCCGAAATGTTATTGGATCATTCTGAAGACTGATCTCAGAAAAATACCATTTCAATTGACCTCATGGGACTACATCTATCAGTTCATTGTTCTATAAATACAGCTGTTGCTAAAGAACAGTACTGATCAGGAATGTCATTGAAAACTACATAACAATATGATTACAGATATAATGAAATGAATGTTCATGTGAATTTACCTCATGTTGTCATTTAGATTGAGTCATATATTCATCCGTTTCTTTATACCTTCTAACTATCATATGCACAGTCCCAGAATTTTATAAACTTGAGTAAAATGTTGTAAAAGAAACATCTGTGCCTTCATAAAAAGACATTATATCCCAGGCCAAACTGATATTCATGTTGAACTACACAAACTAGCAGCACAATAAAAATGAATGTCCCTCTGTATGCCTGCATGTTACCCTAGACCGAGCAGACACAAAGCAGCAGTACAATAACAATTCTCTTACATCATTTTTATGAGTGATAAGCACTGCATGTTGTGATGATCCGTCCTTTTGAGGCTGGCTCCCTGTAGCAGGAGGATGGCAAGGTTTTATCTGTTGCCAACAGGATGTAACACTTTATGGGCCAAACAGTACTATACAGCACTGTGCCCTTTGTCATCCAATGAAGGAATGCAGTCCTGGTGAGTAACATTCCAGCACAATATTTACACATCATGAAAATTACTTGGGAATGGATTTACTGTGTAAGGTGGTATGATACTTGAATGCACCCTGTCAGATTACTCACCAGGGCTGCATAAATGCAGTTTAAACAAAAGTGGATAACATACATGTGTAACTTAAAGATTTAATCACTACAGACCCCATGATGTCAGTTGTTACTGCCTCTGAGACCTTGTACTGCAGTACCTCACATATATTATATCAAATCAGTATCCTAAGAGCAGGAAAGCTGCTTCCAATCTGCACTGAACCTTCACAAAGCACAAAACATTTGCGTCATAAATGTCATTTGTATATTAGTCCATACAGCTTGACCTCATGACCTGTATCTTTATATTCACTGTATTTGTAAATTTTATGGACATGGATAGCTATCAGTTGTAAATGCTACTGTTTTGCCTCAAAAGTAAACCTGTATCTGTGTACGTCTGTTAGTGGTGTGTACACTGATCCCCTGTGCCTATATATTTATAGTGGTTGTAAACTCATGTACAACAATCAGTTGATGTGGTAAATAAAACCGTTTGGCCTCTGCCATAAACCTTGATCTGTGTACGTCTGTTAGTGTTGTGTACACTGTTCCCAGCTTGTGCAACTTACACCCCAGCCGCTGTAGTCCAGGTATAAAGTCTCGTTTTGTGTCTTGTGGACAATTATCCTCCGTCACCAGGGCCCAAGTGCTGATTTCCCTTAATGACCCATATAGCCTTACAGTGCAAGCAGTACCAGTCTAATAAAGCCATATATCCATCCACTACTTGGATACAAAACAGCATTATACTTTTATATCTAATGTATTCAATTATCTTCCCCCCCCCCTACCACTGCATACAAATATTTAAAAGAGCAAGATAGGCCATGTTGACTGTGATAGCTCCTCAGATAACAAAAGCTTCATGAGAATTTCTCACCATCTGCATATATTAATTTGGACATTATAGGTTAGGGTCCTGGTATTGTTGGAATTTATTGTCTATGTATAGATACTGCAGAAAGCCATTCATAAATCTGATTATTCTCATCTCTTGATATCTTTTGATATCTTTACTACAATTTGAACATGACCTGGTGTAAAGCAAGGCAGGGTATTGCTAAAAATTATTTGAACATACAGACTGCTAATTCAAGTCAATCTGAGACTACCACTAGAAAGTTAGCTACTACCCGACCTATTTCAAGACCTTAAATCACTTAGCCACCATTAACCCGTTAAACCTTCAAGGACTGCAGGTCCCTTAAAGAAGATATTAGTTGTCATGATGCACCAATGCAGAGCCCCCCTTATCATGATGACGCTTTGGGGGTATCTCAATCCAGTACCATAGACATAACGCCTGAATGCACCTTACCTACCAGGGTTACATTCCTGAATTATGAAAACCAAAGATATCAAGCATAAATGTATAATGCCACCCTTTAACGGTTGACTAGGACATGCAATGTGTGTGTGTGTGGGTGTGTGTGTGTGCAAGTAGGACAGGCATGCTTGCTGCAATCAGTAGAGGCACCCTCCACCCCTTGTTTTAATGGAACAGGCCCAGCACCCCTTGTCTTATTGAGACAGGCCCAGCTCCAGACGTGGCAGCAGAGATCCACACTCACACATAAAGCTTCCCTCAGCTGACACCAGGGGGTTAGGCTGATTAAGGTATGGGGGGCAGGAGTAATGAGGGTGGGCGGAGTTACTTAACGGAGCAACTGAGGGGGGCGCACTGTACGGGACCATTACATGAAGGTTGTATTTTATGCAAATATTGTTCAACTTTAAATTCTTCATTAAGTATATTCAAGATTTCATTTGATTACCTTTTGTGACATTTTAAATTTTGTAGCTTTTTACCAAACTTACAGATGCAATAAGAGTGACTTTAAGCCATAAAGTAAGGTCAATGTTCATGCAAAGGAAATAACCCCAAACTGACCAAAAGTACTTCTCTTTGAGCAGTAAATTCTGCATGTTAGGGTGGACAAACATGGAATGCCATGCCCCCTAATGTAAGGGAAACTGAGTTGAAATCTGAGTTTT
The DNA here is from genome assembly GCA_947462335.1 of Harmothoe impar. NCBI lineage: Eukaryota > Metazoa > Annelida > Polychaeta > Phyllodocida > Polynoidae > Harmothoe > Harmothoe impar. Next base: position 8,960,832 of record OX381710.1, read on the forward strand.
AAAGCCTAGCTCTAGAAATCATGAACGACACAATCCCTACGAAAAGATTGTAGACCTTGCTGTCCTAATTAATTGAATTATATATTATCTTTTTTCTTTCTTAAAGGGGTATGCTATATAGGACAAGAATGTAAAAAAGTACCGCCATCTTGTTAACACTGACATATTGTAATCTATTTTTCAAATGTTGACCGTTAACATATATATGGTATGGCCTGAAAATTACCATGGTATAACGGCTTTGTTGTCCATTGTGTAAATCTGTTTAATGAAGTCCTGAGTTCACCTGAAAGTAGGACTCTAATAGGTATTGCAAAATAATGATTTATCATTCACTATGTACCCATGATTCAGGAAGCCACATGTACGTCATTATTGTAAAACCAAGTAACTAGAAAAGGGACAATAAAGCTCAATATTATTTTAAAAAGGGTGTCTTCTATTGGGGAGATCAATGATGGTAGAAAGGTTGGTCTACGACAAAGTGGTATCAGGGGAGGGACTCATTTAAGGGACATGAGGTGACAATGAGATGAGAAATCGAGGAGTGGAGGGAGGGGGCAAAGTATGGCAAAGAAGATGAAGGGGGAAATGAAGATCATGATCACAGCAAACTTAGAATGCTGTATTGTATGCATAAAGTAATCCCCTACAGTTAACCTTAAAGTCTTCGACATCACTGATAGATTGTGAGTATGTAAATTGCTATATTTGTCATCATTTCTTGTCTCCATTCTCCTACCCTTAAGCAGGATTGCCCAATCTTTGGCCACATTCCTCGCCACCACTACATCAGTCTGTTATTCTGTTTACACGTTCAGGAGGCCTTGTCATGCATCTAGCATCAATCAGTTCTACACTCTGCAGCCACTCCCCAACCATCCTCATGGTTGCCACGTTGAGTAATGGTTGAAGTGCTCTGTTCAAATTGGCACTTTAACCATGAGGCTGGCAATTACGCATTACGGATGCCTACATGTACTCCTGAATGGTCAGAAGTGCATTGATGCATAACATAAAGGGTTGATGTAACCCCATACTCTCATATGGCATTTCATTTCATTGTAATTTAATAGAAGAACTTTTAGGCATTTCTATCCACATGCATTAGTTCTATGGGGTTGAGACACTACCAATGGTTTGGCATGACAACCAATGTAACACGAATGAGTTACTCCCCGGGCTGCATTGGTGCATCATGATGACAGATGTCATCTTTTTGTGACTTTGGTCCTTTTAAGGCTTCAAGTCATTCCTTTCCTCTCTCTCCAGATCCTACATTCATGACATGCACATCTACAGAAATATATAATCAGGCTCATGTAAAATTGTTTCGTAAAAAAATCTCTTCATGTTATCCAAAGCTGTACAGATATTCATGTTGAACTACACAAACCGCAGCATAACACCCTTTCTTCTCTTTCCCATAGACAGTAATGCGATATAGAATAACATTTATAAAAAGTCTCATTGTAATGAGAATAAATCTCCCTCTGTATGACTGCATGTTACCCTAGACCCTGCAGACACAAAGCTGTAGTACAATAACATTTCTTTCATATCATATTTTATGAGCGAGAGGCACTGTTGTTATGACAAGCGGTCCTATTGAGGCTGGCTGCTACCTGTGAAGGGATGGCTTTATGGCAGGGTTTTACCTGTTGCAGGTAGGGGCTAACCCTTAAAGGGCCTCTCAGTGCTTTAACTCCCCATGCACTTGGTGGTCATGATGAATGAATTAGATGAGTAGGCTGCTGCCAGTGCTGCATTTACACATTTTGATGAGCTTTTAGGGGTGGATCAACCCTGTAGGGTCAGCATGATGCTTTAAAGCAACCTGTTGGGTTGTTTTCCAAGGCTGCATAAATTGATCATGATCAAAGCTGTATATGATGTTGTCATGTACTATGCTGAATCTAAAGGGTTACTAGCAGCTACACCTGTACAGACGCCATAATGTCAGTTGTTACTGACTCCGTGACCTTGTGCCGCAGCACGCATCCATGTCTCACCTGCCACCCATCTCAAGGAGGAGAGTGGCAGGCATCAGGGGGATGTTTTGTGAACTACACCTGAGTTCACATTAATAGAATCTTTGCAATTTTTTTAAGCAGGTCATTATTAGCGGGTTTAAAAAGTTATTTAAGGCACCTGTGTCTCTGTGTTTATAGCCATCTTGCTTGAAGGGTAGCACTGAAACGACATGATTTCATGACTTTATGATTTCAGTTGATATATTTTATCAAGCTTAACGTTTTTGAAAGCATGATGCATCTGGGCCTATCATTTATCATGGCATCCAGGATGTATTACTCTCTTAAAATGCTGAGTTCCTGTCAAAATCGTTTACCGCATCAAGCTTGGCTCATTCCCAAACGCAGAGTTTTGGGGTAATAAAGGTCAGTTCCCAGGAGAATATCATTAACAGCTTAGCCTCATGACCTGTATCTATGTATTTTTTGTGGATGTAAACTCACAGACCTGGACAACAATCAGTTGATGCAGCAAATAAAACCTTTTGGCCTCCACCATAAACCTTGGTCTGTGTATGTCTGTTAGTGTTGTGTACACTGATCCCAGCTCATACCACTAACACCCGGCTGCTGTAGTCAGCTATAAAGTCTGGTTTTGTGTCTTGTGAACAATTATCCTCCATCATCCGTGCCCTAGCCCTGCCTCTCTTAATGACCCATATAGCCCAGCACAACTGAGCTGTAGGGTACCCTTTCATATAAGATAGTATTTACACTTCACATCCATTCATTGGCATAGTGCACCAAAGCAGCAATGTTCACTATCTATTTAAGACTTCATTAGTGCATCATGCTGTACTTCTTGGAGGGTATCAACCTCATGAATTTAATAAGGTACTTTGCCGCAGCTCAGCCAGACTCATGACAGGACAAAAAAAAGCAAAGTGCTTCGAAGCCAGTTGTATTGAGTTACCCACTGTTCCTAAAACATTAATCATGAGTTCTTACTCAGAAGTGGAATACAGTTCTAAATCTTTCCATCAACAAATTAAAATTACAATCCCAAAAGCTATTGGAGTGACACCAAAGACTGAGCTTGCAATAACCATTTTATTGGACCCCAGGGGATTACACCTGACCTTTTTGTCCATTCTCTTTCAACAAAAACAGTTGTTGCCCAGGTACCAATCACAAATGTCATCCAATTGCCAAAGTAATTGCTAAAACAGAGTTCTGCTTTAGATTATATAGGTTTGAAATAGAGGTTTCTTAATACTGCAGAGTCAGGTGTCATTACATCCCGCATTCAGAAATTAATAGTAACTCGAGGGATTTTTTTTGTGCATTATAGTTATACATGTTATGTTTTGAATCCTCTCTGATGAAGCAATTTTTCTTTTGGACTTAAGTCCAAATTTTCAGGGTTCAGGATTCTATCAAAGTCTGAGTTTGACTGAGATAAATTAGAAATTTTAATTTGTAAAATTGCCTAACTAAAGAATTGGGTTATGGGGATCAAATTTACTTAACAGAATTTTCTTAAACTGAGGTGTTGGCTTACAAAGGAGGTGTTTAGTCACTTTACCTTCACTGTGTATGGTAAATATGTGATACAGTGCTGTAAGCTGAGGTGTTGATGTGAGGAAATATAAGACACAGCAGTACAGGTGAGCGGCAAGAAGCCATATCATTACCTTCAGTAATTCACATCAATTCTTTGTGCAGACACACTGACGCCCGGGGCGGTATAAAGTGAAGCCTCTCTTATCTTCCCCTTCATTCACCTTCTGTTCATGTACACACAGCCCCGGCCATATAGAAATGCTTATAATGCAACAAATATTGAAATGCATATTGATGCGATTTAAATTAATTTCTGTTATCCCAAATAATTTGTTCAGATATTTAGGCGTTGACCCTTTAAGGGTGATATAATGCCTTAATGTATCATGCCCTTGGCTGTCATGATGCATGAATGCAGCCCTGGCAAGTTACTCACCAAGGCTGAATTTATGCACAATGTCGACGCTGTGGGTTTGAGACAGTACAAACGGGTTGGCATGACGCACCAATGCAGCACCAGTGAGTTACTTCCCGGGGTTGCAATAGTGCATCATGTTTTAGTGACATCTGTCCTTTTAAGGCTTCAAGTCATTCCTTTCCCTTTCTCTCAATATCTTATATTCATGACATGCACATTCCCAGGAATACAGAATCAGCTCATCTCAAGTCATTTTGTAATAATAAGGAATCTCCCTTGATAGAGGTGCATGTTATCCAAAGGTGTACAGATATTCATTTTGAACTCCACACACAGCGATAGCATTTCTTCTCTCTCTCAGAGACAGTAGCATGAATATAAAATAGCAATTATAGATATATCTCCTTGTAAAACAAATAATCTCCCTCTGTATAAATGCATGTTACCCTAAACCCATCAGACACAAAGCACTAGTACGATAACATTTCTTTCATATCATGGTTATGAGCGAGAAGCGCTGTTGTTATGACAAGCGGTCCCTTTCAGACTGGCAATTACCTGTAGAAGCATGGCTTTATGACAGGGTTTTACCTGTTGCAGGTAGGAGCTAACCCTTATAGGCCCACTCAGTGCTTTAATTCCCCATGCCCTTTGTGGTCATGATGAATGAATGCAGTCAGCGCTGCATTTACACACTATGATGACCCTATTGGAGTGGATCAACCGTCAAGGGTTGGGGTAATGTTTTAGTGCACCCGGTTGGGTTGCTTGCCAGGGCTGCATGAATGCATCATGATCAAAACTGGATATGATGCTTTTATGCACTATGTTGCATTTAAAGGGTTGAATAGGAGTCAGTTGTTACTGCCTCTGTGACCTTGTGCTGCAGCACACAGCCATGCCTCACCTGGCACCCATCTCAAGGACCAGAGCGGCAGGCACCTAGTGGATTATTTGTGAACTACAACCGGTTAACATTGATAGAATTCTGGCATTTTCTAAAGCAGGTCTTTATTAGCGGGTTTAAAAAGTTATTTATGGCACCTGTCTCTCTGTGTTCATAGCCATCTTGCTTGAAGGGTACCACTGAAACAACATGATTTTACTTCCTGATTTTGGTGGATGTATTTTATTAAGCTTATCTTAAGTTTTTGAAAGCATGATGCACCATGGCCTATCATGCATTATACGCTCAAGGATGTATTCCTCTCACAAAATGCTGAGTTCCTGTCCAAAATGTCTACACAAGATTACAACATATGGCTGAGCTTATTCCCAAATGCAGAGTTTGGGGTAATGAATGTCAGTTCTGCGGAGATTAGCGTTTATAGTTTGGCCTCACGTCCTGTGTCTATGTATTTATTGTGGATGTAAACTCACAGACTTTGACAACAATCAGTTGATGCAGCAAATAAAACTGTTTGCCCTCCAGGATAAACCTTGATCTGTGTACATCTGTTAGTGTTTAGTTCACTGCTCCCTGCTTGTCCTACTAACACCCCGGCTGCTGAAGTCCGACTATAAAGTCTGGTTTTGTTTCTTGGGGACAATTATCCTCCGTCACCCGGGCCCAAGCCCTGCTCTCCTATAATGACCCAAATAGCGCATTAGAACTTTGGGGTACCATTCTCAACAAAGCAGTTGTATTTCTTGCTATCCACAAACTACAAATGCTCTGCAGCATTTTTGTAATTATTATCATCTGTTGCTATCATTTGACATCTGTATTACAATTTCCTCATGAAATGGAGTTTAACAAGCAGAGGCCCTTTTTATAGTCTGATATAAATGAGCATATATTGAATTCAATTCAATTGCAACTTTTCTTCTTATTTTTCCATGTTTTCAAGAGACAATTGTAAGAGATAATTCAATATTCATTAGCAATTTCGAATAATACAATTACATAATTTTTTCGGTCACTCCATGGTTTTCGTTGACATTACCAGTGATTGGACATCCATTCAAAAATTCATGAAATTATTCATGAGACTGTATAAATTTATTACAATTGGTGAGTACCACCCACCGCTAAGGTAAATTTTAAAGTTATCCATATCACACATTGAAAGTATGTAACTTGCAATTTTACTATTCATTATGAGGAGTTTCAGTTGCCTCCATTCCCCTACCCTTAGCTTAAGCAGGATTGCCCAATCTTTGCCCACATTCTGTGCCACCACTACATCAGTCTGCTACTCCGTTTAACACATTCATATGGCTGTGTCACGCACACCATGCATCAATCAGTTCTACACTCTGCAGCCACTCCCCAACCATTCTCCTGGGTGCCACATTGAGTAATAGCTCAAGTGCTTTGTTCACATCGGCACTTCACCCATGAGGCTGGCAATTACACATTACAGATGCCTACATGTTCTCCTGAATGGTCAGAAGGGCATTGATGCATAATATAAAGGGTTGACTTAACCCCATACTGTCATATGGCATTTCATTTCATTGTAATTTAATAGAAGAAATTTTAGGCATTTCTATCCACATGCATTAGTTCTATGGGGTTGAGACACTACCAATGGTTTGGCATGACACACCAATGTAGCAAGAGTGAGTTACTCCCCGGGGCGGCATTGGTGCATCATGATGAAAGATGTAATCTTTTTGTGACATTGGTCCTTTTAAGGCTTCAAGTCATTGCTTTCCTCTCTCTCCATACCTTACATTCATGACATGCACATCTACAGAAATATATAATTAGGCTCATGTAAAATCGTTTTGTAATAATAAAAAAATCTCTTCATGTTATCCAAAGCTGTACAGATATTCATGTTGAACTACACAAGCCGCAGCATAACAACCTTTCTTGTCTCTCCCATAGACAGTAAATGCAATATAGAATAACATTTATAAAAAGTCTCATTGCAATGAGAATAAATCTTCCTCTGTATGACTGCATGTTACCCTAGACCCAGCAGACACAAAGCAGGAGTACAATAACAATTCTTTCATATCATATTTCATGAGCGAAAGGCACTGTTGTTATGACAAGCGGTCCTATTGAGGCTGGCTGCTACCTGTAGAGGGAGGGCTTTATGGCAGGTTTTACCTGTTGCAGGTAGGGGCTCACCATTAAAGGATCGCTGACCCAGCTAACAACGTTTCTACCTGGTTTTGGGGAAAACGTTTGGCAAAAAACTGAACTAAAACGTTTTTGAGGAGCGTTTTGTAAGGGTTTGGGAAGGGTTTGGGAAGGGTTTGGAATGGGTTTGGGAAGGGTTTGGGAAGGGTTTGGAATGGGTTTGGAAAAAGTTTGGAGAAGGTTTGGAGAAGGTTTGGTTTGGTTTGGGAGACCATCGTTGTTATATGTACCCTAAAAGTCAGCGTCAGGATCGAACCTAGGACCTTTAGATTGACAGTCTCAGGTTCTCCTGCTTGAGCTAACGAGGCCTTTGGTAGAATGAGGCTCAAAACAGAGCATCAAATACAAATGACCTTCATACTAAGATAAGTTGATAGATTGGAGCCAATCTCATTTGAGCATGTGCGTTGAGTTACATGTATCCATACTATCTAATGGAATAGTAATAGGTTTGCTACCACTATAACAGGGGCACATAATTATAGAGAAACATTGCATAGTGCTGTCCGGCACATAGTGTAGTTATGTCACTTCTTTGAAAGGTCTCTAAATATGTTTCACTGGGAATTAAAATTTACTTTTTGCTATAATCTTTGATATACACATACCTTACTGTCCATGCCCTGATATATTGCCTGGGTGTAGATAGGTCAACAGGACTTTGCATGGAACCACCCTGTCCGACATTAGGTTCACTGTACTACTACATAATCTGCATCAAGTCCACACTATGAAACAGACCCACTTTAGGGCATTATCAGACATAGACAATACAAAGCATTTTGCTTTATTGGTAAGAAGAACACTTCAAGTTCACTGTGGTAGTCACATACTTTGCATATAATCAAGGATATATTATGTTTTTAATGCTAAGATTAGGGGCCTTTAGCAAACCCGACGTAGCTCATTTAACACAGACGTATCCCATACCTTCAGCACTGCTATGTCTGCTTTTTATGAGCTTTTACGTGGTTGCTAAAGGTCCCTAGTATCCGACTTAAAGGCGCAGGTCTCGGTACCCCTCCAGTGACAGTCAGAGTGGAGCCGGGACAGGTACTTAGCCCTATATATAGGAGCGCTGGGGCTTTAAGGTATGTGTCCATATTTGGGTGAATCTACCCGATGATGATACAATCTTTTTCAGAAGCCCTACTACCAGCTCCGCAATAGCACAGGGGTATAGTGTTAGCCTCCCATGCAGAAGGTCCTGAGTTCTAGCCTCAGTTAAGCCATGTACTACATTTTGATCATACATATAAACTATTCCAATCTTAGACAGAAGTAATTCTAAAAGTTGTTTTAATGTAAGTTAGAAATAGGGATATAGTAATGAAAAAAAGGTAGATTTACCCTAGTGAGAACCATTAATCTGGTCAGATTTTACGCTAGATTTGCTGCTTATTTATACCTACAGTTATGGTTATTCTTCTAATCGAAAAAAAGGTTAAACAAACGTTCATATAACGTTATAGACAAACGTTTGGCTGTAACGTTATGAAAACGTTATTTAGTGTCAACGTTTTTACGTTAAAAAAACGTTCTATAAAAGTTTTTGCAAACGTTTGCAAACCTTCTACAAACGTTAAATCCTGGTAATGTAAACGTTTTTTTGTTAGCTGGGGAATGCTGTAGTTCACTTTGCCCTTTGTGGCCATGATGAATGAAAGCAGTTCTGATAAGTAGGCTGCTGTCAGTGCCACAATTACATGATGACCTTTTAGGAGTGGATCAGCTGTGTATGCTCAGCATGATGCTGAAATGCGTCCTGTTGGGTTGCTTGCCAGGGCTGCATGAATGCATCATAATCGAAACTAGTTATGATGCTTTCAAGCACTATGTTGCATCTAGAGGGTTACACCTGTGCAGACGCCATAATAACAGTTGTTAATGCCTCCATGACCTTGTGCTGCAGCACACAGCCATGTCTCACCTGCCACCCATCTCAAGGAGGAGAGCGGCAGGCACCTAGCAGATGTTTTGTGAACTACACCGAGTTCACATTAATAGAATTCTTGCATTTTTTTAAAGCAGGTCTTTATTAGCGGGTTTGAAAAGTTATTTAAGGCACCTGTCTTTCTGTGTTTATAGCCATCTTGATTGAAGAGTAGCACTGAAACGACATGATTTCATGACTTTATGATTTCAGTTGATATATTTTATTAAGCTTAACTTTTTTGAAAGCATGATGCATCTGGGACTATCATTTATCACAATATCCAGGATGTATTACTCTCTTAAAATGCTGAGTTGCTGTCAAAAACGTTTACTGCATCAAGCTTGGCTCGTTCCCAAACGCAAAGTTTTGGGTAATGAAAGTCAGTTCCTAGGAGACTAGCATGAACAGCTTGGCCTCATGACATCTGTCTATGTATTTGTTCTAGTTGTAAACTCATGGACCCGGACAACAATCAGTTGATGCTGTAAATAAAACCGTTTGGCCTCCACCATAAACCTTAATCTGTGTACGTCTGTTAGTGTTGTGTACACTGATCCCAGCTCATACCACCAATACCCCGGGCGCTGTAGTCAGCTATAAAGTCTGGTTTTGTGTCTTGTGAACAATTATCCTCCGTCACCCATGCCCAAGCCCTGCCCTCTCTAAATGAGCCATATAGCCCAGCACAACTGAGCTGCAGGGTACCCTTTCAATTTAGATAGTATTTACACTTCACATTCATTCATTGGCATAGTGCACCAAAGCAGCAATGTTCACTATCTATTTAAGACTTCATTAGTGCATCATGCTGTACTTCTTGGAGGGTATCAACCTCATGAATTTAAAAAGGTACTTTGCCGCAGCCCAGCCAAACTCATAAGTTGTCAGGACAAAAAAGGCAAAGTGCTTTGAAGCCAATTGTATTGAGTTGCCCACTGTTCCTAAAACATTAATCATGAGTTCTTACTCAGAAATGAAATACTGTTCTAAATCTTTCCATCAACAAATTAGAATTACATTCCCAAAAGCTATTGGAGTGACACCAAAGACTGAGCTTGCAATAACCATTTTAATGGACTACCGGGGATTCCACCTGAGCTTTCTGTCCATTCTCTTTCAACAAAAACAGTTTTTGCCCAGGTACCAATCACAAATGTCATCCAAATGCCAAAGTAATTGCTAAAACACAGTTCTGCTTTAGATTATATAGGTTTGAAATAGAGGTTTCTTAACACTGCAAAGTCAAGTGTCACTACATCCCTCATTCAGAAATTAATAATAACTCGAGGGATTCTTTTTGTGCATTATAGTTCTACATGTGTTGAATCCTCTCTGATGAAGCCATATTTCTTTTGGACTTAAGTCCAAATTTTCAGGGTTCAGGATTCTATCAAAGTCTGAGTTTGACTGAGATAAATTAGAAATTTGAATTTTTAAAATTGTCTTACTAAAGGATTGGGTTATGGGGATCAATTTACTTAACATAATTTTCTGAAACTGAGGCGTTGGCTTACAAAGGAGGTGTTTAGTCACTTTACCTTCACTGTGTATGATCAATATGTGATACAGTACTGTAAGCTGAAGTGTCGATGTGAGGAAATATAATACGCAGCAGTACAGGTGAGGGGCAAGAAGCCTTATCATTACCTTCAGTAATTCACATCAGTTCTTTGTGCAGACACACTGACGCCCGGGGCAGTATAAAGTGAAGCCTCTCTTATGCTCGCCTTCATTCACCTTCTGTTCATATACACACAGCTCTGGCCATATAGAAATGCATTATAATGCAACAAATATTGAAATGCCCAGCAAAACGGGGTGATAGCTGGTGAAGCTGGGGCACCCCTGGGTCAGAGCAGTTTGGGTCAGAACATACTGGGTCAGTGTGGGTCACCCCCTGTCAGCTCTGACTCAGCATCTCTGTTCATGTACACACAGCTCTGGCCATGTAGAAATACATTATAATGCATCTGTTATCCCAATCAATTTGTTCAGATATTTAGGCGTTGACCCTTTAAAGGTAATATAATGCCATAATGTATCATGCCCTTGGTTGTCATGATGCATGAATGCTGCCCTGGCAAGTTGCTCACCAAGGCTGAATTTTTGCATTATGTCGGCCCTATAGTTTGAGACACTACGGACGGTTTGGCATGACGCACCAATGCAGCACCCGTGAGTTACTTCCCGGGGCGGCAATAGTGCATTATCTTTTAGTGACATCTGTCCTTTTAAGGCTTCAAGTCATTCCTTTCCCTTTCTCTCCATATTTTATATTCATGACATGCACATCCCCAGGATTACAGAATGAGCTCATCTAAAATCATTTTGTAATAATAAGGAATCTCCCTTGATAGAGATGCATGTTATCCAAAGGTGTATAGATATTCATTTTGAACTCCACACACAGCAATAGCATTTCTTCTCTCTCTCATAGACAGTTAGGAATATAAAATAACATTAATAAATATATCTCTTTGTAATACAAATAATCTCCCTCTGTATGACTGCATGTTACCCTAGACCCAGCAGACAGAAAGCACTAGTACAATAACATTTATTTCATATCATGGATATGAGCAAGAAGCGCTGTTGTTATGACAAGCGTTCCCTTTCAGACTGGCTGCTACCTGTAGAAGAAGGGCTTTATGACAGGGTTTTACCTGTTGCAGGTAGGAGCTAACCCTTAAAGGCCCACTCAGTGCTTTAATTCCCCATGCCCTTTGTGGTCATGATGAATGAATGCAGTCAGCGCTGCATTTACACATTATGATGACCCTATTGGAGTGGATAAACCGTCAAGGGTCGGCGTAATGTTTTAGTGCACCCGGTTGGGTTGCTTGCCAGGGCTGCATGAATGCATAATGATCAAAACTGGATATTACTGCCTCTGTGACCTTGTGCTGCAGCACACAGCCATGCCTCACCTGGCACCCATCTCAAGGATGAGAGCGGCAGGCACCTAGTGGATTATTTGTGAACTACAACCCGGTTCACATTGATAGAATTCTGGCATTTTCCAAAGCAGGTCTTTATTAGCGGGTTTAAAAAGTTATTTAAGGCACCTGTCTCTGTGTTCATAGCCATCTTGCTTGAAGGGTAGCACTGAAACAACATGATTTACTTCCTGATTTTGGTGGATGTATTTTATCAAGCTTAACTTAAGTTTTTGAAAGCATGATGCGTTATGGCCTATCATTCATTATGCGCTCAAGGATGTATTTCTCTCACAAAATGCTGAGTCCCTGTCAAAAATGTCTACACAAGATTACAACATATGGCTGAGCTTATTCCCAAATGCAGAGTATTGGGTGATGAATGTCAGTTCTGCAGAGATTAGCGTTTATAGTTTGGCCTCATGACCTGTGTCAATGTATTTACTGTGGATGTAAACTCACAGACCTTGACAACAATCTGTTGATGCAGCAAATAAAATTGTTTGGCCTCCACCAGAAACCTTAATCTGTGTATGTCTGTTAGTGTTGTGTACACTGATCCAAGCTCATACCACTAACACCCCGGCTGCTGTAGTCAGCTATAAAGTCTGGTTTTGTGTCTTGGGGACAATTATCCTCCGTCACCCGGGTCCAAGCCCTGCTCTCCTATAATGACCCAAATAGCGCACTAGAACTGTGGGGTACCAGTCTCATCAAACAGTTGTATTTCTTCCTATCCATGAACTACAAATGCTCTGCAGCATTTAGGTAATTATTAACTTCAGTTGCTATCATTTGACATTTGTATTACAATTTCCCCATGAATCGGAGTTTAACAAGCAGAAGCCCTATTCATAGTTTGATATAATTAAGCATCATATTATATTAAATTCAATTCAATTGCTACTTTTCTTCTTATTTTTCCATGTTTTCAAGAGACAATTGTAAGAGATAATTCAATATTCATAAGCAATTTTGAATAATACAATTACAACATTTTTTCGGTCAATCCATGAATATGAATCATATTACATGCTTTATGAAGTTAACTGGTTTTCATTGACATTACCAGTGATTGGACATCCATTCAAAAATTCATGAAATTATTCATGAGAAAATGTTAATTTATTAAAATAGTACCCCCCACCGCTAAGGTTAATTTTAAAGTAATCCCACTGCATGAAAAACTCGATATAAGTAGATTTAAGTTTTCTCTAAAGGTCATTACATATGCTTAAATGTCGTTGATAAGCACATATAATGACATTTAATCGACCTTGCCGGGAAAACTTAAATGTCAAAATTTTGAGATTTAAGTATATTTTGGTATACCAAAAGTGACTATTTCAGTATATTTAAGCAACATTTAAGTTGACCTAAATGGTCTAAAATAACTACCTAAATGTCATTAAAGGTGATTAAACGAAATGACAAGGCTGTGAGAAAGTAACTTAAATGTGATTAAATGCTCTGAAATATTTACCAAAATGTCATCACACATTGAAAGTATGTAACTTACCATATCACTATTATTTATGAGGAGTTTCAGTTGCCTCCGTTCCCCTACTCTTAACTTAAGCAGGATTGCCCAATCTTTGCCCCCATTCTGTGCCAACCCTACATCAGTCTGTTACTCTGTTTAACGCATTCATATGGATGTGTCAGGCACACCATGCATCAATCAGTTCTACACTCTGCAGCCACTCCCCAACCATCCTCCTGGGTGCCACATTGAGTAATAGCTCAAGTGTTCTTTTCAAATTGGCACTTCAGCCATGAGGCTGGCAATTAGGCATTACAGATGCCTACATGTACTCCTGAATGGTCAGTATTGCATTGATGCATAATATAAGGGTTGAAATAATGCCCAACTCTCATATGGTATTTCATTTCATTGTAATTTAATCGAAGAAATAATAGGCATTTCTATCCACATATATAATTTCCTTTGAGAGTAAACAATGCTGTTGACTCATAGATAGGTTATTATTATAAGGAGATAGAAGCATCTCTGACCCAGACACTGTTTGTACAGGTACAATACACTTAAAAGGCAAAGTGATGAAAAACACAGTCCCGGTAAGTAACTTACAAGCATCCTATTTACACATTATGAAGACTGTTTGGGAATTGATTGACTCCTCAGCGCAGCATGAATGCATCGTGATCAAAACATCAAAGCATGCACTATATACCATTTAACAGGTAAAACAACAGTAATTTGTAAAGGTTTCCTCCAATTCAAAAGAAAGTCAATGAGAAAGTTAAGCAGGTAAAGCATTTTTCCATTTGACTCAATTTGGTGAGTAACAATCATATGACACTGTGAACCTAGCAGACATACAGGGGCCTTCATCCTGTCTTACTGCAGTATCAGCATCCTCCAGAGTCCACCTCCAGAGTCCTTAAGCAGGGGTCTGTGAGTTACTTTGTTGTATAAAGGTGCTCCAGGCCTGCTTCCTGCCGGGTACTAAGCTGCCTATGTTGTCTCATCTCTGCTGATGAACACCCTCCTTTATGGCTGAGGTTTGTGACCTGATCACAGCCAATTACATACCAGCCAAGTTAATACGGATTGCATATAAAAGACTGTGCAGGTCTTCTAATACTAATTAGAAGGGTCTATGTAATTACCACGGTCTTTGCACACAATTCTATATGACATAAATGGGAAATCAGAGGTATTTATCATGATTCTTATTTTCCATCCGGCCCAAGCATTCCATAAATGCAGAAAAGTTGCTTGCAATCTGCACTGAACCTCGTATTATTGATCAAATCACTTTAACTTTGGGAGATTAGATAAGAATTAGTTGCGGTAAAGCAAGCACTAAATCAGCAATAATCCGACCACATCCTTCCTGATGCAATATAGATTATGATGAAATCTGACTGTGATGCACCTGGGATCACAATACACCAGATCCTGCAAGCTGTATTTCTCTCTGTATAAAGGACAAAAGGTTTGCGTCATGAATAGATTAATTGATATTAGTGCTTACAGCTTGGTCTCATGACCTGTATCTTTATACTCACTGTGGTTGTAAATTCATTGACAGGGACAACAATCAATATTTCTGTTAGGCCCCAATAGTAAACCTCAATCTTTGAATGTCTGTTAGTGTTAGTACACCAATCCCCTATTAACACAATTGCCGCTATTGTCAGTTATAAAGTCTGGTTATGTGTCTTGTGGACATTTATCCTCCGTCACCCATGCCCAAGGGCTGCTCTCACTTAATGACCCATATAGCCTCACAGAGCCAACTGTACCATTTCAATAAAAGCCATATCCATCCACTACATAAAAGATGTAAAACAGTATTATTCTCTATTTTTTCTAATTAACTAATCAATTATCCACCCTCCCTCCCCACCACTGCTTTGAAATATTCAAAAGAGCAAAATAGTTCATCGAGACTGTGATAGCCCTTCTGAGCAAAGGTGGAAGATTCTAATAAAAGCTTCATGAGAATTTCAGGGTATTGCATACAGACTGCTGACTCAAGTCAATCTAAGACTACCTGACCTTATGTCAAGACCCTAAATCACTTAAAAACCATTAACCTGTCAAACCTTCAAGGACTGCATGTCCCTAAAAAAAGATATTTGTTCTCATGGGGTACCAATGCAGACTCCCAAGTATTTTAATGACCCTGAATCCAGTACCATAGACATAATGCCTGAATGCACCTTCCCTACCAAGGTTGCATTCCTGCATTATGAAGACCAAAGATATGAGGCATTAATGTATAATGCCATCCTTCAACGGTTAACTAGGACATTGTGTGTGGGGGGGGGGGGGCTGGCAGGATGGCTGCAATCAGTAGAGGCACCCTCCACCCCTTGTCTTAATGAGACAGGCCCAGCTCCCCTTGTCTTAATGAGACAGGCCCAGCTCCAGACGTAGCAGCAGTGATCCACACTCACACATAAAGCTTCCCTCAGCTGACACCAGGGGGTTAGGCTGACTAACCCTCTAAGGGAGCAGGTCACTCAAAGATCACATTTGACTTCATGATTCACCAATGCAGCCCTGGCGAGTAAATTAACGGTGCTGCATTGGTGCATCATGCCGACCCTATAATGGTATAATGCTTGAATGTAGCCCAGGCGAGTTACCAATGTATGGTGCATGAATGCATTATGTCATCTATTAAAGGGTTACGGTATGGGTTGGGGGGTCAGAGGGTAATGAAGACGGGTAGTCATGGAGAGGGGTGAATGGAGAGTAATGCATGAAGGTTGGCATTCAAGCAAATATTGGACTGTTCAAAGTTTCTTTTAAATTTTTTCAGGCTTTATTCAGGCGATGGTTATGCAATGGAAAAGACCCTAAACAGACTAAAAGTACTTTACTGCATGTCAGGGTATGGTGTTTAATATTAGGGTGATTAATGAGGGGAGAAAGGCTATTAGACAGCAGAGTTGTGTCAGCCCAGTAAACAAAGATTTGTGATTCAACTTTTTACATGGTTTGTGAACGTTTAAATGATACGGTTTATTTACATTCTACCAATGTTTAAGTAGGTTTTATGTTTTCTACCAAATTCAAATGTAAATTAATGTTATAAATCTTTGTAGATCTACGTTAAAAGTTGTAGTTGTTTAACTTCAATTTGGTGTCACACTGCGTAGCATTGAATATTCCTTATGAAGGGCAATATATCAAAGATTCATACACCATATCGCAGGAATACTCTCTACAGCCAAAACTAGGCAATATGTGCCAACAGTCTGGTCAGTTAAGTTACAAGTAGTAGTAGTAGTTTTTTTGTAGTTTGCAATATCATACAACTCTGTGCCTTAACCACACTATGTCAAATTTATGGTGTGTGTTTAAACCTTGGTTTAACCTACCTTCGCGTCTAAACTATGAAAATCACACCAGGATAGGTCAAGAGGAGACAGAACCACAAATGATGACCATAATTACAATAAACTTAATATGCTTTATTGTATGCATAAACTCCTCCCCTTTGGTTAACTAAGAAGTTTTCTGTATCACATATAGATTGAAGGTATGTAAGTCACTTTATAGTCCGCACTATTTTTGGAGGAGTTTCAATTGTCTTCATTCCCCTACCCTTAAGCAGGATTGCCCAATCTTTGCCCACATTCCGTGCCACCACTACATCAGTCCGTTACTCCGTTTAACACATTCACGAGGCCTTGTCATGCACATCCCGCATCAATCAGTTCTACACTCTGCAGCCACTCCTCAACCATCTTAGGTGCCACATTGAGAAATAGCTCAAGTGTTTTGTTCACATCGGCACTTAAGCTTTAAGGTGAGCGAGGGGGGGCATAGGTTTTAATACACGCCTTACTTTGGTTATATATCAGTAGCCCTTAGTAGTATAGTATGTATCGGAACGGGACTATAGTTAAGTACTGTTTATTACTCAATCGACCTGCAGCCAATCAGAGGCCTCCCTTTTGGCGGGAAATTCAAAAGCAGCCAATGAGAGGCCTCCCTTTTGGCGGGAAATTCAAATAGGTCACGTGACCGGAAGTGACCTACTTCCGGTCACGTGACCTTTGGGCGGGAAATTCAAATAGGTCACGTGACCGGAAGTGACCTACTTAAGAGGGTCACGTGACCACCATGTTGGCGGGAAATTCAAATAGGTCACGTGACTGGAAGTGACCTACTTAAGGGGGTCACGTGACTACTAGGTTGGCGCGAATTTCAAAATAAGTCACTTGAGATTTTTATGGATAAATAAATTTTAAAAAAGAAAAAAAGCAAGCTGAAAGCTTGCTAAAAAATAATTTTAAAATGTGGCTCTTTTTTTTAGGGGGGGGAGGGGCACTCTGGGGGGCACTCTTTAAGATGCATGGGGGGGGAGGGGGGGAGGGGGGGAGGGGAAGGGTTTTTTAAGAGTGAGACTCGCTTCTCTGCCCTCTCTTTTAGAGGGCAGAGAGGCGAGTCTACTGGTTCGTCTACTTACAATGAAATGTATCATGATTGCGTTTATGATGATGTGCATCATGATGTGACTATCTTACAACTTTATAAGAAATAAGCAAGGTCTCTCTCCTATACATGGGCGTACTTACACTGACTATTTGTAAACTAATGAATGGGACTTCTTCGTTAAAATCAGTATCTACAACTCTTTCAATCTTAAGGCTTTTTTTTGAGTTTATTCTTTTGTTCAATTTTGGGCCCACCTCAAAAGAGGAATAGGCCCTCGCTTGCTCATCAGAGCCGGGCTGTAGAAGGCCCCTGCCCTGTCGGGTACGTTCTGAGATAGATCGCCCTCTGGTACGTTTTTGGTTACTTTGGAGCTCTCAGTCGACTGTCTTATCTACCTTAAAAAAACCAGACTTTCGGTGTCTCATGATAAAACTGGTGCCTTATACTAAGTGCTGGATTACTTTCTCATTTTTTTATTGTTCTATCCGATGCTTATTTAATTTTTGCACTGATAAAAACGGCTAGCTTGTACAAACACGCGGTCTATTTAAGCGTTAAGTGTAGAAAATGAACAGAACAGTGCACAGAAAATAGAGCTACCGACTACATTTCGCCCAGTCACTCAGCGGAGAACAAAAGAACTACTGACGTAGTGTACCCGCTATTCCGACAGTTGGCGCCACCGTTATACTTTTCCCGCGTGCGACATGAAGCCCTGGGGTGGGTACTGGCTGTTTGGTTGTAGGTACCGAAACATAAAAAACTACAGCCAGCCCATGTCATGGTGAGACAGCTCTCTTATTCCCCCTTGAGTAGCGTCCGTAGGGCCTATGACAAAACCTAGTCCCGTACACTGAGCAGCTTCAGGTCTGAAGGCTCATACAGAAAAATGTGTGGGTGTGTGGGTGTGTGGGTGTGTGGGTTGCTTTACGCCTTAGTTAACAGCTATGGTCATTTCAAGGGCGGTGATGGTGATCGAATCTATGGTCCTTTTACCGAGACAAGGGTTTCTTTTACATCCCACACTACATAGCAGAGAGACGTCTAGCAGATTCAGAGTGGATAGAATTTATCCACTGACCACGGGAGCCCCAGACAGCCGGTGACCAGTGGTGGTGGTGGAAGGGGTCCGGGGCAGTTTGTAGTAATCTGATACATCCTGGTCAGATACCACCACTAACCTTACCCCTTCTAACTGTGCCTGCAAACCCAAAATATTTGAATACCTGATTGAATTGATGTTATTCTTTAATAAGCATGACATGCATGTCATGTGCTTCACATAGGTACTTTATTTATGATTCAACTCCTACCAGAAGCCAGTATATAAGAAAATGTTTGATACAACGTTATCATGTTATACATTTTTGTATTACTGCTTCTAGAAAGAGTTGAGGCTTAATTAATTTACCTCTGTGGAACACAGAACATGAAAAATATATCTATTTTAGAATTTCATCAAATTAATGAAGCCTTTTATCATCTTTGATTGTGAGGCATACGCTTTTCTTACACACAACAGCTGTCATCTATCAAGGGGCTCTGGATGGGGGGTCCCCATGTCGAATGTCGATCTTAGAAAATGGCCATGTCACATGTCAATGTCACTTAATAATGCTCATATCCCATGTCGATTTTAAGAATTGCTCATGTCGCCTGTCACTATGATTTTTGGGCCTCATGTCACTTGTCATTAGGCCTCATGTCGTTTGTCTATTATAAGAAATGGCCATGTCGCCATGTCGAATTTGGTGGTCCACACTCACATTATCAAGTGTCAGGGCATGTTGGCTGCTTGACCACATAGTCTGTCATCACCCTTGTTTCTGTGCCTTATCTAAACAGCTTATTAGTGGCCGCTAGCCGAGAGTACCTCCCTGGTCACCTCTCCCAAATCTGCTAGACGCCTCACTGATAGGGGTGTGTGGGTGTGTGGGTCTGTGTGTGTCTGTTCGGTCTGTGTGTGCACGCGTCTTGCACTCTAGTCTTGCGGACCACTGTTAAGACTGTGGTTGGAGAGCGCGACATAGCCGCCCGCTACACTCTCCAAACAGGGGTCCCCAAGACTAGGCCAGATCGCGCTCTTGCTTAAAGGTGCACCTCAACTCAGTGCGCCTTTAACAGCCGTCCCAAATAGGTGAAGTTCTTGACGCGGCACAGCGCCTCCCACCAGTAGCCAATCAGCGCGCCGAACGCCGGACACACCCCCACCGTGTGAGCCTCTAAGTAGGTCACACGAATCATACTAAGATGCCGAGGTCTTCAGTCGGTTCGTCGCGACGGCCGCGAGCGATTGCGCGGTCGTCTAGATTCACTGCCTTGATTGGCAGAGGGGGGGGCTGATTACCCCCCGTCGGATGAATTGCGGCGAAACCATAATCAATTTTTCGCTGTTTTAGATAAAAGAGATCCAGAGCTATCCGCTCGTCCAAGAATTATTTTTCTATCAGCCCGGGATCACCCTCAAATTAAGGCCTAAAGTCCAAAAACCCAAAATTTTTTCCCTATGGGATTTCAAGGTCTAAGCGTTTTTTGTAGCCCCAAGGAGCAGCTCACGGGTTCGAACCCTGTAAACGCCTTGACGCGCTTTCGTCGCCTTAGGCGACGTGGCTAGACGTCTTGACTAAAACTTAGTGAGGGTTCGAACCCAGAACGTCCGTATTAGACGCCTAATTTCTACTAGCCCCGAAAACGAGAGTATCACATCTATATAGGTCAACCATGTTAGCCTTGGTTTAAGTGCGTGCAGAACCGTGTATTGTGCATTTATGCAGCATACAGATATGGAGACAGGCTGCTACAGTGTCAAATTGATCGACATTGTATGTAACTGGACATGAAGAAGGATAATTTTTACTTAGTTTTCTAAAAAAAGAGGGTAGTTCTCTGTACTCCTCCAGCAGCAGTGGTAGAGGGGTCGGACAGGTACTTAACCCTATTTATAGGGGCGCTAAGGTAGGGAGTTTGATAAATTTTTGAAAAATGAGTTAAAAAATACATATTGGTTCCATTAGTATAGATCCCTATGAGAGCTTTTCAGATCTGTAAAAGATCAGGAGTTTCTATCCTGCCTAGATCCAGAAATATCATGGTGAATGCAACTGAACATATTTCCCATTTCTGTGATCTAGGCAGGAGAGGGGCACTTTCACAGCAGTTAGGGGTTCTGTAGCTCTAGCCCTCCTAGGCACCCTTCTAACTCAGACAGAACAGGTTAACTTAAAATGGCTAGGGACATCATTGGGCAGAGGCACATACATCTGGATTTCACATACGTCTTCAAGAACACAATTACCAACATCCCCATGGTAACAAGTTTTAACAACTCATATTTATTTATTACATTTTGACATGAAGAATGTCACCATAATATTGTAGGCTACAGAAAACAGAGACTCTTATCTTTCTCCACTAATGGTTCCATTCATGTTGACTGCCATGATATTGTGATTAAAATGAGGGGTTTGTGTTTTTTATAGCTCAAGAAATGAGGTCAGGGGGGCTATTTTTATGCAATGCATCAGTGGGGGTGCTATTAGGAAGGGTTCATATTGGATCACAGAAACGGGCAGACTACAGCGTTATTCACATCTTTTGACAGCGACTTGGTTGGTTGTTGGGCTGCTTTACGCCCTAATTAACAGCTGAGGTCATTTCAAGGGGGGTGATGGTGATCGAATCTATGGATGCCTGAAGGTGGAAAGCACACACCCTACACTTTTACCGAGGCAATGGTGCTGCTCAAAGGGTGTGGCGAGCTAGACTGGAGGATGTAATAACTAGGCGGCAGAGGGGCCAAAAAGACAATCACGTAGTAGTAGGTCTACTTGGATCTTGAGTAGCCGCCTTTGTGGTTATAATTACCTAGACTAGTTGGCTCTGCCAGCCTGGTCAAGTGAAAATTGGTAAGGAGACTATGAACTAAGCTAAGCTCGGATTTTAAAAATGGTCTATAAAAGTATAATAAAACTATAGCACCCTCTTAGATTTGATGATAATACGCTGCCTACTAGGTATACGCATTTGTACAAGGGTATCATTGTGTATAAAACGCTCTTTTGGTACATCATCCCGACTCTACACGAGCACCATTTTCAACGACAGATAATGCTGTAGTTAGGGTGGCCGGAGGGTCGGCGTGAGGGCTTAGTGTGTATCTGATCCTATGTTAAATGACCCTTTTATGATATGCCATCATTTTTGATTCAAAGCAGATAGACACTTCTAGTAATTTGTTATCAACAGATCCTGAATGGGTCCATCCTATACAGGCTGGATAATGCATTATAAACTGTATTACATAATGTAATTCAGGGGCAATGTTGACAGACCTGAGGTTTTGAGTCTCCTTTAAGCTCATAACTGGGAAATCTCTTTAACCTGACCTTTGGGAGAATTTGCACTGGCTGATGGCAAATCCATGTATCAACGAGATTCCTTTTCTGTTTGAAGCATCTTGAATGCAGCTATCCCATGGAGGGTCCTATAACTACTTAGGATATTGTTATCTTTTTTGAGATAAGCCACCTAAATTGCGCATTTTCAGGGCTCATTTTTTTTTTATAGAAATCTTTAATTGGTAGTTTACGGTAAATTACTGAATATAGAGATAAATCAAGTTAAAATAATGCATTTTGAATGGAAATGATACAATCTACCGCCAGCCAGCGTCAGAGCATCTGCTGGGGGTCATATGAGGACCTCAGACCCCAATCTCAAGTATTAAAATCATATAAATAACACTAGAGGACACCTTCTGTCATACAGATAGATAGAGAAATCTTAGTTCTCCCAATAGCCACTATAGCATGGCAGGGCTATAAGTAAGCCATGGGTATGGCATGTCTTCTCTATACAGATCTTCAGATCTGTCAGAAAGGTTTGAGGAGTGAGGTATATGTAATCAGCTACAGTTAGTTACCTAGTTACTCTATCAATATAACAGTGCTAATTTGTTAAATGCGAATATTGAGACATTCTAGACATACATAATACATGTGTGTCTAGTTTATTTTCAAAAATGCTCCGGCCACCCTACTGTAGTGAATTTCCCATCTCAAGGCGAGCCCCGCGCTGGGTGGTGCTTATGTCTCGTAAGAGCTCCATCTCATAAGTATTAGTTACCATCACCTCACACCCGTTTAACAACAGATTCAGGGTCTAATTATGGAGACCCTGGAGTAGGATTAACAATATATCCCAATGTCTGTGGTGGACATTTACGACATGCAGCCTGCCTCCTGGAGGTGATAGATCTGACCACAGGTCCGCAATATGGAGCTCCCCCTCTGAGAGTATCAAGGTTTGCGTATAGTCTCCTGCAGTTTAATCTGTTATCTCCTCCTTTGTCGACCTCGCCAAAATCCTGGGAGATTCACTTTAAACCTAAGTCCTACCCTTTTTTATTCTTTGTTTATTGTGTGGCCCCTAAAGAGGGGCCGCGGTGTTGATTAATTACACCACATGTTAAGCAGCATGAGATCAAACCTCCCTCAAAAGCGTCAAGGCTCAAAGTCCTGTTGGACGGGAACCCTGTGTTGCTTTCGAGGACGAATGGTTGAGTGATCCTACCGATCCGTCAGAGGTTCTGACTTTATATAGCTTTTATATCGCTTTAGATATGGTGTAGTATTTTCAATCTCACTATAGTTTAGTTGATATTTCAAAGAATCTGCCTCATTCTATCAGAAATACACAACGTTGACATGTTTCTTATATTCAATATATTAGAAGTGTGCTTTGTTGCTTATTATAGGTCATTATGCGTTTAAAATGTTCGCGAGTATCGTGGAAATGTACAAAAACCCTATTGTGGCGTCATCTGACGAAAAGAGCGGAGAACTATACTAGAGCATGTAATCGCCAGACCAGCAGGCGGCGGCAGAGTGGTCAAAAGACAATCTCGTAGTAGTAGGTCTACTTGCATGTTGAGTAGCCGCCCTTGTGGTTGTAATTACCTAGCCTAGTTGACCCTGCCGGCCTGGTCAAGTGAAATTAGTAAGGAGACCACCCATTAACGTGCTCCACAGTCTTTAGACAGTTAAGACTATAGTCAAGACTGGAGAATTTGGCGAGACGCCCCTCTGGGAGGTCATAATCCTCAATGTTAGGTGTTAGCTCATTAACATCAGATACCATATTAACAACCCATTTAAATGTTCATTTTAAAAGCAACTCACCCTATTCTGACAAAATCCTATTAGCAGGTAACCTCTGTATAAACCATACTGCAAACATCTGCTACTTCCAGCGTCTGCCTCGTGACTGATAGTGTACAACAAGACGAAGTGGGCAGAGATTAGAAAAAATGAGGCTCTTTATATAGCCGAGAGAGCAGCTAATCTGGATGTTCTAAGCTTGTTTTCACCTAGAGCCCCACCCTCTTCCAGAGAGAATCAAATCGCTTTTCACCTGAACCCTTCCACCCCTAATCCATCAGCATGAAAAGAGAGATAACGAGTGTAACCTGCGCTACATGTATATGGGATTATAGCTGGTGAAGAGATAAAGCCGAGTCACCTGTGTATACAAAGACTACAGGGGGTGATTAACGCCAGGTGTGACGCGCCAGCCCGTGAACGGATTATCTTTTAAGCTGACGCTTAAATTCAACTAGCCAGCCGCCGTCCACACCACTCACTGCGGCAAGAGGAGGTGCTTTTGTTTTACACTTGAGTCGCTTACCACACGGTCTCTACCTCACAGACAGACACGCGCCCCCTGTAGCTTTTTTTTGTTTTTTTTGTATACACACGCTAATCTCATAACCCCTTTATCCGTTATACAGGTAACGGGTATTCTCTTTTAAAATAGCTGCCAGTCAGCTTAGCTCTAGAAGCAAGAAGGTGTGTATAGGTGCCTTATAAGTCGGCAGGGGGTAAATACTAGTGAAAAAGAGAGGCAGGTGTGCAGGTAGCTTTTCTAACAGACACGTGTGTGCACTAAGCTGCTTAAGTCTAAACCCTCCCGCAGTAGTCAGGCGGCATGTGAAAACTTACTTAACAGATCTCTTACATTGAGTAGAGTCTCTGTGCTGAGAGAGTCTTTTCAGCCATTTTAAGAGGATTATCTAGGACAGGGTACATAAGGAGTGAAACGCCGAATAGCGGCTACTCAGTCTCGTGCAGCACAAGCAGCAGCATCTGGCAGCGGCTTCAGCAGCAGCTGCACGTGCAGCACAAGCAGCTGGCAGCGGCTTCAGAAGCAGCTGCACGTGCAGCACAAGCAGCTGGCAGCGGCTTCAGGAGCAGCTGCACGAGCAGCACAAGCAGTAACATCTGTCAACAGCATCCGTGACATCGTCAGCAGCAGCAGCAGCAGCAGCAGCAGCAGCAACATCTGTCAACAGCAGCCCTCATGACATCGTCAGCAGCACAAGCAGCCAGCAGCTGCTGCAGCTGCTTCAGCAGCTGCTGCACGAGCAGTAGCACAAGCAGCATCCGTGACATCGTCAGCAGCAGCAGCAGCAGCAGCAGCAGCAGCAGCAGCAGCATCTGTCAACAGTATCCATGACATCGTCAGCAGCACAAGCAGCCAGCAGCTGCTGCAGCTGCTGCATGAGCAGCACAAGCAGCACAAGCAGCAGCACCGACAGCAGCAGCAGCAGCGGCAGTGTGGACCACTAAATTCGAGATGAAGCCTAGTGACATTTGACATGAAGCTTGAAAAACATAGTGACAGGTGACATGAACAATTCTTAAAATCGGACAAAAATCGGACAAACATCATATGTCATAGCCTCCTCATCCAAACCTCCACTAGTAGTGCTCTATAAGCGCAAGCTTTGCCTTAAGAGAGCTGTAGCTGTGAACCCTCTCCTCCCCCCGTGCACACAGGTGAATTATCAGAGTCAGCCAATGGTGCCAATACCACTCTCATACAAGGGTCAGGCGCTGCTGGACTATAATAGATGAGTCAAGGACTGTTCTACTGAGGGTCAAGCAGGCTAAGTCGGACATTCAATGACAGGCAGGTCTTTAGCAAACTTGCTTGAAAGTCTGGACAGCATTGACAGACTGGGGCATAAGGATCTCGCATGGTCAGACTTTTCAAGCAAGTTTGCTAAAGTCACGTTATTGAATGTCCGACCTAGCCTGACCCTCAGTAGAACGGTCCTTGACCCATCTATTATAGTCCAGCAGTGCCCGACCCTTGTCTGAGAGCGGTTTAGGTGCCATTGGGTGCCTCTGATATTTGCCTCTGTGTAAGATGAGAAAAGGAGCTGTTGAAAGACTATATTTCAAGCTAGAAAACTGTAATTGTATAGGAGAGAGACCTTGCTTATTTCTTATAAAGTTGTAAGATAGTCACATCATGATGCACATCATCATAAACGCAATCATGATACATTTCATTGTAAGTAGACGAACCAGTAGACTCGCCTCTCTGCCCTCTAAAAGAGAGGGCAGAGAAGCGAGTCTCACTCTTAAAAAACCCTTCCCCTCCCCCCCTCCCCCCCCTCCCCCCCCATGCATCTTAAAGAGTGCCCCCCAGAGTGCCCCTCCCCCCCCCTAAAAAAAAGAGCCACATTTTTAAATTATTTTTTAGCAAGCTTTCAGCTTGCTTTTTTTCTTTTTTAAAATTTATTTATCCATAAAAATCTCAAGTGACTTATTTTGAAATTCGCGCCAACCTAGTAGTCACGTGACCCCCTTAAGTAGGTCACTTCCAGTCACGTGACCTATTTGAATTTCCCGCCAACATGGTGGTCACGTGACCCTCTTAAGTAGGTCACTTCCGGTCACGTGACCTATTTGAATTTCCTGCCCAAAGGTCACGTGACCGGAAGTAGGTCACTTCCGGTCACGTGACCTATTTGAATTTCCCGCCAAAAGGGAGGCCTCTCATTGGCTGCTTTTGAATTTCCCGCCAAAAGGGAGGCCTCTGATTGGCTGCAGGTCGATTGAGTAATGAACAGTACTTAACTATAGTCCCGTTCCGATACATACTATACTACTGCCCTTTGAAGTCAAAAGTGCATCGATGCATATCATATAAAGGGGTTATATGATGCATGATCACCTAATGAATCATAGATTCCCTCACTGGATTGTCCTGCCTAATGACAGTCCTAGAATAGCCTGCGAAACAGCCTGACACTAGCTTCGTGGGTATAGGTCGACACAGCTGAGAAATTGTTTGGCTTTTCTTCTCCTATTCCTCTCGGCTTAATAAAAGTGGCTATTCACCAGCGTTCATATGGGATTTAATCCGGGAAATAACAGGCCTTTCCATGCATTATATAATATGTATATATGGTAATAGGCCTGAATTTGTGAAGAGGCTTTTGATGTTGACATTTCTTACACTTTACCCATATATCCCAAGCCAACTCACCCCACATTCTTCCATCTGTCACTCTCAACTAGCTCTCTAATCAGATAGACCCATTTTTATCCACTGTTGGATCATTGAATGATAATTGATAATGCCTATAATATGTGAACTGTCCCCCTTAAAAGAGGTTTACAGTAATGATTCATCAATAATGCTATCGATGGCTTCGGCTACCCTTCAACGTGATAGGATATCTTTTACCACATTCTGTTGCAAGAAGAAAAATGGCGTCACCAAAACTACCTCTCTACATTGATACAGCCATTTTTATCCCTAGTGTGTAAAATGTATGTTTATTTATGCAGTACAATTAAATTTTGGCTAGGAATCTGGTCGCAGAATTATGCCTATGATTAGTGAATTTAATGAGAGGCCTAATGTGGAGGGCTACCCGTCAACGTCTTCTTAGAAATTTATGAGAGAAAAAAGGAAAGAAAAAGAGGTGATAAATCTCCGTAAGAATCACTCTCCGCCCACCGAGCCGCCCCTATTATACAGATTGCCGCCTAATTCAGCGGCCGAACACGTGAATAATAGATGGTCCATCATTACCGTACAGTCTACGCCCTGATAGCCTCCCAGCATGACACCCCAGCCACTGCAGGAGCCTTTAACCCTTTAAGGATCACATGTTGCTTAAAACGACATTTGTTGTCGCGAACGAGCATTATAAAACAGCCGGGTTAGTAACTCACAAGGGCTGGTTTAGTACATTATGTACACCCTTATCAAGTGCCTCTACCAAGTGCTGCATTCATACCTCATGCCGACCAAGGGTATGATGTATTAGGGCATCATGCATGCCATCCCTAAAGGGTCCATGACCGCATAGTGCTTTAGTGTGCTTTGCTTATGGTCATGATTCATGCATCCGGCATTGCCAGTTACTCTTGTGAACTGTACTGACCCTATAGGGCCACTCTGTGGCTGAATAGTCAGCCTGATGCACCAATACAGTGCCGGAGAGTTACTCACCAGTGCTGCATTGGTGGATCATGACAGCAAAATGCTACCTTTATTCAACATCTGGTCTCTACAGGGTTTATAATAGCCCCCACTCCTCCTCCCTCACTGCATGATTACCCACTCGACTCCATGCATGATACTATATCCACCCCGCTTTAAGAATTAACCGGGTATTGATCCGTTCTGAAAGGCGCTAATTTAAAAGGTCAAGAGTGGGTAGCGTAATTGACGGGGAAACTGGCCTCCTAATTGATGGTTACACGGAGCCGGGTAACTGGCCCTAATTGACAGGTAATAAACATTATTTCTCATGCCATGCTCATGAAGTCCATACCCCGGTCTCCATTCATAAGGAGCAAAGGGTCCTGTGTGATACTTGTAGCACCTCTTAGGCCTCTGGTTTTAATTCTGAAAAGTAGGAATACTATGAATTATGAGGTATCCGCATAGATGAGCAAAATATCATAATTTGACTTACTTGAAAAAGAATTGAAAACTAAATGGTGTTAGTGCAATATAGTGCTTAAAGAAAAGCAGGATCACGAGCAGAGGCTGCATAAAGGATGATTTACGGAAGGTAATAGTCCATTGTCGCAAGATCAGATGAGCGAGACCAGGTCCCGGCACTCCCATTGGTTACAGTTATTCCTTGAAATAACACACCGACCATTGGGATGTTTCGCGCCAACATACTTATACTCTCCAAGCAGTGGAATCAGATTGATTCCTAACAGAATGACTTAACGAGATGGTGTAGCCACTTGCTAAGGCTACACCGAGGCAGCAAAGACTTGCATCACCGACAGAACAATACAGAAACAAGAGACAGCAGCCTGCTGCCGGGAGCTGCAGTATGTCCCCATTACCTGGGGGTGAGTGGCTGTGTGTGTGAGGGGCAGAGGGGCAGCCCCCATAGGCTGCTGATCTAATTTAATCCCTGCATTATGCAAAGGTAAATAAATCCACATTTCCCGCTGCTGCTTCCTCTCTGGCTGCTTGTTGTGTATTTGAGCTGTGCTGTAGGGGTGTATTGCTTCTTTCTATTGTCTATAGAGCCAACAAATAAGGTACAGTGAGGAAAAGTGTTTTATTTCAAAATATTATTCCCTGATGGCAAAACAGGTCGCTTTTTATTTATGCTTTGTATTGCAATACATTTGAGATGAAGCAATGTCTGCCAATGCTTTTGTTCGGTTATACTTAGTATGGGGATGCACACACACAATGCATATATTAAAGGCACTGTGAGGACAAACTAAATTCTAGATGCTATATTGTTTAGCTAGTATATTTCTATTGCGGCAAACAGACCATACAGTTGGATTTGACTGGGGACTATTGTAAGGAATTTAATATCCACTGTTTTTGCTAACAAACCGAGGGGTAGGCAGATACAAAATGACGAGGAGGAAAGAGTGGGGGAGAGAGTAAGAGAGGCCTGGGAAATGGAGAACGAGTGTGAAAGAGGGACAGAGAGAACAGGATGATTTACAGGGATGGAAAATCGACAGAAATGCATTTAAAAAAAACACTGAAAACGGGATAAATCGAGAGGAACATAGGGCGGTAGAGAAAGATTGCCTAGAAGAATAGAAAAAGGTATATACATGGGCATGTAACGGTAAAAGCATATGGGTATTGCAATGGTAAAAGCATAGACAGAATGAGAGAAATCTATATAAAGAGTGGAATTAAGCAGTCTGAGAGATGGGATGAATAAAGATTCGTATATTCATTCATAGGAAGACTCTCAATCCCCAAAAGAGCCATGGAATGATACAATAAAAGATGCAATAAGAATCATAAGCTTTGAATTCTACCCACAAGGTGTAAGCGTTGCCTGTACATTTCTGCACACAACTTTCAAAATACAAGCACTATTACCCACTTGATTCATTATGCTAATCTTATTTTAGCCAATCATCTGACATCAATGCAGTTATTGCAGAAAGGAGAGAGCCAAATGTGAAACCCAATCGTCTTGCAGAAAGAATTTCCCAACCAAGGCCTGTTAATATTTGAGTAAAATTAGTCCATTATAATTTGTCTTCATTCAGTCGGCCCCGGTTGGAGTAATCAATGTTATTCAATTGTTACAAATGGCCTCGCTCTGAGTGAGTTATGTTCGCCCACATCGCGTCGCCTCCAACAATAAGAGGACAGGGTCCTGGTGTGATTGGGAATTTGCCGAAACTGATGAACAGAGAACAATTACGGTCTGGACGTTTGTAGCCAACCGAGCGCTCACCGAACACGGAGAAATGAAACAGAGTCGAAAGGCCGACCAGGCTGCCTCCAGAACGACTTCCCTCTTAAAGCGAGTGCATGCTGCTGGAGGGAGCCTAGATGACTCCCTGGCCGATCTAAGGTAGTCACCTGGGGGAGTCACATAGTCCTTTGACTAAGCTAAGGGAGTCAAATAAGGACCTGGGCTCCCCTAAAGAGGGGAGTCATTCTGGAGGCAACCTGGACTCCCTTTTGATGCCGTTTCTTCTCTCTCTAAAGGTGTTCATTGCACAGCGAATAAGTAGTTGTTGTTTTTCCCTACCCTTAACGCTACATTCATGGGTCCAGGTGGATCTATGAAATTATATTTTTTGATTTTATAATATCTAAAACTGCCCTGTAGTTTAAAACCCACACAGTACGGGAGATTATCAACTTAAAGTAGTTGTATCTTAACATAACCTGTTTCTTCTTAACACTAGTCTGTGCTTGTACTTGTGTACAGGTTAGGCTTATTGAACAGCATACTTTATGATGACAAAGGAAGGAGACAGTGATAACATTTGCCTTAGCCATAAACACATATAGAACTGAACATCACTATAATGGAAGCGGTTTGGGATGGGCCCCTGCGCACTTTAGAGTGGTAGCAGGGCTCTCCCAAAAAGCGACTTAATGCATAGTCATTACTAATGGCTACAACAAGAAAATTTAACTTTGGGAATATGTTAGGGCACGGAAAAGTAATGTTGTACTGAAAAAATCAGATACAACTTACCTAAAAATTGGACTTTTTAGGGACATACCCAAAAAAGTTGAAATCCTCCTTTTGTAGCATACATTTTAATCTCATCGTAATTCTAAGCATATCTACCCCACCTAAAAGATCTATGGGGAATCAAGCAAGGCTATAAGATTGTTGCACTGAAAGAAATCAGGTTCAATTTATTACAAAACTGCAATTTTAAGGGATAAATTCAAAAAAATTGAAATCCACCTCTTGTATTATAAATATTGATCTCATCTTAATTCTAAGTATATCTACCCCCCCCCCCCCCCAAAAAAAAAATAGAATATGGGGAATCCAGCAAGTCTTTTTGATTTTTGCTATGGAAAGTGCTTGACTTTGTCATCAACCAGCAACAGTGGGGTTGATGACATTTTTTATTCATATCCTTTATTCAAAGCTATCTGGTTTTCCTTACTATGTAGATCAAAGTATATATATCAGGGAAAACACTTTATTTCTTTGATCACCACTTTTTTCATGACTTTCCAAAAAGGTTGTATAATATAATGTGTTTTCTTCATCAACACTGAACACAATACCCAAAAGCATTGCTATCTATTCTATTTATATTTCAGGGTATCTCAGTTTCATCTTCATCTTGGATGTTTATTTTCTGTGTGAACTCACTGAAACACTCATCTTGAATGCCAAGAAATGGGCATACAGCACAGCAGAAAATATTGGCTCAGTGGCAACTGCAGCTCTCCTATGCAACAGCTGTTAAATCTTGCATATCAACATTATATCTGCAGTATCTAAATTTATATCAGGCTAGGTAGTATTGTCTTTCATCATTTGGCCTCACCTGCCTTCAAGGGGAACACTTGCTATGCCATTTGGCCGTTGGCAGATCCAGAGGGGGGGGGGGCGACAGGCCTTGCCCCCCCCCCCCCCAAAAAAAAGGGGGAAAAAGAAGGAGAAGAGAGGTGAAGAGAAGGGAACGATATGACACAGTACACAGAAAGCTCAGTTTGGGAGGCCAGGATGTGATTTCTCCTTCCTACTTTGGTCGGATTCCCATATCTATTGAGAATTACAATGAGATCAATTTTTATAATACAAGAGGTGGAATTCTTTGGTTTAACCCCTAAAAATTGCAATTTTGTAATGAATTGAACCTGATTTTTTTCAGTGCAACAATCTAATAGCCTTGCTGGATTCCCCATATATCTTTCAAGCGGGGTAGATATGCTTAGAATTACGATGAGATCAAAATGTATGCTACAAAAGGAGGATTTCAACTTTTTTGGATATATCCCTAAAAAGTCCTTTTTTTAGGTAAATTGTATCTGATTTTTTCAATACAACAATACTTTTCCGTGCCCTAACATATTCCAGAAGGTAAATTTTGTTGTTGTAGCCATTAGTAATGACTTTGTATTAAACTCCCTTAATATAGCTCGTAGGGAGACCCTGCTACCACTCTACTTACCCTCTACCATTGGAATACAGAATCCCCTTATTTGATGCCGGTATAAACACTTATTAGTGTTGAATGTCCTGGTAAGGCATACATAAAGTATTGTCTGTCCCATTGTCCTTATAACTGCAGGAGAAGCAATCTGATACAATAATGATTAACATGAGCACATCTGTGCCTCTAAATCTTTATGTTACCATATACAGTACACTTCACTATGAGTACAATACCTTGCCCTTTTAAGCTTTAACAATAAGATCACTCAAATACCCCTATTTAACCTGATTCTATTTAATGCCTACTCATGTATGAGACACCTTTGGTCATGCAAGTAATTCTAGTGACACAATTTACAAATTTGAATACCATACAACATGGCGGCACTGTCCCCTAGTCCCTATACAGAGAGTCACCTAATCTGCAGTACATGACATTAAGTAACCATGGTAACAGTTAATGCTCATTCAGAGCTGCTCCTGCTGAAAGCTGCCATTTTGAATCCATCATCACTTTTGGCGGCAAAATGGCCAATTGTCATGTGCTGAGAGGTCGCCGCGGTGTCAGGTTGGGGCGTTTTGTGCTGCCTAATGCAAATTAATAAAGAATTCATGGCAGCATTGTCGGGTCGGAAAGCCCAATGGGACCCGAGCGACATCAACTGGTGAACTGCACAATGCTGGGGTGGAAATATGAAAACATTTATTCTGTTCAGGCAGAGAGAGAGAACGGCGGGGGTGGAGGGAACGCTGTGTTGACAGAAGTTTTAAAATATATATTGTTATTGTAGGAAATAAATATTTCAATTTCTACCCACTGGGTATGGAATATTTTATTATTGAAAGGGAACTGTCAGAGCTAAATCTGACAGGTGGTGTTTTTGTTTCAACTTACAACAACAGTACATTCGGCCCTCCTGCAGACTGTATAAACAGTTCGCTGCTTCATATATGGTTCTGTTAGGACAGTGTGATGTATCACTGTGTCATGATGCAGTGTTTGCAAGTAACTCTTATTGCAAAGCATTGGTGTATCATGCCAGCCCCTCTAAGGTGGACAGACCCTATAGGGTCATCTTGATGACTAAAGAGACCCGTTGCAAGTAGCTCAACAGAGCTACATCAATGCATTATGCTGCAATCAGTATAGTGCATTAGTGTACCAGGACTCTCTTAAAGGCAAGGTCTCCAATATTCATCAACATAGATCAGTTTCTTTATAACCAGGCACACTCCTGGTCTGTGTACCTATTCCTCACCTTCTACCTGTGAGACATCTAACCCTTTAAGGGTGACAAAGTGCTTTAACCCTTTAAGGATGGATGTCGCTAAAAGATGACATTTGTCGTCATGATGTACCAATGTAGCCCTGGCAAGTAATTTTCCTGGGCTGCATTATTGCATCATGCCGACCCTTTGGGAGTGTCCCAACTCCATAGAGTCGGCATGGTGCTTGAATGCAGCACTGGGAAGTTACTCACCGGGGCTGCATTCATGCATCATGACGACCCTATAGGTTTGATACACTCCCTTAGGGTTGAAACGATGCATGCATACAGCCTCAACAACTAGTCTTGCATCATGATAACAACGGGTAACGCAGGTTAAAGCAGTGTATGGTCCTTAAAGGATCAATGCAACCTACACAAAGAAGCAGTAGGTAGAAACGCTGAGTAAGCAGATATTCTACACACAAACACAATATAGTGGATTGGGTTGGTGTTTCTTTTGAGACCATACATGAAATGTGATCTGTGTTGCTTTTTTATTATTATTATAGCTATCATCCATGCATGGAGTAATGGTTTCCACAGACGTGGTTGCCACAGCGGCGCAGTTTTGTCAAAATTACGTGAAATATATTTGACGGAAACTTATCAAATTGGCACACGCAATTTATCAACAGCCATAGACCACTCTGAGGAGGAAAGATATTTGTGAAATATCGAGCGAACTGGGTAATTACCTTTTACAATTCTGAGAGAGACCCCGGTGGGCGATAATTCCAGGATGTCGACTACTCCCGCAGTGAGGTTTAAAATCCCAAAGAAGGCGTGCGACGTAGACGTGCTAAGGCTTGCTGAGTTGGTAGTTTCTATACAAGAACAAGTAGAAACCATTTCCAGGGACACTGGCACACTCAGGGCTAAAAATGATGATCTTGAAAAGAGGGTCACCAAACAAAGGAAAAAATTCAAGCTCCTCGACCTTGACCTTGGTAACATCTACGCCTTACAGGCACGGCAGGACAAGACCATTGACACTCTGGAGGAAAGAGTCTCAGAGCTGGAGAGAGAGAAGAGGGCATGCAACCTGATCCTGACTGGGCTTCCAGAGAACGACAATGACAACACAGTGGAACAGGTAGATGGCCTACTTATTGATCTGCAGACCAGTTATGACCACAAAGAGACCAGGTCAATCTACAGGATTGGACGCTCGAACAGGAATGATCCAAGACCCCCAGGGGGGCGACTCACTTCCAAACATACCGGGAGGTGTGGTCAAAAATTGGAGTGATATGGGTCCTTTTTAAGCCTCCATGGAGTGGGACTGTGAACTCCATTATGGGTATCTTTTTTAGGAGCTGCTCTGTTATGGGTCTGATATTTAGGGTAGTGATACTCAGTGTCAAAACCTGCACAATTATATGTAGACAAAATGTATTGTAAAGAACTTAATAGCTGTAGCAAAGTAAATTGGTAAGTTACAGACATTTACTGGATAAAGGTAATACATTATGATGAGTAGTTCATGTTTATATTTCATCTATACTACCGGTAATGCAACTAAGTTGCACACATATGGGTCCATATTCTTGGTAGGTCTGCACCATTATGGGTCATTTTTCAACTAATCAGCCGACTCACATATGGGTGATGTGTTGAGGCCCATGACCACACATCCCGGTAAAATTAATTCAAGTCGCCCCCCTGGGCCAAGACCACGTCCTGTCATGCTGAAGTTGAGTAACATGGGGCAGAAGATTGAGGTTTTTAAAGGCCTTAAACATCTGAGAGGCAAGGATAAATGGCTCCGTGTGTACATCAACGATGATCTGACTCCAGGTTACCAGCGCAAACAACGAGATATGCGACAACTTGCGGGGTATATACGAGCCGACGGTGGGGAAGCTACACAGAGAGGAATGTCCATCATTGTAGGTAGTGTCAGATACAACTACAATGAGCTGGAGTCCCTACCAGTGGGGTCAAGGCTGAGTGATTGCAAGACTCGCAAGGTCAAGGACGAGGTGGCCTTCCAGGGTCCTGCCTCTTTCCTGTCTAACTTTTACAAAGTTGACTTGATGCACAAGGGTATTCTATATGCCACAGCGGAATCCCTCTATCAGTCTCAGAGGGCCCTTAATTGCGGACAACCTTTGATCGCTGCGGACATCGCCAAAACGACATGCCCTTTTGAAGCAAAAAGGAAAGCTTCAAGAATCATTGATAATGCTGACTGGGAGAACAGGAAAAGGCCAACCATGAAATTCATCCAGGTCTTGAAGTACTCTGATCCAAAACTAATGGCCTTGCTGAAGAAGACTGATGGGCGCCTTTACGAGGCCACAACTGGGGACTCTTATTGGAGTTCAGGCTGGGCATTGAAAGATGCACAGCAGATCGAGGAAGCAACTTTAAAGGGCAACAATCATCTAGGACTCATACTTGAGCACCTGAGAGATGGCAACTTGTCAGAAGACTCGGAATCTGACTCAGATACAGACTCAGACTCAGACACAGATGATGATGATGATGAAGATGAAAAGGTCCCTGAAGACACTCCCGAGAAAGAGCCCGAGGAAAAGCCTGAGAAAAAACCAGAGGACAAACATGAAGAAAAACCCGACGACCAGATACCGACACAACAAGAGGCAGCGAAGCAAAATCTGAATAACCAAAGAGACCAAGCGGGAGCGGGCAAGTCTACTCCGCCAGGTAAAACAACGCCGAGGAAAGCGAAGAAAAAGAAAGGCCGGTAAAAGGTAACACACCGCCCTAAAAATGTCTCAGGTTATTACCAGATAATTGTTTAGTGACTTTGCTCAAGAAATATTGTGTTTAAAAGGATGTATAAACATGTTAGCGGGAAAAAGATACGCATAACTGATGAACAGCTAACTCTGTTTGAATGTATGACGTCATACGCACGGTTAGTTTCGGTTGTTTTGTGTTTATTGAATTTAATAAATACATCGGGTGGGGAACAAAACGTGTAGAACAATTTAATTACAAGCATAATATAATACTTGATTTAAACAAACCACATTTAACAGAAAGTAGAAGATAATTTGTAGAATTAATACGAAACCTGGTGCTAAAAGTGCAACTAACACGTGTCTGACACAAACAACCAAAATGGCGCAGATGGTCGCGGTGTTCGGTGATAGTCGCATAAATACCGCATTGCAAGACGAATTACGACGGCTAGATACGTCAGGATATAATATAAATGTCTACCCGATGCCTGGAGCTCGCCTAGAATCAGTGTGTGTGGCTGTGAATAATTATGTGCGATGTAATAAGGGCGACGTTACGTACATAATGGCGGGGATAAATGACATGACAAATCTGCATAAGCCTACCTACAAGGGAGGACGCAAAACTTTCACGTTCGATTGGCTTGATGAGAATGAATTTGTGCATACATTATGTGACAAACTTACAAGGTCGTATGAGTTCTTGTTACAACTTCACCCGGGTCAAAGGATTATATTATGTCCAATCATAGGATCCCAATTGAACAGAACGTGTACAAACGCTACTGAAGCACGTCAGGAGATTATGAACCAAGGAATTTGGAGAATAAACTCTTGCATCAATGCCCTAAATAGGATAGGAATGACTGGTACTCCTTGGGTGAGCAGGATAGTTCACACTAGTAAAAACACTGTGGGCCGACGACATGAGTACAAGAAATACCTGGAAGATGGGCTACACTTCAATAGTACATTGATACCACTGGTTGCTATGATTATTACCAAAAACATTAAATCTGTCAAAGACAAAATTGTGGCGCATGGCTACAAACCAATCAGGTACACCTGAAGACATGCCTTACTCTTGTCGATTATGATAAGGAAGGATTTTGTTTAAAGGAAGTTTGTTAGTTTTAAATACTTAAACCGCACTTGTTATGTTTATGTTATAAGCCGGTGAAGTGTTTCAAACGACTCAAACAAGCCTGAATATACATGAAAATTTAATTTTGTTCAAAAATGTATAACGTGGTATACAGAGAGTAGAGGCTTCAAATAAGGTATTGTGAATAGCAATATTTAAACTTTGTTACTTAGTATTTAAGAGTTATGAATTCAGGGCTTCTAGATCTAACAGGGAGCCAACAAGCTGTGTGACAAAGCCTGAGCACACGTACCATTACACTATGAACGCAGTTTTCACTGCCAAATTTTTATTATTTATATTTTTTTGTAAATTTTTATCATTATCATTAGATGTGGACATGTCATTTAGTCATATCATGGGGAGGGGGGGATATTGGAACAGCTGGGTGTCAGGGTTTATAAATGACTAAGTTCCATAAGGATGTCAAGAGTTTCAGGACTGACTGGGGTTTTCATATATCACATATCAATTTAAGGAGCATAAGGAATTGTATTGAGGATTTTAAGATCATGTTTGACAATTGTGCTTTTGATGTAATCACATGCTCAGAATCATGGTTAGAAGAGAAAAATGTAACGGGTAATTTCACCCTGGAAGGGTATCAAACTCTCAGATCTGATAGAACCTGGTATGAAAATGGAAAATTAAAGAAGTCTGGAGGACTACTTACTTATGTGAAAAACGAGTATGTTGTAGTTGGATGCCAAGAAGTGGCAGTTATTAGTTCTCAAGACTTAGAGTTATGACCAATAGTTATAAAAAGAGAAAAAAAAAGAAATATTTAAATACTAAACATTTATAGACCCCCTAAGGGTGATTTTCAAAATTTTTGGGCGAAAATGAAAGAAACTTTTTCCAGGTTCACAAGATTACAAAGATATGAAGTATATGTGCTGGGCGATATGAATGTAAATATGATGGAAGTTAATGATGATGAGGTTATACAGCTCAAGCAGGGTATGATGGGTTTTGGCTTGTTAAACTATATAAATATTCCAACCAGGTACGCCAAATCTCAAACGTGTTTAGATTTACTTTTTACAAATATGGACTCAGTAGAGGAGGCGGGTACAATACAATTTGGTCCCAGTGACCATGACATGGTTTATGTTACTGTAGGAGTAGAGCGAGTCCAAAAAGTGGATAAAGAATTAATTGATTGTAGAAAAATGAAGAAGTATTCAAAAGACAATTTAATTAAAGCCCTAAGGGTATTTAATTGGAACGTCTTTTATAACACAAACGATGTAGAAATATTATGGGACATCATTTATACAAGAATTGTACATGTTTTGGACAAATTATGTCCTTGGACTAAGTTTAAGGTCAAAGCCAACAAGAAAGAATGGCTGAGTAATGAATTACTTCCTGACTTAAAAGAGAAGGACAGAATTGTATCAAAGGCTAAGGAGTCTAAAGTATATGACAGATTGAAGGATGCTAACAAGGAAAGAAACAAAGCATCAAAATTGGTACTTAAAACCAAAGGTAAATTTGTTAGAAACAAATTAGAGGAGCACAGGAATAACCCCAAACAGTTTTGGAGGGAAATCAATGCTTTGTTACCAAGTAAAAAGGATGCCAAACTTATTATGTTAGCCTGTACACAGACTGGGGACATGTTAAAACCCGACAAAGTGGCTGAGGAAATAAACAATTATTTTACAGACATGGGGCCGAAATTCTCAAGAGATAACGACTCAGTATGGAGTCCGATTTTTCTTGAAGCCACTAGTAGCTTAACGGAGTTTGATACATCAGAAATTGAAGTTGTTAAACTTATAAGCCAAATTAAAACTCACAAGTCATCTGGATATAAGGCTGTAAACAGCAGAGTCATGAAAGATGCGTTTGAATTTCTGAGCAAGCAAGTCACATATTTAATGAAATGTTCTTTAGATACTCAAGTCATCCCTGAAGGCTGGAAAGAGGCCACTATAGTACCAATCCCCAAAGATGGAAATTTAACACTAGTAGAAAATTACAGGCCTATTTCTTTACTTCCTTTACCTTCCAAAATTCTAGAAAAAATAGTACACAGGAACATTTTGGACTATTTAGACACCAACAATATTTTAACTGAAATACAAGGAGGATACAGAAAAAACATTCCACTATACAGACCATAGGCACCTTGACGGATGACATATTGAGAGAGAGAAATGTGGGTAGAAATACCCTGGCCGTATTTATAGACCTCAAAAAGGCCTTCGATACGGTAGACCATAGCATCCTATTAAGGAAATGTGACAGGTATGGTATAGTGGGAAAAGCCAGTATTTGGTTAAAGAACTATTTAGTAGGGAGAAAACAATGTACATTGGCCAAAAATGTAACTTCACCTAAGTCTGATATTACTTGCGGAGTCCCACATGGGTCTATACTAGGGCCATTGTTGTTTCTCTTATATGTCAATGAAACATATCTGTAAACATAGCAAAGTCTTATTATATGCGGACGACACTGTATTATACATTAGTGGTAATAGCCAAAGAGATGTTAATTCAAAAATGCAAGAGGATTTAACACTATATTATAAGTGGTGTCGCACCAACAAACTCACGATTAATAGTAAAAAAAGCAAGTTTATGTGTTTTTCTGGCAAGGCATTTTGGAACAACTGTAAGTTGAGCATCAATAATGACACTATCTATGAGGTAGAACAGTATAAATATTTAGGTGTAATACTGGACAGAGCACTATCCTATGAAAAGTTTGTTTTAGGACAATTGAAAACAGCTGCATACAGAACATATCAAATGGCAAGACTAAATGCCTTCATTGATGTATTAACTGCAATAATGTTATATAAGATGTATATTTTACCTATTTTAGAATATGGCGACATATTGTTCGTGGGAATCACCAAGGATTTATTGAAAAAACGTCAAAAGGCTCAAAACAGGGGATTAAAAGTAGCACAAAGGGTAGATCATTTAACGCCTACCTATGACATACATGCTGTTGCTAAAATTAATATGCTAGAAGACA
This sequence comes from Harmothoe impar, assembly GCA_947462335.1. Classification (NCBI taxonomy): domain Eukaryota; kingdom Metazoa; phylum Annelida; class Polychaeta; order Phyllodocida; family Polynoidae; genus Harmothoe; species Harmothoe impar. Next base: position 9,001,532 of record OX381710.1, read on the forward strand.
GGATGTATGCTCACCAGCTCAAGGAAGCTTACATACGTAGTAAGCAATTAAAATACAGGGACAACAGAAACTTGGTTACAAGGGCCTGGGATGGACCGCTTTTAAAATACCATACGGCTCATAGTGGAGCTTACACACACAGTTTAGAACATACTTTAGCAATAGTTTGGAATGATTTGGATCCTGAAGATAGAAAAACTGAAACTCTTGACAAATTCAAATTAGAAATTAGTAAATTCCTATTTCTAAACAAGCCAAAGAAGGATAACCCAGTTTAGTCCCAAAGTTTCTCTTCTCCCTCAAAAGTTAAGTTTCCACACAGTGTCAATGAATTGATTCCACACAATCATAGTGTACTTAATAAACTAAAAGTGATTGAAAGGGTATCAAAGATCATATTCTACATAGCTAGAGTAATGTGTCAACGGTATGATTTCTATTAAGACATGCATAATTGGACGATGATGATGTGGGAGCCACTGAGGCTACGAGGTCATGACATTTATACCAGGTACGGCTGCTGCTCTTGAATAAGCTGTAAGGCTTAAATGCAGCCCATCGTATTGTCCTGTCCCATTCTTTTGGAACCTACAAACAATGTAATGGCAACTACTGCTATTTCTTGTCGACTATGATAAGTCATGCACAGAGCCAAATATATTAGTTTAAATGTATGATTGAAGTTACTAAGATCTGTACTTGTCGAATATGATAAGGACACGACATCATATAGACATACTACTGCCAGAGTGGATACATGAGTCATTTTCTAGCTTGTCAAGAAAGATAAGCATACCCATATGTAAATTTATCAAAAGTGTTCATTAGACTACGCTCATGCAAGATGGGTCAGAATAAAACGATTAAACAATCAAAAAAAAAATTGTATGAAAAATATAAAACAGAAACAAATGTATGCAGTCTAAACGATGACTGATATCCCTTCTAACATATAGGTTTGATAGAAATATATAACCGTTACAAAAGAGAAAGAAGGATGTACATCAGCCTGCGCATATAATCATTACATACTAACATAGTTTCAAGCGTTTTCAACTTACAAGAGAGTCTAAAACTGTTGGGGCCAATCCCGGAAACTGTGCATATTTGCTCACTTTCTTCTCTGGGATTCTGAGAGATGGACCAGTTTGGATGGAATAACTTATTTGCACTGATTGATTGAATCAAATATTATATTGCAAAAAGGTTTTCTAATAATATTGGCAGCCTGCTAGTGACTGCCTTTCTGTCCATAACCCCTTCAAATTATAATTTTGCTTAAAGAAAATGGTTAAAATAGGGCAATTGGTAATTTTGATCCCAGGTGTAATGGGTGTTATTCACGTTACATGTGTGTGTCTCATTTCACATCTGGGTGCCTTTTAATTAACCAGGCCTCAATTAAGCTAGTATTTCTGACGGGTACCATTACTGGACAAAGATAAAGTTCTCAACAAAGTTTAGTTTTTTAGGTAACATGTAATGACTTGGATCTGATATGTATTATAGTTAAATGTCAGGTATAGTTGAATGTAGAAAAATGTAATGTCTGTTCCAACAGTTCCTTGATTGTACTGTAGTTAAAAGTAGAAAAAAGCAAAGGATTTATAATAGTCTAGAACAAGTATGTCCAGGATATGTCTCTAAACCCGGACAATAATATAAAAAGGCCAACTAGTGGAGGGCCAATTGTTATCCCTTAGGAATGTCATGACCATTTTAGTTTCTCAACTGGAATCCATAGATTGAAAGGTTGCTAAGAAAATAGGATGACCGCTCCAATTTTCATTTTTCATTTTTAGGTGTTTCTAGGCAAATCAAAAAAGTTACCATAGCAACCAGTAAATGGGGCTTGAGCTTCAGAATAAATTGATGTATCAAAATTCTAATTACACCTATCCCCCCTTAATTGAGTATGAGGAATCCAGTGGTACCAACAACCTTTTTCTCTGACGAATGGTTGCCTAGCAACAGGCCAATTTTGTCATTTTTTGCATAGCAACTGTGGAAAAAGTGGTAAAAGGACACACAACACTAGGATATTTAGGTCATCTATCAGGCTGCACTATTTGAGGATAGTGTATGTCGAAAATACTCTACTATTGCAGCAATAGTTGCCTAGCAACATACATTCTTTGTGTTTCTTTTCCTAGCAACTGCAGGCTTATGGACTAATAGCCTTCAAGTGGTCGAGAAATGCAATTTGGAATCAGATGCTTTATATTCCTAATGCCTAAATTCCGAAATCTTTCTAGGATTTTAATGAAAAGATGTGATTATTTTTTAAATAAAGTCGAACATGTCTGATTCCTGACAAACGGTTGCCTGGGAACAGGCCAATTTTGTCATTTTTTGCATGGCAACAGTGGAAAAAGTGGTCAAGGACACACAAAACTAGGATATTTAGGTCATATCTATTAGGCTGCACTGTTTTAGAATAGTGTATGTTGGTAATACTCTACTATTGCAGCAATAGTTGAATAGCAACATATTTTCTTGGTGTTTCTTTCACTAGCAACCAAATTCTAAAATGTTCCTACAGCCTTTAAAGAAAAGATATGACTTTTTTTAGTCTGACATCTTTGATTCCAGTTGCCATAGCAACCATTACAATACAATTGATTTCAGCCAGAAATGTTATACCTTAGAATGATAAAGAGTAGTTTGGATTCTAAAACAATGATTCTGGGGTCCCATATATAAAAATGTCCCTGAGTAAAAGATTTTCTACTTGTTAGTATCAACCATTATAGTATTTATCTCAATACAGAGTTTTAGATACTAACTTTGCTAGTGAAAGGTCTAAATATGGTTAGGCTTCAAGAAGATTCAAGGTCAAATATTGTAAGTGGGTGATAATAGGGAAAATCAGAGCCAGATTAGCATCCATTGATGGCCGTCGGTGGTGGTCTTGCCTCCTCCTCCAGGTCCCCTGATGAATCCTCCAGAGGGAGGACATAGGTTGCATCACTGAGTTATACACAAAACAATCTAGTTCACAGACAGTAGCTACCGAGAACAAGTTACTTTGTGCTTTATTTACCGCTTCATATGCACGCTTTAGGCATTGATGTAATTTGTGCTGTAGTCTCCACTCGATTTTTTCCACCATGAGCCTCAATTAAATTCTCTTCGCTGCAATGTATTTCATTCTATTGACATTTAATATGTGTCTTCCCACACTTTGTTCATGTGTATCATTGCTTGCATGTGAGGGCATCATTATGCAATCAATATCAACAGTGCCTTCCGACACTATATGATGGATTGTAATATATATTCAATGACAGATTAAGACATCCCCTCCCTTTTATTTATATAATCTTGATGCATCATTGTTTCCTTTCATGAGTACTACTGGCACATGTTCTATCACTGTTATGATGGGTATTGCATGGTTGTGGTTTCCCATGAGGAGCTATATAACCCCCATGAGGCTTCCATGTGCAAGACACAAAGTGCACTAGGTGGTGGTAACACCTGCCATATAAAGGGAATAAAATACCTCATGGTAGACAATGTGGCGAGACAACATAATAGTTCCCCATTCATCCAACATGCTCTCCCTGCACAGAATGTTGATAAGTAGGGTCTAGACAGGACCAGTGTCATATTGATAACAACTACTGACTCCCAATCAGATTCCCAGATCTATTAAATTTGATGCAACAGAATGTGATGAGAGGACAAGTGACATACAAACATCCATGGCTGATTCCATTGTATTGTCTCAAAGACTGTGGTTCAGAGTTTTGAAAACTGTCCTAAATGCCTACCATCTGTGTCTGTGTAGTGATGCTGCGTCCCATTAACCCAGACATAACACCTGTCATGCAATGATTCTCCTTAAGCGCCCACCTTCCCTATAGAGACCCTAGTGCTGCTCCTCACATAGCTCCCACCATAACTGCAGGGGCAGCAAGAAGACAATTTTGCCTTTGGGGTATTGAGGTTAGCCAAGAATGGCACGTTCTGTGTCATTGAAAATAGGCATTAGTTTTGTATTAACCGAACCGGTATAGTGCTCAGATAGCCTATTAAAATTGGTAATTATCTATGACCACATAGGCAAAGAAGTAAACTTGAATAAGTAAGGCTTCGTTGCTCATGCAAAATTCTGTAAAAATGGGTAGATGATTGAAACCATGCATTTCTTTAATTTTACCTGTCTTCCTCTGATGAATATATTTATTGAGTGAGATTTTAAATTCCCCTAAAAGCAGTTGATATGAAATGAAAGAAAGTACATAAGAGTTCATCCTGTATACCTGTGTCAATAAAGTCCCATCTCAGGAATGTTATCTTAGTTATATTGACCTCTGTGTCAGCCCACCTACCTTCTACGTGACTATATATATATGGCAGTGTTACAGTAAACAACTTGCTATCAGATAAAGCCAGTCAGGGTGGTCAGTTTTCTATGTGTTGTTGACCCTGAGTATAAATGCTATTCAATTGAACAATATTGCAGATGTTGATAAGCAATATGCTACAAATCTCTGCTGAACGGGTTATTTAGGCGTGTTGATGGAAATGGCCGGAGTGGCAGTACAGGTGTATGGAGGCGCGACAGTTTGAAATGTCGCAAATCATTGTTGTTTTAAAGTAGGTGTCAAGCATTAGTGTGTCACTCACCTTTTTCTCTGGATGTTTGCCAGACAAATGAGAACAACATTTCTGCATTGGTTGATTAGGCCATGTATTGAGTTGCTGAAAAGTTTTTAATTCCTTGTCCAGTCCGGAGGTGACTGACCGTCTGGTCACAGTCCTCTCAAATAATGACTGGCTTAAATAATGGGAAAACTGAGAGAACTCTTCAGTTGGTCCCAGCTGTAATAGGTGTTCTTCATGTTACATGTGTTTGTCTCATTTCACATCTGAGTATGTTTTAATTGACCAGGCCTCAGTGTAGTTGGTATGTCTGACCTGTAACATGAATGAATAAAAATGAGTCATAATAACGTTTCTTCTTTTGTCAGGCAAAGTATACTTCCTTGTGACCTGATGTTCCTCCCTAGTCGCATAAATTCAAGTTAGCATATCCGCTATCTGGGACAAAAAAATTTCTTTGATAAAGGGCCAGAATGTTCACATATGACGTACTTAACTTCCTTTCTCTTCCATCCCCCTGTATTTCCGCTGATTTTGCTCAAATTTAATGTTATTGACCAATAGTAGTATAGTATGTATCGGAACGGGACTATAGTTAAGTACTGTTTATTACTCAATCGACCTGCAGCCAATCAGAGGCCTCCCTTTTGGCGGGAAATTCAAAAGCAGCCAATGAGAGGCCTCCCTTTTGGCGGGAAATTCAAATAGGTCACGTGACCGGAAGTGACCTACTTCCGGTCACGTGACCTTTGGGCGGGAAATTCAAATAGGTCACGTGACCGGAAGTGACCTACTTAAGAGGGTCACGTGACCACCATGTTGGCGGGAAATTCAAATAGGTCACGTGACGGGAAGTGACCTACTTAAGGGGGTCACGTGACTACTAGGTTGGCTTTCAAAATAAGTCACTTGAGATTTTGATGGATAAATAAATTTAAAAAAAGAAAAAAAAAGCAAGCTGAAAAAGCTTGCTAAAAAATAATTTAAAAATACGGCTCTTTTTTTCTAGGAGGGGGGGAGAGGGGCACTCTGGGGGGCACTCTTTAAGATGCATGGGGGGGGAGGGGGGGAGGGGGGGAGGGGCAGGGTTTTTTAAGAGTGAGACTCGCTTCTCTGCCCTCTCTAAAAGAGAGGGCAGAGAGGCGAGTCTACTTACAATGAAAGGTATCATGATTGCGTTTATGATGATGTGCATCATGATGTGACTATCTTACAACCCTATGAGAAATAAGCAAAACATGGGCGTACTTACACGGGCTATTTGTAAACTAATTTCTCTTGAATCTATTAACAGCTCACATTTTTTTCTTAGATGACATCTGACAGCTGCTTGCTAGGCTAAGATATTGTTAAATAAACAACTTGGAAAGCTAATTACAGTTTTCTGGCTTGAAATAAAGTCTTTCAACAGACTTTTTTTTCTCATCTTACACAGAGGCAAATATCAGAGACACCCAATGGCGCTTAAACTGCTCTCAGCCAAGGGTCGGGCACTGCTGGACTATAATAGACGGGTCAAGGACCGTTCTACTGTGGGTCAGGCTAGGTCGGACATTCAATAACGCGACTTTAGCAAAACTTGCTTGAAAGTCTGACCATGCGAGATCCTTATGCCCCAGTCTGTCAATGCTGTCCAGACTTTCAAGCAAGGTTGTCAAACACCTACCTGTCATTGAATGTCCGACTTAGCCTGCCTGACCCTCAGTAGAACGGTCCTTGACTCATCTATTATAGTCCAGCAGCGCCCGACCCTTGTATGAGAGGGGTATTGACACCATTGGCTGACTCTGATAATTCGCCTGTGTGCACGAGGGGAGGAGAGGGTTTACAGCTTGCGCTTATAGAGCACTACTAGTGGAGGTTTGGATGAGGAGGCTATGACATATGATGTTTGTCTTAAAAAATAGCCATGGCTCATGTCGATGTCGCTTAATTATGCTCATATCTCATGTCGATTTTAAGAATTGCTCATGTCACCTGTCACTGTGTTTTTCAAGCTTCATGTCAAATGTCACTAGGCTTCATCTCGACTTTAGTGGTCCACACCGCTGCTGCTGCTGCTGCTGCTGTCGGTGCTGCTGCTTGTGCTGCTTGTGCTGCTCATGCAGCAGCTGCTGGCTGCTTGTGCTGCTGCTGCTGCTGCTGACAGATGCTACTGCTTGTGCTACTGCTCGTGCAGCAGCTGCCAGCAGCTGCTGAAGCAGCTGCCAGCAGCTGCTGGCTGCTTGTGCTGCTGACAAGGTCATGGGGGCTGCTGCTGACGATGTCACGGATGCTGCTGACAAATGCTACGGCTTGTGCTGCTCGTGCTGCTTGTGCTGCTGAAGTCGCTGCCAGCTGCTTGTGCTGCACGTGCAGCTGCTGCTGAAGCCGCTGCTAGATGCTGCTGCTTGTGCTGCACGAGACTGAGTAGCCGCTATTCGGCGTTTCACTCCTTATGTACCCTGTCCTAGTTAATCCTCTTAAACGGCTGAAAAGGCTCTCTCAGCACAGAGACTCTACTCAATGTAAGAGATCAGTTAAGTAAGTTTTCACATGCCACCTGACTACTGCGGGAGGGTTTAGACTTAAGCAGCTTAGTGCACACACGTGTCTGTTAGAAAAGCTACCTGCACACCTGCCTTCCTTTTTCACTAGTATTTACCCCCTGCCGACTTATAAGGCACCTATACACGCCTTCTTGCTTCTAGAGCTAAGCTGACTGGCAGCTATTTTAAAAGAGAATACTCGTTACCTGTATAACGGATAAGGGGGTTATGAGATTAGCGTGTGTATACAAAAAAAAAAAAAAAAAAAGCTACAGGGGGCGTGTGGGGACACTAGGCCACAAATGTGACATTATGCCTCAAACGGGACCTTTTTGAGGCCTAATGTCACCCTCGGGACACTAGGCCACAAAAGTGACACTAAAGCACAAATGACATTAGGCCTCAAATGACATTAGGCCTCAAATGACATTAGGCCTCAAATGACATTAGGCCTCAAATGGCATTAGGCCTCAAACAGATATTATTTGAGGCCTAATGTCATATGTTTGGACATTAGACCACAAACAGGACAGTATGCCTCAAATGGCATTAATTAGGCCTCAAACAGATATCATTTGAGGCCATATACATGTCTGGACATCAGACACTAAAGCACAAATGACATTAGGCCTCAAATGGCATTAAGCCTCAAACAGATATCATTTGAGGCCTAATGTCATATGTCTGGACATTAGACAACCAACAGGACAGTATGTCTCAAATGGCATTAGCTGACTGTATAGTGTTTGAGGCATAAGGGCAAGGAGATATTTTATGGCAGTTTGCTATAGTTTCAACCTTCATTGCATTTGAGCATTATAGTGCAAGTTGATATTTTCATTGCAGTTTGCTATGTTGTCAACCTATATAGCGTTTGAGGCATAAAGGCAAGTTGATAGTTTACTGCAGCTAAGTACATTAGCTGACTATATAGTGTTTGAGGCATAAGGGCAAAGAGATATTTTACGAAAGTTTGCTATAATTTCAGGCCTAAAATGGCATTAGGCCTCAAACAGATATCATTTGAGGCCTAATGTCATATGTCTGGACATTAGACCACAATCTAATGTCCAGACGTGTGACATTAGGCCTCAAATGATATATTTTTGAGGCCTAATGCCATTTGAGGCCTGAAATTATAGTGAACTTTCATAAATTATCTCCTTGCCCTTATGCCTCAAACACTATATAGTCAGCTCATGTACTTAACTGCAGTAGACTATCAACTTGCCTTTATGCCTCAAACGCTATATAGGTTGACAACATAGCAGACTGCCATGGAAATATCAACTTGGCCTTATGCCTCAAATGCTATATAGGTTGAAACTATGGCAAACTGCCATAAAATATCTCCTTGCCCTTATGCCTCAAACGCTATACAGTCAGCTAATGCCATTTGAGACATACTGTCCTGTTGGTTGTCTAATGTCCAGACATATGACATTAGGCCTCAAATGATATCTGTTTGAGGCCTAATGTCATTTGAGGCCTAATGTCATTTGAGGCCTAATGTCATTTGAGGCCTAATGTCATTTGAGGCCTAATGTCATTTGAGGCCTAATGTCATTTGAGGCCTAATGTCATTTGTGCTTTAGTGTCACTTTTGTGGCCTAGTGTCCCGAGGGTGACATTAGGCCTCAAAAAGGTCCCATTTGAGGCCTAATGTCACGTTTGTGGCCTAGTGTCCCCACAGGGCGCGTGTCTGTCTGTGAGGTAGAGACCATGTGGTAAGCGACTCAAGTGTAAAACAACAGCACCTCCTCTTGTCGCAGTGAGTGGTGTGGACGGCGGCTGGCTAGTTGAATTTAAGCGTCAGCTTGAAAGATAAGGCCAAATAAAAAAAAAGGTTTGTTTCAGGTCACCCGACCAACCCTAGCAAAACAGGGTCGACCCTACGTTTTTTTTTAAGCAAGTTTGAAGAAAATTTCATATTTTTATACTTTTTGGGTCATTTTTAGAATTTCCACGGAGGATGGCTAGTACTTTCATGTTAAAAAAATGAAATAAAATAAAATAAAAATCCGACCTACCGACTCCAGTCTTTCTGCCCATGTTACCTGAAACATACCTTTTTATTTTTTTTTGGCTTAATCCGTTCACGGGCTGGCGCGTCACACCTGTCGTTAATCACCCCCTGTAGTCTTTGTATACACAGGTGACTCGGCTTTATCTCTTCACCAGCTATAATCCCATATACATGTAGCGCACGTTACACTCGTTAATTCTCTTTTCATGCTGATGGATTAGGGGTGGAAGGGTTCAGGTGAAAAGCGATTTGATTCTCTCTGGAAGAGGGTTGGAGCTCTAGGTGAAAACAAGCTTAGAACATCCAGATTAGCTGCTCTCTCGGCTATATAAAGAGCTTCATTTTTTCTAATCTCTGCCCACTTCGTCTTGTTGTACACTATCAGTCACGAGGCAGACGCTGGAAGTAGCAGATGTTTGCAGTATGGTTTACACAGAGGTTACCTGCTAATAGGATTTTGTCAGAATAGGGTGTTAATGAGCTAACACCTAACATTGAGGATTATGACCTCCCAGAGGGGCGTCTCGCCAAATTCTCCAGTCTTGACTATAGTCTTAACTGTCTAAAGACTGTGGAGCACGTTAATGGGTGGTCTCCTTACTAATTTCACTTGACCAGGCCGGCAGGGTCAACTAGGCTAGGTAATTACAACCACAAGGGCGGCTACTCAACATGCAAGTAGACCTACTACTACGAGATTGTCTTTTGACCACTCTGCCGCCGCCTGCTGGTCTGGCGATTACATGCTCTAGTATAGTTCTCCGCTCTTTTCGTCAGATGACGCCACAATAGGGTTTTTGTACATTTCCACGATACTCGCGAACATTTTAAACGCATAATGACCTATAATAAGCAACAAAGCACACTTCTAATATATTGAATATAAGAAACATGTCAACGTTGTGTATTTCTGATAGAATGAGGCAGATTCTTTGAAATATCAACTAAACTATAGTGAGATTGAAAATACTACACCATATCTAAAGCGATATAAAAGCTATATAAAGTCAGAACCTCTGACGGATCGGTAGGATCACTCAACCATTCGTCCTCGAAAGCAACACAGGGTTCCCGTCCAACAGGACTTTGAGCCTTGACGCTTTTGAGGAGGTTTGATCTCATGCTCCTTAACATGTGGTGTAATTAATCAACACCGCGGCCCCTCTTTAGGGGCCACACAATAAACAAAGAATAAAAAAGGGTAGGACTTAGGTTTAAAGTGAATCTCCCAGGATTTTGGCGAGGTCGACAAAGGAGGAGATAACAGATTAAACTGCAGGAGACTATACGCAAACCTTGATACTCTCAGAGGGGGAGCTCCATATTGCGGACCTGTGGTCAAGGTAATTACAACCACAAGGGTGGCTACTCAACATGCAAGTAGACCTACTACTACGACATTGTCTTTTGACCACTCTGCTGCCGCCTGCTGGTCTGGCCATTACATGCTCTAGTGTAGTTCTCCGCTCTTTTCGTCAGATGACGCCACAATAGGGTTTTTGTACATTTCCACGATACTCGCGAACATTTTAAACGCATAATGACCTATAATAAGCAACAAAGCACACTTCTAATATATTGAATATAAGAAACATGTCAACGCTGTGTATTTCTGATAGAATGAGGCAGATTCTTTGAAATATCAACTAAACTATAGTGAGATTGAAAATACTACACCATATCTAAAGCGATATAAAAGCTATATAAAGTCAGAACTTCTCACGGAACGGCATCTGCAACAGATCACTCAACCATTCGTCTTCAAATGCCACACAGGGTTCCCGTCCAACAGGACTCTGAGCCTTGTCGCTTTTGAGGAAGGTTTGATCTCATGTTGCTTAACATGTGGTGTAATTAATCAACACCGCGGCCCCTCTTTAGGGGCCACACAATAAACAAAGAATAAAAAGGGTAGACCTTAGGTTTAAAGTGAATCTCCCAGGATTTTGGCGAAGTCGACAAAGGGGTAGATAACAGATTAACCTGCAAGAGACTATACGCAAACCTTGATACTCTCAGAGGGGGAGTCCCATATTGCGGACTTGTGGTCAGATCTATCCCTTCTAGGGGGCAAGTTGCATGTCGTAAATGTCTACTACAGACATTGGGATATATTGTTAATCTTACTCTAGGGTCTCCATAATTAGACCCTGAATCCGTTGTTAAACGGGTGTGAGGGGGTGGTAACTAATACTTATGAGATGTTAGCTTAGTTCATAGTCTCCTTACCAATTTTCACTTAACCAGGCTGGCAGAGCCAACTAGTCTAGGTAATTATAACCACAAGGGCGGCTACTCAAGATCTAAGTAGACCTACTACTACGAGATTGTCTTTTTGGTCCTTCTGCTGCTTAGTTATTACATCCTCCAGTCTAGCTCGCCACACCCTTTGAGCAGCACCACCATTGCCTCGGTAAAAGTGTAGGGTGTGTGCTTTCCACCTTCAGGTATCCATAGATTCGATCACTATCACCCCCCTTGAAATGACTTCAGCTGTTAATTAGGGCGTAAAGCCACCAACCAAGTCCCTGTCAAAAGATGTGAATAACGAAACGCGCTAGTATAGTTCTCCGCTCTTTCGTCAGATGGTGCCACAATAGGGGTTTTGTACATTCCTACGATGCTCGCGAACATTTCAACGCATAATGAGCTACATAGGCAACAAAGCGCGCTTCTAATATATTAAAATATAAAAAACAATTCAATATTGTGTATTTCTGATAGAAATGAGGCGGTTTCCTTAAATACCGACTAAACTATAGCGAGATGAAAAATACCACACCATATCTAAGGCTTTATAAAAAACTATAGAAAGTCAGAACCTCACACGGATCAGCATTCTGTTTGCAACGGATCACCCCTGACCCACTGGTCCTCGCATGCCACACACGGCTCTGCCGTGTTTGAGCTTTGAGGTATCACCCATCAAGTGATCCATGCCGCCCAACATGAAGCGTAATTAATAGCTGCTGTTGCATAGCACAGTGGCAGCATCTAACTAACTCTAAAGAGTTAGTCGGCCCCTCTTTAGGGGCCACACAATAAACAAAGAATACCCTGAATCTGGGACCTGCGGGCGAGGGCCCCAACTGTGAAGTCATTATTGGCCACATTGGTAATATCAATTAAAACTTTAGACAACACCCACCTTAAGTATCATTAACGGACAATATCAATGAACTCAGCATCCGCCTGGTTACCACATTTAGCACCAATTTTACAACTCACAGGGGCCACACTAGCCTCACCGCGCTTTTTTATTGCTCTGCTGATTTCTCCAATCCAAAACATGAGGTATCTAGTCTAGCTGTGAGCTCATTGGGCCAAACAAAAAAATAATCCGTGTTCAGGTAACATGGTCCAAAAAAAAATAGGGTAGGTCTACGTCGCCTAAGGCGACGAAAGCGCGTCAAAGCGTTTACAGGGTTCGAGCCCGTGAGCTGCTCCTTGGGGCTGCAAAAAATTTTGGGTTTTTGGACTTTAGGCCTTAATTTGAGGGTGATCCCGGGCTGATAGAAAAATAATTCTTGGACGAGCGGATAGCTCTGGATCTCTTTTATCTAAAACAGCGAAAAATTGATTATGGTTTCGCCGCAATTCATCCGACGGGGGGTAATCAGCCCCCCCCTCTGCCAATCAAGGCAGTGAATCTTGGCGACCGTGCGATCACTCACGGCCACCGCGACGAACCGACAGAAGAGATCGGCATCTTAGTATGATTCGTGTGACCTACTTAGAGGCTCACACGGTGGAGGTGTGTCCGGCGTTCGGCGCGCTGATTGGCTACTGGTGGGAGGCGCTGTGCCGCGTCAAGAACTTCACCTATTTGGGGCGGCTGTTAAAGGCGCACTGAGTTGAGGTGCACCTTTAAGCAAGAGCGCGATCCGGCCTAGTCTTGCGGACCTCTGTTTAGAGAGTGTAGCAAGCGGCTATGTCGCGCTCTCCAACCACAGGCTTAACAGTGGTCCGCAAGACTAGAGTGCAAGACGCGTGCACACACAGACCGAACAGACACACACAGACCCACACACCCACACACTCCTATCAGTGAGACGTCTAGCAGATTCGGGAGAGGCGACCAGGGAGGTACTCTCGGCTAGCGGCCACTAATTGCCTGTTTAGATAAGGCACAGAAACAAGGGTGATGACAGACTACGTGTTCAAGCAGCCAACATGCCCTGACACTTGATAATGGGTGTGGACCGCTAAATTCGATATGGTGACATGACCATTTCTTATAATCGACAAACGACATGAGGTCTAATGACAAGTGACATGAGGCCCAAAAAATCATAGTGACAGGTGACATGAACATTTCTTAAAATCGACATGGGATATGAACATTATTAAGTGACATTGTCATGTGACATGGTCATTTTCTAAGATCGACATTCGACATGGGGACCCCCTATCCAGAGCCCCTTGATAGATGACAGCTGTTGTGTGTAAGAAAAGTGTATGCCTCACAATCAAAAGATGATAAAAGGCTTTATCCCACTCGATGTGGGTTTTGAATCAAATATCAAGGGATCAAATATCAGATCGATATTTGACGTCGTCAAGTGATATCTGACGTTGTCAATCACTTTTACTATGTAGTCAAGGTCGTAAAAACAGAGCCCCCTGATTGGTCAACAGCATGAATGAAAGTTGCATCTCAAACTTTTAATACTCGGTATGGGGCCCCGTGGGGCTGGGACCAATATTTGCAATTTTCGGAAATACTGTCGAGAATTTCTAGATGGAAACACCTTGTCTGGGGTAATTTGACCTCTACTCTTCGATATTCAAGTAATACTCAAGCTATTCTGACTCTAAACATGAGTAAAACGGTCATTTACCAGCGTTATCGGCAGCGCCGACATCAACAACTGCTGATCTCCCTTGGTTACATGACCCAGCTCCGTTTCTAAGGCCTCATGGATCGGGGCCCTGAAGGGGGATCTGCAGAGGCCCTATATCGGGCCCTAGATATGTACATTATATTAATATCTCATAACTTAATTTACTCTAAAATCTTTTGATAGTTCATAACCTTGACCCTTATCTCCTTTTCTCGCGGGATAAAGATAGAATTTGGTTGTTGGCGTGGCCTCTCGTGGATATCTGCTCTTCTCCACGGCACCTCTCGAGCCCCCTGCGGGGCCTCTAGGGGCTGCTAGACGTCTCTCTGCTATGTAGTGTGGGATGTAAAAGAACCCTTGTCTCGGTAAAAGGGCCAATAGATTCGATCACCATCACCGCTCTTGAAATGACCATAGCTGTTAACTAAGGCGTAAAGCAACCCACACACCCACACACCCACACACCCACACACCCACACATTTTTCTGTATGAGCCTTCAGACCTCAAGCTGCTCAGTGTACGGGACTAGGTTTTGTCATAGGCTCTACGGACGCTACTCAAGGTAAAAATAAGAGAGCTGTCTCACCATGACATTGGGCTGGCTGTAGTTTTTTATGTTTCGGTACCTACAACCAAAACAGCCAGTACCCGCCCCAGGGCTTCATGTCGCACGCGGGAAAAGTATAACGGTGGCGCCAACTGTCGGAATAGCGGGTACACTACGTCAGTAGTTCTTTTGTTCTCCGCTGAGTGACTGGGCGAAATGTAGTCGGTAGCTCTATTTTCTGTGCACTGTTCTGTTCATTTTCTACACTTAACACTTAAATAGACCGCGTGTTTGTACAAGCTAACCGTTTTTATCAGTGCAAAAATTAAATAAGCATCGGATAGAACACTAAAAAAATGAGAAAGTAATCCAGCGCTTAGTATAAGGCACCAGTTTTATCATGAGACACCGAAAGTCTGGTTTTTTTAAGGTGGATAAGACAGTCGACTGAGAGCTCCAAACTAACCAAAAACGTACCAGAGGGAGAACGTACCCGACAGGGCAGGGGCCTTCTACACCCCGGCTCTGATTGATGAGCAAGCGACAAGTGCTACAGAGGGCCTATTCCTCTTTTGAGGTGGGCCCGAAATTGAACAAAAGAATAAACTCAAGAAAAAGCCTTAGGCTTAAAAGAGTTGTAGATACTGATTTTAACGAAGAAGTCACATTCATTAGTTTACAAATAGCCCGTGTAAGTACGCCCATGTCTTGCTTATTTCTCATAGGGTTGTAAGATAGTCACATCATGATGCACATCATCATAAACGCAATCATGATACCTTTCATTGTAAGTAGACTCGCCTCTCTGCCCTCTCTTTTAGAGAGGGCAGAGAAGCGAGTCTCACTCTTAAAAAACCCTGCCCCTCCCCCCCTCCCCCCCTCCCCCCCCATGCATCTTAAAGAGTGCCCCCCAGAGTGCCCCTCCCCCCCTAGAAAAAAAGAGCCGCATTTTTAAATTATTTTTTAGCAAGCTTTTTCAGCTTGCTTTTTTTTTCTTTTTTTAAATTTATTTATCCATCAAAATCTCAAGTGACTTATTTTGAAAGCCAACCTAGTAGTCACGTGACCCCCTTAAGTAGGTCACTTCCCGTCACGTGACCTATTTGAATTTCCCGCCAACATGGTGGTCACGTGACCCTCTTAAGTAGGTCACTTCCGGTCACGTGACCTATTTGAATTTCCCGCCCAAAGGTCACGTGACCGGAAGTAGGTCACTTCCGGTCACGTGACCTATTTGAATTTCCCGCCAAAAGGGAGGCCTCTCATTGGCTGCTTTTGAATTTCCCGCCAAAAGGGAGGCCTCTGATTGGCTGCAGGTCGATTGAGTAATAAACAGTACTTAACTATAGTCCCGTTCCGATACATACTATACTACTACCAATATAAGGTCATTTTAGAATGATTTGATTTGATTTGAAATTCTTTTATTTATCCTGGCAGGATGTATGGCCTGGTAGACCGTTTTCAACAAGCACCAGCATTTTCCGATGAGCGGAAATTAATAAGGCAACTAAGCCTTTTTCATGGTATAATAGAAAAACACACACATTTTGGTGTATGTTCCTATTATGTATAACTTACCTATCAGGTCTTTTATAAAGGATTTGTTATAATTTTTTACTATAATAATGATCATTTAGACCAATGTTTAGGTTAGTACACATAGTCACACAATGTAAGAGAGGGGATAGAACCCATGCTAGGTAATAGCAATGGGGAGAGAGAAGACTAATGTTTGTTGTTCTTTCATTATTATTTCTTTATGTGTCCAGTAAATGATACTGGACACAAGTATAAGTGTCCAATATACAGTGCTGTGCTTCATTAGAAGCACAGCCATGTATAATAGACTTATGTATGCAAAGGCTCATAATAAGTGTTGGTTCTTCTTATTCAATAAAAGGTTTGGCTGTGCTAGGCGTGCGTGTGTGAATCCCTAGGGGGAATGGAGGGGAAGAGGGGGGGGGGGGGGGTGACCCAAGACTCAACCATAGGGGATATCTGGGAAGGTCTCAATCTTTTTCTTATATATTTCATCATTCCATTGTTTGAATTGTTGCTCATCTCTAATGGCCCTTGTTTCTGTAGTGAAAGAATTCCACCTAGTGGCTAGCCTGTATTCAAGGCTTTTTCTGTAGCTGGGATTTAGAGGGTGTGTGACCCTAAGCAATCTCTCGTCATGGGCTCTTGTCCTTATGGGCCTTCTATCAATGAGTGTGATATTCAGGGATTGTACAAAGGCTTTGTGTGATAAGTGTTGTTCCCTTCTATCCTCTAGGTAATTTAGCTTGGCTACCTTCAAGAGCTTCTCTGTGTTAATTGTTCCTCTATGGCAAAGAGCAGTTCTTAGGCCCTTGTTAATTGCTTGCTGTAGCTTAGCAAGATGTGTTTTGTTGGCTGTCATATAGCAAATATCACCGTAGTCTGAGACTGGCAAAATCATAGTTTTCAAAACATCCACTGCTGCATTTTCTGTCATGTTCCTCCTGGCATGCCTGAACAGGTATGATTTGTAGTCTAGGTTTTTTTCCAGAATGTCTATGTGTTTTTTGAAATTTAATTTATTATCTAGCGTCATTCCAAGGTATTTGTATGTAGGGGCAAATTCTACTATATCATTATTTATTTTTAAGATTGGTTTGGTCCAGATATTGTCTAGTGCTTTTGTAGAAAAATTCATGGCTTTTGTTTTCTTGGTATTTAATGAGAGCTTATTGGCGATGCACCATTTTGCTATTTTTGCTAGGTCTAAGTTAATTTTTTGGGATATTGTATTGTCTTCTGGTGAGTGATCTAAGTATATTACAGTATCATCTGCATAATGTTGACATTTTAAGTAATCTAAGGAAATATTCATGTCGTTAATATATAGAAGAAATAGTAGGGGTCCTAATACAGATCCTTGGGGGACGCCACATGTGAGGATTTTATCTTGTGAAATAATGCCATTAGCTTTTGTGCTTTGTTTTCTATCAGATAGATAGTCAGAGACCAGTGCTACAGCACGTTGATCAAATCCTATTTTTTCTGCTTTTTTAGAGAGAATTTTGTGGTCTAAAGTATCGAATGCCTTTTTGAAGTCCAGAAAGATAGCTGTTGTACAATGTTCCTTGTTAAGTCCTTGATAAATGCTATTGGTTAGTTTGGTGAGGCTATTGATTGTACTTCTATTAGGTCTAAATCCATCTTGGTTTTCATTTAGTAGGTTTTCTTCATTTAGGTAGGTGATAATTTGTTTATGCATGATTTTCTCTGTGATTTTGGAGGGAAGGGGTAATATTGAGATAGGGCGAAGATTGCTGACATTTGAGGTGTCTCCTCCTTTGGGCAAGGGTGAGACCAAGGCTTTCTTCCAGGGTTTTGGAAAGGTACCTGTGCCAATAACTAGATTGACAATATGGGTCATCAGGAATGGGACTGCTAACATGGCATCTTTAAGGGCTTTAGTTGAAATGTTGTCTACTCCTGAAGATTTGTCTATTTTTATTTTTTTGATTAGTGGTATAAGGATAGCTTCTGTGCAAGGTCTAAATGAAAAAATGCTTTCTGGTTGTTCTCCTTGGAATGTCCAAGGTGATACCATGTCTCTGGCCAAGTTGGATCCAATTTCAGCGAAAAAGGTGTTGATGTAGTCAGCTGTGTCAGAGTCATTAACAGGGTTATTATTCTCTTGATTAATCAAATTGAATTTAGTGTTTCTGGGCCTGGGGTTAACAAGTTCACTGATTGCCTTCCAGTATTCTTTTGGTTCCTTTTTGTTGTTATTGAATTTCTGTTGGAAGTAACCCTTTTTTGCATCCCTGCAGGCTTCCCTTGCTAGCCCCTGGAGGAAGTCAGATATACGACCGTCATCAATGTTCAGTGTTCTCCTGTGCTTGTTAATTGCATAATTTTTGTCTTTGATCAGTGTGATTATATCACGGTCCAGCCATGGTTTCATTTTCTGTTTAAAGTTAAAGCTTTTTATGGGACATGTTATGTCTAAAAGAAAACACAATTGTTTGATGTAAAGTTGCCAGGCTTTCTCTGGGCATTGGCAGTTAAGTAATTCCTCCCAATTAGAGTTCTTTATGCCCATTGTAAAGCTATCTGTATCATAATTCATGTAGCTTCTTCCTATGAAGGAGAGTTTTTCTACAGGAACGTGTACATGTTCACGTGTCATGTAAACCAACTCATGGTCACTGAGGCCTGGGGTTAAGATGCCACTCGTTTTTACATTTGGAGAATTTGTAAATATAAGGTCAATAGTGGTTGGTTCTCCATTGGGATTGTAATGAGTGTTACCTTTTATTAGCTGGTCAAAGCCTAGTGTAGCCATTGTTTGTTTGAGTTTCTTCCCATCCCCTTCATTTGTAAACTTATAGTTAATATTAAAGTCGCCTAAAATTATTACCTCATTGTTCCTATAAAATCTGAAAAAGTGCGTTAATTTATTGGTGAGGATATCTATAGCCACATTCACTTTTCCTGAAGGTGGTCTGTATACATTGAAAATACTAAGTTTCTTATTATTCCCCTTTTTAATTGTGAAAACCTGCATCTCCAAGTCCTCCACACTTATGCTGTAAGCATTGGTGATGTCCTGACCGATTGTTATGTCATTTCTGACGTATGCCATTAGCCCCCCACATTTTTTATCAATTTGCCTGTCCAATCTTATTAGGTTGTAGCCCTCGATATGTAAGTGGTTATCAGTTACTTTTTCTTTTAGCCATGTCTCAGAGATAGTAAGGCAGTCAATTGATTTTGCATTCATAAAGATCCTGAATTGCTCAAATGTTTCCTCTGTAAATATGCTTCTGATATTGAGATGGCAGATATGTTGACCCCCAGAACCCACCAGATTAAGAGAAGAGACACCGGTCCCACCCCTCACCCACCATGCCCCCAGGGTACACACCAGCAACACCACACACAGCCAACCTCCACATTATGTGATATGTCAGGACTTTGCTTCTAGAGCTGCCTGAGTTTCTAATGAACGATGGTAAGAAGTTCATTATCATTTGGAAGGGGGGGGAAGGAAGTATAAGGGGGGGGGGGGGGCACTCTGTAAATTTGAGAGAATTTTGGAAAGTTCCTACCGTAATTCCAGTACAACCGTAATACCATGGTGTGAGGTGAATCCAGGTGAATTCATACCAACTTAAAACGAGTGACCGTTGTATTTTGGTTGGAATCGGGAAAGGAGAAGGAAAGAGGAAAGAGGAAGGTGAAGTCAATTAAAGAAATTTCATTCAATATTCATAGAGACATACAAGTTCTCGTAATGTAAAGATACAAAATCATTGTAAATAAAGATTGGCATAGTTTTGTTAACAAAATATATTTATTTCTAGGTATATATCTCAATTATTACTTCTAGAAATGTCCAATCATTGGCCACGAGGTGACCTGAGTGTCTCTACATCTACCGGTACACTTATATTACGTAGGTATGCTGTACCATGGTATCAATAACATGTTTAATTCAATGATCTAAGTGACCATTATTTAAGTTTCCTTAAGGGATATCTACCGTGATATTTTACCACTCTATGTACAAGATGGTGATTATAGAGTGTGTATTAATTAGTAACTTAATTTATGTTAGTGCAGGGCTATTCTTATTTTAAGGATTGGAGTGTACAGTGTTGTAAACAAATGACTCTGGGCAATTGACCCTTGGTATGTTTGCACTGTTATCCTTGTATATTACTATTTTGATAGACTATGTTAAATTAGATGAATGTATTAGTCGGGATGAAAGAAATTGTAGTGTCAGCATTTATATATTATACTTTGATATATTGTGTCCCTATTCTTGGCAGAGTGCAACTAGCACATTATGCTTATAGTGACACAATCTATCTTTACATATTACTAATCACAATTCAAATACAAGAAAAACCTGTTTAAAGCTGTCTAGTGCTAATTACACATTATGACAATACTTTACGGTATAATAGAGTGTCTAGTGCTAATTGCACAGTATGACATAATCATGTAGCTATAGGCAGGATAGCGTCAGTGGGTCAGCTGCTATTCTTGGCTGCGTTGCACTTGGGTGATTTCTGGGGAGCGCTACCCGGTAGTGACCGGTCACTTCTGACTTATAGGTTTGCACTGATCCTTTCCTATGTTATATTTTATTATGCTAGTAAGGCTGTAATTTGGAATATAATTTCTATTAATTCAATAATTAGGAGTTATATTATGGGTTGATTAGGTGCTGGGTTTAGTCTTATTACTATGTTATCAGTGCTTTAATATTGGTTTTTACGACTGTCCGTCTAGTTTCCTCCTGTTTGCTAATATGGAGTTGGCAATGGAGTATCCCCACTGCTTCTTGGTGGTGGTGTCTGGGTGCAGCCCGTCCCACAGTTTCCTATAGCGATCATACCTGTTGGTACCCTTGAGATGGTGGATAGAACTTTGCCACCATGGGCCGATCACTCCTGTTTCAGTGTTCATATTGACTAATACCAGGTTAATATGGCGCACCCCCTCATTGATAACGGCCTGTTGTAGCGGGTAAGGGTTAAGTATAAGTGGCTGTCCATTTGTAGGTTTCCCATGGGCCTGGTTGTACCTTAATACTTTAACTCCCACAAGCTGTGCTATGGCCACCGGAGGGGTATTAGGTCTGGCAGTTAGGGCATTTTTGAAGTCCTGGTATTTTGACGTCATCACATCCACCAGATTTGCTACCTCTTGGAAGATTGGAGTTATTGTACTGTTTGAATTAACGTTTGTTAGGTTATTAATTCCTATGGCAGCTATAATGAGGTCGAAATTGTCCATGTCAAGCTCCTCCTCCACCCAGGGACGAAGGGACTCTATAGTGGCTCCGGGTTTTGTTACGACTTTAACATAGATATCTTGGACAGTACCTTCTTTAATTGCTGTTTCTTCTAGTTTCTCCATTATTTTGTTATAGAGGCCTGAGCCCCTGCTGTCCAGGGCCACCAGCACTTTGAACATATTGGTTTCCTTACTGTGGAGTAGTGGAACTGTATACGTATACGTATGGCCGGTGTTGGTGTGTTGTCGTCTGTCCTATGCCACTGCTGGTACTAGTGGTGGAGGGCGCGCTGTAGGCTAGACGAGTAGAGGTGGGGTGGGAGGGGGCAGGTGGGTCGAGGTGTTTGGCGCTGACGCACTACCGACTAAAGACTGCATAATCGTGTAACCCGGCTTACCATCGTAGGAAAAAATACCGACCTGGCCGGCCATCGTAGATAGGTGTACTGTGGGTCTGGGCGCTTGCCGCTATGGTAGTTAGGCTGGCAGTAGAGCTCTGATGTTTTGACGGACCTTTTGAAGGGTAATACCACACATGTTTCTGCCCGGTCGGTCATCATTGAAGTTTTTTATACCGTCCATCAGTGTGTAGCCACTCCCGTATGTAAGGTCAGCCGTGCATTCGGTCAGGTCAAGGTCACCTGTTGAGATAATATAGTCTCTACATCCCTCATTCAAGGTAAACTTGGACATTTGCAGAGCCTCGAGCACCTCCAGTTGTATGGCTTCCGTCCATCTGGCATTCTGTTTCAGCCCTTTGGTGTACTTCTTTGCTTCATAAGGGCAATCTGTGGAGAGGATTTTTGCTGCTAGTGTTGGTTCTTCTGCAGCCATAGCAGCATGGTATTGGAAACCTTGTTCCACGCTACTGAAGTAGAGTCCCTCGTATTTCACCCTAGCTTTAAACATGTTCGACAGCATGCTGTGCCTAGATTGAAATGCTATGGCTTGCTCATTCTCATACTTGACAGTTTTTATGGTTGAGAGTTTGAGCTGCTCAGGTAACTTGTCTAGGGAGTCAGGGGTGTAAGAGTGGTTATCGATGTGGACTGCCTTGGGGGTAAGTCTGACTGTGTGGTTCAGTGCCTTGGCATTAGCAGCCACCACCCTTAGATCCTTGAAGGTGTTCTGCTGGTTGAAAGTCAGGTCATCACCTACTGACAGTCCTTCCCACTGGGGCATATCTCGTAGCTTCTTCACATTCTTGTACAATGTGCCCTTGTGTTGTGGTTTCAAGAAGGTCAGCATGATTGGGCGTGGGTTATCATCACTGGGACCCCCAGGGGGGGGGGCGCCCCATCCTGTGGATATCATTGCAGTCATGGCAGGTTAACCCAGTGCCGAGGTCTGAGAGGAGGGCTGTCACTGCTGCAGAAGGAGAGTTGTACCTGGACTCTTTTATACCTCTCAGGATAATGTTGCATCTTTTTTGAAAGATAAGGTCTTGCTCCTTGTCCTTCTTCATTTGGCCTATCACTATCCTGTTAGTATTGTTCTCACACACTAGGTCTTCACAGATCGCCTCTAGTTTATCTACCCTGGTTTTCAGCTGTTCCAAGTCTGTGACCTTGACTCGGATTTCATCAATTTCAGCACAATTTTGCTCGATTCTTGTGCTATGTGCATTCACATTTTCAAGCAGTTTGGTGACATGCTCACTCGATTCCCTATGTGCACCAAGCACTTTGTTAGTGTTGATGATCAGCAGGTTAAGGGTGTCGGTCATGAGCGTAAATTTGGAATAAAACACACTTTCCAACTCCTTAATCGATTTTGCACCTGGGGATGGTACCACAGAACCATCAATTTCAGGGGGTCTGGGTAGGGGGGGTGTCTCTTTGGGCGGTGAGCTCGATGGTATCAGGGCTGCAATTCTACTAAAGAGAGTCATGCCTGCTCCGGCTCTGGGTGGAGTGGCTTGTAAATATGCCCCAAGGTCATCATCGTCTGCCATTCTGATGCTTTGGAACCTTTGTTTAGTATTACCAGGATAAACTAATATGTCTTATTGTACGCAGGAGAGGTTATAAGGCAGTGCTGTTGTTATGTGGCTGCAAGTGGGCCAATGTATAGGGACGGGTTGACAGGTATAATAATAACACTCAGGTGAGCGGGCTGCACAGGTACACAGGTGAGTCAATGCTGAAGGTATGGGCAATAGCCTGTATTTACACTCACGGACCGCAGGTGCCGGTGTCCTGTTGAAAATGTCTCTAATCCTCTTGAATAATTCTTGGTTAGTAGTTTTAAAAGGTGTAGGTAGCTTCCATGTGATTTGTTGGTCTTGCTCCTCCAATATGGTAGCGGTATCACAGTGGGAATATCCTTAAAACTAGAGTTAGGTGAGAGCGCCCCGGCTTACACGTCCTCCCTACGTGGTAGCCATTCGCAGCTCAATTTTATTCCTCCATTTACCATAGTTAAACCCAATGGGACCCAATTTCTGAGCTGTTCCTGCCCATGGATATCCTTTTAATGAACCCCAACCCATGAATAATATACTTGTACACTATTTGGAACACATTTATGTAGGATTAAGAATTTGGTTAAAATCAGATATACCCACTTCAATTATACCTGTGCATAGAGATGGGGTCATTATCCAACCATTATGCAGGGTTGCTCCAGCTAAAACTCCACGGGTGGGAGACTACTGCCTATTACAAAGCAGTGGCTGCACTGCTGCTGGTAACCCTCAGACAGCTGTCGATAAGGCACTGACAGTGGGAGTGACAGCAGGAGTGACAGCTGGTATTTTGGACTCAACCCGCTGTCAGCTACATTTGATGGATAGAGTAGGGCCTGCCCTAGAGTAGGGCTGTCTGTCAGTAGGAGGAGGATCATGTTAGCATTATTTGAGTACTGCTGTGCACAGGACAGTAGGCAGACGAATACTAATGCAGCATTGTATCTTATTCTGAATGCTTTACTGAGTTCCACATATTCTGCATGCAGATGTATAACATTGTCTGCAGTTGATGGAATCTAATTATCTTTTAGATATTTTATGAAATAGTATCTTAATGAAAGCATTGTATGAAGGTCTATAAAAAATACAACAGCTGCTGCTGTACCTGATATCACACATAGTAAATGTTTTTATATTTCATCAAATTACGATGCATAGGATCATTTTACTTACATTAATATTTCTATTCAGACAAAAGAGAATATGCTTTCCCTGATCTAGCTCATGGGGAATATAAATGAATGAAGAATGTAATCTTGTTTCACATTTCATTTGTTTCATGCAAGTATCAGGGACAAGCCATGCTCAATTTCCAATCTTCCATTTGGCACATCATTGGCTACGAACATTCAATTATCAGCAAAGTGGGCAAAAGTCAAAAGTAACCAACAGCTATTCCTCATGGTTCGCTTAATGACAGTCTATATCTCTATCCATGGACTGTCACAGGCATTTATCCACCTGGAGAACCACACCCAATGACGTCAGCACTTGAAAAGATAAGTGACATGGTTATGTGGACCGAGTCTGAGCTGCTAGTTCATAACCAAGGCTCACCAACATTTATGCAATATTTCGGTTATCCTATATATATTTTCATCTTTCACTATCTATCCCCGAGGAAAGTTGTCTTTATACCTGCCTTGAAGGCTGAGGCACACTTTGAGTCATACCTCAACTGCCTCTAGACTCTGATCTATAGGCCCCTGAGGATGTTTCTTTATACTCCATAGGAACTAGGCCTTAACTAATGGAAAGCCACCTTTCACTCTGCCTCTCTAGTGGCTCCACCTTCATATCAAACTGCTGCAGTTGGGTGGACTGCCTGGATAGACTTGGGACCTGGTTGCATACCAATAGGCTCTGACACAACGCCCCTGTTTTTCCACCCAATCAGAAGTGAGAAGGCACCTTTGAAAAAGTGCTAGCTTAAACGGTGGCTGGAGTAGGTGTGGAGTGATAAGTAGTAAGTAGGGCTGCCACTAGAGGTGCCAGCAGTCACACCTTACATATTGGTGCTGTCAATGCCTTTAGACTGTGGCTAGGACTGGGAAAATGGTTGCCACAGTGGACAGTCTTTTCTCTAGTCATTAGTTGAGTGATGTGATTGGTCCTTTGCTCTCCTGTGTGTAGGGCAGGATGGGGCTGGTTACTCGGGTCCTTTCATGGCGGGGATGTCTGACTGAGATGAGGCTGGGTGCCAGGACAGGAAGTACAGGAGTGAGCTCAGAGCAGTGCCTGATGGGAAGGCAGGGGTGGGGGTATAGGTGTATAGAGGCTGGACAGGTTGGACACCAGGAGGAGGGACGTAGTGGGCAGGTGGGTGGCAGGTACAGCGTACCTTATTAGGGACAGAACAGCACCTTAGTCATTATTGAACACTAACACTGGTAAATGACGGAAGGACAAATAGAGCAAGCAATGGTAGATAATGTTAGCGAGACATTCTAGATGGATTGATAGATTCATATTTTGCAGGAAAATGGGAGGAAAGGCATTTGTTCATTGTTTTATATGTGAGTTTTCATAACTGTCCACATGAAAAATACTATAAGTTTGACTTTCAAAAAGCATGGATCCACTGTTCTAAAACATTCTAAAACTATGTCTGTATCCAATATTCTGTAAGTCTTTAGCTGGCCTTTTAATGTGAGGAATCATCATGCAACTTTCAGAAATGAAGACTTTGATCACAGGGATACACCAGCTTATTCATATCGGTAATTTTCTATGACCGCACAGGCAAGGAAGTAAGCTCGAATAACAAAGGCTTCATGGCTCATGCATATTTTTGTAAATATGGGTAGATGTTCATGCATCTCTCAAATTTGCTGTGTCTTCCTAAAGATATATTTAGTTAAATTGAACTAAAGGCAGCTCAACATGAAATGGAAGCAAGTACATAGGAGTTCATTCTGGTGCACCTGTGTCAAAAATGTTCTATCTGAGAAATGCTATCTTAGTTGTATTTACCTCTACTATTCACGATTCCACATTTAGGATTACAATTTATTTACAAATGATGATAGTTACAGTGCAGGGAAACAATAATATATACTAGATAAATACCTAAATACACTCTCTGCTATCTGTCCTTTCAGTATTGTAAGTTACCATACCACCTCTACTCTTTTTGTTATCAATGATTTTAAGATCAACATGATTAGACATATGGTGGCAATGTTACAGTTAACAATTTGATATTAGATAAACCCACTCAGGGTGTTCAGGTTTATTTATTTCTATGTGCTGTTGACCCTTAGTACAAGTGCTGTACAACTGAAGAATATTGGGGATGTTAATAAACAATATGCTACAAATATCTTCCTTGGTTTTCTTTTGGGCAAGTTATTTTTTTGTGGTGAATGTGTGTACATATGACCCACAAATTACTTGGTACTGATATGGCTCCTAATCACCCTGAAAGGTGGCTCAATCTATACCTCCAAGAGTAGGAGACATGTCAATTACAGTAGAGTGGCCAAAGTGGTGCTGTCAAGCCTCAGACAGCTGTCAATAAGGCAGTGACAGAGGGAGTGACAGCAGGAGTGACGGCTGGTATTTTGAGCGTGACCTGCTGTCAGCATTATTTGATAGATAGAGTAGGGCTTGCACTAGAGTTTGGCTGATAGCATTATTTTAGTTTGCTTTCCCTGGAGATATTGGGTTTCTTTTGGGTCAATGACAAACTGCCTGGAACAGGTGGTTTGTCACAACTAAAACACACACAGAAGTTCAGGCCCCCATTTTTGTGATTGCATATTCAAAAGTGATGAACTCAAAGAACAAAACTCTTTTCAAAAGACTTTTCACCTTAGGAAACCTGTGTCTAAGATATTGGCTGCAACTTTTCAAAGGCAGCATAATTCTATCATGTACTTTTCCTACTGTACCGTCGCAATAAAGCGCTGGTTTAAACAAAGGAGCGGGTCTTTGAAAAGGACTTGGGGTAGAAAGGTCTTGAAATGTTCCTTAAACACTAACATAGGATCTTGAATAAGGGCCTGTCTTGGAGATAAAAGCCCTCCAAGTTGAATTAGCGCTGGGCCGGTGCAATTTCGCGACAGTATGGTATTTGATTTTCTGATTGCCTTCATTCACTATTAACTCTCTATTTCCTCTAATGGCACTGAATGCAGTTGTGGCAAGTAAGGCGTCAGTGGTGCATTTAAACATCATCCAATTCCTTTAGTATTCATACACTCTTGAAGGCTTGGCTAAGTACACATATGTAATCTAGCGAGTAGACTCACCAGGGCAGCATCCATGAGAAAAAAGCACATTAAAGTGTTATGCTGCCCTGTTGCACGTTTAACCTTGGGGAAGTTACTGTACACTACACTGTTTATATTTAAGCTCCAGAACATAGTCAGTATTACCTCGCAAATTGGCGAATAGTACCTTACCTAGTTAGTGATTTTCTAGCTTCCTAGACGACCAGCCTAGATAAGGGTGATAATGTCAGACTGGTCATTACCAACTCACCTTAGTCTTTTCCATTCTAATGAGTATAAGGTTAAGTTCTTTTGAGTAAGGCATTAGTCATATGCTTTGCCTCAGTCAATTTTAAAAAGCTCTTGGTCATGCCTGACCAATATCCCTATGACTTACCTGGAATAACCACTATGTGCTAAGGGGTGGGGAGTAGTATAGTATGTATCGGAACGGGACTAAAGTTAAGTACTGTTTATTACTCAATCGACCTGCAGCCAATCAGAGGCCTCCATTTGGTCACGTGACCGGAAGTGACCTACTTAGGGGATTAGTGGTGACGTCACGTGACCTAGTTAGCCAATCATATGACCTACTTATGGACCGGAAGTGACGTCATATGACCTATTTAGGGGACCGGAAGTGACGTCATATGACCTAATTTAGGATCACGTGACCGGAAGTGACCTGATGAGTCACGTGACCGGAAGTGCCGTCACATGACCTAATGGCCAACCGGAAGTGAGTGACCTCATTGAGGATCACGTGACCGGAAGTGACCTGATTGATCACGTGACCGGAAGAAGAAGTGACGTCACGCGACTTAATGAAGAGATGAGCGTCTTTAAGGGGTCACGCGCTTTAAAATGTGATATCTTTTTTTTTGGAGGAGAAGGAGAGGAGGAGGAGGCGAGTCTCTTATTTTTTTCGGTAAACTAATAAAAAACACTACGATATAAGTTGTTTGTTTTTTTTCATTTTTTATTGTTTTACGAGCGACTGGAAGTGACTTATTGAACTAGGTAGAAGCGTTCTTTAAAGTGTATAAGGGGGGGGGGAGGGGAGGGGAGGGGAGGGAAGGGGAGGGGGGCCCCTTTAAGATGCATGGGGAGGGGGGCACTTTTAGGATGCATGGGGCGGGTGGGGGGGGGAGGGGGGGAGGGGGGAGGGGGGCACTCTAGGGGGGTGGGGGGGCACTCTAAGGGGCGTTTGTCTCTTTTAAGAAAAAAAGAAAAGAAAAAGATTTCAATCAAGAGACACGCTTCTTCCTCTCCCATGTCCTCAGTCAACACTCGAAGGAGTTCAAAAGGTGTACCGCCGGCACCGTCAGCTTCATCTTGCCACATTTTCAACACTCGGAAGGCCCACTCAGCGGGACTTCCTCCGTATTCGCATTCTTCAGCGATCTTATCTAACCTCTCAGGCAACAATTTTAAATGGTCCCCCACCTCTTTCCACCTGCTACCTAGACGTCTGCCGAGGGCGCCCAAGTGCTTATGCATCGCGCGCGAGTCGGGGTTTTCGAAATCCAACCCCTGTCTGTGGAGAAGGGACATCCACTGAGCCAACAGTTCCACGCGTCTAATGCGGGTGAAGACGCGACCGAGCTCTCCCCATCTATGACGATGCGGGGTTTCACCCCACCAGACTCGGAACATCGCCGTACACAGCTCCTCCGGTGTCTTGACACTGCGCTCTACTAGAGCATCCATACGGGCGGCGGTAACTTTTAAGCTACTGCCCAACTCTCTCCAACAGCCGCTCAACTCTTTACCTAGTTGACGAAGCAAGGCGTCGCTATAGGCTAACCGCCGCTGTCCTACCTCTCTGTTCTCCCCATCGGTCTGCCTCGCGCGTCTCACGTCGTCAAGTCGCATTAACTTTTTTTCAGGTGGACAAGGCGGTGAAGGCGAGCTTGAAAGTGGAATAGCTTGAGCCATCTCTTCTCGTCTTGGCGGCGGCGGCGGCGGCGGCGGCGGCGGCGGTGGTGGCGGTGGTGGCGGTGGTGGTGGTGGCGGTGGTGGTGGTAGTAGACGTTACTGTGGTCAGAGGCGATATGGTTTTTTTCCAACAGAAATCAGAGCTTTTATACAGAGGGAGTTTAATCCCATTTCCAACAGCACTCCAGCTGTCTAGCGACCTGTCCGCATGACGCTTTTTCAGCCGCTCCGCTCCTTAAGAGCTCAGATGACGAGGGGTATGTCATCGCTATCCGTGGAGACCAGCTGAAAACGGTGTTTCTTCCTCATCCATAGCCTTACCTCCTACCCCCTACCTGAGGACGTCTCCCTCCCTCTGACATTCATTGTAACAAACGTCAGAGGTCAGGTGAAAATCGGATTTTTTTCATGCACAGCCTTAGTCAGCTGTCACCCCTCCCTATTGAACTAGCCGGCCGCCGCCTGGCCGGCCCGGTCTACTCACCACGGCAGGAGGTGGTGATTTTTTTTTGTCTTACACTTAAGTCGCTCACCACATGCACACGCCTCTACTCACAGACAGACACGTTCGTCTTAGGGGGGGTCCTGCTTCACGCCACACGCCTCCTGTAGTTTTTTTTGTATACACACTCTAAGCTCATCACCGTTAATCCTTTATACAGCTAACGCGCGCTGAATTGCTGAACAGGGTGGTAAGTAGCTTAGCTCATGACAGTGGATCCCTCAAAAAAAGAGGGCAAAGGGATCCAGCTGAAAATGTCATACCTTTTGTCTTTGTGAATGGCCGCCGGTCAGTCGACGGCAGCAACCGCTTAATCCTTTATACAGCTAATGCGCGTTGAATTGCTGAACAGGGTGGTAAGCGGCTTAGCTCATGACAGTCGATCTCTCAAAAGGGGGGAAAGGGATCCAGCTGAAAACGTCATGCCTTATGTCTTTTGTTTCTCTTTGTGAATGGCCGCCGGCCAGCCGGCGGCAGCTGAACAGGGTCAGTAAGTAACAGGGTCGTCCTGGCAATGGCACCCACCAGAGAGTAGACCACCTAGCGCGCCGTCCAACATTCCTACACACCCGCGGTGATTAAAAGCTTGGAGACGTTGTAGTTTCTTATAGGAGCTGCATGAAGGACTCAAGACACGATTGATGTAGGATTAAAACGACCAGCTCTATTTTACATGGTAAATTAGACAACATTGGTCTGGACGGTGGTCTACACAGGTATACGTATAAGAACAACATGGCGGAGTCGCTTGACCGTGACGCTGTCAATGTATTAGTATGTGACCTCGATAACTCTAAGGTGCTACGCTCTGGCCCTACCACAGACAATATAGCAGGGAAGGTGAGCCAGGCTTTACAATATATATTAGCCAAACAAGACGACACGATAAAATCTCTGGATTATGCACATGAGGAGATTCGAGATGTCAAAGCTGAACGGGTAAGGCTTGACAGTGAGGTTACTCAGCTAAGGTCCAAACTGGAAAAGACTCAGCGGCAGGTACGTGTCAACACGCTAGAGATTGAGGAGCTGGGCGTCTCTATAGCAGTTCAGGACCATGCCTCTAGAAGGAAGAACCTCATCATAGAAGGATTACCTTTTACTGCCAGAGAGAAGACTGAAGAGGTGGCATACAGCCTGCTAAAAAAGGTAGATGATGAACTTGACATATATGAGTTGGATTACGCATACCGACAAGGTCCGCCCAATGCTGCTAAGCGCCCGGTAGTGGTAGTGTTTTTGAAGACCTCAACAAGGGACAGACTGATGTCAATGAAAAGCACCCTTAATACCAGCCAGGAGCACAAGCACATCTATGTGAGTGAAGACTCCAACCCACTGATCCGGAAACAGAAGGCAGAGGTGTCGACCATAGCGCGCCTAGCTCATGATGCTAATCTGGACGCAAAGCCGAGGGGTAGAGGTATCCTATACAAGGGCAAATACTACCCACATGGAAACCTATCGTCCCTACCAGAGGAACTGCAATTAGCCAACGCTAGGACAATGGTCACGGACACTTATGTGGCCTATAACTCTCACCTGGCACCCCTGAGTAATTTTTTTCCATGTCAGATCAGATATAATGGTCACATATACAGCTCTGTCGAACAAGGGTTATCCCACCAAAAGGCCATGTTTGCAGGCGCAGGAGCTGAGGGGAAAGCGAGAGATATCATGGACTCCTACACTGCCCTACGAGCAATGAATCTTGCAAAGCTAATAGATTGTCCCGATTGGAGAAGCCAGGACGAGAGGATACTACATGAGCTCAACATGTGCAAATATGAGCAGGATGAAGAACTAAGGGAGATATTAAGGTCGACAAAAACGCGCCTGCTTCTGGAGACAACCGGAAGTCGACACTGGGGCATTGGTGCGAGTATAGGTAGCAAAGCCCTGGAGAAGGGCACATGGAAAGGCAAAAACAGAGGAGGCTACATCCTTATGGAGGTAAGAAGGGAGCTCTTTGGACTTGAAAATCCATCTGCGACAAGGGCACAACCACCTGCGACAACTGCTGCGACACCTGCGACTGAGGTGGTAGAAGTACAGACCCCTTTAGTCACTCAGGCACCATCTACTCCTCCAGTGAGTGTGGGTCAGCTACCTCCAGGGCAAGCACCATTAACTCCAAGAACCACAGCAGCAGAGGTACCTACACGAGTAACACCAGCCTCCCCTGCCACGCCCACCTCTACAACCCCGACCAGTCAGGCCAGAAAGCAAGCACCACCCCCTCCTCCAGGGTCTGTCACAAGGCCTATACAAGATGCACGGTACATGAACGAGTCAATAATTGGACTGATTACAGACAGTGCAACAGCTCAATAAGCAGTAGCCGCTGCGGCTTATAGAGCAGGAGGAGGCATCCCCTTTGACCTCAACAAAAGCCTATCACCACATGTAGTTACTCCAGAGAGGGAGAGAAGACATGCACATCTCACAACCGAAACAACCACAACGAGCAGCCAGCAACAAAGATCCTCCTCCAGGGTCAGCATGGGTACGACAGCCCCACCCCCAACCTCTGGCTCCAAGGTCAACATTCGGGAGAGCAAGTTAAATCCACACAAGAAAACTAAAGACAGTATCCAGATAGCGTCCAGAATTAAGGGATATCTAAGCCTGAAAAAAACACCTACTAAGTAAAAGGTGCTCTCCGCCAAAGGTAACAATATAGTTTCATATTAATATTAATGTGAAATTATATACCTGCACCACCATCCTTATATGGAAGAGACGCGCGTGGCATATTGACAGTAATGCTAATGTATAGTGTAAACATGCTAAGGTGCCTATTAGGGAATCAGAGTACATGTCCTCCTAAAGGCTAGACTAGACACTCACATGTAGTTATGTAAGGGTGATCAAAGCCAGCACCACAGGGGGCGGCTCTATGTAACGGACCACACTCAGAATATTATGTAACATAACAGCTGTGTTCGCCACACATAGCGCCAAGTGACTCACACAAAGAATGTGTACGGTATAACCATTTACTATTCACAATAGCTTAATGTATTAATTCCTTATATATAAACTTATCATTACTATGATTTATTCTTTTCTCCTCTTTGCTTCATAATGTTTAAATACACGTATGACATTTGGAATGTCTTGGACGCATTGCTCTTCAAATGGAAGCCATAGCCTATCGATCATTCAGATTCAGTCACCCTCATCTTCACTCATATCACCTCATTGCCATACCTCTCAGAACTCGTGCAAGGGTACACAATGGTTATGTTAAATAACATATGTAACGCTAAGGGTCTCCTTTTTACATGTATTAACGCAAGGTCAGCATATCCAAAAAGGGTTAATATAAAAAAGTTTATTTCACATACGGATATGACAGGAATTGTTGAATCCTGGCTAAATCCAACTGTTACTGATACCATGATGCACTTACCTGGCTACCAGTTCTTTAGGCTAGACCGATTTCCCATATTGGAT
Source organism: Harmothoe impar (assembly GCA_947462335.1). Classification (NCBI taxonomy): domain Eukaryota; kingdom Metazoa; phylum Annelida; class Polychaeta; order Phyllodocida; family Polynoidae; genus Harmothoe; species Harmothoe impar. The sequence goes on from OX381710.1 coordinate 9,034,957, forward strand.
AAGACGGCTGCTGGTTTAATGTTATATATGAGGGATACCTACACTGCAGAGGTCGATAAAGCCTCTAGCTGTATAACATGTGAATATGAGATACTCTGTGTTGATGTGGAGATTGGGAATATTAAATATAAAATATATGTGTGTTATCGTCCGCCGAAAAAAGATATGCTGAGTATGCAGTCTTTATACAAGAAACTAACTGAACTTATTAAACTCGTCACAAAAAATAGGAAAATTATTGTCTTAGGTGATATTAATGTAGACCTTTTAACACGTAAAGATATAGAGGAATCTGATGTTGAGAATTTTTGTACTAATAACGACATGTGCCAGTTAATTAATGAAGTGACGCGCCCTAAGTCTGGAAGTCTGTTAGACCACATATATATTAACGATAGGATACACAATGTCTGTGAGTTTGGTACAATTGATTTTCACATAGCTGACCACACTCCTGTTTTTATACTTATTAAATGTATTAGGACTAAAATTAAAAAGAAAGTCATCAAAGCTAGGTCGTATAAGCACTATGATGTACTGCGCTTTAAGAATATGCTTTTAGAGGTTAAATGGGACGACATACTTGTAGTAAATGACCTAGATGTGTTATGGAATAATATTTTATGTGCTATTAGGACATGCTTAGATATTATATGTCCCATAAGGACCATGGTGCTACCGGTATACAAGCCTGAATGGCTGACTCCTGATATTATTAATGCCATGCAGTATAGAGATGCTTTGTATGCTGATGCCCGTGCATCAGGGGATGAAGATGACTGGAGGATTGCTGATTTCCATAGAAATAGAGTAGAATCTCAAATTTTTTATAGTCGGAAAAATACCGTCAGCTTCATCTTGCCACATTTTCAACACTCGGAAGGCCCACTCAGCGGGACTTCCTCCGTATTCGCATTCTTCAGCGATCTTATCTAACCTCTCAGGCAACAATTTTAAATGGTCCCCCACCTCTTTCCACCTGCTACCTAGACGTCTGCCGAGGGCGCCCAAGTGCTTATGCATCGCGCGCGAGTCGGGGTTTTCGAAATCCAACCCCTGTCTGTGGAGAAGGGACATCCACTGAGCCAACAGTTCCACGCGTCTAATGCGGGTGAAGACGCGACCGAGCTCTCCCCATCTATGACGATGCGGGGTTTCACCCCACCAGACTCGGAACATCGCCGTACACAGCTCCTCCGGTGTCTTGACACTGCGCTCTACTAGAGCATCCATACGGGCGGCGGTAACTTTTAAGCTACTGCCCAACTCTCTCCAACAGCCGCTCAACTCTTTACCTAGTTGACGAAGCAAGGCGTCGCTATAGGCTAACCGCCGCTGTCCTACCTCGCTGTTCTCCCCATCGGTCTGCCTCGCGCGTCTCACGTCGTCAAGTCGCATTAACTTTTTTTCAGGTGGACAAGGCGGTGAAGGCGAGCTTGAAAGTGGAATAGCTTGAGCCATCTCTTCTCGTCTTGGCGGCGGCGGCGGCGGCGGCGGCGGCGGCGGTGGTGGCGGTGGTGGTGGTGGCGGTGGTGGTGGTAGTAGACGTTACTGTGGTCAGAGGCGATATGGTTTTTTTCCAACAGAAATCAGAGCTTTTATACAGAGGGAGTTTAATCCCATTTCCAACAGCACTCCAGCTGTCTAGCGACCTGTCCGCATGACGCTTTTTCAGCCGCTCCGCTCCTTAAGAGCTCAGATGACGAGGGGTATGTCATCGCTATCCGTGGAGACCAGCTGAAAACGGTGTTTCTTCCTCATCCATAGCCTTACCTCCTACCCCCTACCTGAGGACGTCTCCCTCCCTCTGACATTCATTGTAACAAACGTCAGAGGTCAGGTGAAAATCGGATTTTTTTCATGCACAGCCTTAGTCAGCTGTCACCCCTCCCTATTGAACTAGCCGGCCGCCGCCTGGCCGGCCCGGTCTACTCACCACGGCAGGAGGTGGTGATTTTTTTTTGTCTTACACTTAAGTCGCTCACCACATGCACACGCCTCTACTCACAGACAGACACGTTCGTCTTAGGGGGGGTCCTGCTTCACGCCACACGCCTCCTGTAGTTTTTTTTGTATACACACTCTAAGCTCATCACCGTTAATCCTTTATACAGCTAACGCGCGCTGAATTGCTGAACAGGGTGGTAAGTAGCTTAGCTCATGACAGTGGATCCCTCAAAAAAAGAGGGCAAAGGGATCCAGCTGAAAATGTCATACCTTTTGTCTTTGTGAATGGCCGCCGGTCAGTCGACGGCAGCAACCGCTTAATCCTTTATACAGCTAATGCGCGTTGAATTGCTGAACAGGGTGGTAAGCGGCTTAGCTCATGACAGTCGATCTCTCAAAAGGGGGGAAAGGGATCCAGCTGAAAACGTCATGCCTTATGTCTTTTGTTTCTCTTTGTGAATGGCCGCCGGCCAGCCGGCGGCAGCTGAACAGGGTCAGTAAGTAACAGGGTCGTCCTGGCAATGGCACCCACCAGAGAGTAGACCACCTAGCGCGCCGTCCAACATTCCTACACACCCGCGGTGATTAAAAGCTTGGAGACGTTGTAGTTTCTTATAGGAGCTGCATGAAGGACTCAAGACACGATTGATGTAGGATTAAAACGACCAGCTCTATTTTACATGGTAAATTAGACAACATTGGTCTGGACGGTGGTCTACACAGGTATACGTATAAGAACAACATGGCGGAGTCGCTTGACCGTGACGCTGTCAATGTATTAGTATGTGACCTCGATAACTCTAAGGTGCTACGCTCTGGCCCTACCACAGACAATATAGCAGGGAAGGTGAGCCAGGCTTTACAATATATATTAGCCAAACAAGACGACACGATAAAATCTCTGGATTATGCACATGAGGAGATTCGAGATGTCAAAGCTGAACGGGTAAGGCTTGACAGTGAGGTTACTCAGCTAAGGTCCAAACTGGAAAAGACTCAGCGGCAGGTACGTGTCAACACGCTAGAGATTGAGGAGCTGGGCGTCTCTATAGCAGTTCAGGACCATGCCTCTAGAAGGAAGAACCTCATCATAGAAGGATTACCTTTTACTGCCAGAGAGAAGACTGAAGAGGTGGCATACAGCCTGCTAAAAAAGGTAGATGATGAACTTGACATATATGAGTTGGATTACGCATACCGACAAGGTCCGCCCAATGCTGCTAAGCGCCCGGTAGTGGTAGTGTTTTTGAAGACCTCAACAAGGGACAGACTGATGTCAATGAAAAGCACCCTTAATACCAGCCAGGAGCACAAGCACATCTATGTGAGTGAAGACTCCAACCCACTGATCCGGAAACAGAAGGCAGAGGTGTCGACCATAGCGCGCCTAGCTCATGATGCTAATCTGGACGCAAAGCCGAGGGGTAGAGGTATCCTATACAAGGGCAAATACTACCCACATGGAAACCTATCGTCCCTACCAGAGGAACTGCAATTAGCCAACGCTAGGACAATGGTCACGGACACTTATGTGGCCTATAACTCTCACCTGGCACCCCTGAGTAATTTTTTTCCATGTCAGATCAGATATAATGGTCACATATACAGCTCTGTCGAACAAGGGTTATCCCACCAAAAGGCCATGTTTGCAGGCGCAGGAGCTGAGGGGAAAGCGAGAGATATCATGGACTCCTACACTGCCCTACGAGCAATGAATCTTGCAAAGCTAATAGATTGTCCCGATTGGAGAAGCCAGGACGAGAGGATACTACATGAGCTCAACATGTGCAAATATGAGCAGGATGAAGAACTAAGGGAGATATTAAGGTCGACAAAAACGCGCCTGCTTCTGGAGACAACCGGAAGTCGACACTGGGGCATTGGTGCGAGTATAGGTAGCAAAGCCCTGGAGAAGGGCACATGGAAAGGCAAAAACAGAGGAGGCTACATCCTTATGGAGGTAAGAAGGGAGCTCTTTGGACTTGAAAATCCATCTGCGACAAGGGCACAACCACCTGCGACAACTGCTGCGACACCTGCGACTGAGGTGGTAGAAGTACAGACCCCTTTAGTCACTCAGGCACCATCTACTCCTCCAGTGAGTGTGGGTCAGCTACCTCCAGGGCAAGCACCATTAACTCCAAGAACCACAGCAGCAGAGGTACCTACACGAGTAACACCAGCCTCCCCTGCCACGCCCACCTCTACAACCCCGACCAGTCAGGCCAGAAAGCAAGCACCACCCCCTCCTCCAGGGTCTGTCACAAGGCCTATACAAGATGCACGGTACATGAACGAGTCAATAATTGGACTGATTACAGACAGTGCAACAGCTCAATAAGCAGTAGCCGCTGCGGCTTATAGAGCAGGAGGAGGCATCCCCTTTGACCTCAACAAAAGCCTATCACCACATGTAGTTACTCCAGAGAGGGAGAGAAGACATGCACATCTCACAACCGAAACAACCACAACGAGCAGCCAGCAACAAAGATCCTCCTCCAGGGTCAGCATGGGTACGACAGCCCCACCCCCAACCTCTGGCTCCAAGGTCAACATTCGGGAGAGCAAGTTAAATCCACACAAGAAAACTAAAGACAGTATCCAGATAGCGTCCAGAATTAAGGGATATCTAAGCCTGAAAAAAACACCTACTAAGTAAAAGGTGCTCTCCGCCAAAGGTAACAATATAGTTTCATATTAATATTAATGTGAAATTATATACCTGCACCACCATCCTTATATGGAAGAGACGCGCGTGGCATATTGACAGTAATGCTAATGTATAGTGTAAACATGCTAAGGTGCCTATTAGGGAATCAGAGTACATGTCCTCCTAAAGGCTAGACTAGACACTCACATGTAGTTATGTAAGGGTGATCAAAGCCAGCACCACAGGGGGCGGCTCTATGTAACGGACCACACTCAGAATATTATGTAACATAACAGCTGTGTTCGCCACACATAGCGCCAAGTGACTCACACAAAGAATGTGTACGGTATAACCATTTACTATTCACAATAGCTTAATGTATTAATTCCTTATATATAAACTTATCATTACTATGATTTATTCTTTTCTCCTCTTTGCTTCATAATGTTTAAATACACGTATGACATTTGGAATGTCTTGGACGCATTGCTCTTCAAATGGAAGCCATAGCCTATCGATCATTCAGATTCAGTCACCCTCATCTTCACTCATATCACCTCATTGCCATACCTCTCAGAACTCGTGCAAGGGTACACAATGGTTATGTTAAATAACATATGTAACGCTAAGGGTCTCCTTTTTACATGTATTAACGCAAGGTCAGCATATCCAAAAAGGGTTAATATAAAAAAGTTTATTTCACATACGGATATGACAGGAATTGTTGAATCCTGGCTAAATCCAACTGTTACTGATACCATGATGCACTTACCTGGCTACCAGTTCTTTAGGCTAGACCGATTTCCCATATTGGATAAGACGGCTGCTGGTTTAATGTTATATATGAGGGATACCTACACTGCAGAGGTCGATAAAGCCTCTAGCTGTATAACATGTGAATATGAGATACTCTGTGTTGATGTGGAGATTGGGAATATTAAATATAAAATATATGTGTGTTATCGTCCGCCGAAAAAAGATATGCTGAGTATGCAGTCTTTATACAAGAAACTAACTGAACTTATTAAACTCGTCACAAAAAATAGGAAAATTATTGTCTTAGGTGATATTAATGTAGACCTTTTAACACGTAAAGATATAGAGGAATCTGATGTTGAGAATTTTTGTACTAATAACGACATGTGCCAGTTAATTAATGAAGTGACGCGCCCTAAGTCTGGAAGTCTGTTAGACCACATATATATTAACGATAGGATACACAATGTCTGTGAGTTTGGTACAATTGATTTTCACATAGCTGACCACACTCCTGTTTTTATACTTATTAAATGTATTAGGACTAAAATTAAAAAGAAAGTCATCAAAGCTAGGTCGTATAAGCACTATGATGTACTGCGCTTTAAGAATATGCTTTTAGAGGTTAAATGGGACGACATACTTGTAGTAAATGACCTAGATGTGTTATGGAATAATATTTTATGTGCTATTAGGACATGCTTAGATATTATATGTCCCATAAGGACCATGGTGCTACCGGTATACAAGCCTGAATGGCTGACTCCTGATATTATTAATGCCATGCAGTATAGAGATGCTTTGTATGCTGATGCCCGTGCATCAGGGGATGAAGATGACTGGAGGATTGCTGATTTCCATAGAAATAGAGTAGAATCTCAAATTTTTTATAGTCGGAAAAATAAAATAGATTTATTATTACAGCACAGGAAAAATGACCCTGCTAAATTTTGGGAGGGTATTCAGAAATTATTACCTGTAAAAACCAAGGCTACTTTCCTTAAGCTCAGACATAGTTTAACTAAAGAATTAATTCCTCCCAGCGAATGCTCCAGTTATGTGAACACCTTCTTTGCAGATGTTGGTTCTAACCTAGCGGCCCTGCTGCCACCTGTCGATATTAATGTGAACTATGAGGCTCCGAGAGGTGTTCCAGCGCAGCGAGCGTGTCTTATGGGACCGGTTAGCTATTTAGATATGATTAAATCAATTAAAAAGATTAAGGATAATAAACCGTCTAGTATTAAACATATGAAGGCATATGTGCTAAAGGACGCCTTTATGGCTATACCTGATATTATTATGTGTTACTTTAACAAATGTCTAGTGAGCGCATACTTTCCTGATAGCTGGAAGATAGCCACAGTCTTGCCTATCCCTAAGAAACCAAATTCCCTAGATGTTAGTGATTTAAGACCTATAAGTTTGCTACCGTTACCTGGTAAGATGTTGGAAAAGTTAATATGTGTTAGGCTTCAAAAGTATATGGAAGACCACGCATTGTTGACGCCCTACCAGCATGGTTACAGATCAGGCCACTCTACAGTCTCAGCTATTACTTCTCATCTTAACTACATTATAAGCAATATTATTAATAACAAGCCTACCCTATCCCTATATTTAGATTACAAGAAGGCGTTTGATACTGTATCACATTTAATTATGATTAAAAAACTATCGGGTTTTGGACTTAGCGTAAAAACATGTAACTGGTTTACTAGCTATTTAACTAATAGGAAGCAGTGTACCATAGCCAATGATTGTATTTCAGACCTTAAGGATGTTACCTATGGTGTACCACAGGGTTCTGTCCTAGGTCCTGTATTATTCTCTATTTATATAAATTCCCTCCCAGAAATTGATGATTTTAATATTTGTTTATATGCAGATGATGCCGTAATATCTCTACAAGATCCTGTAAAAATGCAATCATCCCTTGATAAATTGTCTGTATGGTGCAAGCAAAATAGTCTCACAGTTAATGAGAAAAAAACGAAATGGATGTTATATAATAATATACATAAATATGACCCTGTTTTAAAGCTGAATGATGTAATACTAGAAAGAGTGAATACCTTCCCCTATTTGGGTATTACTTTAGATACCAATTTGAAGTTTATTGACCACCGCCTATGTGTTATGGCAAGTATAAGACATAAGATCAGACAGCTCAGGAAGGTCAGAGATCACACTGATGAGGATACTGCCTTAACTATATATAAGTCTATGGTATTGCCAACAATAGATTACGCTGATTTTATTTGGGATAGAGATAATAAGGGGGAAACGGAGGATTTACAGAAATTACAGAATAAGGGTCTTCGTGTAGTATATAAAGTTAAATTAGAGAAAAACCCATTAATGGATACACAGAAACTACATGATAAAAGTGGCTGCGAGAGACTTATATATAGAAGAGACAAACACTTGTTGTATTATGCCTTTAGTTTAAAAAAGGATCCTGTGTACTTAGATGTAAGAGCCCTTCCCACAAGGCGTAATCAGGGTATCAGGCTCAAGGTGCCAAGGTCTTTAAAGCCAATAGTATTACGTAGTGTTCTATATAGAGGTATAACAAGGTGGAACGAGTTGAAGCCAATGTATACTGAAATCGAGACCCTCTGGAAGTTCAAATTAGCAATCAAGAAGGACTACCCTCGCTGCTTTATGAACGTTAATTAAATCTCATATAACATGCGGACACTCATCTCATCTCATCTCATCAGAAACATTATGGTATAATTATGAAAACTCTTTTTTGTAAGCCATGTAAGTAGTATTGTATGTATCGGAACGGGACTATAGTTAAGTACTGTTTATTACTCAATCGACCTGCAGCCAATCAGAGGCCTCCCTTTTGGCGGGAAATTCAAAAGCAGCCAATGAGAGGCCTCCCTTTTGGCGGGAAATTCAAATAGGTCACGTGACCGGAAGTGACCTACTTCCGGTCACGTGACCTTTGGGCGGGAAATTCAAATAGGTCACGTGACCGGAAGTGACCTACTTAAGAGGGTCACGTGACCACCATGTTGGCGGGAAATTCAAATAGGTCACGTGACGGGAAGTGACCTACTTAAGGGGGTCACGTGACTACTAGGTTGGCTTTCAAAATAAGTCACTTGAGATTTTGATGGATAAATAAATTTAAAAAAAGAAAAAAAAAGCAAGCTGAAAAAGCTTGCTAAAAAATAATTTAAAAATGCGGCTCTTTTTTTCTAGGAGGGGGGGAGAGGGGCACTCTGGGGGGCACTCTTTAAGATGCATGGGGGGGGGAGGGGGGGAGGGGGGGAGGGGCAGGGTTTTTTTAAGAGTGAGACTCGCTTCTCTGCCCTCTCTAAAAGAGAGGGCAGAGAGGCGAGTCTACTTACAATGAAAGGTATCATGATCGCGTTTATGATGATGTGCATCTCTTGCTGGCTAGACTTTCAAGCAAATTTGCTAAAGTCCAGCCCGTTATTGAATGTCCGGCCTAGCCTGACCCTCAGTAGAACAGTCCTTGACCCATCTATTATAGTCTAGCAGCGCCTGACCCTTGTATGAGAGTAGTATTGGCGACATTGGCTGACTCTGATATTTACCTGTGTGTACGGAGAGAGGAGAGGGTTCACAGCCACAGCTCTCTTAAGGCAAAGCTTGCGCTTATAGAGCACTACTAGTGGAGGTCTGGATAAGGAAGCTATGGCGGTTGTCTTCAAAAAAAATAAAAAATAGCCATGGCACATGTCGATGTCGCTTAATTATGCTCATATCTCGTGTCGATTTTAAGAATTGCTCATGTCACCTGTCACTATGTTTTTCAAGCTTCATGTCAAATGTCACTAGACCTCATGTCGAATGTCGATTCTAAGAAACAGATATGTCACCATCTCGAATTTAGCGGTCTACATTGCCGCTGCTGTTGCTGCTGCTGTCGGTGCTGCTGCTTGTGCTGCTCGTGCAGCTGCTGCAGCTGCTGACAGCTGCTGCTGCTTGTACTGCTCGTGCAGCTGCTGCAGTTGCTGACGATGTCACGGATGCTGTTGACAGATGCTGCTGCTTGTGCTACTCGTGCAGCAGCTGCTGCTGCTGCTGCTGCTGACGATGTCACGGATGCTGCTGACAGATGCTGCTGCTTGTGCTGCTTGTGCAGCTGCTGCAGCAGCTGCTGCTTGTGCTGATCGTGCTGCTGCTGCTGACGATGTCACGGATGCTGCACGAGACCGAGTAGCCGCTATTACTAATGCTACTAATACTAGTATGAGAAAATACATTTAGTCAGTTGACTAAATCAAGGAGGTTTTCTGACTTCAGTGGATCGTTTAGCCATCGGCCACAGGCAAAACTTGAAACCATTTTATACATGGGACAATTGGCAGAGTCGAAACATGTTGGTACGATGGGGTCGATCATGTTCATCATCAGTTCAGGCAAAGGAAGTGTGTCGACAGCACGCGAAAACTTCATGTCCGGATGTTTCAACACAACACTTTTTATCACACTCACACAGCTGCTTTGAAGAGTGAATCCTTGACCAAACTTGAGCTTTTCCAACACAGCTTTGGCCTCCTTCTGTGCAGTAAGGGATCTCTCTTTCGGGGTCATCGCAGTGCTGGCTAGCATGTCCTCAAAGTCTTTAACATAATGTTCCAACGGGCTACAAATGATGTACTCCAGATCATCGTCCGCATATGTCGTCTCCTCGCACCATACTTCTTTTGTTTCGAATTCCGTCATTTTCTGAACAATCTCCTCGTGAGTGCGTTGCATATATCGAAGCTTCTTCAAAGACCAGATAACTTGTATGCCGAACGCTGAAAAACCTGAAGGAATTTCACCACTACAGTCACGCCAACTATACGGAGCTAAGAAAAATAGCTCCAACAAAATTTTCTCCCTCTGTCCAAATGAAACTACTTCCGTTCCGATGAAGTTGAAGCATGCTTCTATCCATTGCTCCTTGGTGACGTCCTTCCAATGTTTCTTTACCTCACATGCATCATAGGGCACTGTTTCTCTTCTTGCTTCTAGTGGGAGTTGCTTTTTCTTTCTTGGACTCATTTGGAGAGTTTCGATGCTCTGTAGCGTCGACACTTCGATAAGAAAAGAAGCTGTAAAGGTAGAAATAACCCTCATAACATGCTGAGCGAGCGTGGAGTGGACGATGCTACGATGATGAAGGGCGAGTCGAGAAAGTGTGATGAGTGAGAGCAGCGTTTCACTCCTTATGTACCCTGTCCTAGATAATCCTCTTAAACAGCTGAAAAGACTCTCTCAGTACAGAGTCTCTACTCAATTAAGTGATCTGTTAAGTAAGTTTTCACATGCTACTTGACTACTGCAGGGGGGTTTAGACTTAAGCAGCTTAGTGCACACACGTGTCTGTTAGAAAGCTACCTGCACACCTGCCTTCCTTTTTCACTAGTATTTACCCCTTGCCGACTAATAAGGCACCTATACACGTGTCAGCCTCCTTATATACGTCATTCTTCCTCTCGAGAGGAAGAAGCGTGTCTCTTCGTTTTTTTTGTTTAAGAAGTGAGGGTCTTTAAGATCACGTGCCTGGAAGCGACTTGATGAAGCAAGTGACTAGAAGCGACGACGTCACATGCTTTTAATGAGGGGATCAGCTGTGACTGGCGGCGGGGGCGGCGGTGGCAGCGGCGGTGGTGCTGGTGGTGGTGGTAGTAGACGTTACTGTGGTCAAAGGTGATATGGTTTTTTTCCAACAGAAATCAGAGCTTTTATACAGAGGGAGTTTAATCCTATTTCCAACAGCACCCCAGCTGTCCAGCAGCCGCTCCGCTCCGTAAGAGCTTCTTAAGAGCTTAGATGACGAGGGGCGTGTCATCATCATCTTTGGTGGCCAGCTGAAAATGGTGTTTTTTCTTTATCCATTAGCCTTACCTCCTACTCCCTACCTGAGGACGACTCTCTCCCCCTTTAGCATTCATTGTAACAAACGTCAGAGGTCAGGTGAAAATCTGATTTTCATGCACAGCCTTAGTCAGCTGTCACTCCTATTGAACTAGCTAGCCGCCGCCGGCCGGTCTACTCACCCCAGCTGTCCAGCAGCCGCTCCGCTCCGTAAGAGCTTCTTAAGAGCTTAGATGCCGAGGGGTATGTCATCGCCATCTGTGGTGGCCAGCTGAAAATGGTGTTTTTTTTCCTTATCCATTAGCCTTACCTCCTACCCCCTACCTGAGGACAACTCTCTCCCCCTTTGGCATTCATTGTAACAAACGTCAGAGGTCAGGTGAAAATCGGATTTTCATGCACAGCCTTAGTCAGCTGTCACCCCTATTGAACTAGCCGGCCGCCGCCGGCCAGTCTACTCACCACGGCAGGAGGCGGTGATTTTTTTTTGTTTTACACTTAAGTCGCTCACCACATGCACACGACTCTACTCACAGACAGACACTCCCGTCTTAGGGGGTCCTGCTTCACACTACACGCCTCCTGTAGTTTTTTTGTATACACACTCTAAGCTCATGACTGCTTAATCCTTTATACAGCTAATGCGCGTTGAATTAGTACAGTCGGTACACCGCCCGCTCATGGCAGTCCATCTCTCAAAAAAAAAGAGGGAGGGGGGAAAGAGATCCAGCTGAAAACGTCATGACTTATGTCTTTTGTTTCTCTTTGGGAATGTCCGCCGGTCAGCTGGCGGCAGCAACTGCTTAATCCTTTATACAGCTAACGCACGTTGAATTGCTGAACAAGGCAGTAAGTAGCTTAGCTCGTGTCAGTCGATCTCTCAAAGGGGCGGGGGAAAGGGATCCAGCTGAAAACGTCATACTTTATGACTTTTTGTTTCTCTTTGTGAATGGTCACCGGTCAGCCGGCGGCAGCTGAAGAGAGCTGTAAGTAGCTTAGCTCTAGAAGCGAGAAGGCGTATATAAGAGGCCTGGAAACACCCGTTCACTCACTCAGTCTTTTGCTGCTCTCTACAGGCACCACCATGAGCAAAACACAACAACTACTGTCGTCCAAGGATCTAATCGAGTTCAACAACAAGAAGAATACGCAGAACGGTGATCGTTTACTGTCAGCGTCTCCTCTTGCTACTGAAATTGAGACTACCGCCGCAACCGCTTGGTCTTATCACCCTCCCGCTGTAGCGAGCGCACACAGCAGTAGTAGCGACGTTGTTACACTCGCGACGGTTGTTGCTGCTGAGCACGCTGCTGCTGCTACTGCTGCGCCTGCTGCGGCTGCTAGTGATCTTCGTGCTGCTAGTGCTGCTGCTACTGCTGCTGCTGCTGCTGTTGCTGCTGCCGCGCCTGTTACTGCTGTGCCTGCTGCTGCTGCTGCCGCGCCTGTTACTGCTGTGCCTGCTGCTGCTGCTGCTGCTGCTGCCGCGCCTGTTACTGCTGCGCTTGCTGAGGCGGCTGTGCCTGCTGCTGCTGTGCCTGCTACTGCTGCGCCTGCTACTGCTGCACTTGCTAGCGCTGCGCTTGCTCCTGCTGCTGCTGCTGCTGCTGCTCCTGCTGCTGCTGCTACTGCTGCTGCTGCTACACCTCTTGCTGCGACTACCGCTACTAGTACTGACACGCAGTACGTTGCACAGAACCTCTCCACTGCTTCATCAACCGACGCCATCAACGCTGCTCGCGCTGAGACTTACAGCTATTCGGACACTCAGCCCCAGCAGCGCGTAGTAGACATACATGTCCTAAAGCAACAGGGTGAAACAGAGAACGACGCTGACGACGAGGCGTACGAGGAACCCGAAGGGACACGGGCGCACAGTCCGTTTTTTGACCTCATTTCCACTGGTAGTGCGTCCGGTCCGTGGCGACTGCCCTCACCAATACCTTACGAAGTCATGTGGTTGCCCTGTTCCGACAACGAGTCGTCTGATACCAGCGCAGACGCTGCTCCTGTTATTGGTTCTGCTGCAGTAGTACCTGTATCATCATACTTCAAAGCAGAGCCGTTAGGATACTTGTCAGACGCTATGCTACTGAAAATAAGCGGTAAGTTGCCGACATCAGATTACATACGGTTAGGTTCATTCCTTGAAGTGAACTTGAAGGATATGGGATATCTCAGTTGTGAGACAAGTGTCATAACTCAAGCTAGAGAAATGTTCACTACTTGGTACCAGAAAAGTTGTACTAGTAGGTGGAAGGACCTAGCCGCCGCCTTGGAAGAATCTTACCGTATGGACCTCATCAAATTCTCACGTGAGTACATGGACAAGCATGACATGTGGGATGGCTTAGAGAGTGGAGACATGGAGTGGAAAGTGCAGAAATATTTCTCTCTTTTAGCTGAGCTCTGCCCTAGAGACTGGAAGACCATAGGGATCTACTTAGGGTTGACTTCTCATGAAGTAACTTCCATCTCTCAACCTGTGCCTTCTGACAGGACTGTGAAGAACCCTGTCTATGAAGTGCTGAAAGCTTGGAAGTACAACGAGACGTCTGAGCCTATGGCTCTGATGAAAGTGTTGGAAGACTACATGGGACGCGGCGACGTCGCAATGTATGTTCAAGGGTTGTATGCAGCTGTACCCAAAGAAATAAAAGTGAGCTGTGACACACCAGTGTTGACGACTCTCGTCTGATCCCTGCAGTAAGATGGACATCTGTTGAAATCGATCCTACACTACAGACGTCTTTCACTATGCTAATAGCATCGTGTGGTAAGAGGCGTCTAGTATTCGAAGTGATAAACAACGTTTATTTTTTTAATATTTGGTAAATAAGTGAAAAAAACAAAAAAAAGAAAAACATGCCGCAGGACGTTTGCGAAAAGTGTTTCAAAATTTTTAAAAGACCGTACAATCACGAGCGACCCGTAGAAAAATGAAGAACGATACCTAAGTTTTGCCCTCTATGCAGCGATGTCGGCTAGCGTCGCATACGACTTTCCGGGGTAGGAGGGGCAGCGTATGTCAGAGAATCCGACGCAGATTCCGACCCCTTGTTAGACCGAGTTTAAAATCACATAAACGAGAACGCCAAAGTCATCGAGAAAGCTGTGCTAGAAGTTTACCGACCAACCTTAGCGAAGTTACATGTAGCGATAGGTGAAGCTCTCCTGCTAGAGGAAGCGACATTCACCCCTTCTCCAGGCGGCTTCGCTGCAGCTCACACCAGACAACCGTTAGTTCAACTGAAGAAGCGGCTTCTGAGATACATCTGTCAAGCTCCAGTCGTACGCTTCAACTCGGAGAGTTACGACTTGAACCTGATCAAAAAATACGCCTTCACTCGTTATTTGCCTCCGGAGACCGAAGAAACCAACAATTCAGCGTCATAAAGAAAAGCAATCAATAGTTGACGTAGTAGTCAACTTTTTTAGCACTTGGTTACAGCTACGCGAATTATTTGCGAGCTTTCACTACAAACGAAGAGAAAGGTTGCTTTACTTACGAATGGATGACGTATACCAAGAAACTAGTAAACAAAAAACCCCTGCCACTGAGATCGACTTTTGACAGCGAACTGACGGGCGTCAAAATGGCCGAAATCCGACTACGCCACATGTCAGAAAGTTTAGTATGACAAGAAGAAGCAAACTATGACAGATTACTTGATCCACTACAACAACGAAGACGTCAAATCTTTCATAGAAGCTTTTTGAAAAAATCACGCTATTTTTTTCCAACATAGCAGCATTGTCATGTTGAAAGACGCCATCTCTCTCGCCAGTTTGACTTTACAAGACCTCTTCCAAAAACCCTATAAGCTGTGTTCACAACGTTCCCTCCGTTCGACGCCGTCCTCCACGCTCTGATCAAAGAAAATGTAGTCAGTGGTCCTTCCATCATCTTCCATAGATTTCACGAGAAAGAGTGTATAGGTGTCTTATAAGTCGGCAGAGGGTGAATACTAGTGAAAAAAGGAAGGCGCGTGTGCAAGTAGCTTTTTCTAACAGACATGTGTGTGAACTAAGCTGCTTAAGTCTAAACCCACCTGCAGTAGAAGCTCTGTACTTAGAGAGTCTTTTCAGCTGTTTAAGAGGCTTATCTAGGACAGGGTACATAAGGAGTGAAACGCCGCTGTCACCAGTCACACTTTCTCCACCCGCCCTTCATCTTCGTAGCATCGTCCACTCTACGCTCGCTCAGCACGTTACGATGGTTAGTTCTGCTATTTTCTTTGTTTATGAAAGTGTTGACGCTACAGAGCATCGAAACCCTCTCGAAATGAGTCCAAGAAAGAAAAAGCAACTCCCACTTGAAGCAAGAAGAGAAACGGTGCCCTATGATGCATGTGAGGTAAAGAAACATTGGAAGGACGTCACCAAGGAGCAATGGATAGAAGCATGCTTCAACTTCATCGGAACAGTAGTTTCATTTGGACAGAGGGAGAAGATTTTGTTAGAGCTATTTTTCTTAGCTCCGTATACTTGGCCTGACTGTGGTGAAATTCCTTCAAGTTTGTCAGTCTTCGCCATACAAGTTATCAACTCCTTGAAGGAGCTTCGATATATGCAAGGCACTCAGGAGGAGATTGTCAGGAAAATGACGGAATTCGAAACAGGCGAAGACACAATATGGTGCGAGGAGACGACATATGCGGACGATGATCTGGAGTCCATCATTTGTAGTCCGTTGGAACATTATGTTAAAGACTTTGAGGACATGCTAGACAGCACTGAGATGAACCCGAAAGAGAGATCCCTTACTGCACAGAAAGAGGCCAAAGCTGTGTTGGAAAAGCACAAGTTTGGTCAAGGATTCACTCTTCAAAGCAGCTGTGTGAGTGTGATAAAAAGTCTTGTGTTGAAACATTCAGACATGAAGTTTTCGCGTGCTGTCGACACACTTCCTTTGCCTGAACTGATGATGAACATGATCGACCCTATGGTACCAACACGTTTCGACTCTGCCAATTGTCCCATGTATAAAATGGTTTCAAGTTTTGCCCGTGGCCGATGGCTAAACGATCCACTGAAGTCAGAAAACCTCCTTGATTTAATCAATTGACTAAATGTATTTTCTCATACTAGTATTAGTAGCATTAGTAATAGCGGCATCCGTGACATCGTCAGCAGCAGCAGCAGCAGCTGCACAAGCAAAAGACAAACGCCGTAGTCTCCTCATCCAGACCTCCGCTAGTAGCGCTCTATAAGCGCAAGCAGTGGCTGTGAACCCCCTCCTCCCGCCGTACACACGGGTAAATATCAGAGTCGGCCAATGTCGCCAATACTACTCTCATACAAGGGTCAGGCGCTGCTGACCTATAATAGATGAGTCAAGGACTATTCTACTGAGGGTCAGGCTACGCCGGAAATTCAATAACAAGCTGGACTTTGGCAAATTTGCTTGAAAGTCTGGCCAGCAAGAGTCCGGCATACTCTCCCAAGAGTTCAGCATTGTCAGACTATGGCATGAGGATCCCGCATGGTCAGACTTTCAAAAGCAAGTTTGCCAAACTCCAGCTTTTTATTGAATGTCCGGCGCAGCCTGACCCTCACTAGAATAGCCCTTGACCCATCTATTATAGGCCAGCCGTGCCTGACCTTTGTCTGAAGGTAGAATTAGCGCTATTGGGTGCCTCTGATGTTTGCCTGTGTGTAGTCAAACCTCGCCTGAGAGAGACATACTTCAGAAAGAAAAGAAAGCGGCGTGAGAAGGTGACGGGATCCCAAGTGTCAACCCTAAGACTTACATTTGCTACGATCAAATCAGCGGCACCAGTGAAAGAAAATCTCAAAAAAAGTGTACAGAAGTAGTCGTCTTCTTAAATGTTTTCGAAAACGAAAAACTCTCCTTGCGGTAAATATAAATTTCAAAAGTGGTACGAACCAAAAATGGCCACTTACACCATAGAGAAAGATGACGTGCGCTACTTGTATTATAAGCGTCGCGTGCATTCTAACGGTGTGACAACGAGTCCTTTAAAATATGAAAAAGTGTGTTATTGATTGATTGAGCGCATCTTTTCAAAAATAGAGTGTTATTAGAATTGAAAAAAAAGAAAATAAAAAAATAAAATGAAATTATTGTTGTGTTTATTTTCATACGTCTTCTTTTATTAGTAAGTAAAACAATTATAACAATTAACTAGCGTGTCCTGTTAAAGTGACACTTCCTCCGGTCGCTGCTGAATCGTCTAATTAAGGTATGTGTCGTCGTCACTTCTAGTCACGTGACTCATCAGGTCACTTCCGGTCGCGTGATCCTAAAATCGATCACTTCCTAAACAAAATTAAATTAAGAGACACATTTCTTCATGACCCAACCAATCAGAGGTCTCCATTTGACCAGAAGTAGGCCCCTCATTTGCATAAATGGGTCACTTCCGGTGTACCAGCCAATCAGAAGCCTCTAACTAAGTCAAAGTCACTTGACGTCACTTCCGGTATGCCCTTATATGTACATGTGAAGGTCACATGACGTCACTTCCGGTATGCCCTTATATGGGCGTGTGACGTCACATGACGTCACTTCCGGTATGCCCTTATATGGGCGTGTGACGTCACTTCCGGTCAAATGGAAGCCTCTGATTGGCTGAGTCATGACCTTGACCTCTAACTAGGTCAAGGTCACGTGACGTCACTTCCGGTATGCCCTTATATGGGCATGTGACGTCACTTCCGGTCAAATGGAGGCCTCTGATTGGCTGCAGGTCGATTGAGTAATAAACAGTACTTAACTATAGTCCCGTTCCGATACATACTATACTACTCATGTATAAGATAATAACATTTGGAATGGATGCCATTGAAAGAATTTATTAAAGACCGTCAAAGAATGTTTGTATAGATAGGGGTGCTGGCGGCAGAAGGGCAATGCGCCCAAGCTAGTTTTCGCCTGAAAGGGTGATTAGATCCAATAAATCCACATTAAAAAAAAAGTAGCTTAGCTCTAGAAGCGAGAAGGCGTATATAAGGGGCCTGGAAACCTCCATTCACTCACTCATTCTTTTGCTGGTCTCTACAGTCACCACCATGAGCAAAAGACAACACCTAGCGCCGTCCAAGAACAAGAAGACTACGCGGAACAGCGCTCGTTTAGCGTCAGTGCCTCCTCTTGCTACTGAAAATGAGACTACCGCCGCAGCCGCTTGGTCTTATCACCCTCCCGCTGTAGCAAGCGCTCGCAGCAGTAGTAGTAGTAGTAGTAGTAGTAGTAGAAGTACTAGTAGTAGTAGTAGTAGTAGTGGTAGTAGTACTACTGGTAGTACTCGTCGTGCTAGCGACGTTGTTACACTCGCGACGGTACACGTTGCTGCTAAGCGTGCTGCCTCTGCTACTGCCGCTCCGCCTGCTGCTGCTGCTGCTGCTGGTGATCCTCGGGCTGCGGCTGCTGCTGCTGCTGCTGCTGCACCTGCTACTGCTGCGCCTGCTACGGCTGCGCCTGCTGAGGCTGCTGCGCCTGCTACTGTTGCGTCTGCTGCTGCTGCTGCTGCTGCTTCTGCTGCACCTGCTGCTACCGCTACTACTACTGACGACAACGCTCCTGGCACAGCGCAGTACTGGCAACCGGGTTTTTACCTCCCCACTACTGTTGATGACTTTGATGACGTTGCACAGCCCCTCTCCTCCACCACTACATCGACCGACGCCCTCGACGCCGCTCGCGCTGAGAGTGACAGCTATTCGGACACTCAGCCCCTAAACCGAGAAGAAGAGGAGGAGGAGGAGGAGCAGCAGCAACAGGGTGAGACAGAGAACGACGCTGACGACGAGGCGTACGTAGAACCCGAAGGGAAAGGGGTGGGCGGTACGTTTTTCGGCTCCCCTCTTCGACCTTTCGACCTCACTTCCACTAGTAGCGCCCCGTCCGGTCCGTGGCGACTGCCCTCACCGCCACCTTACGAGGGCGACGGCGCTTCATCTTCTACCGCTACACTCAGCACCGACGGCGTGTGGCTGCTCTGTTCCAACAACGAGGCCTCGGATACCACCAGCGCTGACGCTGCTCCTGCTATCGGTTCTGCTGCTGATTCAGCTCACGCTGATGGTGTTACTCTTCCTGCGGGTGTGAAACGTTCTAAGGTGAGTTCCAGAACAACAAGGCCTACTAAGAAGAGAAAAATACAAGAAAAAGAACGAGATGGACGAGAAGAAGCAGAGAAACCCTTCTCCCGTCTTCTCGGGTTAGAGTTCTGCTTAGACGGAGCTTTGACGCTGGAGATCTGGGAGGACGTGGCTAGACTGTCTATGAGGCCGCGCTACACAAAAGACGGCCAGGTGAAAGAGGCGTCTCTGACCAGAAGCAAGCGAGTGCACTTCACGGCCGACGCGCTGCGCGAGCTAATAGCACGCATCGCCGATATCCGCGCAGTGGTGCGCATACGCGACACAGCGGCCGCGCAAGGAAGACCTAATCACACCCCCTGGTTCGCAGTGCTGGTTGAGGAGGGCGAAGTGTACGCAGCAGTGAGCTACTACAGCGGTAAGAACCTCGTCCACGTGCGCAAGTACGAAGGTCCTGACAAAAAACCCACACAGCAGGGGGTGACGCTGTCCGCCAGAGCGCTCAAAGAGTTGGATGACAAAACAGAGATTATTCTCAAATATCTCGGTATAGATTCGGAATGAGAGACGCTCAAAGCTCACGCGCGCACACACACAGCGTTTGACGTACGCTGTATGAGACAGACAGACGGATACACAGACAGCAGACAGATAGATAGATAGATAGATAGATAGACAATAGATTGATAGATAGATAGATAGATAGTTAGACGGCTAAGTAGTTGGTAACTGAGTGAAAAAAAACATGACACAGTACGTATGCGAAAAGTGTTTCAAAATTTTTAAAAGACCGTACAACCACGAGAGACACGTAGAAAGTTGTAGAGTAATACCTAAGTTTTGCCCTCTATGCGGCGAAGGCGATTGCCGAAAGATCGCCTGTCGACGCGAATCTCTGGATGGGGTGACCATCCCTCCGCGCATACGTGCTGTACCGAACGGGGAGGAAACGTTCACGGCGAATTGGCCTGCGATACAAACGGGCGTCAGGATGCACGGGACTCGCGTGAGTGTAACAAACTTCAGGCTACCAACCGGCCAGTTGAGTGACGCTGTAGATACTATGCGTCACATTCACTTGACACAAAGATTCAGATACAAAGTGGGTTTCTCGGTAGGCTTACTCTTACAACACAGAGAAGACAAGAGCAAACTGCGCTACTTTCACACCTCCCAGAACAACGCAACTCTCATACAACCGCTCCCTACTATAACTAATTCAGAAACTTTGGAAGAGCTCCTCTCAAAGATGGAAAACACCGTCGCTTGCGAGGAAGTACGGAAACTTTGAGACGCTGACACAAAGTGGCACGTTCTTTTTCCTACCAATTTGAACATTTGCGTTTACATGGGACCGGGGGAATTCCCCATAGGCGGTAGGATCACTCAGGCCGGTCGAGTTGGAAAGAGAAGCGGCGTGTTAGATTTTCCCAACAAGGACAACCTCTGCATCTTCCGCTGCATTTCCTTTCACTTATACAACACCAGCAAGCGCGCTTCAGATTTGTTACGTCAGTTCTGTCCCGCTGCCACACCTGAATCCTTTCCGGGTCTGAACATCCGCGACTTACCCGCGTTAGAGAACTTGTTTGACGTACAAATAGCGGTCTACACCGCGTCGCGTCAAGTGCCGGGGCGGAAGTTGAGAAGACGCGTTACTCTGATCAAACGGCCTTCCAGAACTCTGGCCGCCCGAGGTAAAGTCAACCTACACCTGACGGCGAAAGGCGGTTTGCACGTCTCTCTCGTCACGGACTTCAACGCGTACGCGGGCGTATACGAATGTTGCAAGTGTAAGGCGGCGTTCACCACCGAGTTCTTGCTGAAGAGACACAGGAACCAGCTTTCCTCTTGCCGACAAGTCAAGTTGCGCTACGTAGGTGGCATCTACCAAAATTCGAGAACGATTTTCGAAGCGCTAGCAGACTTCTCCATTTTTCTCCCCGACGGACATTCCGGAATCTACCCTAGTAGTATAGTATGTATCGGAACGGGACTATAGTTAAGTACTGTTTATTACTCAATCGACCTGCAGCCAATCAGAGGCCTCCATTTGGTCACGTGACCGGAAGTGACCTACTTAGGGGATTAGTGGTGACGTCACGTGACCTAGTTAGCCAATCAGAGGCCGCCATTGGGTCACGTGACCGGAAGTGAGGTCATATGACCTACTTATGGACCGGAAGTGACGTCATATGACCTACTTAGGGGACCGGAAGTGACCTACTTTAGGATCACGTGACCGGAAGTGACCTGATGAGTCACGTGACCGGAAGTGACGTCACATGACCTAATGGCCAACCGGAAGTGACCTCATTGAGGATCACGTGACCGGAAGTGACCTGATTGATCACGTGACCGGAAGAAGAAGAAGAAGAAAAAGAAGAAGAAGAAGAAGTGACGTCACGCGACTTAATGAAAAGATGAGCGTCTTTAAGGGGTCACGGGCTTTAAAATGTGATATCTTTTTTTTTTGGAGGAGGAGGCGAGTCTCTTATTTTTTTTCGGTAAACTAATAAAAAACACCACGATATAATTTTTTTTTCATTTTTTATTGTTTTACGAGCGACTGGAAGTGACTTATTGAACTAGTTAGAAGCGTTCTTTAGAGTGTATAAGGGGGAAGGAGGGGAAGGAGGGGAGGGGAGGGGGGGAGGGGGGCCCTTTTAACATGCATGGGGAGGGGGGCGCTTTTAGGATGCATGGGGCGAGTGGTGGGGGGGGAGGGGGGGGAGGGGGGCACTCTAGGGGAGGGGGGCACTCTAAGGGGCGCGTTTGTCTCTTCTAAGAAAGAAAAAGATTTTCAATCGAGAGACACGCTTCTTCCTCTCGAGGAAGAAGCGTGTCTCTTCGTGTTTTTTTTTTGTTTATCACGTGCTGCGATGAGGCGATCAGCTGCGACTGGAGGAAGTGACACTTTAAGAGATCGCGCGTCTTAATTGTTATGATATATATTTTTTTTTTTACTTACTAATAAAGAAGACGTATGAAAATAAAACACAACAATTCACATGTCCGTCGTTCTCGTTGTTTCTTGCTTGATAAAGTCAAGTAATATCGCGATGCCGAGGCCAAACTTTCCCATGTCCTCAGTCAACACTCGAAGGAGTTCAAAAGGCGTACCGCCGGCGCCGTCAGCTTCATCTTGCCACATTTTCAACACTCGGAAGGCCCACTCAGCGGGACTTCCTCCGTATTCACATTCTTCAGCGATCTTATCTAACCTCTCAGGCGACAATTTTAAATGGTCCCCCACCTCTTTCCACCTGCTACCCAGACGTCTGCCGAGGGTGCCCAAGTGCTTATGCATCGCGCGCGAGTCGGGGTTTTCGAAATCCAACCCCTGTCTGTGGAGAAGGGCCATCCACTGAGCCAACAGTTCCATGCGTCTAATGCGGGTGAAGACGCGACCGAGCTCGCCCCATCTATGACGATGCGGGGTTTCACCCCACCACACTCGGAACATCGCCGTACACAGCTCCTCCGGTGTCTTGACACTGCGCTCTACTAGAGCATCCATACGGGCGGCGCTGACTTTTAAGCTACTGCCCAACTCTCTCCAACAGCCGCTCAACTCTTTACCTAGTTGACGAAGCAAGGCGTCGCTATAGGCTAACCGCCGCTGTCCTACCTGTCGGGTCTCCCCATCATCGGTCTGCCTCGCGTCGCGTCTCACGTCGTCAAGCCGCATTAACTTTTTTTCAGGCGCACCGGGCGGTGAAGGCGAGCTTGAAAGTGGAATAGCTTGAGCCATCTCGTCTCGTCTTGGCGGCGGCGGCAGCGGCGGCGGCGGCGGCGGCGGCGGCGGTGGTGGTGGTGGCGGTGGTGGTGGTAGTAGCCGTTACTGGGGTCAGAGGCGATATGTTTTTTTTCCAACAGAAATGAGAGCTTTTTATACAGAGGGAGTTTAATCCCATTTCCAACAGCGCTCCAGCTGTCTAGCGCCCTGTCCGCATGACGCTTTTTCAGCCGCTCCGCTCCTTAAGAGCTTAGATGACGAGGGGGTGTGGCATCGCTATCCGTGGAGACCAGCTGAAAACGGTGTTTTTTCCTCACTCATAGCCTTAATACCTCCTACCCCCTACCCGAGGACGTCTCCCTCCCTCTGACATTCATTGTAACAAACGTCAGAGGTCAGGTGAAAATCGGATTTTTTTTCATGCACAGCCTTAGTCAGCTGTCACCCCTCCCTATTGAACTAGCCGGCCGCCCGCCCGCCTGGCCGGCCCGGTCTACTCACCACGGCAGGAGGTGGTGATTTTTGTCTTACACTTAAGTCGCTCACCACATGCACACGCCTCTACTCACAGACAGACACGTTCGTCTTAGGGGGGTCCTGCTTCACGCCACACGCCTCCTGTAGTTTTTTTTTTGTATACACACTGTAAGCTCATCACCGTTACCGTTAATCCTTTATACAGCTAACGCGCGCTGAATGGCTGAACAGGGTGGTAAGCGGCTTAGCTCACCACAGTGGATCTCTCAAAAGGGGGGGGGGAAAGGGATCCAGCTGAAAACGTCATGCCTTATGTCTTTTTGTTTCTCTTTGTGAATGGCCGCCGGCCAGCCGGCGGCAGCTGAACAGGGTCGGTAAGTAGCTTAGCTCTAGAAGCGAGAAGGCGTATATAAGGGGCTTGGAAACCTCCATTCACTCACTCATTCTTTTTTGCTGCTCTCTACAGTCACCACCATGAGCAAAAGACAACATCTAGCGGCGTTCAAGAACAAGAAGACTACGCGGAACAGCGTTCGTTTAGCGTCAGTGCCTGCTCTTGCTACTGAACATGAGACTACCGCCGCAGCCGGTTGGTCTTATCACCCTCCTGCTGTAGCGAGCGCTCGCGGCAGTAGTAGTAGTAGTAGTAGCAGTAGCACTAGTAGTAGCAGTAGTAGTAGTAGTAGTGGTAGTAGTACTAGTAGTACTACTGGTAGCAGTCGTCGTGCTAGCGACGTTGTTACACTCGCGACGGTACACGTTGCTGCTAAGCGCGCTGCCGCTGCTACCGCCGTCCCGCCTGCCGCTGCTGCTGCTGCTGCTGCTGCTGCTGCGCCTGCTACTGCTGCGCCTGCTACGGCTGCGCCTGCTGAGGCTGCTGCTGCGCCTGCTACTGTTGCGTCTGCTGCGGCTGCTGCTGCGGCTGCTTCTGCTGCACCTGCTGCTACTGCTACTACTACTGACGACAACGCTCCTGGCACAGCGCAGTACTGGCAACCGGGTTTTTACCTCCCCACTACTGTTGATGACTTTGATGACCTGCCGCACGTTGCACAGCCCCTCTCCTCCACCACTACATCGACGGACGCCCTCGACGCCGCTCGCGCTGAGAGTTACAGCTATTCGGACACTCAGCCCCTGAACCGAGAAGAAGAGGAGGAGGAGGAGCAGCAACAGGGTGAGACAGAGAACGACGCTGACGACGAGGCGTACGAAGAACCCGAAGGGCAAGGGGTGAGCGGTACGTTTTTCGGCTTCCCTCTTCGACCTTTCGACCTCACTTCCTCCACTGCTAGCGCCCCCCCGTCCGGTCCGTGGCGACTGCCCTCACCGCCACCTTACGAGGGCGGCGGCGGCGCTTCATCTTCTACCGCTACACACAGCACGGACGGCGTGTGGCTGCGCTGTTCCAACAACGAGACCTCCGATACCACCAGCGCTGACGCTGCTCCTGCTATCGGTTCTGCTGCTGATTCAGCTCACGCTGATGGTGTTACTCATCCTGCGGGTGTGAAACGTTCTAAGGTGAGTTCCAGAACAACAAGGCCCACTAAGAAGAGAAAAATACAAGAAAAAGAAGGAGATGGACGAGAAGAAGCAGAGAAAACACTCGGGTTAGAGTTCTGCTTAGACGGAGCTTTGACGCTGGAGATCTGGGAGGACGTGGCTAGACTGTCTAGGAGGCCGCGCTACACAAAAGACGGCCAGGTGAAAGAGGCGTCTCTGACCAGAAGCAAGCGAGTGCACTTCACGGCCGACGCGCTGCGCGAGCTCATAGCACGCATCGCCGATATCCGCGCAGTGGTGCGCATACGCGACACAGCGGCCGCGCAAGGAAAACCTAATCACACCCCCTGGTTCGCAGTGCTGGATGAGGCGGGCGAAGTGTACGCAGCTGTGAGCTACTACAGCGGTAAGAACCTTGTCCACGTGCGCAAGTACGAAGGTCCTGACAAAAAACCCACACAGCAGGGGGTGACGCTGTCCGCCAGAGCGCTCAAAGAGTTGGATGACAAAACAGAGATCATTCTGAAATATCTCGGCATAGATTCGGAATGAGAGACGCTCAACGCTCACGCGCGCACACACACACAGCGTTTGACGTACGCTGTATGAGACAGACAGACAGACAGACAGACGGATACACAGACAGCAGACAGAAAGATAGTTACATAGACGACAGATTGATAGATGGCTAGATAGATAGATAGATAGTTAGACGGCTTAGTAGTTGGTAACCGAGTGAAAAAAAACATGACACAGTACGTATGCGAAAAGTGTTTCAAAATGTTTAAAAGAGCGTACAACCACGAGAGACACGTAGAAAATTGTAGAGTAGTAGCTAAGTTTTGCCCTCTATGCGGCGAAGGGGATTGCCGAAAGAGCGCTTGTCGACGCGAATCTCTGGACGGGGTGACCGTCCCTCCGCGCATATGTGCTGTACTGAACGGGGAGGAAACGTTCACGGCGAATTGGCCTGCGATACAAACGGGCGTCAGGATGCACGGGACTCGCGTGAGTGTAACAAACTTCAGGCTACCAACCGGCGAGTTGAGTGACGCTGTAGATACTATGCGTCGCATTCACTTGACACAAAGATTCAGATACAAAGTGGGTTTCTCGGTAGGCTTACTGTTACAACACAGAGAAGACAAGAGCAAACTGCGCTACTTCCACGCCTCCCAGAACAACGCAACTCTCATACAACCGCTCCCTACTGTAACTAATTCAGAAACTTTGGAAGAGCTCCTCTCAAAGATGCAAAACACCGTC
The DNA here is from genome assembly GCA_947462335.1 of Harmothoe impar. Classification (NCBI taxonomy): domain Eukaryota; kingdom Metazoa; phylum Annelida; class Polychaeta; order Phyllodocida; family Polynoidae; genus Harmothoe; species Harmothoe impar. Next base: position 9,061,215 of record OX381710.1, read on the forward strand.
GCTTGCGAGGAGGTACGGAAACTTTGCGACGCTGACACCAAGTGGCACGTTCTTTTTCCTACCAATTTGAACATCTGCGTTTACATGGGACCGGGGGAATTCCCCATAGGCGGTAGGATCACTCAGGCCGGTCGAGTTGGAAAGAGAAGCGGCGTGTTAGATTTTCCCAACAAGGACAACCTCTGCATCTTCCGCTGCATTTCCTTTCACTTATACAACACCAGCAAGCGCGCTTCAGATTTGTTACGTCAGTTCTGTCCCGCTGCCACACCTGAATCCTTTCCGGGTCTGAACATCCGCGACTTACCCGCGTTAGAGAACTTGTTTGACGTACAAATAGCGGTTTACACCGCGTCGCGTCAAGTGCCGGGGCGGAAGTTGAGAAGACGCGTTACTCTGATCAGACCGCCTTCCAGAACTGTGGCCGCCCGAGGTAAAGTCAACCTACACCTGACGGCGAAAGGCGGTTTGCACGTCTCTCTCGTCACGGACTTCAACGCGTACGCGGGCATATACGAATGTTGCAAGTGTAAGGCGGCGTTCACCACCGAGTTCTTGCTGAAGAGACACAGGAACCAGCTTTCCTCTTGCCGACAAGTCAAGTTGCGCTACGTAGGTGGCATCTACCAAAATTCGAGAACGATTTTCGAAGCGCTAGCAGACTTCTCCATTTTTCCCCCCGACGGACATTCCGGAATCTACCCTTACAAGATCGCCTTCGATTTCGAGGCTTTCTTCAGACCGTGCAAAGAACCGTCGACGGAGCACGTGTCCCTGCTGTGGGATCACGTCCCTTTGTCGGCTAGCGTCGCATCCGACTTTCCGGGGTGGGAGGGGCCCGTCTGCTTCGTCAGAGCGTCCGACGCAGATTCCGACCCCTTGTTGGACCGAGTTTTAAATCACATAAACGAGAACGCCAAAGCGATCGGGGAAGCTGTGCTAGAACTTTACCGACCGATGTTAGCGAAGTTAGATGCGGCGATAGGTGAAGCTCTCCTGCTGGAGGAGGCGACGTTCACCACCCCTTCTCCAGGCGGCTTCGCTGCGGCTCAGACCAGACACCCGTTAGTTCAACTGAAGAAGCGTCTTCTGAGATACATCCGTCAAGCTCCAGTGGTGGGCTTCAACTCGGGGCGTTACGACTTGAACCTGATCAAAATACGCCTTCACTCGTTCTTCGCCTCCGGAGACCGAAGAAACCAAGAATTCAGCGTCATAAAGAGAAGCAATCAATACTTGGCGGTTTACACACAGCACACGGTTTTCTTGGACGTAGTCAACAATTTGGCACCCGGTTACAACTACGCGACCTATTTGCGAGCTTTCACCAGGAACGAAGAGAAAGGTCACTTTCCTTACGAATGGATGACGTCTACCAGGAAACTGGCAAACAGAACGCTGCCGCCGAGATCGGCTTTCGACAGCGAGCTGACGGGCGTCAAAATGTCCGAATCCGACTACGCCGCATGTCAGAAAGTTTGGTCCGACGAGAAGATGCAAACTATGGAAGACTACTTGATCCACTACAACAACAAAGACGTGAAACCTTTCATAGAAGCTCTGAAAAATCACGCTAAATTTTTCCAAGATCTCGGCATTGACATGTTGAAAGACGGAGTTTCTCTCGCCGGTTTGACTTTACGCTTCCTCTTCCAAAACCTAGAAGACGCGTTCACAACGTTTCCCCAGTTCGACGCCGTCCTCCACGCTCTGATCAAAGAGAATCTAGTCGGCGGTCCTTCCATCATCTTCCATAGATTTCACGAGAAGGGCACCACGCGGATAAGGGAGCACAAGTACGGCGAAGAAGCGAGACCGTGCCAACACATCCTAGGACTAGACGCTAACTCTCTGTACTTGCGCTGCATGAGCGAAGCGCACTGCACGGGCTATTACGCGGTGAGACGGCCCGAGACCGAGTTCAAGCCCGAAATCAGGCAAAGAAACTCTCACAGCGCTTTGGAGTGGTTACGCTTCGTAGAGCACGACCGCGACGTGAAACTGCGCCACGCTCTGAACGGCGGCGAGATGGCGGTAGGCTGTCGGAGAATTCGCGTGGACGGATTTCACGCGGCCTCTAATACGGTTTTCCAGTTTCACGGGTGTTGGTTCCACGCTCACGAGTGCATACCGTCGCACCGATATCAGTGCGCTTCACTGAGAGAGGAGAGACGCGACAGAACGACCAGAGTAAGCGCTTACTTGAAAGCGTTAGGTTACAAGCTGGTCGTCGTGTGGGAGTGCGAATGGCGAGAGATGAAGCGTCGAGATGAGCGGGTCAAGGCCTCCCAACAACGCTGGAAGGTTGACGCTTTGAAAGTGTCTCGAAACGCGATGAGCGAGAGCGACATCCTTTCCGCTGTGAAAGAGGAGAAAATGTTCGGTTTAGTTCAAGTGGACATCACTACGCCGCCTCACCTACGAGAGTACTTCGAAGAAATGACCCCCGTTTTCAAGAACGCGACCGTTTCAAAATCGGACATAGGCCCTCACATGTCAGACTTTGCGCAGGAAGAAAAGCTGTTGAACACGCCTCAGAGATGTCTGATAGGGAGTTACCACGGAAAAAATATTCTCTTGGGAACGCCGCTTCTCAAGTGGTATTTAGAGCACGGTTTGATAGTCACCAAAGTGCAGCTGGTGGTAGAATACCTACCTAAAAGCTCCTTTGCCGGTTTCGCGGACAAAGTGACGGCGGCGCGAAGACGTGGCGACGTGAACGAGAACGAGAAAATTCTGTCAGACTGTTACAAGTTAATGGGAAACGCTACGTACGGTAAAACAGTCTGCAACAAAGAAAAACACACGGCGGTGAGATACACTGACAGTCGGAAGTTCGAACTATTGGCCAATTCGTGGCGCTTCAAAAAGGCGTCCGAGTTGACTTCCGATCTGTTTGAAGTCGAACTACAACCGAAAACGGTCAAGAACAACCTCCCTATTCAGATAGGGTTCATGGTATACCAGTACGCGAAGTTGAAAATGTTAGAGTTCACATACGACTTCTTGGATAGATTCGTCGATCGGCGCGATTATGCCCTTTGTCAAATGGACACCGACAGTCTTTACATGGCTCTCAGCGGTGCCACGTTGGATGACCTAGTGAAACCTCGCCTGAGAGAGACGTACTTCAGAGAGAAACGAAAGTGGCTTCCGACAGCGGTGTGCGACGAGCACTTAGAGCTTTTCGTGAAGACAAAAACGGAAAGAGTGCGAGAATGGTGTGCGCCGCCCGGCGGATGTTGTGAGAGACGGTACCTTCACGATCTGAGAACTTCGGGGCTCATGAAAGCGGAGTGGGAAGGTGACGGGATCCTAAGTCTCAACCCTAAGACTTACATTTGCTACGATCGAGTCAGCGACACCGGTGAAAGAAAATCCAAAAAATGGAGTGCAAAAGGCGTACAGAAGAAACAAAACCCCCAGGAACCAGACGCCTTCTTGGATGTTCTTCGCCAACGAAAAACTCTCATTGCTGTAAATAGAAATTTCAAAGTGGTGCGAAACAAAATGGTCACCTACACCATAGAGAAAGACGGCGTGCGCTACTTGTATTATAAGCGTCGCGTGCATTCTGACGGTGTGACAACGAGTCCTTTAGAGATATGAAAAAAAAAAAAAAAAAATAAGCGTGTGCATCTTTTCAAAAATAGAGTGTTTATCAAGATTGAAAAAAAAATAAATAAAAAAAAATTAAAAGAAAATATTGTTGTGTTTTTATTATCATACGGCTTCTTTTACTAGTAAGTCGCGCAGTCTCTTAAAGCGTCACTCATGTGACGACGTCGCTTCCAGTCACGGGATCCTAAACAAAAAAAAACTTCTTCTTCTTCCGGTCACGTGATCAATCAGGTCGCTTCCGGTTGGCCATTAAGTCGTGTGACGTCACTTCCGGTCACGTGACTCATCAGGTCACTTCCGATCACGTGATCCTAAATTAGGTCATATGACGTCACTTCCGGTCCCCTAAGTAGGTCAGTAGGTTACCCAGAATGCACCATCCCCTAAGTAGGTCACTTCCGGTCACCCAATGGAGGCCTCTGATTGGCTGCAGGGTTACCCAGAATGCACCACTAATCCCCTAAGTAGGTCACTTCCGGTCACGTGACCAAATGGAGGCCTCTGATTGGCTAACTAGGTCACGTGACGTCACCACTAATCCCCTAAGTAGGTCACTTCCGGTCACGTGACCAAATGGAGGCCTCTGATTGGCTGCATGTCGATTGAGTAATAAACAGTACTTAACTATAGTCCCGTTCCGATACATACTATACTACTTACCCTTACAAGATCGCCTTTGATTTCAAGGCTTTCTTCAGACCGTGCAAAGAACCGTCGACGGAACACGTGTCCCTGCTGTGGGATCACGTCCCTTTGTCGGCTAGCGTCGCATCCGACTTTCCGGGGTGGGAGGGGCCCGTCTGCTTCGTCAGAGAATCCGACGCAGATTCCGACCCCTTGTTGGACCGAGTTTTAAATCACATAAACGAGAACGCCAAAGTCATCGGGGAAGCTGTGCTAGAACTTTACCGACCGACCTTAGCGAAGTTAGATGCGGCGATAGGTGAAGCTCTCCTGCTGGAGGAGGCGACGTTCACCCCTTCTCCAGGCGGCTTCGCTGCGGCTCAGACCAGACACCTGTTAGTTCAACTGAAGAAGCGTCTTCTGAGATACATCCGTCAAGCTCCAGTCGTGGGCTTCAACTCGGGGCGTTACGACTTGAACCTGATCAAAATACGCCTTCACTCGTTCTTTGCCTCCGGAGACCGAAGAAACCAAGAATTCAGCGTCATAAAGAGAAGCAATCAATACTTGGCGGTTTACACACAGCACACGGTTTTCTTGGAGGTAGTCAACTATTTGGCACCCGGTTACAACTACGCGACCTATTTGCGAGCTTTCACCAGGAACGAAGAGAAAGGTCACTTTCCTTACGAATGGATGACGTCTACCAGGAAACCGGCAAACAGAACGCTGCCACCGAGATCGGCTTTTGACAGCGAACTGACGGGCGTCAAAATGTCCGAATCCGACAACGCCGCATGTCAGAAAGTTTGGTCCGACGAGAAGATGCAAACTATGGAAGATTACTTGATCCACTACAACAACAAAGACGTCAAACCTTTCATAGAAGCTCTGAAAAATCACGCTAAATTTTTCCAAGATCGCGGCATTGACATGTTGAAAGACGGAGTTTCTCTCGCCGGTTTGACTTTACGGTTCCTCTTCCAAAACCTAGAAGACGCGTTCACAACGTTTCCCCAGTTCGACCCCGTCCTCCACGCTCTGATCAAAGAAAATCTAGTCGGCGGTCCTTCCATCATCTTCCATAGATTTCACGAGAAGGGCACCACGCGGATAAGGGAGCACAAGTACGGCGAAGAAGCGAGACCGTGCCAACACATCCTAGGACTAGCGGCTAACTCTCTGTACTTGCGCTGCATGAGCGAAGCGCACTGCACGGGCTATTACGCGGTGAGACGACCTGAGACCGAGTTCAAGCCCGAAATTAGGCACAGAAACTCTCACAGCGCTTTGGAGTGGTTACGCTTCGTAGAGCACGACCGCGACGTGAAACTGCGCCACGCTTTGAACGGCGGCGAGATGGTTGTAGGCTGTCGGAGAATTCGCGTGGACGGGTTTCACGCGGCCTCTAATACGGTTTTCCAGTTTCACGGGTGTTGGTTCCACGCTCACGAGTGCATACCGTCGCACCGATATCAGTGCGCTTCACTGAGAGAGGAGAGACGCGACAGAACGACTAGAGTAAGCGCGTACTTGAAAGCGCTAGGTTACAAGCTGGTCGTCGTGTGGGAGTGCGAATGGAGAGAGATGAAGCGTCGAGATGAGCGGGTTAAGGCCTCCCAACAACGCTGAACCTGAAGCTTTGAAAGTGTCTCGAAACGCGATGAGCGAGAGCGACATCCTTTCCGCTGTGAAAGACGGGAAAATGTTCGGTTTAGTTCAAGTGGACATCACTACGCCGCCTCACCTACGAGACTACTTCGAAGAAATGACCCCCGTTTTCAAGAACGTGACCGTTTCAAAATCGGACATAGGACCTCACATGTCAGACTTTGCGCAGGAAGAAAAGCTGTTGAACACGCCTCAGAGATGTCTGATAGGGAGTTACCACGGAAAAAATATTCTCTTGGGAACGCCGCTTCTCAAGTGGTATTTAGAGCACGGTTTGATAGTCACCAAAGTGCAGCTGGTGGTAGAATACCTACCTAAACGCTCCTTTGCCGGTTTCGCGGACGAAGTAACGGCGGCGCGAAGACGTGGCGACGTGAACGAGAACGAGAAAATTCTGTCAGACTGTTACAAGTTAATGGGAAACGCTACGTACGGTAAAACAATCTGCAACAAAGAAAAACACACGGCGGTGAGATACACTGACAGTCGGAAGTTCGAACTATTGGCCAATTCGTGGCGCTTCAAAAAGGCGTCCGAGTTGAGTTCCGATCTGTTTGAAGTCGAACTACAACCGAAAACAGTCAAGAACAACCTCCCTATTCAAATAGGGTTCATGGTATACCAGTACGCGAAGTTGAAAATGTTAGAGTTCACATACGACTTCTTGGATAGATTCGTCGATCGGCGCGATTATGCCCTTTGTCAAATGGACACCGACAGTCTTTACATGGCTCTCAGCGGTGACACGTTGGATGACCTAGTCAAACCTCGCCTGAGAGAGACGTACTTCAGAGAGAAACGAAAGTGGCTTCCGACAGCGGTGTGCGACGATCACTTAGAGCTTTTCGTGAAGACAACAACGGAAAGAGTGCGAGAATGGTGTCCGCCGCCTGGCGCATGTGGGAAGGTGACGGGATCCTAAGTCTCAACCCTAAGACTTACATTTGCTACGATCGAGTCAGCGACACCGGTGAAAGAAAATCCAAAAAATGGAGTGCAAAAGGCGTACAGAAGAAACAAAACCCTCAGGAACCAGATGACTTCTTGGATGTTCTTCGCCAACGAAAAACTCTCATTGCTGTAAATAGAAATTTCAAAGTGGTGCGAAACAAAATGGTCACCTACACCTTAGAGAAAGACGGCGTGCGCTACTTGTATTATAAGCGTCGCGTGCATTCTGACGGTGTGACAACGAGTCCTTTAGAGATATGAAAAAAAATAATAAGCGTGTTATTGCTTGATTGAGTGCATCTTTTCAAAAATAGAGTGTTTATCAAGATTGAAAAAAAAGAAATAAAAAAAATAAAATAAATTATTGTTGTGTTTTTATTTTCATACGTCTTCTTTTACTAGTAAGTCGCGCAGTCTCTTAAAGCGTCACTCATGTGACGACGTCGCTTCCAGTCACGTGATCCTAAAGACCCTCACTTCCTAAACAAAAAACTTCTTCTTCTTCTTCTTCCGATCACGTGGTCAATCAGGTCACCTCCGGTCACGTGATCCTCAATGAGGTCACTCACTTCCGGTTGGCCATTAGGTCATGTGACGTCACTTCCGGTCACGTGACTCATCAGGTCACTTCCGGTCACGTGATCCTAAATTAGGTCATATGACGTCACTTCCGGTCCCCTAAGTAGGTCATATGACGTCACTTCCGGTCCATAAGTAGGTCATATGACATCACTTCCGGTCACGTGACCAAATGGCGGCCTCTGATTGGCTAACTAGGTCACGTGACGTCACCACTAATCCCCTAAGTAGGTCACTTCCGGTCACGTGACCAAATGGAGGCCTCTGATTGGCTGCAGGTCGATTGAGTAATAAACAGTAGTTAACTATAGTCCCGTTCCGATACATACTATACTACTGTGGGGCAATTAGAATATCAGCGTAGTGTCTCAGAGTTGGCAGTGTAGAGTGTGCTTTTATACAGGAAGGACGCTATGAGACCGTGTGCCAGTTGTGCACATATCAAAATACTTCAGAGCTTACAGGTAAATCTGTCTCGCGTGTCAGGTTATTGCCATAAACATACGTACAAACATACACCTGTCTGTGAGAGTACAGTAAAATTCTAGGCACACTAACGCAAATGTAGGATTAAGATCCATTTCTTGTTTTCTTACTAAACTAATACAGACCCTAGTGCCATAAAAAGCTTCTTCTAATGGCTCACGAATATTGCAATATCTGTTTGTCAGTAGGAATCTGTTCACTTAAACATCAGGTATTAGTTTTTGGAGCTCGACCTAACAGGCCTTAAAGCTTACAGTTTGTTAAACCCTACAATACCAGTATACAAGATTCTTTCTTTTTAATCTGCAAGTAAAATGCACACTTTGACTCATAGCTCAAGTGCCTCTACACTCTGAAATATAGGCCTCTGAGTAAGTTCTGTCTGGTCTATAACAACCAGGCCCTTACTGAGGGAAACTCACCTCCATACCCCTCCAGTGGCTCCCACCTTCATATCACCCCACTACAGCTGGGTGGACTACCCGTACAGGTCGGGGACCTGGCCGCATACTGATAGGCTTCAACAAAAGGCCCTATTTGTCTGACCAATCAGAAGTGTGAATGAACCTTTAAAATGGAGCCTGCCTAAATGGGGAATGGAGTACCTGGGGAGTGATAAGTAGTAAGTAGGGCTGCCACTAGAGGCTCCAGCAGTGACACCTTACGTATAGTCTGGAATATTTCATTAGATATGTCAGTCATAATGGCCGAAGGGGCAAATCATTCTAAAACTTTTCAAGCGGTGTTTCTAAGGTAACATGAAAGTGCTGATCAGGATTTGACCACTCGCATAGCTGAAAAATCTATGTTTCCATGGAAAAGAAAAAAGGCCGCCGACAATACCAGATAGAGCAAAATTTCATTGTGCAAATGCACACAATTACCAAGGGATGGTTAGAAAAATGATGGTGAGTACCATAAATGCACAGGGTTTTGTATATGAAATACATCTGTCTACATCAGGCTAGTAGCCCTTGTGACTAGCTTTGATTTGCACCCAGTCCCTGGTCTCTAGGGGTAACGGTTAACGAGATATAATTTAATGTATTCTCATCCAATCAGAAGTGGGAAGATGGGGATTTTGAACTAAAGTCTGGGAGTTGGGACATGAAGTACACACAGAGCAGTGCCTGATGGGAAGGCTGAGCTGGGGGGTATAGGTGTATAAAGGCTGGATAGGTTGAAATGTCTGGAGACATTGTTGTTTTGAAGAGGTTGTGCAGCATCAGGTTAATACTGGCCTTTTTCTCTGGATCAGAAAGACATGTCTGCATAGGATGATTAGGTCACATATTGAGTTGCTGAGACTTTTTTGAATTGTTTGTCGGTCTGGAGGTGACTGACCGACTGTTCACAGTCCTCTCAAGTAATGACTGACTTAAACATTGTGAAAACTGAGAGAATCTCTTAGGTTGGTTCCAGCTTTGATAGGTGTTTTTCATGTTACATTTGTCTCATTTCACACCTGAGTATGTTTTAATCCACCAGGCCTTAGTGAAGGTGGTATTTCTGACCAGTAACATAAATGAATGAAAATGAGTCATGATAAAGTTTCTGTTTTGTCATAAAAATTCTACTCCCTTGTGACCTGATATTCCTCCCTATACCATGAAGTCACATAACTCAAACATAGCTGTACATAAAGATGGGGTCATTATCCAACCATTATACAGAATGGCTCCAGCAAAACCTTCACGGGTAGGAGGTTTAGCCGGTTCTGTCTATTACATAGGAGTGGCTGCAATGGTGCCGTCAACCTTCAGACAGCTGTCAATAAGGCACTGACAATAGAAGTGCAAGCTCATAACGTAGACTACCTGCTAAGCCTACCACCATTTTTGCAATATTTCTTCTGATTTTTATTGGAGATTTAATTAATTTTCATCTTCATATGTCATACTGTCTGTCATTACTTAGCTTTCCCGTTAAGAAAGACTCAATGATTTAGCGAAGCCCATTATCCTACACACATTTTCTTTATTCACCGTTAATCGCCCACCAATTTTGCCTTTAAGGTAAAGGCACACTTTGACTCATACCTTAACTGCTCTTTACTCTTATCTATAGGCCCTTGAGGAAGTGTATTTGTATCCCATAAGAACTAGGCCTTCACTGAGGGAAACCTACCTTTAACTCTGCCCCTCAAGTGGCTCCACCTTCATATCACCCTGCTGCAGTTGGGTGAACTGCCTGGACAGGCCGGGGACCTGGTTAGATACTGATAGGCATGACAAAATGCCCCTGTTTTTCCACCCAATCAGAAGTGAGAAGGCACCTTTAAAAGAGTGCCAGCTTAAACGGTGGCTGGAGTAGGTTGGGAGTGATTAGTAGTAAGTGGGGCTGCCACTACAGGCTCCACCAGTCACACCTTATGTATTGGTGCTGTCAACTCCTTTAGACTGCCCCAAAGACCGGGAAAATGGCTGCCACGGTGAGCAGACTTTTTTCTAGTCATTAGTTGAGTGATGTGATTGGTCATTTGCTATCTGGTGTGTAGGGCAGGAAGGGGCTGGTTACTCGGGTCCTTTCATGGCGGGATGTTGGACTGAGATGAGGCTGGGTACCAGGACAGGAAGTACACTCAGAGCAGTGCCTGATGGGAAGGCAGCGGTTTGTGTATAAGTGTATAGAGGCTTGACAGGCTGGACACCAGGAGGAGGGACGTAGTGGGCAGATGGGTGGCAGGTACAGCGTACCTTATTAGGGATCGGAGGCAAGTACAGGACAGCATGTTAGTCATCATTGAACACTAACACTGGTAAATGACGGAGAGACAAATTGAGCAACCAATGGAAGTAACATTCTAGATGGACTGATAGATTAATTTTTTGCATGAAAAGTGAAGGAAAGGAAAGAAATAGATTAGTTGGTTAATGTTGGGTAGATAGTGTGCACACATTCTGAACCCATGTCTATATTTAGTAAGTCTTGAGCGGGCTTTTCAATGTGAGCAATCCTCATGCAACTGTCTGAAATGAAGACTTGGATGATGGGGGATACACCAGCTTTATTTCTACCCAAACAAGCTACTGATGATTGTGAAGCTATTGGGTTTGCATTGGGAATGACAATACCCTTAATTGATAGCAGACCCTTTAGAGCATGATGCGTGAATGCAGAGTCATCAACTTTTTTTGAAAGCCACGCCTAGGCATTGTTAACAGTTAAGCAATTACTTATAGCTGCCTTATATAAAGGCCTGAAGACCTGTCATGCCTGCAGTCCAACTGCAGGTACCACTTATGCTATGCGTTTAAATTCCGGGTTATGGGGTAGGGGCCACAAAAACTTTGAGGCGGCACCATATATGATACTGATATCGATCTGTGTTATTAGAAGCTAATATGTTATTTATGTGCTATGACATCAGTCAAGGAAAGTATTTGGATTCAGCTCTTATTGACAGCCCTTATAAGTATACACAATTTAGAGTGTACTATATGACACTTTGATGATGGTAGGCCTTTGATCTTAAGTAAGAATTCAGAGGTACATATTGCTTTCTTTAATCTCAAATTAAAGGTTGACAACTGTATCATCTTAGCTGTGCATGGTTACCACTTGCCATCTGTAATAATAACTAAGAACCATGCACACCTTTATGTCTGCAGCTTAAAAGGTTTCTGGTCGTCTCCCTTCTCAGATGATCATTATGTTTCCATTTATGTGCCATTGAAGTAGGATATTATATATACATATACATATGTACATTCACACATATATTTATGTATATATATATATGTGTAGAGGTCAGGGAAAACTTTGTCATTGGATCGGCCGGGAATCGAACCACAAACCTCTTGCACCAGTGACAAGCGTACTAACCATTACACTACCAACCCGTGTCTGACTGTTCTCTGCTCCCTACGGGGGGGGAGGATTACCCAGGTGTTTCACCCCTTCAGGCTCTCCACCAGTGTACAGGGAACCCAACCCCTACAATACCATTAGATCCACCATTGCTGTACACCCTCAGGCTTTGGCCCATATCATTGCTTCTAGCCTCTTTGGCTGGAAGAGCCTCAATTCCCATACTTGCCAACTCTACAGATCAATAGTCAATAGTGGTACCTGAAGTAGATAACGAGGGAAATAGGAGTCATTTTTTTCTTCTTTAAGGGGAACATCTTTGCATACCACAAAGATCTCATGAAGCTAACAACTCATACAAGTGTCACTCAAACGTAATTTGAGAGGTGCGTCCCTTTTAAATAGCCTCTGTAAATCACAGTGTAACCCAGTCAGTCCAGTAGAGTTATCAAATGTAACCACACCACCTTGTGCAATAGCTCTCTTACATTGAGTACTATATATTTTGTATTTAGTAAGTCTGACACTTTTGTTAACTTTGCATTGGTTGTTTGGGTCCCATATTGCGTTGCAGAGATCTGTGTTAATAACATTTGCAGCCTGGAGATGACTGTCCTTCTGTCCACTGCCCTCTAAGACCATGAGTGACTCCAATATTTTGAAAACTCTGCTTATTCGTAAGGTTTGATGCACCATTTTGTATGCCTACCTTGTAACCATGGACATATAGGATGTTGAATCTCTAACATTTTACAATATCACAAGAATTTCTAAACATCCTAAAAGATCAACACAGAATTCCCCGGGCACATGTGTAGTCTTACAGCATTGAACACACAAACACACTGCTGTCTGTGTCTGCAAGGACTTCCTCCATAATTACCATCTATTTAGAGCAGACATAATAATCTTCCCCAGTCAATACCTGGTCAATATCCCAAGTTTAGACTTGTCTGAAGGAGGCAGAGCATCAGTTTGTAATCCACTTCTAATTACAAACATCACACGCTTAATTGTGAGGTTGTAACCAAGTATTGTCTTACAGGGGTGCCTTTCACAAGAACATTGTTTATTCATGGATGTAGTGATCAACTGGAGAATGACAGAGTTATTACAAGGTTTTTCTCTGCTTTCAACTCACAGAACGCATAATGCCAATATGATGGTCCGTTAAGTCTAAAATGATAGTTAGTTTCCTCACCACTGTGCTTTCTTTAAAAGTAATGCTTCCTAGATTAAACTACTAAATATTATTAACTTTGCACCACGAGAAAGAGTTCATCCCACCCGATTATTTAGAGGAACCTGAAATAGAGACACACAAAGTGCTCTAGATATGTATGTACTACTTAGTAAAAGATTAGATGTATATGATTCTGTGGCATTAAAGATTTGTCTCTTTATTTCCATTTGATTGGTTGTTATTATGATGTGGCATGCTTGACGGGGTCCCTATCTCAAGCAGATCACTCTGGTCAGACATTGATCAGAAGTAGACAAACCATTCCCATTACAGCAGAGTGGCTACACTGCTGCTGTCAACCCTCAGACAGCTGTCAATAAGGCACTGACAGAGGCAGTGACAGCAGGAGTGACGGCTGGTATTTTGGCCTCGACCTACTGTCAGCATTATTTGATGGATAGAGTAGGGCCTACTTTTGCTTAGTAGCAGGATATAATTATTTGAGTTGTACTGTGCCTCAGGTCCGACATTGGATTTACCAAATCAAAGAAATCGATTTTTGATATCCTCGCTATTTATTTGAAGAGAGAACTGGTGACCTAGTTTTATTTTATTTATTTATTTTTTTGCAAAACACAATAAATCAAAAAAAATCCCTTTTCCTGTCAATATCCATGAAATCAGTGTTACAGCAAATTTGTATTTTTATATTTTATTTTCTATGATAAGCAGCACATAAATGGAAAACAAAGAAGTAATTTTTTTTAAATGCTTGCATCACTTTTCTTTGCTTTAGGAATAGTATGTAACATGTTCATTTTAGTGTTTTTGCAAAACGTGATAAATCCACACAAATCAGGAAACATGATTTTCATGTTGTCCATATTTCAGATCCGTTCTAAAAAGATTAATCATTTTATTTAGATGTATTATCTACAGTAAAGAGGAATATTTGAAGCCTAACTAAGACCACAAACGTATAAGAATAACAAACACACATGCATAAGCAATGTTTGGTAAGGTAGATTTATTGCGTTTTGGGAAAGGAAAACTGCTTTTAGATTTACTGCCCTTTAAAAAAAAAAAAAATTTTCGACAGGCCCTATATGCCAGATGAAAACACTTTTTCATAGTTAGTTTTAGCATGTTTTTTCAATTCACCCTACCCAATACCCCCAAGCTTATTTTTCCCGATTTTGTGTTTTGGCGGTTATTGCGGTTTGAACCAAACTCATGAGATAGTCCCTGATGGATGTAGGACCATCTTATGGATTATTTTACTCTAAATAAGCTACTCTGTGCTGTGTCTCAGATGTCGGATGTTCAATACCTACTTCTGTACAGGAAGGAAGTTGTGTTGTTGTATGTCACGTGTGTGCACATCACAATACTTCAGCGTTAACATCCCTTCTGAGCTCGAGTTTACTATATCAATTTGTGCAATGTAAGCTTCTATATATGTCAATAATCCATACACATATTTCTTTAGTATTCTGTTTCTACCTGTATCTCACATCTGCTTTACAAGTTTCATAGAGATGTTCTATGTATTAACAAATGCTGAGTTGCCACATATTCTGCATACAGTTTGATAGTGCTGGATAGGGTGCAAGGAGTTTCTGTAATGTTTGCCTATCAAATCTTTTTTTTGGAGGTCTCAGTTGAAATGTTTTTAGGGGGAACAAAATACAATGGCCTTAGCTGATATCATATGTATGAATATTTTTATATTACATTCACATATTTTTCAGACGATTTTACATGTATATGTGTAAGATGAACTGAAGGATATGTTGAGAAATTCATATTTTTTATTTATCATCATGCAATAGATAGCATTCCATCGCTCATATAGCTTAATGGACACCATTAATTGATTGATGCACATGGACTGTCACAGTCATTTTTCAACCCAGGCCACCAAGGTAAAATGACATCAACACTCGAAAAACTCAGTGCCCCAGGTAAAGCTACCTCATGGCTTTCCAGACTAAAGACCAGTCATCAAACATCAAACAAGATGTTTACAGACGAGAAAAATAGATGGATTGATACAAGCACTAGTGCCTAGCAGCCCTTAAATGCAGTTGGTACTTGCAATTATCATTTTATCTGTCATTTCCCTGGCTTCCCATAATGTGATACTATGTTGGATATTATCAGTATCCTGTTTATCTATAAACCTTACATTAAAATAACTGTGCCATTTATGAATCATTTTGCTTTGATTTCATGATATTCCAATAGGTTCTCACCAGAGTAGTATGACAACCAACACTTGCAGCAGCCATTAGACTATTCCATTCGGGAGGAAGAAATGTAGTTGTTGAATTCATACCTTTACTATTCTGCATGAAGCTTTTATAATTGGATTGCACTATACAGCACTGATTCTATACCCAGAATAAACATTGAATACACAAAGCAAAACAAAAGTCCCCATACAGTTCAAGCTAAAGCATAAGGCCCTAAGGTATATATGTATTGCTCTGGTTTCTGCTTCAGCAACCCATGCACACTCTCTATATGGCCTAAGATATAGGCCCCAGAGGAAGTCCCTGCGTGTTTTATAGGAACCAGGCCAAAACCAACCTTTCACTCTTCCTCTCAAGTGGCTCCACATTGACACCACTGCAGCAGTCTGGTGGACTCTCCCTAAACAGGTCCGGACCTGGCCACATACTGATAGCCCATGACAAAAAGGTCCCATTAGTCTGACCAATCAGAAACGTTAAAAAGGTGCCAACTTAAATAGTGCCTGGGCTAGTGGGTGAGTGATAAGTAGTAAGTGGGGCTGCCACTAGAGGCTCCACCAGTCACACCTTACATATAGCCGCTGTCAACGCCCTTACACTGCAGCAATGACCAGGAAAATGGCTGCCACGGTGAAGAGCACTTTTCTAATCCTCAGTTGACTGATGAGATTGGTCCTTTGCTGCCTCATGTGTAGGAGAGGATGGGGCTGGTTACTTGGGTCATTTTATGGTGGGGATGTTAGACTTAGATCAGGATTTTTTTTTGAGTATGAGTTAACGTAACTACGTTAAACCCTTTTATTTTATCCTGGTGTACAAAAAGAACTTATACAGCTCGAAAATATTTGACACCAGCATTGGTTATATGATACACTTCGCTTAGCTATTATAATTAAACAATGAATATCAAGGTATTAATTGATCAATTAATTACTTGGATGATAATTATGAATAAAGCATACAGTAGAGTATAAACATATCAATACTGCTTAGTACACTTGCTTGAACCCGAAGTCAGCTCCATGTATATACAGATCAGATATAATAATACACTGTTAACTTAACCTCATGTATATGTGGGTTTTTCTTAACCTCGTTCTGAAAAGTGGATGACAGAGAAGGGCTAATTCCCTGCGTTAAAATATGAAAATATACTGAAAAATTTTACATTTTGACACAATTGAGTTTCTACTAATAATACACTAATACAGATTTCTACCGGGTAGCATACGTCATATTTCCCTTTCAACATAATTGTCCAGGAGAGGTTAGCACTAATAAATTCATGATTAAGTATAGTTTGTGCCTCCCAACCACCTCTTCCTGTCCAGCTTAAATTCCTCATATGATTCAATAGATCTGATATGGACAGACAAACTATTCCATAATAGAGCGCCTCTGTAGAGAACACTTTTTTTTGTGGTTTCATTTTTTGGCTTGATTGTGGTGAACAATAGAGCATCATGAGCCCTTGTAAATATCGCACGAGTATTGACAATATCAATATTGGTTTTCTGTTTAAACATGAAATTCCAAACATGCATTCTACGTCTAGGTAGCAATAATGATATACCAGCCTCCTGGTGAGCCAGGATGGTTGGGTACCTACTATCCACACCTAAGCACATACGCAGAGCTTTGTTTTCCGCTACTTGTAATTTATCAAGAATACATTTCCCTGCAACATCATAAAATATGTCGCCGTAATCAGTATGGGGTAATATCATTGTCTTATACATTTTTAATCTAATATCAATAGACATATTATCCTTTAAATAAGCAAGTTGATATATTTTAAATACAACTTTCCTAAAGGTACATTCCGCATGCTTATTGAAATTTAAGACAGGATCTAGAGTTATACCCAGATATTTCACACTCAACACACGTTCAATAGGGGTTGTACCAAAAAGGAGTCGATGGTGATGGATTTCTTTCAATTTTGACCTAAGACCGAAAATCATATAATTTGTTTTTTTTGCATTTAATGTTAACTTATTTTTTCCAAACCAATTCTCTAATAATGCTAAATCCTCCTCCATTTTGGTTGTTAGTAGCCCTAAATCATGTCCTGTTATTGAAACAACTGTATCGTCCGCATATAAGTACAAACTGCAATTTTTTACAATTTTTCCTAGGTCGTTTATATAAATCAAAAATAGGGTCGGTCCCAAAATGGAACCCTGAGGGACTCCACAGGTAACCACCCCTTCCCCAGATAATTTATCATTAGCTGAAGTCCGTTGCTTTCTGCTATACAAGTAGTCAGTTAGCCATTTATGGACAAGACCTCCGACACCGATTTTAGTTAATTTTTCTAGTAAAATCGTGTGATTTACGGTGTCGAAGGCCTTCTTTAAGTCCACAAATGTTGACAAGGTGTATTGCTTAGTATTTAAGCCAATATAAATATCATCTAGAAAATACCCAACCGTATCAATCGTAGAGTGTCCAGCCCTAAAACCTCCTTGTTTCGGGTCCAAAATATTATTAGTTTCAAGATAAGTGACCAATCTATTATTTACAACCTTCTCTAGCAGCTTGCCAATGATAGGTAATAAGGTCACTGGTCTGAGATTAGATACCTCAGCCTTATCTCCATCTTTCTGTAACGGTACAATGGTACCCAATTTCCAAGCATCCGGTACACAACTATCAATAAAGGACTCGTTAAATAATTTCACAATTTGATTAGGAACTGCTGACATGGCATCTTTTAATGAAGGAGCAGAAATACCATCTATACACGATGATTTAGTTGTATCTATGTCCTTAATTAACTCTGACACCTCCTCACAATTTGTACTAATAGCATCCAAACCAATGTCTAGTTCCACACCGTCATATGACCAAGGCTCATTATAATTTCTAGCCAGGTTCGGACCGATGTTAAGGAAGAACTCATTAATGAAATCAGGTGTATCACCATCCTCCACCAACACGCCTCTTACATTGTCTTTTAACCTGAAGTGAGGGGTACCCCTGTCACCTTTGACCAAGCCATTAATAATACGCCAGAATTTTTTACTATCCTTTTGATTATGTTCTAGACTTTCCCTTATATATCTACTTTTGGCCTTTCTTATAAATTTATTAACCCTATCAGGTCAGAACAGGAAGTAAAGGATGCACTCAGAGCAGTGCCTGATGAGACAGGACAGGTTGGACACCGAGAGGCGGGGCATTGTGAGGGGATATGACAGGATGAGTGACCACTAACACTTGTAAAAGACAGCCTACAAATTGACTAGTTGATGGTAGAAAATGTTCTTGGGACGTGCTACTGATAGCTAAATGGATTGATATCTTGGAAGAAGCAGGGAGGGAAGGATGCATAATGAGTATTTGGTTGGAGGTGACCAATTATTCTCTTTATGTGGCATGAATTAAAGAAGAAAATAGTACTCAGTAATCCTTCTGACATTAAGGGAGAGAAAGTAAGTAGTACACATAGCCACTTTTATGCCCTGAAATTACAAAGCAAATTCCAGATTATTACACTGATTTATATCATTCAAGATGAACAGAGATTTCCCTGTGACCCAATTGGAATTCCTCAGCCATGGAGACCTCAATACCCATTATCTCTGCATCCAAATACTTCTTCTATAATCTTCATCTATTTATAGCAGATATAATAATCTTCCCGAAGCCAATACCTTGTCAATAGTCTGCAGCTTAGACCGAAATGAAGGTGCCAACAGGCCTACACTGAGCTGTGGTGGAGATCGTCTGCAGTGGGTTGGTAGTAGTATTAGTGTAAAGGTCTGACACTGTGGTGGTCCGGTCATCTAGATGACCACGTGACCAAACACTACATACAGCTAGTTCCCAGACCAATCACCAGGCCTATACTAGTGACATATATTGATTGGTCTGGGAACTAGCTGTATGTAGTGTTTGGTCACGTGGTCAGCTAGATGACCCGACCACCACAGAGTCAGACCTCTACACCAATACTACCAACCCACTGCAGACGATCTCCACCACAGCTCAGTGTAGGCCTGTGAAGGTGCCAGAGCGCCAGTCTGTAATCTAGTACTAATTACAAACCTCAGGAAGGGCCCTTGACAAGAACATTGTGTATTAATGGATGTGGTTATTGACCGGAAAATAACAGTAATTTTAAGGTTTTTCTTGGTTTTCAATTCATAGAACACAGCCATAATCCGAACATAATGACCCACTTTGTCTACATTAATAGTGAGTTTCTTTCCACTGATCTTGCGTCGAAAGGGATATTTTCTAATTTGTCCTATAACTATATTGTCTAAAATTGTTCATTATACATCTTGACAAACTGACAATTTCCAAAGTCTTTGGCACAATCATCTTACCTTCAGCTAGTTGCTCTGGTCAACGCCTAGGAGAAGTAAACAAAACATGTCCATTACAGCACAACTGCTACAGCAGACCCTGTCAATAAGGCACTGACAGAGGGAGTGACAGCAGGAGTAACAGCATCTTTTCTGGCCTCGACCTGCTGTCAGCATTATTTGATGGATAGAGTTGGGCCTTCTCTGAACCTGGAAGGGGGATTACAATATATGAGTGGTTCTGTGACTGAAGTCAGACATTGGCTTAACCAAATTATCTCAACTACTAGAGAGCAACTTTAAGAGAAGGCACTGCAAACAAAAAACAAATGTATCACTGGTTAATGATTGAATTTACTATGTCCTTTGTTAAAAACAATGACTATATAGTTCCCTATGAACCATTTTATGGAAAAGCTTTTTTTTTACCTTGAGGAAGTTACTCTGTACTGTGTTTCAGATGTTGGGTGTTCAATAATTGCTTCTGTACAGGAGGGAAGTTGAGCTACAAGAATGTTTTTGTGTCAGGTGAGTGTACATCAAAATACTTCAGTGCTAACAGGTAAATCCCTCCTGGGCTTACTGCAATGTAAGCTTCTATTAATGTCGATAATCCTCAGCCATATTTCTTTAGTATTCTGTTTCTTTCTGTACACCCACATCTGCTTTACAGTTTTCATAGAGAAGTTCTTTGTAATTGCAAGTGCTGAGTTGGCAAATATTCTGCACTCAGATGGATGATGGTGGATTGGGTGCAAGGAGTTTGACTAGTGAATCTTCTTTTGGAACTATTTTAGAAAATATTTTACAGCTGATATAGCTCACTGGCCACGATATATTCAAATAGATGGACATGGACTGTCACTGCTATTTATCGACAAAGGCCACCCAGACAAAATTACATCAACAACTAAGAGGCGAAGTGCCACTAGTAAACCTGCCTGAAGCTTTCCTTCAGGCAAGGTCACAACTAAGGTTATTCACCACCAGACTATACCCAACAACCTTCACCACCTATTTATGTGCACCTCACTAAGGCATCACATGTATCTAGTTTATTTAGCAAAGGTCATGTGGGATGGTGGAAAGTGTTTACACTTTGTTGCATCCAGACAGTCATTAAACATCAACTATGCAAGGTTATAGCAGGAGCTTGGTAAATGGCCTAACAAATGTTTAACTACTAAATATGGCAAGAAAAATGTGGCTTTGAAAATATTGACGGCAGTCAACATCATGGGCACTTTTAGCATAGCAACTCCTCAGAGCAAACAATAACACCAAAAATAACTCATGCACTGACATAGGCGTTACTTATCATTTGTCATTGTGTGATATGAATATTAGCTGCTCTCCTTACCCTGTTTATCCACCTATAACCTATACATGAAAAAAAAGTTGCAAATATGAATCACCTTGTTTTTGATTCATCTAATTCGCGTTTATTATTGTGGTAATATGATCACCAAAACTTATAGCAGCCAATAAATGAAATACAATATGGAGAAAGATATATACCGTATTCGACATAATAAGCACCCTCCCCCTAATAAGCGCCCCCCTCCCCTTTTAGGGGCATTTTCAGACTAGAACAAAGGCTCACATTTTCTTATTTTGGAGACAAATGAACTCTTAAGTACTTAAAACTTAAATAATTTTATAAGCGCCCAGGGCACTTATTACGTCGAATACATTATCTTTGTACCTGTACCATTCTGCTAGCTGGTTTTATATTTGGTTTCCAAAATTTTGCATGAAGTCAATAGCTGTCACATAATTGGTTTCTTAGACTTTAAGATCTTAAACAACAGTTATTGACTCACTTAATAGCAATATTCCCAAATATCCTGAACATTGAGTTGTGCGAATACACAATGCAAAACCACAGTTTTCATACAACTCTAGCTGAAATACATTATGAAGGTACTGAGGTATATTACTCTGGTGACTGCTTCTGCAACCCATGCACACTTACACCCAGAGCCCAACCTCTCTTTACGGTCAAAGATATAGGCCCCACAGGAAGTCCCTGTGTGTTTTATAGGAACCAGGCCAAAACCAACCTTTCACTCTTCCTCTCTAGTGGCCCCACATTGATACCCCCTGCCACAGTCTGGTGCACTGCCTGGACAGGTCGAGGACCTGACCACCTACTGATAGGCCATGACAAAATGGACCCATTTGTCTGACCAGTCTGAACAATCAGAAGTGAGAATGAACCGTTAAAAAGGTGCCCGCTTAAATGGTGCCTGGTAAGGTAGAGAAGAGATAAGTAGTTAGCGGAGCTGCCACTAGAGGCGCCACCAGTCATACCTAACATATTGCCCCTGTCAACACCTTGAGACTGTAGCAATGACCGGGAAAATGGCAACCACGGTTGACAGCACTTTTCTAATCCTGAGTTGAGTGATGTGATTGGTCCTTTGCTTCCTCCTGTGTAGGAGAGGATAGGGCTGGTTACTTGGATCCTTTCATGGCTGGGATGTTGGCCTGAGATGAAACTGGGTGCCAGGACAGGAAGTACATGAATGCACTCAGAGCAGTGCCTGGTGGGACTGGACAGGTTGGGCACCAGGAGGCGGGACGTGATGAGGCGACGGTGACAGGTACAGGACAGGATGAGTGACCACTAACACTTGTAAAAGACAGCAGACAAATTGACCAAGTGATGGTAGAAAATGTTCTAGGGACATGGTAGTGATAGCTGAATGGATCGATTTCTTGTAAGAAGGAGGGGAGGGAAGGAAGTATTCAGAGTAGTTGGTGTGTGAGACCGGGTAATTCACACAGTGGTAATGTATGATGACTAAAAACCCTGTTATCTTTGTCTGCAAAGACTTTCTCGATAATCTTTCTCTAGTTTTAGCAAACATGATAACCTTCCCAAAGTCAATATCAGGTCAATACCCCCATTCACTGCAGCTTAGCCTTGTGTGACAGTTGGGTATTCAGGGGTTGTACACTGAGTATTCATGGATGTAATGAGCGACTGAAGAACAACAGAGTGATTACAATCCTTTTTCAGCTTAATTCACAGAACGCAGACTATGACAGTCAACTTTACCTACAGTAAAAGTTAGTTTCCTCACCACTGCGATTGCTTCTTAACTGATACTTTTTCATTTGACCTGCTGAATATTATCTTTAGTTGCATAGCAACAACATCACCTACTTGCAGGGCATTATGCCCATGCCCTTAGCCTAGGTTTAATTATGTCCAGCCTGATTCTGGTTTACATTGGAGTCTATGAGATCAACATCCCCTATCTCCCTGTCTATGGTAAAACTAATGATACAGTATGATATGTCCTGAATCCCTAATGTTGCCACCTATATTTAGCATGATTAAGATACATAGCTTTAAGCAATAGCACATTTCTCCCCAGAGGATAATCACAATTTTACAGCATTGAGGACACAAACACCATGTTATCTTTGTCAGCAAATAATAGGGGAGCCAAGCGTCCTAAATGTTGATATTTAACTTTGATCTGGTACAGCTAATGGACCACATATATAAGAATGGCTATGTAAGATGAGTGACACTCAGGTTCAGTTTCTTTGCATTTGTCCCAAAGTGTATATACCCTTTAGAGGTCCTTAAAACCATGAACTTTGACCTTGTTTTTGACCTTGTTCCGACCTATATATCACTCTACACACACCAGAAACGGAATCAGCACCCTCAACATACCCTAGTTCACCATTCATACCATCTATTGCAGGCCATACCAGGTCCTCTTCAAGATTGCAGACTGGCTCCCCTATTAAAAGACTTCTATAATCTTCATCCATTTATGGCAGACATAATAATCCTCCAGAAGTCAATATCGGTTCAATATCACCTTCATCCTGCAGCTTAGACATGGATGAAGGTGCCAGGGCGCCAGTCTGTAAACCTTTTCTAATCACAAACTGATATTTCTTTTACATCATTGCAATGGAATAGGATGTATGTCTTTGGCACAACTATCCTGTGCAAGCATTCTTCTACCCAGTGGGCACAACGTACAGCTCAACATTGAATCAATGTTGAGTAAACATTGAATCAATGTTGACAACCATCCGTCAATGTTAATTCAATGTTCTATGGCCACTGGGTAGCCATACAAGAAGTACATCAACTAATTGATATACAGCAGTCCTTAGAGTCTCATAAATACTAACTTTGTGAAAAACACAAAAGAAATGTAGATGGAAAGGAATAGATTCCATTCAGGGCACAGCTTTCCTGATCATATTTGAATAAAAGTTGAAGGGCATTGACCGAGTGAGTTGTAGAAAGGACAAAAGTAGAGAAGCTCTATTGGACATCAGACGCAGGACATATCAAAGATGTACCGTATCCGCCCTTTTTAGCGCTGGTACTCAAATTAGCGCATGTCCCGTTTTAGCGCAGGGTAGAAGAGTGTATCAAACTAATCTTAAGCACTAACACTGGACCTCAAATAAACGCATGTCCTGTATAAAGGCAGGGCAAAGAGGAGGGTGAAACATCTAAGCGCAGCTGCGCTAAAACGGGCGGATAGGGTAGGCTAAATCATCAATTATCCCCTGAGATTCTATAACAGAGAGGATTGCGACTGCCAGATCTCTGACAACTCATCAAATTGGTTTTGCTAGAGAATAGGTTAGTAAAATCCAGGCATAAAGTTTCTGTTTACTTTGATGTTGCTACAACTGAATCTTTCTTATCACATATCATGAATTAAAAATGTCATGGTTGTTTTTACTAAAAAATACTAAGATGAGTAGCGCTTTAATGTAGCAAGTCACAATTCATCAAGAGTTGAAAGAAAATGTCAGACCATGTTGCTTGAACAAAACATTAAAACTTATTGACAATCCCTATGCCCATTTCTCTAGTATTCTCTTTCTACTTGTACATCCAGGCTTCTATTTTACAGTTACATGAAGAAAATATCTGTATAAATGCTGAGTTCGCACATATTCTGTATTAATGTATTGGACTGTGTGGGATGAATTTCTGTAGCAGTTGAAAGAACTGTTTTGTTTGCAATGTTATTATGCAGTAAACACATAATATAGGAAGGGCAATACAATGGATGCAGCTGTTCCAGATATTACATGCACAGAAACTTTTTTCTCATCAAAATACAATTCCTTGTATCATTTTACATCTACATTCATGATGTTGAACCAGGCCTAGAAAGAACATTTCATTGCTGGCCTGGCTCACCAGATGGCATACATGACTGTTTTAACAAAAGTATAGTCGTATACCCCTGAATGATATTCTATTCTAAATTCTACTAAAGATAGCAATTCAAAATTATAGAACATAGTTCTAGACTCTTCAGTCCTATTCCATTTAGCTCTGGCTCAATTGTATTTTTTTACTTTGCTCTAAAAATACCTTCATAATTATATCTCTTTTCCCAAAATGTTATGTATCCGCCCAGACCAGCAGACAGACTGACGTCAGCACCCAGTGCCAGCATGCAGTCCTACACTAAAAGATGGCGTTGCGCCCAGCCAACACTTCTATTATATTTGCACATGCTTATAGTTACCTGATTTCCAATCGTTCAACATATCTCATTAGGTACAGAATGATGCATATAAAGAGAATAAGATGATACTAAGAACAATGTTATAATTCACTGTGATAGGAACGAAAAGCTGGCAGGTGCCCAGGCTAGAGCACTATATCATCCAACTGGATGTGTGTACATTGGCACTTTCAATGCAAGTATTGGTAAATTACTGTAGAATGAGACAGCATGACGAACAATTGACCAGCCACAAAATATCATATTTCATACTGCATGAAAGTATTTGTTTTCTATATGTCTATGAACATATCATCAAACAACACACATTTACCAAAATAATGGGATTTATACAAGCTTCCTTTCAGTTTATTGAGTTATCCAATCTCCAATGTGTACTATATGATACAACTTTACCCATGCAGGTCCACATTACCTATAGCTAAACTGGCCGTCATGGGTTATTAACATCCTCAATTATACCTGTCAATCATGCTTATGCCCACTTAGTAGGCTGGTCCCCTGATGGATGTGATACATTCTGGTCAGGGGCATTTAGGTCCGCCGGTCAGTTACTCATATTGTGCGATTTGATTTGATTTTAATTGATTTAGAGATCCCGATTTCTTTTTAAAGTTGGCATACATACAGAATATTACCTTACTATTGCATATATCGTGGTAGCAGAAATTGACCTGAAATTAGCTGAAATGCAATCTTTAAACCTACCTGATGCCTACGTAGCTACAGGCAAGGTTAGGACCAAGGTTATCTACCCCTACCTTCTACCCTGTTTATCAACCCCCACCCCCCCCCCCCAATTTACCCACGACTCTCTTTTCCCACTTAGCAATCAAACTGGCTGTCTAGTTATTTACCAAAGGGCATGCAGGACCATGATTTGTTTTTACCTTTTTACTGCTTCTCGGCTAAAGGTCAATTTAGCATAGTTGTAACAGTGGCTTGGCACACAGTGCAACACAATCACAGTTTAACCCTGAAATATAAAAGTGTATGCCAATACACCAAAACAGCTCATATCTAATATGGGTGGCCAAATACACACTTTATGTTAGATATCAGCCACTCCGTCAAGTCATTTTGTGATTGGATCTATACAAAACACTACCATAACTTCCATTATATTCATGATTAGATGTTATATAGTCACTAGTATCCTCCAGTCATATCCATTGACCATTACATTTGGTCGGATTGGTTCTAATACCTGCTTTTGGATTTATGGTGTAATATTAGGTTCCAATGATGGTTAAAGGACAAGATAATCTTTTAAGAAACATGATATCTGCTGTGAGGTACAGTATGGTTTGGTAAAAACATTATTAATGACACATAATGAATGTTTAATGTCAGAGATATATTGCAATAAGGTAAATTTATCTCATAATACCAAAATCTTCATGTACACACATAAAAGTAATGCAATTGTTAGACTCCTCATTTCTGATACATTTACCCTAGAGGAAGTCCCTGTCCAGCCTACAGGATTCTTGGTTTTCACAAAGAGAACTCTGTCCCTCAGTGGCTCTCACTATATAACCCCTGCTGCAGTTGAGTGGACCTCCTGGACAGCAGGGAGCCTAACCACATACTGATAGGCCATGACAAAACAGCCACATTTGCCCAACCAATCAGAATTGAGAATGAAGCATTAATGGTAGGCATGCTTTAGTGGTGTTTGGAGTAGGCGGGGAGTGGTAAGTTGTACGTAGGGCTGCCACTAGAGGCTCCACCGGTCACACCTTACATATAGCCCCTGTCAACACCTTAAGACAGCAGCAATGACCAGGAAAATGGCTGCCACGGTGGACAGCACTTTTCTCATCCTCAGTTGAGTGATGTGATTGGTCCTTTGCTGCCTGGGTATAAGAGAGGACGGGGCTGGTTACTCGGGTCCTTTTCATGACGGGGATGTTGGACTGAGATGAGGCTCGGTGCAAGGACAGGAAGTACAGGAATGCACTCAGAGCAGTGCCTGATTGGACTTTAGGGGTAGGGGTATGGCTGTAAAGAGCCTGGACAGGTTGGACACTAGGAGGTGGGACGTGGTGAGGCGACGGTGACAGGGACAGGACAGGATGAGTGACCAATAACACTTGTAAAAGACAGCAGACAAATGAACCAAGTGATGGTAGAGAGATCGGCTAAAGAGATTGATTTCTTGGAAGAAGGGGGGTAGGGAAAAAAATATTCATCTTGAGAAACTTGAAACTGTGTAATTGGTACAGTAGTAATGCATAATGAATAAAAAGTATCTTGTGTATATATATAAGATTAATCAGAAACTAATTTGAAAAGTGGCCTCTTCATCCTTATTCTTCCCCCATATGTAACTGTAGTTTCCTCTTTAGATCCCTTTATTAATATGAATACATGTGTTCTAAAACCACGAAAGGGATTTTATGCAACAGCAATAGGGTGATTATCCTGTAAACTTCTTCCAAATGTAACGAAGCATCAACTCCCAATGGATCACATCAATACAGTCACAGGGTATTTTTCCGTTGGCACAGTACTAAATTTAGATTGTGTGAATGTCAATGTAAACTGTGTTCATTCAAATGTTGAAGCAGTAGCCCTCCTATAATGGGGTTGGATGCTCATATTAGCTGTAGGGCACTTGATAGTTCTGATCAAACAGAAGCAAGATTATCTGTAATTAGAACATTGTTCACACTACCCAACCTAATCTATACGTTCTAACAAGCTATCAGAACCATCCTACTATACCTTCCAATTCAAAAGCAATAGCTCATCAACAGTGCCATGTTGTCACCTTTTCTGAAAATATAACTGGTTCAATTTCAGCACCATCCATCAATTTGTATTTACTGACATGTAACTACTTATTGTAAGACAGGTTTGCCCTACCTGATGTCTTATTGTAGAAGTTGTAGAAAGAGCTCAGTTCAGAAACAGGTAAAACCAAACTACCGACTACAATGACTCCCTTTAAGTACCATGAAACTAAATTACCCCTTTCATTTTGTAATAAAATGTTCTTTTGAGATGTAAAGCATAGTACATTGTGTTACTGTGTATTAAGTTGAAGCCCACTTGCAGGATGCATTGATTCAATCAACATACTAAGCCTGTGTTATTTTGCTATTATGTGCTCAGATTCGTCCATGTTACATTGATTATTTTGCAGTGCCAGGACCACGTCCTGGGATAGGTTGGCACGGTCGGTAAATACTCTGCTTGGCTATGGTGGGGGTATAAGAATAGCATGGTATTCAGAGGCAAGGCCCTGTGAAGACTTGATTCTCTTCTGACAAAAGAATACTCATATCGTTACTTTAACGGATAGAAGGCTTTGCCTAACAAAACCAATAGCGCCCCAAGAGCAATGTTCAATAACAGTCTTTTGGTAGATAGTTGGGGCAATAGCAGTCAATACGTCTTGATAGTAGGTGTGCAGAATACAAATAATAAGTGATATTCAGACCATAATAAATAAATGTCTTGAATCCCTAATGTTACCTCCTTTTTCGCAATATGATTGGGATTGATAGCTTCAAGAGACCATTTCAAGCAATAACACACTTTTCCTTAGAGGATGATTGCAGTTCGACATTGTTGAAGACACAAAAAAAACACCCTGTTATCTTTGTCTGCAAAGACTTCCTCCAAAATGTTCATCTTCTTTTAGCAGGTATAATACTCTTCTCAAAGTCAATACCTGAACGATACCCTCTCATCCCACAGCTTAGACTTGTGCAAAGGAGGCAGAGCAGCAGTCTGTAATCTACTTCTAATTACAAACCTTGCACACTCAGTCTTAGAAGGGGGCATTGCATTTGGGAGGGTGGGTCAATAGAACATTGTTAATTCATGGATTTAGTGTTTGACTGAAGAACAACAAAGTGATTACCATGCATTTCTCAGCTTTTAATTCATTCACAGAACACAGACATAATGGTCATATAATGGTCGACTTTACCTACAATAACAGTCAGTTTTCTCACCACTGTGATTACTTTCTGGTTTGAACTGCTGAATAGTATCTTCAGTTGCATGGCAACACTGACACATACTGGCAGGGCATTATGGCCAGGCCATTAGCCTAGGATTAACCACACCCAGCCTCATTCTGGTTTACATTGGATCACCATGCCCCGCCTATGGTAGAACTAATCATACAGTGTAAGCAGGTCCGGGAAATGAAGGGAAACCCTCCCCAGAGGCATCATTTACACTTGTAGCATAAACACTACAGGGCTAAAATTAGCAACGGTTTTCTTATAACCCATTTGCTGAATTTTCTATCTATTTGCTGTTAAATGTACATATCCCTTAAGATAGATTAGTGTATTCTCTTGAATCATACATGGGGAATAGTGAATCATACATGGGATTGCCATGAAATCACATATAAACTCCCGGACCTGGTTAGATGTCTTAGATCCCAATGTTGCCACCTATATTTAGCATAATTTGGATTTATAGATTTAAACAATAACACACTTTTCCGAAGAGGACAATAACAATTTCACAGCATTCAGGACATAAACAACATGTTATCTGTGTCTGCGAAGATTTCCCCCATAATTCTATTCATGGCAGACATACTAATCTTCAAGAAGTCAATATTTGTTTAATATCACCTCATACTGCAGCTGAGACATGGAAGAAGGTTCCACGGCACAAGTCTGTAATCTTTTTCTTATCACAGACTTCACAATCTAAATGTGAAAAAGAAAAGTTGTCCTTCAGCGTGTATTCCTGGACATAGTGATCGACTGGAAAATAACACAGTGATTATTATGTTTTTCTCAGCTTTTGATTTACAGAATACAGACATAACCCCAATATAATAGTCTATTTTTCTCTCCACAATGATTGCTTCTGCAGTAAAACTTTCTAGATTGAACTACAGAGTATCATCTTTCACTTTGCATCTTGAGCAACTGATGTACATCACTACAGTGAAATAGAATTGATGTCATTGGCACAGTAATCTTGTGAAAGCATTCCCCATACAATAAGTACATTAACTTATTTATATACAGATGTTCATACAGATGTACCAGAGTTTCATAAAGGCTAACTTTGTACAATCATACACAGTGCCAGACACATAAAGAGGGATATGAATAGATTCAATCGAGTGCAAACCTTTTATGATCCTTTTTGAATAAAAACTAAAGGGCATTGACCATGTGAGTTTTAGAAAGGACCATGAAAGAGAAGCCCTATTGGACAGCAGATTAATTCTATCCTCAGAAGTGGTGTATCAATATAACCTTAATGACATATTGAAGGACTTGTTAAACTAGTATTGTAGGATGGTATCTAATGGTAATATGTTAACACCTATCAAGGGGCATTACAACCTCTCAGTGGGGAGTTTCGCCAAATTCTCCGGTCTTGACTATACTACACAGAATTACTCTACATGAAGAAAATATATATGTTTAAATGATGAGTTTGCACATATTCTGTAATAATATATTGGACTGGGTGGGATGAATTTCTATAGTAGTTGAAAGGACTGTTTCTTTTGCATCGTTAGGCACAGTATGGGCAGCAATATACAATAGATACAGCTGTACCAGCTTAACATCATATGCACAGGAACCTTTACCTTATCAAAAACCAGGCATAAGCAAAGATTCCATTGCTGAATGATATTCTACTCTGAATTCGACCATGGACAGCAAATTTAGATTATAGAATATAATTCTAGTCTCCTCAGCCCTGATGGAATTACGCGCAATTGTTTCATTCCACCTTGTTCTAAAATAAACTTCAAGTATCTCTATTCCTGAAAATGTTATGTTTCCACCCAGTGCCTGGAGACAGTCCTACAGTTAAACCTACCTGATGCCTACCTGGCTACAGGCAAGGTTACAACCAAGGTTATCTGCCCCTACCTTTTACCCTGTTTATCTACCCCCACAACCCCCCCCCCCCCTATTTACCCACAACTCTGTTTTCCCATTTAGCAATCAAACTGGCTGTCTAGCTATTTACCAAAGGGCATGCAGGACCATGGTTTGTTTTTTATATTTTTTCTGTGTCTAGACTAAAGGTGAACTCAGCATAGTTATAGCAGGTGCTTGGAACACAATGCAACAAGATCACAATTTAACACTGACACAACAGACTAAATGCTAATACACTGAAACAGGTCATATTAAATATGAGTGAACAAATACACATTTTATGTTAGTCTAGTCACTTCTTAATTTGATCTATACACACCACGACCATAACATTCCTTAAATTCATGATTTGATTTTAAATACTCACTAGTATGATCCAGCTATATCCATATACCATGACACTTGGTTGGATCGGTTTTAATACCTGCTATTGGATTTATTGCATAATATTAGGTTCCGATGATGGTGATATGATTATTAATGACACATAATGAATGGTAATATCAGAGAGATATTGCAATAAGGTAAATTAGTCAGGCATTTCCAAAATTGTGATGTACACATATAAAGGTAATGCAATTGTTAGACTCATCTCTTCTCATTTCTGATACATAGACACTGGAAGAAGTTCCTTTCTGGCCTATAGGATTCTTGGTTTTCACAAAGAGAACTCTGTCCCTCAGTGGCTCTCACTATATAACCCCTGCTGCAGTTGAGTGGACCTCCTAGACAGGAGGGAGCCTGACCGCATACTGATAGGCCATGACAAAACAGCCGCATTTGCCCAACCAATTAGAAGTGAGAATGAAGCGTTAATAGTGGGCATGCTTTAGTGGTGTTTGGAGTAGGCGGGGAGTGGTAAGTTGTACGTAGGGCTGCCACTAGAGGCTCCACCAGTCACACCTTACATATAGCCCCTGTCAATGCCTTTAAACAGCAGCAATGACCAGGAAAATGGCTGCCACGGTGGACAGCACTCTTCCAATCCTCACTTGATTGATGTGATTGGCTCTTCGCTGCCTGGTGTATAGGAGAGGACCGGGCTGGTTACTTGGGGCCTTTCATGGCGGGGATGTTGGACTGAGATGAGGCTGGGAGCCAGGACAGAAAGTACAGGAGTGAGCTCAGAGCAGTGCCTGATGGAAAGGCAGCGGTTGGTGTATTAGTGTATAGAGGCTGGACAGGTTGGACACCAGGAGGTGGGACGTAGTGGACAGATGGGTGGCAGGTACAAGCCAACTCGTCAGTCATGATTAACCACTAGAGATGCAGACACACCCCATGCTATACTGATACCAATCAGTTTTATTGGAGGCATATTTTCTGTTAAACTTTGATTAAGCTTTCATTGAAAATACCTATGAACAGTGTTTAACTGTCTGACACTTTTGATTTTGGTAGGATATAATATATCTTATTGTCCTGTACTATTCCCATTATTCATCCCTGTCCCCATTTCTCTCTCTAACTCCATGTGTACATCCCTTCATGTTTATGTACATGTCCTTCAACTACAATACAGATGTATATGCCGCAGCTATAAGGCCTTGGCTTCTGTGTATGATAATCCTGTAGAGCGTCCCTGTTATGTTAGGGGTGTTTCATATAGGACTTCTTCTACCTCGTAAACAGGAATGCTTCTTTTCCTAGGACACACCCCAAGATCCAGGGGGGGATTTTGAGATGACACATCTAATTGAGAACGTGTGAACACCAGACTCCACTGCATGTGTTCAAATGTTGGAGTACCAGAATATATCCCTCTCATGATAGGATTTAAGGCACGGAGGATTTGGGTTGGGGGGCACTTGATAGTTTTGATCGAAGAGCAGCGAGATTATCTGCGACCAGACTTTTGTTCTCAACGCCCATCCTCATCCTCAGCATCAACAACCCATCACAAGCACCCTACTATCCCTTTCAGCCAATCAATACCATCATCTTAGAATCATTGCCATGTGGCCCCCTATTTCCTTCCATATCAATGCTTCTGGAACAGCTTCAATTTCAGTGTCAGTGATACCACATATCTGGTATTCATTGATCAATGTTCAATAACAGTATTTTGGTAGAGAGTTGGGCCAATAGCAGTCATTACGTTTTCTGTTTTATTAGCAGCATCTAGTGCAATAGTCTCCTAGTGTACTGTAAAACTAATATTTTTCCTACCAGTCTGTATATTTTTAAGAGACAATTTTTTTTAAGAGACAATTTAACCTTTATTAGCCAATTCGATTATCACAGTTACAGAGTTCCTTCCGTCTATCCATGTAAGCATGTAATATATAAGCAAATATTTTCAGATTTAAACTATTATAGCCACCGCTTTAGTGTAAATTATGTTTAACCCTCCTGGTACCTTTGCAACGAGGCAATCAAAGTGATAGGGCCCATTTTATTTTCCAATGCCACACTGATTCTGATCCGGCGCCAGGACTACTTTCTGAAATAGGCTGCCATAGAGAGAATACACTGTGGTTGGGGTATATGATAGCATGGTATGGAGAGGTCAAAGCCTGCCTCTCTCTGGTCTTCTCTTACAATCATGCCATTTGATGTTCAAGGCTTCATTGCATGCTCCATGGAGAATGAGTGGTGGGCTTAGGGAGAATATTCTTAGTAGCCCAATCTTCTCATATGATGTCATGAACACAGGTCATGAAATCTTTGGAGCCTCAACGATTGTTACCCTACCACTGTTTCCTAGCTCTCAGTAGCACGTCCCTAGACTATTGAGCAATTCTAAATATTCACGAAACTAGTTCTTGTGTCTAGAAAGATATCTAATACCCTTCCTTTTTACCCAAAAGGTTACATAGAAAGTGCCAAAATGTTATAATAATCCTAAGTCCCTAATCTTACCAATGTCTTACCACAGATATGTCAACATGGAAAGAATAAATAGCACTGAGCAATAACCCACATTTCCCCAAAGGCATTTGAAATTGAATGGATAGTCTAGAAGAGAAAAAGCACCCTGCTATCTCTGTCTGCAACGACTTCCTCCATAATCTTCATCTATATATAGCAGACATTATAATCTTCTCATAGTCAATACCTGGTCAATATCATCTCATCCTGCAGGGTAGACTTGTGTGAAGATGGCAGAGCTCCAGTCTGTAATCTATTTCTAATTACAAACCTCATACAGCCAATGTGAGAAGGTGTTTTTCCTGTAAGGGGTGGCTGTGAACAAAACACTGTTTATTCATGGACACAGTGATTGACTGGAGAATAACAGAGTAATTACAAGCGTTGTCTCAGATGCCAATTCGCACAATACAGAGGCGATTGCAATGTCAATGTAATGGTGCATTGTGCGTACAATATTAGCTAGTTATTATCGATGACTCAGCATGTTTATGTCTAGACGTTGATTGTTTAGCACCCAGCATATTTGTATGTACTTTATTATGATCTAGTAAAGTACATTAGAAGTAATGGCCACATGTCTTTCTGTCCACAATGATTGTCACTAAAGTAATGCTTTCTAGATAGAAGTACTGAACAGATGTTTTTACTTTTTTTTTTTGCCAATGGAGTCGGACACATGTCCTGAGACGGACTCCTGATTCTTTGACTATTCAAACATTCTAGGCCCTTTATCTGTGAACAATAGTAAAGTTTACGCCTTATTCTTTCCAAACGAACATCACTAGAAGTAGTAGATCACGTAATTAGCCTCAAATTTCACGGTCCATCTCAGGGTAGGTGTCTGACTCAGGGTAAATGTACCCTATGGATGCGTTTGGTACTGATAGGCCCTTAGCTCTTTAAGGATGACATTTTGCTATAATATGCCGGTGATGGATAGAAGCATCATCTTGACCCTTTTTGGGGCATCCCAGCACTTGTGAGTTACTCACTGGGCTTGCAAAGTGTGGCTTGATATCAAATGTAAAGACTATCCACACCCATTACTACTATTTGTCTGACGAGGATGGATTCAATGCAGTCTACATCATTTATATTCCACTAAATAAAATGGGGCGATTGTAACTAAACTCTCAATCTTAAAACTATGCACTGTAAACAGTTGGTTGCCATTTTATAGGTGTACAGTCGAATCTGCTGTACGTGTATACACGTATAAACTGGCGCCTATAGTATATTCTAGTGTACACCTAATAATAAACTATGTATAGTTTATTATTGTAAGCACACATTAGGATCGACCGTAGGCATACTTTTTATTGTAACTACACTGTAGGATCTACAGTGTTGGTTGTAGGTATTCCCCCTTCAAGTTACATGTTAGCATCCTCCACAGTTATATGATGACTAATTCAAACAGAAATGTAAACTCAAAGCCGGCATCCTTGATGGAAATTGCTTGAGAAACTAGAGATGAGAACAGTTAATGGAGAGCTGTGCAGTAATTATCTTGTTTGTGATGAGATCCATATCAGTCATATTATGGCTACAGTCTTGGATCACAGATTACACAGAGGTATTGCAGGCATAACCTAGTACTCCCAGTCAACATGTGATGCTTGTTAACCCTTTAAGGACACATATCGCTAAAATATGACATTGTTTGCAATGTTGCACTAATGCTGCCCCAGCAAGTAGCCCCCCGATGCATCATGCCGATCTTTTTGGGAGTGTCTCAACCCCATAGGGTCAGCAGGATGCTTGAATGCAGCCCTGGCGATTCATTTGTCAGGGCTGTGTTCATGCATCATGATGACCAAAGCTATGATGCATTAATCATTTTTGCGTCCTTAAAGGCGCACTGAGTTGAGGACCTAGCCTTGCCGAGTTTTGTACGCAAATGACTTTGTGGGTTCAGTGCGCCTTTAAAGGGTTGATCATTTGGGTAGCTTTGTAATTGAGACCTACTAATTCTAATTAAATCTCTTCTTCCAGACCTTGGCTAGTTAAGCCTTTGAGGACGGCATGATGCCTTCATGCATCATGCAAACATACAGACCGGCAATTTTCTCCTAAAATCCCACCCGTGACATGTTGGGGCTTTCTAAACTAGAATAATTTAGTAGGACTTTCAGATGTAAAATATTTGTGTTAATATACAGTGTAAAACTATGTATCCTTCATGATTTGGCCATAAACCATTACACATATAATGTAACTCCGATTGAGAATAATATTTTATACGTAAAATGCATAAATATTAAGGTATGTGGCTATCTGGTCGGTCAAAAATGTGGCCCATCCTGAAACATTGAAAATTTGCAGGAATGAAAAGATTTTTTTGTAAAGACTGGGCAATTCTTTTTTGGAATGTAGAGGGTCACTGGTACACTGATACAGCTACGATGGTATGTGCATGCTGCTGATATTAAGAGATTATCCTGGAGCAGATCACTTACTTGTTGCCTGTTCTCACACTAGCCCATGACATCCAATAACAGTCCCGTCTCTGATATTGCTTTCAGCCAATCAATACCATCATCTCAACATCATTGCCATGTGGCCCCCTATTTTCGCCCATATTGATGCTCCTCGGCTTTCCAGTTGGAACCACTTCAATTTCCTTATTCGCCATCAACACTATAGTGGAACCGATCTGGTATCTACCATACAATAACAGAGGCTCCCGTGGACAATGTTAGGGATAGGAGAGACAAGTGACAGGCTTGTTCTTTTAATTTAGAATGCACATAATTATTATGTTCTGAAGACATGGAGTCCACACTATTATTATCTCATGAAGGAAAAGAACACTTAGTAAATAATGTCAAACACTTAAGGCAGGAATAATCAAACTTGATAAAAAATCTTTGGGTCGATTTGTTTTCATCAGGTTGAATATGTATCCCTGGGCCTTTACAGTAGAAAAGGCAGATTCCTGGTGTTTCCAGAAGAGGTGGCAGCCATTAACCTGCCACTCAGTGATGAGCCAGTCTCGAACCCAGTCAGCTCTAATGGCGGCACGCTCAGTAGAGTTTCTGGAAAGGCTAATACCAATGTGTGGTTATGTAACTATCGCCGGCAACCAGGTACTACCAGCGGATCTTCAGAATCCCGGAGAAACCAGGATGGCATGCGCTCACTCCACAAGTTAATGTAATAGAGATTGATGCAGGGTCGTACTGTTTACAGTGACAGGCCAATTTGAAATACTACATTGACCTATGTACTATTTCGGGCACCCTCACCCTGCCCTGTGCACAGTGTTATGTAATAGCGCCGCGATGTGCCTACAGAGGTGTGAAGCAGCACCCTCAGACTCTACTATTCATAGAGTCGCCGCGGCTGAGACTGTGATGAGCAAGTACCTCTTTCTACATTCTTAGTACAGCACTTCCATGCTTTACTCTAGAACTAAGTGGAACGTTATTTCAGTATACTGCACCATAAAGTAAAAGGTTATTACTTAACCCTTTAAGGACGGCATATGCATCATAGTATTGGCATGAATGCAGGCCCGGCAGGTAACTCACCAGTGCTGCATTCAAGCATCATGCCAACCCTGTGGGGTTGAAAAAACCCCGTGTGAGAGTGATTTGGTGCAGCATGATGACCAATATCATCTTTTAGCTACATGTAGTACTGAAAATACTTGAATTTAGACAAACGTGTGCGTTATTACTGTGGTTTGTACTTTAGACTACATTTTCTTGTTCATGTGTTTTAGTTTGAGTTCCCAGGTTGGAGTGGTGTGGTATTCCCTTCCCATGATGGGGTGGAAGAGCTCGAGACTGGGCTGGGTATATAATGACATGGTAGGCTCAGGCCACATTCTATCTGCCTACCATCATGCCATTTGATGTACAAGGCTTCATGGCATGCTCCTGTACACCCTGCATCGGGTTGGTTAGTCCCGTCATGCTTTTGATGGTTTCACACTGTCGTAGTTAACCACACCATGTATGGTTTAGAGAGTTCTCTGGCTCAGAGTTTGTCGGGCTTTAATCTTGCAACACATATTTTATCTCACATAAGCGTACACCCTTTTATCAGGTAGTATAGTTGGTCAGGCTCTTATCCCACAAAACGTCTCTTAAGTCATAAAATTCTCTTTAGGTCACATAGTATTCCAACTGCTATCGGGTAAATCCAGTTTCCTCTTTGCTCTACAGTAAAGTGTGACCAAACCCATGCTGGCCAGTTAGATAGAACAATGACTCCTCATTTTACACAAACAACTGTATTGCATTTGTCGAATCCTAGTTGTCCCAGTCATTCATCAGCACCAGCTTCAGTGACGTCAGCAATTTAGGAGCACAGAGACTGATGATGTCACAGCCACATACCTACAAGACCCCTTGTCAAACAAGGTCAGACCCAAGGTTACCTGCCTCCAGCTATATCCCTTTTAAGAACTCTTCAGCTGTAGTTTTCATAGATTTTCAACATCTAAACTGAAAATCAATAAAATTATTATGTTAGTCAGTACTAGCTATCCCAGATTCGTAATTTGGGTTTTCATCCTACATTACTATTAGTCAAAATAACTTATATTCAAAAATGACTCATGCAAAACTAATGCTTTTGTAAAAATGACTAACCCTAATATGCATGAAAAGGACAAAACAGCATTGCCTTACATAGTTTGGTGGTGTAAAGAGCCAAAAAATGACTGAGAGACCTATGGTCTAATCTTTGCTCCGTATATGCCCAACCTATTTTAGTAAATGCTGTAAGGTTAGTCAAACTGACTAGCCCACCTTAGTCTTATTTTTTCTCAAGTGGTATAACGGTTAGTCATTTTGGCTAAGGTATTTTAATTTTTGAACACAAGTTTGTCATTTTGACTAATGTGCCTATGACGAACGTAGGATAGCCACTACTGACCAACCTTTAAACCTATAGATTATCCGTGTAGACCAAAGCCCTAAGGTTTAAAATTTTACAGGCTATGTGGGCATGGCCAGATTGTTTCATCGACCAACAGAAAAAAGCTTAATGTCACATAGACCACCAACTGAAACCGGTGGTATTCAACAGTGGTAGAACAAATGGATTTTTCATGTTAGATACCGGGCACCCACGGAGATAGGCAATGTCAGCTTGGTGTTGCCATTTGGTATATTTATGAAGTGTTTTCTTCCTTTCTGACATGTTTCTATTTTTGTCCTGTTTATTTTAAATTGATTGCTTATACAATTGGCAGATGTCCTTTACCTTGATTTTCAGCCTTTTTCCACAATGGTTTTGTCACCTCCCAGAACTCTCAGCTCCAGAGTTCTGGCATGTTCCTGATTTGCTGCCCTTCATCTATAGATGTTTCATCGCAAATATAGATATAGAACTTGCAACATGCATTATACAAGTTCCTAATAAAGGTGGAATCTATAAGGGTCCAGGTAGAACTGAGACATTGATACGTCCACTGACTCCCTGAGTGGGGGATTCTGCGTCCCATTAACCCAGATAACAGATGTAAGGCAATGATGGCCTGCTAAGGAGACCAGGCAGTCATTGACTGGTCAGTTACTTGGCTTCAGTTGCTCTGAGGCTAGCAATTACGTTATTTTTGTGTCAGTCAGGTCTTGTGTGAGTGTCATCCTAGAATGTATTTTATCGTGCGACTTCCTTGGTTATCATCATTTTTGGTAATCCTATAACAACATATATTTTAACCAAATCTATTTCATGACATGATATATCTGGGTATATTCAATAATACACAAAACCAGACTTAACACTATAAGGATGCATGTCCCTAAAAGATGGCATTTGTTGTCAAGATACACCTATGCAGCCCCGGCTGCATGGATGTATGGTGGGTGCATCATACTAAACCTGTCTCAATCCCATAGGGCTGTCATGGTGCTTAAACGCAGCACTGGCGAGTTACTCACAAGAGGCTGCATTCATACACCATGCCAACCAAGGGCATGATGCATTAAGTCATAATGCCATCCTACATATCGGTCAATGTTAATATATCAATGTGTATAGTGTGTGACATTGTGTCATTGTCCTTCTCATGTTCACTATCTGTGGAGGGAAGGAAAAAGTTGATGCTTTGCACTAAATAGGAGATACAGAAGAGTCAATCATATCATGCTAGAGTAACAAGTTGATGTAGTATGGTATTCCTGATTTCATGTTTCATTGATTCCTTGTGCAATTGCTGGCCATAACTCTCTTGCTGAGGTCAGCTGACAAAGTTGAATAAAAATCAGAACAAAATTCCTTTCATATACAACTTTGGCATTATTTACACAGCGATAACCTCACACTAAGCTTTTGTTCTGGATATTTGGTGCAGTATAAACTCTAAATAGCGTCCATTTTGAGTCGGATAAATGTGAAAATCAATATGTCACCCAGAGAGATTGGTAATTTCAGCATCCTTGATATTAGAGCAGTGGGTTGTGTTTTATAACGGCTACTGCCTGAGGGAGAACCTGACCCTGGGGGTCGGGTGAACGTCCTGGTTCTGACAGATGACAAGCATAAAAGTGGAAGGGACAAATACTTTAGTGGCTATTATCTACTTGTTTGAATAACCTGAGTCTCATAGTATTGTGGCCTTCCATTACATCAATAACCTGGTATCAGAGATGTGGTTTGTGTTTTATATGAAGTGGATACATCCACTATGGAGAGTGTGACCCAGGAGTTTTGGTGCATGTCCTGGATCAGACAGATGACAAACATAAATGTGGGAAGGACAAATACTTTAGTGGCCATTATCCCCCAATTTCAATGACTTGTGGTTGGCCTTACATCACCTCAGCCCTTTATGGGTCTCAACGTGTATAATAATGTAACAAGACCTAGGTTGCTAAGATGCTTACCTGCTGCCCTGGTGGGTGGATGTGGAAAGAATTATTTTGAACAGTAGATGATATTTAACTTTTATGCTATATTACATGTGGTTCGGCACCTGTAAATTGTGTATGACTTTCCATACATTATGATAACACTGTTTTTTGCAGCTTACTAACTTCCCCGCCTTCTACATCAGTGCTGTCTAGCTTTGACACTAAGGATAAGGTTAACCAGTGAGATGTGCACTGAATGCATCAATGACATATTGATATGCAGGTGACATTACATACATCTCTCTATATATATATGAGTGTGTTATACGCAGGATAACAGAATATATCAGTTAGAAGGTCCAATTCACGCTAGGGAAACCCAAGCTGGCTCCATCCCAGCTCCTAGTTGGTTAATTTTTAATGATTTTTGGGTACCCATTCCTGGGAGGTAAAGTTTTTTTTGAAAAATACGGTTAGGGGCTCCCACCCGAATTGTACGGTACTCACTTATATATATATATTCCCACCATCCTCCCGGCTATGTATCAACCACTTTTGAAACAAATGGCTTTCCATCCTCGACTTAAACATTACCTCCTTATGTTTGGTTCCTTATTAAAGGGGACAGAGCAGACAAGGCTCAATGTAAATTGCTGAGCAATTGCAGGTTGTATGTCCCTTTGTTTTACCTGCCCAGCATTGAATCAATGCAATGTTCACATCCCAGGCTCAACTGTTTAATCCACTCAATAGCAAACAACCCCTTATTTCACAGGATCTACTGCCTGTCATACATAATTACAGGAGTAGACAGCATCTATAGCCATATACTACACATATAAGTGCACAATCTTACCCACTTTCAGCAATGGCTCAACCATTATTTCTGAAAGCTCCACTCCGAGCTACATTTAGTCATCTCATTATACACCTAGACAGAATCCATACCCAGCCAACAGCAGCAGTCAAGCTGCCATCAGGGACAACTGTCTGCAAATAATTAGAGAAGAGTTCTGTGATTTGAGCAGGAAGCAACATTTTCTACACTACCTGAACCAATCAATTGACTGACAGTAGGTTTGTTTTTTTTTGTTTTTTTTTAATTGCTTTATTGTTACTTCATATATGATTTTCATAACAACAATCCTGAGGTTTTACATGTGAACAGATATCATTCAATACAACAATCCTAGACACTCATTGCAAGCTGTAGTCATGGTACCTTAAATAGCAAAATTGGAATTATTTGTGAATATACATGAAATTAAGAATGAGTATATACAGTACATGTAGTAGCGACATTTGTTTGAGTATTTACTGTTGCATAGTGAGGGCTCCCAAAGTACTACTTTAGAAGAAGACCAAGTCTTCAGGATGAAACACATAAATTATACATTCATCAAACTAAGCATTAACTAATACATCTAGTCTTGCTCTATTTCTTCTTTGTCTATTTAAGAACTCAGCACTATTAACATATTCTTTTCTTTTACCTTTCATATATGTGCCATGAATGGCCTTAATCCTTCTCTTAAAATGCTCTTTTTTTTATCAGAAATTGTACATCTACCTCCAACTCATTCCACAATAAAACTCCTCTATAGTACGGCGATTGATATAGAAGTCTGACCTCGGTCTTTTTGAGAGAAACACAAACTTATCATTAGCTCTGGTATTAACAGGTGCCCTTTGTGTTAGCAGGTTCTTAGATTTTCTAAACATCATTGAGATTAACAATTCCTTCCTTCTATCAATTAGCATTGGAACTTCGCACCGTTTATGCAGACCTAGCACTGTTTCATCTCTAACCTTACATCTTAGGCAAATTCCTAAAGCTTGATTCTGTAAAATCTGTATAGAGTTCACAATATCCTT
This sequence comes from Harmothoe impar, assembly GCA_947462335.1. Classification (NCBI taxonomy): domain Eukaryota; kingdom Metazoa; phylum Annelida; class Polychaeta; order Phyllodocida; family Polynoidae; genus Harmothoe; species Harmothoe impar. Next base: position 9,103,691 of record OX381710.1, read on the forward strand.
TTTTGCTGAGTCCAACAAAAAACAGCAATAATCTGCAAACGGAAGGATTGTTTGCTTGTAAATAGTTATAGCTGTGTCTTCATCTACCATATACCTTAATTTGGCAAGTTTAAAAACTTTGTTTGTTATTTTAAAATGAATTTCAGTCACAAATTTCTTTAGAGTAATTTGAGAATCAAGTGTGACTCCAAGATATTTATATTTATCTACTGATTGTAAATATTGATTATCAATTCTCGGATTAAGAGGAGGGGCTTGTTGAAGTTTCTGTGTGGAGGCAAACCACATACATTGCGTCTTTTTTACATTAATAGTCATACTGTTTGTGTTACACCAATTTGATAGCTCATCTAAATCCATTTGCACAGCTCTTTCTGCTAATCTATAATTAGGATTATTATTATACAGAACAATGTCATCAGCATATATAATTATTTTAGAATTGGTTACTCTTGGCACAAGGTCATTTATGAATAGAATAAAAAGTAGAGGGCCCAAGACTGAACCCTGCGGCACTCCAAAAGTTACATTCTTCAAATCTGAGCATATATCATCCATTTTTGTCATTTGCAACCTGTTAGATAAATAGGATTCCAACCATTTTAGAAAAGTGTAATTAAGGCCTTTTGTCACGAAGATGCCATACTATAGTATTCTCAGCTGGTAAAAGAGTAGATGATAACCATTTAACTAATAAGTACAGCTTCAGAATACTGTGGCGTCATTGCCTCTTCTATGGGAAGATATTTTTTACAAATTCTGTGAGATAAACAATGATGACTTTGAAATGAAGCCAAGTAAATCTTTAAACTTGAATACCAACATTTATTTCCTTTTGCAAATAACGATCTATGCTGTACACGAAAGAGGGCACAGCAATCAAGGAAACAGGCCTGTTCACATATAAGGTATTGCAATGGTGCACTGTATCACATTTAGTACGCTTAATTAATTATATAAGGACCACACATGTCAGTATATAATTTGATGGCAGCAACCTGACACAAATGCCTTAATTATTATGATGGGTCAGGATCAAGGACAGCATCCACCATGCAGGCTATAGACATCAATGTCTAAGTATTTTTAGTACGTCCCACGGTACAGAAGCCTGTCTGTGCAACCCTCAACATGTCATTATCTCATTGGTTTTTTCCTTTAGGTGTGTAACTTATAGCCAATCTTGCTGCTGTACACACAAGGCTAATTCCCCATTTGACACACCCATAGAGCCTTTGGGTATTTTTAGGGGACACACCACTTAATTGAGAACGTGCTATGGCTTGAATCCTCTCAGTCTGTTCAAATCCTCAAGCATCAAAAAGATTCTCCCTGCAAATGAGATTGCCAGCATTGCAGTCCTGGGTAGGCATGAGTATTGGCAACATGATAGTTCTGATCGAAGAGCCCCCAGATTATCCAGGACCAGACTTTTGTTCCCCCTGCCCATCCTCATCCTTGGCACCAACAACCACTCACAGCCACCCAAATATAGCTTGTACCCAATCAATACTGCTCGCTCTACATGATCTCCATTTCCTATTTCACCCCATATCAATACTGCTAGCCCCTCTGGTTGTAACAGCTTCAATTTCCCAACTGGCCATCAGCGCAATATCTCTTCTATCCCTCAATGTTCAATAATAATGGGCTTGTTCATTATATTTTGAGGTACAGATAAAAAAAATTGCATGAATTGATTTGTTGAATTTGATGCATAGATATGCTGTTTACATTTGAATCATGAGAATCACAGCTACCTGATCAAGCTAGTCCTTTCAACTTGTCAAGTTTTATCAAATAGGGAAAAAAGTGGATAGAAACAATGGCATCCAATGAGAATGTAATTTATCATTTTGCACATCTTGAGCTGGCTTATCCAAAGGGGATTTCTGGTTTTGGGATCCACCAGTCACTGGTTGTCCTGCTTTAGCACAGCTCTTTTGAATCTCAAAGAACATCCTCCCAATAGGTTAAGCATTAACCTAAGTTCCCATGAGCTATTTAACTACAGAACTCTTTGAAATCATGCAAGTACATATAATTGCACTCCTGTTTTCATTGAAACTACCCCTTAAAAGGTGTAGCTGGAAAAAATCCAGTGAACTTAAATCCAGTTTAATAATCCTACCTTATAATATAAGGCTACTGTTTTGCACTCAGATTTATTCTACTTTTTATCAGTTCTCACAGCGTTGGGCTGGGACTGTGCCATACTATTGTTGGGTGGAAAGGTAGAGACACGGCAGGCCAGTGGCTGGGTATATATTGATAGTGTAGCTGCAGGCCAGATTTTCTTTGCCTATCATTATGCCATTTGATGTACAAGGCTTCATGGTATGCCTCTGTGCACCCTACATCAGTTAGATGGTGCCTCATAGCAGAGCATAATATTTACCACTGGTTACAGTCTGTTAAGGCCTAGTTGTGCAATATTACTATCTACTAATTCAATACTTGAATCTCAATTGTATCTGCACAATAGGACACTGTATATATATGCAGTCCCATTTGTATTTGGATTGAGTAAGTTGGCTATGAGGTAAGGCATTTATAATCTGATTGGAATGAATATAGCTATTGTGTTTTTGATAGCATCTTGAGAGGGGTTGAATTCTAGATAGGAATTCTTGAATAGAAGTTGTATACTACCCTCAGTATCTATTGTTCCAAGTAGTGCTATTGCATACATAGCATGTAATAAGGTATTATAACCACGTTGGTATTCTTGTAAATTGCATCCCATTTCATTGTACAGTTCTGTTATGGCAATAAATAAACTTTTACTTCTACTAAACACGGAATATATGAATTGCTCATGGATGCTGTGAAGATGGAGAACACCAATGATAGTCATGATGTGGAATATTCCTCGATTCTATCTAGAGTTGGTAGTGTTTTCCTTTCTTACCTGTTCTCCAAAATGAACTGTTCATTCGAAATAACATTGAAAGAAATGGTCAGAGAACAAAAGCGGTATATAAACTCCTGAGGGAGAACGCCTCAAAAAGACAAAAACAAACCAGAAATTTTCTTGTATGAGGAAATTGCTATTAAACCAATGTACAGCCACACAATCCCATGATTCCTCGGTGTGAATGCCTCCCATCAAATCTCCACCAACTCCTTTTAACAATGGCTGTATTATGCTGCCATGTAACAAAGTTGGTAATCTGGGACATATAAGGACACTAAAAGTTGTGTGTTTACAGTATGAAGGCACTAGAAGGCACTAGAATCTGCATACATGATTCATGTAACGAGATGCAGTAGTAGTGGTAGAATTAGACTAGGCCAACTGCCTATGAATATGAGCAAGGCATAATGGCACTTGACACTTGATGGAGAATCAGGATTTAAAGCTTATCTTCCCTAAAAGAGAGATTTAAATCCATCCAGTGCCTTCGGCAGCTGGTGATTATGTTTTAATACAATCTATGGTCTGTGATAGTAGGCCTACCCCAAACCGCCCCCCGTGCCCGTAACCTTCCCCGCCCGTGCTAGTAGGCCTCCCCCCCCCAAACAACTGCACAGGCCGACGGCGGCAACAGGATAGGCCAGCGTTCCTCTGCCCCAGATCGACTACAGTGATCACCATGCCAACGCGTGTCCCCATCTACAGAACATGGCAGGCGGTGAGCGTTAACCTGACAAAGCTCAACAATTATAATTGTGTTTAATATCATCTATACAGTGTGAATTCAAATGGGTATTCATTGAGGAATCTCACAGTAAAAGAGCCTCAATGATCTTTATTTATCTTATTGTAGTGTCATATTGAAGGCCAAAACAATGGCGGAGAATTTGTCTAGTTTTCTCTTCCTGTTGTTAGGCACGTTGTGCGAGAGTATACATGTATTATTTATCCCTTTTCCTTAAAATGGAATTTAATTTTGTGACCACGTTTAATGAAGAGAAGGATTATAACATATAGCCTACAATAAATATAATAATTTATAGTAAATTTAGAGAGAAAAATCAAGTTAGCATTGAAAAAAGTACATACTTGTATCTAGCCTCTATTGGTTTATCTGTTCCCGGTGAGCACTCAGGCCTAATTCAATGGGGTGGTTCGCTGGTCCCAATTTATGCCGTTTTATATATAGGGGAACTAAAAAAAATGTTAACAGTCTACCTGTTAGCACGCTAAGAGTTACATTGGCTGGATTATATTGTAGATTGTAGAATTCTGTCTGATTCCAAGCAATTTGAATCAACAGATTGATTTAACTTAGATGTACACCTTGTTTTCACTTTTCCACAGCTAATGTCTGACAAACAAACATGCAACCAGTATTTACTTCTGGCATTGTTAAAAACAATGGGAAACACAACCTGTCTGGTCCGTGGTTAATTAATGGCATGCATGCAAAGGCAAAAAATAAAAAATAAAAAATCTTAAAACAAGTGCCATGTCCGCCAGACGAGTTTAATAAACTTATTTTTTCAAATGAGATAATGATCTTTGGCTGTGTGACCCTCACAAATAGGGAGAGGACAGAACGGGATCAGAAACCAGGATAGTGGGAGAGATAGATGGGTGAGAAGTGCAGGAGAGTAGCCGCAGGGTGACAGGTTAAGGGGCAGGGTGAGGGGTTGAGGAGTAATCTGTCCTCGCATCCATTGGGTAATGGAGTTAACCCCCAGTGCATTCTGCCAGGGGAAGCCGGCTTATCCCAAACTGCTCAAAATGGGAATCTTTAATAATGATGTCATCCTGTGGCCAACAGCAGCCATGCACACAATGGCCTCCCACTGACCTAAAACTGACCCAATACTGAGTCAGCTACAGACTAGTAGGAGGAATGTAGGAGTCCTCCTAGTGCAGTTTATTGGAATGGATTATTACTATCAGAACACTAATGAATATAATTTCAGGAAACCAGCAGGGAATATGAAAATAATTATATTATCTGATCTGATGATATATAGCTCCCATAACAATTGTCATTTAAATTGGATGCCATGCACTCAGACCCTACAGGCCAGACATCTATCCTGCCAAACTGATAACAAGCTGGCCGAGATAAAAGTTATACAATATTTCTGAACGTTTCTCTTGCTCCTTATCAAGGCCAAATATTAAAGAAAGCTTTGATGTAGAATATTGTATTTCTTTATAGCTGGATGAGAGGATCCATGGAGAGAGAAAACTTGGTAGAGGACAGAGAAGACAGATTGGGAGGAACAGCAAGAGAGGAAGAGGTGAAATAAAATACACCTGCCCCATATAAAAATGGCCTAATTTGGGACCAAAACCAAATCAAAATGAAAATTTTGCAAATTTTTAAATTAAGCTAAGTATTAAGGTTAATACACATGATCCTTTGGTTAACAAATGTACCAAATATACAATACAAAAGAGAAAGGGCTGGGATTGACTTATTGGATATGGGACACATACACATTTTAAAAATGCTGTCTGTTGTCTATTATATCCCTTCTACATAGCTACTAGCACTGCATAAGAATTCCTATTTAAGTATACCTTAAATGCCATTTTTATTACTTAAATGTCATATTTAAGTACATTTAAGGTGAAACTTAAATGTCAATTTTCGACATTTAAGTAACTTTTGGTGTACTTAAAAGAACACTTTAAGGCGACATTTAAGCAAAATTTAAGTGGATTTAGGTTGATTAAATAGCATGGCAAAGTGGTACTTAAAGGTCATTAAACATAATATCAAGGTCAATCTGCTGATTTTCCAACAACGACATTTAAACACATTTAATGACTTTTAATGCACCTTGCTATAATTGCTCTACCTTTATTTTTTCAGCTATCATTAAATCTATCTATTAGATAAACTTCATCATTATTTTAATGTAGAAAGGTAATTTATATATTTTTGGGGGATGGGGGGATCAATAGCGGCCATTTATTCATCAATTTCATCCTATTAAGTGCAGCCATTCTGGGTCACCAGGGGCTGGTCCTGGGCCACCAGGGCGGGCCTAGGGGGCTGGGGGACCGGCACCCGGCCCCTGGCGGCCGGGGGACGCCTTCAGGGGGGCTGGGGGACCGGCACCCGGTTCCTGGCAGTCATGGGAGCATCATGATAATCTGTAATTAAAAAGAATCAACTTATGAATATGATTGTTATATTCAATGAATTTAGTTAGACATATAGAATACTGTATGACATTTAATAAATAGGATATGGCTATCATTAATTCTTGTTCCTAAACTATAATGTTTGGATACATCTAGAATGTTTTCATCAAAAAAGTGATAAACTAGTTTTAGATGAGCTATAATACATACCTTTACATTATTCAATGTATGATACATGTACATGTACATGTGGTCTCTCTGCTGCCTTGTGGTGTACTGGTCCTGTTTAAAAATAACCCATATCTCACACCCCAGAGTGAGGCTGGCTCCACTGCTGGGGCGGGGCCATTGTGTTAGGGGTGCATTGTTGTATGGTCGCACCTCTACCCCTATCACAATGGATGACATGCCGGCTTTATTCACGGCTAGCCCCAGACAGGCCTGTCACCACAAGAGGTGGGTGGTGGTGCTGGTGGTGGTTGGGGGGGGGGGGCTCATAACCAACTGAAAATGTACATTTCCCTATTATTGTAAATTAATTGTCAATGGTATCATTAATCAATTCTATACATTGTTAGCATTATTGACATATTTTTATTTTTTCTCTGTGACAATAAAAATAAATTTTAGTATGTTATAGAATATATAATGCTGAAGGTAGGCCAGGGTTGTACCCCTCCAGAAACCTCAAAATAATGTATAATAACGACACCAGGGTCCCCTATCTCCCCTGTTCAGTATCACGTATTGTACCCCTCCAGAAACCCTTAAAATGATATATAATACCGGGGTCAGGGTCCCCTTACTCCCCTGGTCAGTATCACGTGTTGTACCCCTCCAGAAACCCTTAAAATGATATATAATACCGGGGTCAAGGTCCCCTTACTCCCCTGGTCAGTATCACGTTTTGTACCCCTCCAGAAACCCTTAAAATGATATATAATACCGGAGTCAAGGTCCCCTTACTCCCCTGGTCAGTATCACGTGTTGTACCCCTCCAGAAACCCTTAAAATGATATATAATACCGGGGTCAAGGTCCCCTTACTCCCTTGGTCAGTATCACGTGCTGTACCCCTCCAGAAACCCTTAAAATGATATACAATACCGGGGGCAGGGTCCCCTTACTCCCTTGGGTAGTATCATAGGTTACACACTAATTTTGATGTGAGTTAGATATGAGCATGTAATACTACAACCACATTTTAATGTTTAAAGTTGCTTGCATGCAATTTGCAGTTACTTCAATGCCATATGACGTTTCCATTAAATAGAAGGGGAACCCAAATTTACAGTATATGCCAAATGTGATTTAAGTTTACCTTAAATTTGCCGGGAATGTCATTTGACATTTCGGGAAGATTTAAGTTTATCTTAAATTTACCGGAAATGTCATTTGAGATTTTCTGGAAAATTAAAGTTTACCTTGATTTACTGGAAATGTCATTTGACATTTCTGGAAGATTTAAGTTGGCCTTAAATTTACCGGAAATGTCATTTGACATTTCGGGAAAATTTAAGTTTACCTTAAATTTACTGGAAATGTCATTTGACATTTCGGGAAGATTTAAGTTTACCTTAAATTCACCGGAAAATGTCATTTGACATTTCGGGAAGATTTAAGATTACTTTTAAGTTACCGGAAATGTCAAATGACATTTCCGGTAAATTTAAGGTATCTTATATTTCATGGCAAGCTCCAAACGACATTTCCAGTACATTTCCCGATATTTTGGTACACTTAAATAAACTTAAATAGGAATTTTCATGCAGTGTAGGCTGACTTGCTCAATCTTACCTTTCAAACTGTATGATTCAGAAGTCTATTCTGCATACACCTTTTGGCAGGTCTTACAGTTGCTCCATTCTTCTGTCACACTTATTCTCTCATATTTTTGTTGCATGACTTCAACTTAAACACAATGTATTGGACACTAAGGGAAATAATAAAGTGCAAAATCGATTCTGTCCATCACACCTCGACCTCCTTTCATATTATGACACTCTGAATATCCTGTCTAATTGAAATTCTACTCCTAGTCTTATTCCACTTGAATCCATATCCAATCACCTTGTCTCAAGACGATCCTCTTTGCTGTTTAGGCTATCCTCTTGGCATTTAATTGCATTTGACGTCTTCTCTACTAGAGGGGACAGCTACAAAGCCTTGCTGATGCAGATTTCATAAAAAGGCCCATTGTAAAATCAACGATAATCCGTTTCCTTTGTTATCCAATATTTCTGCCCATGTGGTTTTCATTCTCACAAACAACAAACACGGGTATTGCTCAGTTCTCTTCTTGATGAAGGGGATAAAGGTTGGCAAAGAAACGTATCCTACGTTGTAATCAAGCAGTGCCTACTCATGCAATGCATATCTAAATTAGTTCATTGAATCCTGACAATAGAAATTCAATTCAAGAAATTCCAGATTAGATGGGGAAAGGTAAAATGTGTTATACATAATAACGACTTGTTTTGCAACTTATTGTTTTATTAGAACCTAAGTTTTACAGTTCTCTTTAGAAACATTAGTTTTGGAAATTTTTGTCTTTCGCCTAAAGAGGCTACTAGAAATTTTTTTTTTTTATACACATATACACTCTTTAGAAACATTAGCTATACATACAGGCAAAACCAAATGTGATACAAATTTCACCAAGATGTAAGACAATAACAAATGAAGGACCATTCCCCCAATCCTCATTATGCGGCTCAAACTGCCATTTTAATGACGTTACAGGGTCGCAAAATACGAGCATGGGCTATTTCATGGGGGTGTGAAATGCAGCTTTCCTTGTTTAAACCAATGGTGCTGTCATAATTCATAAAATGAAAATAACAAAACCAAATGACGGGTTACTCATAAAGTGGCAAAATCACTAAACGTATCCTAGTCACAATTCTAGTACTGCTAGTCTACTCTGTGGTTAAGTGTGATTGGTGAGAATGGCCCTGCAAGACCCTTCACCATGTGTGACACTAACCAAGACCAGGACTAAATGTGAGTTGTACTGAAGGTGACAAGACATCAATATTTGACAATGGCAGGGCATAAGGAAATTACAATAAAAAGGAGTCATACTTCCATATGAGCATCTATAGAAGGGCGTCCTAAGTCTCTGAGAGTGAGGATGTGCATTATGTAAAGTGCCAGCGGTGTTGAATTTCTGTAGCTCTAAAAAATTAGATTATGACGTGTCTAACAGTAGACACTGGTGATGGAAATATAATCCATATAGTACCTTAGGAATATATCAATAATGTTAATGTCACCATTGAATTATGTCATTTTCTCCTTTAGGTGGTGCATATATATTTTTTAATTCAGCTTTTATCATCATGCATGAATGCAGTACGTGCTAATCTACTAACTAGCGCTGAATTTCTGCACTATCTCGGCCCTTTTTGGATATATCACCTTATTAGGTAAATTATCAGTCGTATGGCAAAATACATTAAAGCGGTATGCAACATTTAAGAAGCTCAAGTGATGCATTTCTGGTCTTTACCCTCTCCGTGAATAACAATGGAAATGTGTACCCTCTAAGAGACCACAGGGAAATAGGGTCAATCATTATGTTTACTGTCTTAATACTACCATGAAAAGGTCTGATCTGGAAAATAGCCTTTGCTATACTTTTTAGTCAGCTTTTACAATTTAAAAGTTTGAAACATATTTACTTACCAAACTTTACATTATTTGAAGTTTCAATACTTGAAGTTTTAATTTTGAATAGTGAAGATTAAGATAAGTAGAGAGGTTTTCTACTGATCTGTTATTTCTTCTTTCCTTTGTCAATTTATCAGTTGTGATCTTTGTCCTCTGCATGTGACATTTATCACTTTTCGTTGTAGTCAAAAAGCAGGCAGTAAATCCTGCTTCATAGAAATGTGGCCTGTCAACGATTTAAAAAAAGGACCCTAAATATTGAGCAAAAGAACACTTCATTTTTCTTCTCTGTTGGAACAGCGGAATCATTCTTCTTTCTTGAGGATTCCACAGATACAGTGAGAGCACAAGATCAGAAACACCCTTTTTCACTCATTGTATATGTATAAAAGGAAATCAATGTAAGCAAATAAGCCAACCTCCCATTTATATCTTATCTACCTTTACATACTGATGAAAACAGGTAACAATGTTTGCATAGAAATGCTATTAGATAATGAATATATCTTACAGCTAGGGAAGAGTAAAACATGTAAACCTGCACAATTCTTCACTATTTCTTTTTGTTCAATTATCTGGAAGTACCTAAATGTGGCCATTTATAACTGCCTTAATTTTATTACTCATGCAGTTTTACCTTTTGCTCTCTGAGTGGATCCACTTGAGATTAAAAGTTCATCGAATTTCAGTTTTTTCTCTATGAGGATACTATCTCTGTCATCTCTGCCCTCTGCCACGGCCATTTATAGCTTTTCATTGTAGTCAGAGGCAGGCAATAAACCCATTTCTCTCCTCAAAGGGAAGAAACAGGGGCCCTCAAAGATAAGCTTCAACAAACGGATGACTCAAAAACTGAGGACAAAGAAATTAAACTTTGTCTCTGTTTGAGTTGTAGTCCTGATTGTTATTCCATCACCAATTTCCAGAGCCATCTTTCAGTGGATAAAGTGATAGATATGAATAAACCAGAATCTTTATAACCCAGTATCATCTTATCAATCATTAACATTAAAAGATAACGTAAAGAACTGTGAAAAAATTTGGGAGATAACTATGGCTTATAACTTAGTTGGTTTGTTTATGTAGTTTAACATCCCATTGACTTTGCATAAGAAATTTACTCATATACATTTTCCTATTCTAGTTTCCTCCCATGGTAGAGTGCTCTGATATTCCCTTTTATGATAGGCTGGAAGGCCTCGAGCCTGGGCTGGATAGGTAATGATATGGTAGGCCTAGGCCCCCTTCTGTCTGCTTGCAATCATGCCATTTGATGTACAAGGCTTCATGGCATGCTCCTTTTCATCCTGCATGGGGTTGGTTAGTCATGTCATACTTTTGTGGGGCTCTTATTTTACAAAACGTCTATTATCTCACAAAAGCGTATCCTTTTGTTAAGTAGTATAGTTGGTCAGACTCTTATACCACAAAACGTCTCATAAGTCACAAACCCCTCTCTAGGTCACATAGTCTTCCAACTGCTATAATGAAAATCCAGAACCTCTTTGGTCTACAATACAGTGTGATCAGACCAATGCTGGCCACTTGGATGGACCAATGATTCCTTATTTTACACAAATACCTGTATTATATTAGCCAAGTCCATTACAAGCAGGTTTCCTGCATGCTTCCATGTCTGTGTTGTTTATTTGTAATTTATTGCATATATAGTTGGCAGATGTTCTTTTTACCTTGATTTTCACTAGTGAATACAAGCCTTTCCAACAATGTATTTTTTCACCTCCCAGAACTTGCAGCATGCATGATATAGGTTATCAAAGGTGCATGAAATGAATGACACCTGTAAGGGTCCAGGTAGAACTGACACATTACTATGTCCACCAGCTCTGTGTTGGGGATGCTGCGTCCCATTAACCCGGATAAGAGATGTAAGGCAATGATGGCCTGCTAAGGAGACCAGGCAGTCATTGACTGGTCAGTTACTTGGCTTCAGTGGCTCCGTTATCCATTGCATATCAGATCCTTTTCTATGTCAGTCAGGTCTTGTGTGAGCGTCCTTTTAGAATATATTTTATCTTAAGACTTTTGAGTATTCTATCTTCAACTGACAAAGTTAAATGAATAATCAGAATAAAATGCCTTTTCATGTTCAACTGAAGCAGTATATGCACAGCAATAACCTTACATAAAAGCTTTGGTTCTGGACAGTTGGTGCAATATATGACCTCTAAATAATGTCCATATTGAGTCAGATAAACGTGCAAATCAATATGTCACCCACAGAGATCAGTTATGTCAGCAGGCTTGGTATCAGAGTAATGGGTTGTGTTTTATACTCGATACCGCCTGAGGGAGACCTGACCCTGAAAGCTTGGTGCACGTCCTGGTTCACATCAATAGAAGATGGTTTAGGGTTTCTTAGAAATGGATCAACAGGATAACGGTCGCCTAGGCCATGTCAAGGAGACAGTTTGCAAGGGACAAGGAGAGATTTGGGTGAAGTAGGTTGGGATATCTACTTGTTTCAATAACCTTAGTCCCATAGTATAGTGGCCTTACATTATATCAATAACCTGGTATCAGAGTGGTTTTGTTTAATATGAAGGGGATACAGCTCTTAGAAAAAGGGTGACGTAGGAGGTTTGGTGCATTTTCTGGAACAAACAGTTGACAAGCATTTAACTGGGGACCACAAATACTTTAGTGACCATTATCTACTTGTTTGAATAACCTTAGTCTCATAGTATCCTGGCCTAACATAACATCAATAGCCTGGTATCAAAGTGGTGGTTTGTGTTTATAATATGAAGTGGATACACCCACTATGGAGAGTGTGAACCAGGAGGCTTGGTGCATATCCTTGATCAGACAGATGACAAACATAAACGTTGGAATACTTTAGTGGCCATTATCTACTTGTTCCAGTGACCGTAGTCTCATAGTATTGTGGCCTTACATTATTTCAATAGCATAGTATTTAAGTGGTTGTTTGCAATATATTTAAAGTGGATATGGCCCTTAGTAGAGTGTGACTTATGAGGGTTGGTGCATGTCCTGATTTTGGACAGATTACAAGCATAAATGATTGAAGGACAAATACTTAAATTGTGATAATCAACCATTTGGTGTGACTTGTGGTGGTCTTACTTCACCATAGCCCTTTAAGGGCATCATGATGAATAATGTATCAAGCCTTAGGTTGCTAAGATGCTTTCACGCAGCCCTGGTGAGTAACTTGAGACTCTTTAGGTGGATAAGAAGAAACATTTTTAAACATTAGATAGCATCAAAACTGTGTGCATTATGGCATGTGGTTCACCTTTAAATTGTTTTTGATTTTCCAAACATTACTACAGCATTGCTTTTCACAGCTTTCTAACTGCCCTGCTTTCTACATCAGTGCAGTCTTGCTTTGCCACTGAATGCATCAATGAGGAATTGATATGCAGGTGACATTACAGGCTGTATACTCCCACCATCCTCCAGGCTATGTATCAACCACTTTCAAAACAAATGGCTTACCATCCTCAACTTAATCATTAGTTCCTTATGTTTGGTTCTTTATTAAAGGGTGCAGGGCAGAAAGAGCTTGATGTGAATGCTGAGCAATTGCAGGTTTGAATTCACTTTGTGTTACCTGCCTTACAATGAGTCAATGAAACAATCACATTGCAAACTGTTTTATCTTGCCCACTATTTCTGTAAACTCCACTCAGAGCTACATTCAGTGTCTCATTATGTGTACTTAGACAGAATCCATACCAAACCAACAGCAGCAGTCAAGCTGCCATCAGGGACAACTTCAAGTACTTAGAGGAGATGTGTGACATCTAAGGAGGTAATATTGTCTGTACTGCCTGAACCAATCAATTAACTTTGCGTTTGCCATCAGGATTGTATATTATGATAGACAAGGTAAGAAAGTAAATAATGATTAGTCAACTAACTAGTATAGCTTCAAAATACTTGGGCAGCGTCTGTTATGGAAAGATATTTTTACAACTAAGGAGTGATTGACAATCATGACTAAATAATTTTCTAAAGGTGTATGCTATGATTAGGTCTTATAGCAAAAAGGTACCTAGTGGCTACAGAAGAAAACACATTGTGGAAGACAAGTAGCAAGCAAGTAGCAGCAGAGAATCACAGATTTCAGTATTACTCAGATGCAAAGGACAAAATTATAAAGGGAATATTGTCTGTGTACTTTCACTAAATATTGCAGTATTGAAGCCTGATTCTGCAACCCTCACAATGTGATTATACTGGGGGGTTTCTTCTTTAGGTATGTAACTTAAAGGCATTCTTGTAGCTGTACACAAAAGGCTAATTCTCCATAAGGGCACACCCCTAGGGCCTCGGGAAATTTTGGTAGACACACCACTTAATTGAGAACGTGCCAAGGCTTGATTCCTCTCAGTCTGTTTAATTGCTGAAGCATCAAAAAGATTCTCCCTGCAAATGAGATTGTCAGCATGGCGGACTTGGGTAGGCACGAGTGTTGGCAACATGATAGTTCTGATCGAACCGTTCCCAGATTATCCACGTTCCGACTTTTGTTCTCCCTGCCAGTCCTCATCCTTGGCACCCGCAACCAATCACAGCCACCCTACTATAGCTTATACCCAATCAATACTGCTCGCTCAACATGATCACCATTTCCCATTTCACCCCAGATCAATGCTGCTAGCCTCTCTGGTTGTAACAGCTTCAATTTTCCAACTGGTCATAAGTGCAATATATCTTCTATCCCCTGATGTTCAATAATAATGGGTTTGTTCATGACATATTTTATAAATGGCATGAATTGATTTACATTTGAATCATGAAAATAATCACCAGCAACCTGATCAAGCTATTCCTCTGAACTTGTCAGGTTATATCAAATAGGGAAAAAAACAAATAGAACCAATGGCATTCAATGAAAACATAATTTATCATTTTGCACCTCTCTAGCTGGCTTATCAAAAGAGGATTTCCGTTTTTTGGATCTGCCAGTCACTAGTTGTGCTACTTTAGCACAGCGTTTTTGAACCTCAAAGAACATCCCAGTAGTTCCTTGAAGCAATTTACCTACGGAGGCCTGTGTAATCATCCGAGTACATTTCACTGCTCTCATGTTTCTTTACTGAAACTACCAGTTAAAGGCTGTAACCCTCTGTAAAAATCTTGTGATCTTAAATCCAGTGCAATAATACAATCTAATAATTCAAAGCTACTGTTTTGCACTCAGATCTTTTCTACTTTTTATTGGTTCTTGCTTTGGTCTTGGACTATGCTGTTATTGGGTGGAAAGGCAGAGGCTTGGCTGGGTAAGGGTGGGGTATATAATGACATGGTGGGCTCAGGCCACATTCTCTCAGCCTGCAATCATGCCATTTGATGTACAAGGCTTCATGTCATGCTCCTGTGCACCCTGCATGGGGAAAGGATAGTCCTTCATAACAGAGCCAAATATTTATCGCTGGTTATAGTCTGTTAAGGCCTAGTTATGCAATATTACTACAGCATTTCTCATACAGTCTACTTTCTACTTTAGTAGCAAGGATGGGTCAGTTAGGTGAAGGAACTTTTGAGTGGTTTCTTTCTCATTTTGCCTTGGGTACACAATGACGGGCTGTGAACATGGGGTATTGAAACATTTTACCCCAGGACAAAAGCTTGTGTTTTGTCTAGGTTACATGGAACAAACATACATTAAGTAAGGTTAGTAATTCTCTAAAATTGCTACTTTGTAGTCATGAAGCCCTCAGTAGGATGTATTGAATTTAGAAAATGCACATGTTATAACTGTGGCTCTAAGGACAACACGCAGAAACCTGTCTAACAAGGACTCCTGTCTAAACAAGGGCTTCTACCAATAATCATTATCCCTTTAAGGTTGGGTGTCACTAAAAGATGAATTTGTCGTCATGATGCACCAATACAGCCCTGGCGAGTATCTTGCCAATGCTGCATTGGTGTCCGAACCCCATAGGGTCAGCATGATGCTTGAATGCAGCTCTGGTGATTTAATTCCCAGGCCCAGCGCTGCATTAATGCATCATGATGACCAAGGGTATGATGCATTGAGGTATAATGTCATCGCTTAAGAGGTAATCATTTCTATTTTCCACATAATCATAATCCCCCAGTCAAAGTCTGGTCAATATCATCACATCCTGCAGCTTAGACTTGTGTGAAGATGGCAGAGTGCCCGGCTGTAATTTACTTCTAATTACAAACCTGAAACACTCAATCTGCTGAAGGGCCATGTCTGCGAGGGAGCATCTGGATAAAAGGAGACTGTGTATTGATAGATATTGTGATCAAAGAAGTTGAAGTTATTACAACGTTTGTCTGAGAACAAATTCACACAATGCAGACATTATGTCAGTTTAAATTGTCAATTCTGTCTATCACAATGTAGTTGATTCTGATTTTATGTACACAATGGCTGTATTGTGCCACCATAATATTATAGTATAGGTGGTAATCTGGGACAGATGGGGACACTAAATGTTGTGTGGTTATAATATGGAGGCACTAAAGCACACATCTGCATACATAATTCATGTAACGAAATGCAGTAGTTGTGGTAGAATTAGACCAGGGCAATTGCCTATGAATATCAGCTGTGCCCAAAGCACTAGATTCCTCGATTTACGGTCATTCTTGCCCCAGAAGAGAGTTTTAGCATCGTTGTCCACAGAGGCGCAGTTAAGACAAAAATGCATATTAACAATCTGCTGTGAAGTAGACTTAGAGTTATATTGGCTGGATTATTCTGTAAGTTGTAAAAGTGTTGACTAGGGATTCATGAGAAAATGGCAGGCCTTTTTTGTTAACTTTGAGCTACCTTTTCAAAAGCCATTCTGTCCCACCACAGTCCATATGAGTCAATAGATTATAATATAAATTTAACTTAGATGCACATATTATTTTCACTTTTCAATAGCTAACCAGTTAATCTCTGACAAAGAAACACGGAACCACTATTTACTTCTGGCATTGCTTAACACGACCGGTCTGGTGGGTGGTTGGTTGATGACATCCATGAGCCTCACAAATAGAATTGCCAGGTAGTTGCAGTGGTTACAAACAAAATGAAACTGGAGAGTTTAGAATTGTTGTTAATCTTATATTGGCCTCACTGTATAACAAAATACCTACTGTATAACCTCATTGGCAGATATGGCAAGCCAGACATTTCCAAATTCCAAATCTGTCACTGTGATGTGACTGATAGATATGAATCACCAGGTTGGGATCCTGATCACTCTTCTAGTGCTTTAATTCTTGCTGGCTGTAGCTCAGAGAAGTTGAACTTGTTTCGGATCCCTCAGTACTTCCAGTAGCAGGATACAGGTTTGAGCAAAATGCAAGGTTAAAAATATAACTGCCAGGTTGAATAGTGGGTTATTGTCTTAGCTATGTGGTAGTGTAAATTGTTGCTTGTGTAAACGAAGTATTCAACATAAAATATTTACATATTAGTTTACCTTCATAAAGATATATAGGGCTGTGTCTCACGACCTTGTGCCATTGTTTTTTGTCTCTGACCAGGTGCCGTCTCTGACCGGGTGCCATCTCTGATTGGGTGCCGTCTCTGACCTTGTGTCAGTGAAAAGTGTTTTTTAATTGTTAACCTATACTCACATATATAAGGATTTGTAAAAACGTTATGGCAGTTGTTATGCAATCATAATTAGCCTCTTGCTCTTGGTAGAAGGTAACTAAACTCCCAAAGTGATGTCCGGTCAGAGACGGCACCCGGTCAGAGACCGCACCTGGTCAGAGACAGCACCCATTCAGAGACAAAAACATTGGCCCAAGGTCATGAGACACAGCCATAGATACATATTTATAAGTATGTATGCAAAGGCTGGAGATATTTGGGAGAGTTTGCTGACAAAAACAAGGAAATGCTGAAATACAGGGTAAGCTGCTCATACAGCGAGGGACTGTGGCGAGCAGCTCAGTGAGGGGGTGTGTCACTGTGGTCTGGGCTCTTACCATCCCACTCCCAAGTAGACACCACAGTAAGACAGCCAGAGCTCAACTTGTCAGATATAGTCTCAGTGTTTACCTCCTCTACATACCTACTGGGTTGACCTCCTCAATCTTACCTCTCAAGCTGTATGATTCTGAAGTCCTTTCTGCATACGTTTTTCAGCTGGTCTTATAGTGGCTCCATTCTTCTTTCACACTCATTATGTTACATTCTTGTTGCATGCTTTTAACTTATTGATATGTGAAATGTCATGAGGAAGATCAGTAACCAAACATTGATGTTGATTGTACTGCTGATATAAAACCCTGAAACTCCCGACACATCCATGACAATGACAATACCAAGAGAGGAACTTACAGCTACTCACTGTGAGGATGAACAGCACAGGGATGAGACTGTGAGAGACATTGAGAGATTCCTCCCAGTGAGGAGCCGCTGAGAACTGCTCCGTCACCAGGTCTGTCACCGGGTACGTCACCAGGTCTGACCCTGAGACACCCAAGTGCCTCACCCTCAACCTCAACTGTCAGATAGTGTGACTGTATTTTATCTCCTCTGGGAAGAGAAATAGCCACTTTGATTATATCACAGGTTTGTGAAATACGGTCATGGGTTATTTCACAGGGTTTTGAGATACAGCTTTCCTATCTAGACTGAGCAGTCGTATTTCATGAAGAAGTCAATAGCATAACCTAATGATGAGCTACTCTAAAAGTGGCATAATCACTGGGCGTGTCCCACTCACAATTCTAGTACTGTATTAGTCTACTCTGTAGTTAAGTGTGAGTGGTGAGAATGCCCCTTTTTGGTTCAATGAGTACTAAACACATTCGTTTATTACAGAATAAACACATTCGTTGATGCGGTAGAACTCTGTAGTTTATGGACCAAGAAATCATCATAGGAACACGTTATAACATTTGCTTAATACCAATTGTAGCTTTGACTAATTTTGACATATAACAGTGTTCCTAGGACAGTATATGAATGAAATGCAGGTAGGAATGATCAATGATGATTTGGAGTAATAGTATAGAATAAGTACAATAGGAATGAAGAGACTTCACCATGTGTGGCAGTAGCCAGGACCAGGACTACGTGTGAGTGTTACTGAAGGTGACAAGACATTACTATCAGACAATGGCAGGGCCTGAGGAAATTACAATGAAAATGAGTCATACTTCAATACTAGGATCTATAATGGGGTCTCCAGACAGTGAGAATATGCATTATGTAAAGTGCCAAGGGTGTTGAATAACTGTTGCTGCAAACAATTAGATTAAGTCATTTCTAACAGTAGACACTGATTATGGAAAGATAATCCACATAGTACCTCAGGGATATGTCAATAATGATGATGCCTCGATTGAATAATGTTATTTGCTCCTCTAAGTGACACATATTCTTTTATATTAGTTCAGCTATTATCATCATGCATGAATGCAGTACAAGCTAGTCTGATCAGTCCGGCTGCTTTTCTGCATTTCTGCATCCTTTGAGGATATTTCACCACATTAGGATTGGCATATAGCTTGAATGGGTAAATTATCAGCCTGTAAGGGCCTGCAACCTGATACTTAATTAAAATTTTAGTTATCACTACTGTAAAAAGGAATGGTCTCGTTTATAGGCTAGGTGTCTAATCCTTTAAGGGAGTGGTCATTATCTAACAATAGGGTGAGCTGCCCCCCCCCGTAAAGGTGTTGACATTTCTTACCCCCCCCCCCAGCCACTCTCGTAGCCCTACTGTAGAAGTAAACGCCCTCTGTTGAAAGACAAAACTCATTCTACCCTCCCCCCCCCCCCATCGTCTCCCTGCTGTCCTCGAACCATAGTAGAACACAGGCCTGTATCCCCCCCCCGACATAAATAATGACCACTTCCTAGAGTTGCATAGGGCCTATGTCTGGTGATTCAGTCCATGAATGCCCTAGATGGTCCTCATGTTACTGCTTTTGAGAGTAGGCCTAGGCCTAACTCACAAAGGGTCGATGTGATGTAGGCTATGGCGAGAATGTATGCTTATACCTAGTTGTGGGACTGAACTCTATTTAGGGAGTGTTCAGATCAGATCGCTGGTGCGGCTTATAGGATCGGCCCAAAGTCGGGTAGCGGCTTATACGTGAGTTAGGCTCATAAGCGAGGTTTTACGGTAATAAATGAACACTCCCTTGTCTCCGTTCCCCTCCGTCTAAAACACTGAATGTGGTTTGGGGAGGGGTCTCGTACTAGAATGTACCAGTAGGCCTAGAAATGTATTTTGCAACAGGACAACTGCTGTGGGGTGCCTAAACGAATAGGCCTATTAAAACTACGAGTAGGCCTAAACCTAGTATGGGGTTCCCAATATCAAATAAAACTAGATCTAGTGGCGGATCCAGCACTTTTGGAAAGGGGGGACCCCGCAATACCTACAGCATTGGGGGTGTTGAACCATGTAAATCAAAATGTACAGAAAAATAGAGGGGGGGGGGTGCGCTCCCCTTGCGCCCCCCCCCTTTGGATCCGCCCCTGGGCCTGAGACCCCTAAATTTGACACTGTGACATGGGCCTTTTTGGGGGTGCAGAGGGGTCCCCCCTGAGGTCGAAAGTCGCCGAAATTAAGGGGTCCAGGTCACAAAGTCGCTTTTTTTGGACCCCCTAAAGTATTGTCAATTTTGTCGCCAGGTCACTTTTATTATTGCATTAGGTCGAAAGTCGCCTCCAAAACGGCCCAAGTCGCCAGTTTGATTTGACCCATCTGCAGTCACCTTTTTGGGGCTTAGTGACATGGGACATGATCAATAAATAGATAATGACATGGGACATGGGGCATTTCCGACATGGTGACATGAGCCTTTCTTAAAATCGACAATGGGACATGGGGACCCCCCCCCCCCCCCCCGCTCACTTAGCTGTGCCGAGCAGTGGCAGTGTTGGGATCGAGTGTGGTCTACATCGTCACTCTTTTTTCCTTGCCAAAGACTCGCCATTCTCTCTCTGTCCTCCTTGGGGGAGTGCTGGAAAGATACTCAGTTTATGTACAGTCCCAGTCCGAGTCACGTTATCCAGTGAGCTACGGGAAGAACGGGCCCCCGGGAACAGGCCAGACACGCCGGCTAGACACACGTAGATACGTGGAGTTGTCAAGGCAATAGGTTGCCTAGTTACATTGTCACGTCACCAATCCGCTGTGCTTCGCGGAGCACCATCAATCTCCCAGCACAGGCACACAGGAGTAAAATGCAAACACAGGCTGAATACGCAAAATATGATGGGAGAATGTGAAATAAGAGACAAAATGGCGCCCCCTGGGTGCAATGCCATAAGTAGGTAATTTTACAGCAGAGACTCCCGGATCAAATAAATGAATTAGTGATTGTTTTTAAATAGGATTGTGAGTATGTGTTGGTGCAACAGGTACCTATTTGTTGAACGAGTTTGATGGAGAATGGAAATCGCTCCTGTTTAAAATGGACGAAATGATTCTGAGTCAGGTGCTGGAAATCTGACTACAGAATCTGGACACTGTATAGAATGGTCGGGCAAGCCCTATTCCCGCCTTACGGCGGGAATAGGGCTTCGCCCTCATAGACCATTCCAAAAAATTGATACCAGATACAGATGCCCCAAAGTCAGTTTTACTGATCCTGTCTACTTATTTTTAAATGGAAATGCTGAATATGAAGTCGGTAGAGTATAACACTGAGCCTCATATTTCGCTAAAGGTCAATAACCAGGCCCCGTACTTCCTCAAACCTCCGTATTGAGCAAAAGCTTCACTTCCTGTCAAGCATTAGGATCACTCCACCTACCCCGTTCTACACTCCAAGCCAGTATGGGATAGTCTAGTGGTTAGCGCTCTCGCCTACCGTGCCGGCGAACCGGGTTCTATTCCCAGACAAATCTAAGGATGATGTTTGTTTTTTTTCCATTTCTTTTTTTTCAAACCAAACACTTATGACTCTGAAATCTAAATATGTAGGGGGTTTGGGCCCAATCATTTCTTAAGCTAACTATAGAACTAATCTAGTTCCTTTAGCTAACGAGCCTAATAAAGCTTAAAAGCGAGGTATCTTAGAAATGCGGACCGGTCTTTTCCGGGAGACTTGATCCTTATGATGAAGATTCAAAACATGACAGTGCAGTTTCCCGGTAGGCCTAACCGATCCGATCAAATTATGAAGGCTCAACCAAATTATTAAGGGGGTTTAAGCCTAATTTATGCATTGGACGTCCAAATATAGGATCTTTTGTAGTGCTTAGGCTTTGTTTCCATGCAAATAACTGTTTTAACCTCAAAAACGAGTGATCTAGAAAAAAAAGATATCCACTCGTGCCTGATGAACTTGTCCACAACTCAGTCCTTGGTTTCATCTCAAGTTTAAGTTCAAACCTAAGATGTGATTGACTATTATTTTTCAGGTATTTTGACCAGATTATGGTTTAATTGTCTTCCTTATCAACAAACTACCACATTTAAATCGAAAAGCATGCCTAATTTTAAAAATTAAAGATGATATGACCATGAAAATGGGAGGGGACTTTTTTTACACTTTTTCTCCTTAATCACATGACAAATCCAGGATCAGTTTCAGTTCTGTGTTTGCCCTGAAGATTGACCTCAAAAAGCTCCGTATTTCATTGAGACCCTTTATGCATATTCAACAACAAAATGGTCCATGCTCAGGAAAGCTATTCTATAATGAATAACCTTTACCGTTAGTGAAGAAAAAAAACATACATAAACCTACACATTTCTTCACAATTATTTGTTCTCCATTCTCTGACAGTTCCTGAAGTGTGGCCATTGAAAACTGCATTGTATTTATTACTCATGAGGTTTAATATTTCGCTTTCTGAGAGGATCAACTTGAGATGGAAAGTTCATTGAATTTCAGTTTTTTTTCTATGAGAATATAATCTTTGTCATCTTGACCCTCTGCCATGGCCATTTATAGCTTTTCACTGTAGTCAGAGGCAGGCAATAAACCCATTTCTCTCCTCAAAGGGAAGAAACAGGGGCCCTCCAATATAAGCTTCAACAAACGGATGACTGAAAAATGAGGACAAAGAAATAAAACTTTGTCTCTGTTTGAGTTGCAGTCCTGATTGTTATTCACTCTCCAATTTCCACAGCCATCTATCGGTGGATAAAGTGACAGATCTGAATAAAGCAGAATCTTTATAACCCAGTATCATCTTATCACTCATTAAATTTAAAAGATAACATAAAGAACTGTGAGGAAATTGGGACATCATACGTGTTTTCTCAATTACTGACATATGTTCAGCTCACATGCCAGTCTATGTTACAGACAGTGACTATTTTTCTTGGAGAAAAATAAATAGGGAATAACCCATTTAAAAAGTATATCTTTCAATACACAATATGCGATTTTCCATTTCCATCCCCCCTTATTGCCACTTCCAGATGCAATTCTGTTGAGAGAGAAAATATATAGAACTTGCTAACTTGTGTAACCCCTCTTATAAACGAATGTAAGAAAATAGATTTGAATGCTGTGGACCTTTCTATTGTCTCTCTCCTATATTGATTTGCAGTCGGTGTGATATCCCTTATGTCCCCGTCATACCCCACTGTGACCACTTTGACCTTATCTACATATTTCAGTGGCCTCACATACACCTCATTGACACCCTGGGCTCAGCATTGCAGGCCTATTGTAGCCCCCTGTGTGGTCATCACTTACAGACAATTATTCATGTATGATGTGTTATATAGCGACAAGGGCAAACCGAGGGTAGTATGTGCCTCTACATGGGTAAAAATCGACACGGTCGACACGGCGAAACGGCCCTTTTAGGCCATTTTAAGAATCGACAGACACAGGAAAATCAGGGATAAAAATCGACCCATAGACATTCTTCTCTAAGTTCTTATATACCTAAAACTCGACACGATTCCACTGCCCTTTTGCTAAAAATCGACACTGCGACACAGTCAAAATTGTGAGGACCCATGTATGGGCACTCCTATGACAGCCCCCTGCCCTATCCCACGAACCTGTATACTGTATCTTTGGCTTCAGTTGCAGTTTGTGCAGCTCTGTTATTGGTTCTTCAGCATATGCTGTAAGATATGCATCCATATAGACAATACTGAATTGAAATTAAAACCCATGTCCTATGCAAGACAGATCCTTACATCCTTGTAATTGCAAGATATGAGCATATTGTGGAGATCTCGTGGCCTACTTTGGACTGGTGTTGAGGGATGCAGACCACACAAAGAGGGGTGCTGACTGTGAAGAATGGATCCTGGTTTGAGATCTAACTGTACTGTTACTGCAGGTGATTGTTCCTAGCCTGAGTAATTTTTACCTCCCAGAAAAACCCATTGTAGTGTTACCCTGTGAAACCAGACAGAGATTATAATACATAAGGTCACTCTCTAGAGACTCAAAAAAGTGTTTGCACCGGTATTAAACAGTGAACAAAAATCAAAGATGTTTATTGCTTCAAAATGTATTTCAATAATTTGCAAAATTAACCGTCCTGAAGTGGTCCTTTATTCAATGGCTACACAATTTAACTCTTATTGTTGTTTTTTCTTAGTATTATTATTTCTCTGTAGTCTTGAAGTTTGGGTAATATCTACTAACATTTGAGATTGATCAATACATGATGTTTGGAGTGAGAGATTGTAATTGTAATTGTTGAAAACTATTCCATGAAAATCTGAGTGCTGCGAGCTCCGGGTTACCGTATTGTTTCATATCAAGTTAATTAATTCAACTGGGTACTCCGTTTTTTTGACAGCCAAAGTTGTCGTTTTAGTTGTTATTATGCTGTTATTAATGTTTTTTTATTCCTTCTCTCTTTTAACTTGGAAGAAGATTTGTTAGAATAAATCTAAGGGTAAACTACATGGTACCATAATCATAATGGAATTTGTACTTAGAATCTGGGTTATTATTTGTAAAAATTGAATATACCGGTAGTGTTTCTTACTAAAAAACTAAATCTGATATATATTTTTGTTGTATTTAAGAGTTTTCTCGTCTGTTCTTATTGTTTGTAAAGGATGACTGTACTATATTTTGTGACATGACCTGGTATTCATGGGAGCAGGGTTAATTCATTGATTCATTCATAGTTACTGCTTAGCTGCCTGCTAGTGTAACTACTAAAAACTTCCCGCGGAGCATTAAGTTGGGGAATCCGTGGGGGGTTATCTTGGGTCCAGGTTGGAAGTAACTGGGCCCTTTTGATTTTTATTTCTTGTTTATTTATTTGTTTGATTGTTGTTTTTTTTGTAACTTGTATAGCAGCCATACTATGTCAACCACACGTGTGATAGATTTTCTGAGACTAGGGGGTTTCAAGATGGTGCATTTGAATACACGTAGTATGTTCAATAAGCGTCATGATATTTTTGATCAACTAGACGGTGCCGATTTTGTTTCAATGAGTGAAACCTGGCTTTATCCAGAGTATGATGATGACTTAATTTATTGGGAGGGCATGGACCTTTACAGGCAGGATAGGGTCAGGAAAAAAGGAGGTGGTATAGCTGTGTATATAAGAAGTGACCTGGACATTGTTGTGACAATTAGAACTGACCTGAATTTTAGGAACAGTGACCTTGAGTGCTTTGTTTTGGATTTAAAGTTCAAGAACTCGCCACTCATGAGCCTGGTGACTCTTTATCGACCACCGTCGGGAAAAACCAATAAGTTTTTTGAACACCTTGAGAGACTCATGAAAGTAGGTGAATCTGAGAACTCTGAACAGTGGTTTATGGGTGACCTGAATATAAATAGTTTAAGAGAAAATCAACCCTCAAGCATACGTCTAGCTGACATGCGTAGAGATGAAGGTTACCATAAATTGTTACATCAGTGTACCAGGCCCTTCAAGAAGAATGTAGCTTGCTTGGATAACATTCTAACTAATTACCAGCATGAAATCACAAGCGGTGTTTTAAACTTCTTAGTTAGTGACCACCTGCCAGTCTTTGCCACAAAAACCAAAACCAAAATTGAGTATATCAAAAGGAAAATGGTTATTAGAAAATATGGTGATTTTGATGAAAATCTTTTTAAGGACTGGTTGGGGGAAGCTGACTGGGATGATTATTATGAAAATACTGACCCTGAGCTTGCCTGGACCTTTATTCAGACACATATGGAAGCTTTTTTGGATGTTTATTGTCCTTGGACAGAAATTGAGATTGTTGATAAGCGTAATAAATGGATGACGCCGGAAATTATGGGTCTAATTAGGGACAGGGAAGACATGGTGAATCTGTTTTTACAAAGCCGAGATGAATTCTACCTGAATAAGGCTCGTAGCTTACGGTGTATGATAAACAGATCCATCAAGTACTCTAAAGCAGCCCTGATCAAAGAGTCATTGTCTGAATCTCAAAAGGATCCAAAAAGGTTCTGGAGAATCATAAATGGTGTCCTAAAACCTAATGTGGGTGTAAAACCTCCTGAATTGATAGGAGCAGATGGCTACATGAAATCCAATCAAGATTCAGTAGACTATCTTAATGAATATTTTGCCACCATAGGTAAGGTTTTGTGTGGAGACTTGACTACCCAGGGTCATCCTGAACGTGTGAATTTTGATGAGCCATGTGATACTAGACATTCTAAGGTTACTGTGCATGTAGAACTGGTGAAAATACTAATAGGAGACATTAATGTGAATAAAACCTCCGGCATACCTGGTATCAGGTGTGATGTGTTGAAGTTGGGTTTAGCCCAAATAGCTGATCAAATGGCTTGGCTGTACCAGCTGACCTTTGATACAGGTATTTTTCCAGATTCTTGGAAAACTGCCAGAGTAAGCCCAATACCAAAACACGGAAATGTCAAACTTGTTACAAATTGGAGACCGATCTCCTTACTGCCTGTCCAATCTAAAATAGCGGAAAAATTGATGCACATCCACCTAACAGAGTTGTTGGAGATGGATAATGTACTTTCTGATCGCCAGTATGGTTATAGATCTGGACGAGGCACCGGTGATGCCATCTTTGCTTTCATGAATGACATTTATGAGAGTAGGGACAGGGGTCACCTGACGGGAGCTTGTTTTTTGGATTTAAAAAAGGCTTTTGACAGTGTCCATCATTCATACCTGATTGAAGTTTTGGGAAAATTAGGTCTGCACGATACCAGTCTCAACTGGTTGATGAGCTACCTAACTGGGCGTCGACAGTATACCAAAATAGGAGATTTTACTTCAACCACCCAACCTGTTGAGTATGGAGTGCCTCAGGGTTCCGTTCTAGGACCCTTATTGTTCATCCTGTATATTAATGATATTGAGCATGTTGTGGGTGATTGTAAGTTTTACTTATATGCGGACGATCTAGTCTTGTATACTGCTAGTAATAAACTGGATACTATAGTGACTCGTCTACAAGCGAGTATTAATAACATAGGGAAATGGTGCTGCGAGAAGCGCCTCACTATTAAAACTGATAAAACCAAAGTGGCTTGGTTTGGATCAACCCAGAAATTAGCTACATGTAAGAACATTGAATATGAGTTGTTGGGAAACCCGCTTGAAACAGTGGATAACTATACATACCTTGGTCTAAAAATAGATGAAAGTCTAACTTTTGGACCAGCCATAAAGGATTTGTGCTGCAAAGTAAACCATAGGCTGTTTAGGTTAGGTACCCTAAGATATAACATGACTGAAAATGTATGTATTGGTGTTTATAAGTCAACAGTCTTAAGTCTTTTTGACTATGCCAGCTTTATATACGACGGAGCCAACAAGGACCTGACTATAAAACTGGATAGATTGCAGAAGCGTGGATTGAAGATCTGCTACCGGGGAAAAGTGATGTCTGAAGAATGTATGTATAAACAGTCTGGTGTCCCTAGACTCCAAAGGAGAAGACAGGACCTACTACTGAGTTATATGCGTAAACTATCATTGAATCCCACTTGGGTAGATGAGAGAGCAAGAAGACCGGGCATGCGCTCAGAAGACAACATACGTTTCAAATTGCCTAGAACACGAAATAGGGGTATATATAACTCACCTCTATTTAGAGGGTCAGCGCTGTGGAATAATTTAGGTTCTTGGTACCAGCGTAGTAAGGACAAGTTAACTTTTAAGAAAAGAATTTCTAAGATACCAGACCTGGAGAAGGTAACACCTAACCCCAGTGCTGAGGAGGATGTCCATGTTAATGTCTAAAACCTGTCTAAAATCCTGTTTAATATCTGTACATTTTGGTGGGATGGTGTAAATAAAGGGAGATGTTATAGTGACATCACCCAATGAGAATGATGCTGTCCATGCTCTGTTGTAGTGACAGAATTTGTAGCGTCGATATAAAGGTAACAAATCATGATCTGTTGTAACGACAGAATGTGTCTGACCATCAAAGTTGCGTCCTACTAATTTATCTACTTATTTATAAATGTTTTTTTTGTTTTTTTTTCATAATGCTGTTCATGTAATGACAGAATGTGTCTGACCATCAAAGTTGCGTCCTACTAATTTATCTACTTATTTATAAATGTGTTTTTTTTTTTTTTCATAATGCTGTTCATGTGCAGACTGGGCTTGAACATCTTGTGTCTTGAAAGTCTGAGTGCTGTTCATGAGCTGTTGTAAAGACAGAATGTGGATTAGTTGCTCTTTTTTACTCGTTTATGAGTCATCCAGTGTTACAAATCTAACTGACTAAACCGTTTAGGAATCCCTGAAATCTTGTTTTAATAGATCTATCTATGTGCATTTTTGGTGTGTGTGTATGTGCAAATGATACTACATGTGTATCTAGTTAAGCTGCTATTCTTTGTATTCTTTGTATTTGTATATATTTATATCATGTCGCGTTTCTACATTACTGTAGGAAGGTGTGTACATATTTGCCATTTTTCATTTTTGTATCATTGTATATAACTATCTTTATATCATCATCAAATATGTGATAACAAACAGAAATATTGTTGAACACTGAGGATCACCATTGTCAAATTTTCACTTCTACTGCTTAAGTTGTGTCTTGGCAATAAAAACCTTTAAACATAAGAACCTGACTGCATAATAAGAATATTCATGAGCTGTTTTTTTTTTTGCAAAACTCCCAAGACAAAGACAGTTCCCTTGTAAGGTGCCTTTCTTGTAGATATTTCTTTGTAGCAGCTTGTGTGGACAGCAGTTATGGTGGTTTGCTAGGAATGGATGGATGAAATGGCTAAGGGCAGGTTTATATGAGGATGGTTCCCGCAGCCTAAAATCATGCATATGAACTATACAGATATTTAGCCCATCCAAAATGAAGAACTTCCTTTGCATTCAGGCAATAGACACCCAAATGTGTAATGTTCATCATCTCCGAAAACACCAATTCTAGCAAAATTGAGCAGTAAATACCTGCATGACCACAGGAAAAAGTGTAAAATACACCCATTAAATACTCACATTAAAACCGCATGGACATATTTTTGCTCTCACCACTCTCTCCTAGTCTCTCTCACATAATGGCTGTACTATGATGGTCAAGGTCAGTGTTCAAGGTAAGATGAGGACAGTCATTGTTGTCTGACAGGAATATTTTGACTCTATAACACACTTCTTTATACATGATTCATGTAAAAAGAGGCAATAGTAGCGTCTCTCAAGGATGGAATTGACCTGGGTGATTGCCCTGGAATATTAGTTTGGGCCATGACCTGTTGTTCTTTATGAGGAATCAGGTCTAAGTCCATACCTGAACTAACCCATTGTGCTTTATACTATAATGTCAGCTACAGAGGTTCTCAGAAACACATTTATAAATAACCAAGGGCACATACAATGGAGAAAACCTGGAGCCATGTTTGCCTGGCTGTGTAGAATACTAGTACCTGACCCAGGCTAGTGGGTGGTTTTATAGATGGTACCAATAACCTTAACAAATAGGGTGCAGAATGAATGGGATCAGAAACCTCTCTCTGAGATGCACCAGGTAAGATGAATGGGAAGCCTGACCTCTTGGTCCAGGTCCCCTTATGTGGCTGTTGGTGAAAGGTCTGAAGATTGGGAGGAAGTGCTAAATATAGGATTCCTGACTCCATGGTGGGTTTAGCTTATATTAGAACAATCGCAAATATTGGGGTTATAGGGAACCCTCTCAGACTGCAAAGTGACAGTGTATATCATTTGATGCTATCATTTCAGTGCCCCGTCCCAATAGCTGTGTACCCTGCCAACTGAACAGCAAGCTGAGAGAAACCTGAGAGAGGGAGGTTGCAAGAGGATGAGGGGCGCACTAAATAATCACATGCTGTCACCACTGCCATGATGTATAGGCTATGATAAGGACTGCAATACACATATCCAATAGTTGTGCTGCCTGCTGGACTATCCAAATGACATTGGTTAACATGATGGTGGACTGGGGCATGAGGGGGCGTTGTGCTGGGGTTGGTCACTGGGAGCATTCCCAATACATGTGTTGCACTCTTCACTAGCTGTGATTCTGCAGGAAGTCGCAGCAAGTTTGCTGAAACACAGAGGTGAATCCTTAGATAGAGACTAGCTACTAATGCTAGGCAACATATTTCAAAATGAGTTGCCTCATTGAACTATTTTTATTTATTAATTAACATTGTAAACTTTTAAGCGCAGAGTATCATTGTGATAAAGTGCCTGGTTTTGAAAAATAGCCAGTCTTGAATAAGTGCCAGGGCCTCCAAATGTTTCTCAAGGACTAAAAACATGATTTTGAACAACAGCCTATTCTGATGATACAGTATTTGCTCTTTCAACTTAAGATGTGATAATGTATTTAAAAACATTGGTACAACAGTAAATTGACAGTTAGTTGCAGAGACACTTGAAAAAAGTGAGTCTAATAATAATAGCTGGAGACCTGCTCGTAGTAGTTGCTGTAATATCAGCCTCCCTGTATAAATACTGGTACTGTATAACCTGATGTACTGATAGATCAAGCCAGAATTTGTCAACTTCCACCCTGTCAAGGTGGGCTGACTGATTAAGATGAACTACCAAGATGAGATTCCGATCAGCCTCCAGTGCTCCATATCTTAACAAGCTATAAATGCTTTTGCACCATCAATAGCCCCAGTTGTATAATAGTTCGCAGAGACAGAGTGTCAGGTAGGAAGAAGAGGAATGGCTACAATGAGATGACAAGCATGGATGGTGAGTGACTCCCGCAGAGAGCAGCTTAGTGTCAGCCTGCCTTTCAGTGATGTATCATGAAATTATAGCAGCAACACAACTGTATTGGGTTAATATGTTTTCTTAAAGAAATTGTTTTTTTGTTAATACTTTCCATTGTGTAGTTTGAATATATAGTATTTTCCCCCTCAAACACTGGAAAGTATTTGTGCCATGGTCATACAGTCTAGGGATCAACTTGGCCATTTAGCAAGGGCTTCCTGGTGTAAGTATGCTGTTACATTGATTGTATCTTGTTCCATGAAACTATACCTGTTTTTTCTTGGGATGAACTGAATAAGAAAACGGAATAACAGGTTACTGTCAGGGCCCTTTACCATGTGTGCTGGTAACCAGGAATAGGACTACCTCTGAGTTCACTCAAGGTGACAAGACATTAACATTAGACGATGGCTGGAAATTACAATCAGAAAGAGTCCTTCTTCAATGTGAGGATCTATAGAAGGGCCTCCTGAGTCCCTGACAGTGATGATATGCATTATGTTAAGTGCCAATGGTGTTAAATTACTGTTGCTTTAAACAATTTGATTATGACATTTCTAACAGTAGACATGGGTGATGGAAAGATAATCCACGTAGTACCTCAGGAATATATCAAAAATGTTAATGCCACACATTATGTTTTTGGTTGCTTTACGGAAAGTACTGTACTGTGATGTTTACTGTTGTTCTGATGTATCATGCTGATTATTTAAATTCTGCATTGAAGTGAAACGTTTTACTCTCTTTCACAGAAGCAATTTCATCATTTGAGGATTTAAAATGGTCTGTATCATTTAGTTATACAGGTCAAGTTCTTCAATTTGGATTGGATTAATGTGACATGGAAGTTCCAAATGCTAATTCTTATTCAGCTTTCAATAAAATAATCTCTAGGCCCTCTGCTTTGCATTGTAGTCCCCTATTGTCTTGCTGCATCATGCTGACCCCTTGAGTGGGGAGACCTGTAGGAAAAAAGACAGACGATTGAATGCAGCCTTTGCAACTAGGTCATTATGCAGGCAAAGAACATAGTGCATTTACGCACTGTTCAGATTTTAAAAGGGCAAAGGGAGGCATTAACAATATTTTCTCATTGATAATTACAAACAAACAATGTCAATACATGATTCCTTTACATCATAGACAAATTGAACACTTCAGCCCTTAACAATGTTAAAGCATGCTTACTTGCATAATTTTAAGAGTTAATGTTTTAAAAAGCATAAGTTTACTGTACCTAGCACTTTTTTTTGTGTACCACATGCTGAACTCTTGGCATTTAACATTGTCTTTATTATTCAGTTGTACTGGTCCAGTTTTTGAATTTGGATAAGATTAATGTAAAATGTAAAGTTTGTCTGCTTATTTTCTATTTGGCTTTCAATCAAATTATCTCTATGCCCTCTGCCCTGGCCAGTCATCACTTTTCATTGTAGTCAAAGGCAGCCAATGAAGCAATCCTCAAAGTGAATGAAAAAGGCCTTTATGCGATTAACTTCTCTTGTGGAACAACGCAATGACATTAAATACTAAGAACAACGTTTTTTATTTTCTGCCTTGGCTTGAGTTGCAGTACTGCTTTTCCTTCTCTGTATCACCCACTCCCTTCACAAATCCGAATAGAACTCAACAAGTTCAGTTCGCCAAACAGAAAGACCATTTTCAATAATAACTGAAAGACTGTATAGTACAGCTGGAAAACATCAGGTAGTGTTAAATCACAAGGATCATGATTTGCTGATCCTTTTCTTCCCCCCTAGTTTTATTCTGCCCTACATTTATCAGACTTCAATTTTTCACTGAAGCTTGGGTAACAGTTCATCTCAGTGTTAACAGTTTAAGGTTGATAGCTACTCTTAACTTTGTATCCATAAAATGTCCTGTTTTTCCCCCCAAAGGTAGCTTATATCATTTAGAAATGGAAAATGTAAAAAAAATTGGGGGGTCCCGAGCTACTTTTTTACTACAGATTTAAAAAAAGAAAAAAGGATTCTCTATTTTTGCCAAAAAATACAAAAAATGGGAAATTTTCATATTTTTTTTCTTAGTGAACCAATGCTCACATTAATTTTGTATTGCACATGAATAATCCTAGGTTATGTCCTTGAATGGGAAAAATAAAATTATGGTCCCAAAATGTACCTTTGTATGAGAAAATGTGATGGTTTTATGACGATTATTCAAATTTAATGCATAATTCTTCAGCAATATCTGAATATCACTGAAAAAAATCTGTGAACTTTATTTTTTATTTTTTCAAAAAATAGTTCAGATCAATAGCTAACATTTCTAAGCAATGTTGATCGATGATCCAGGGCATGTTTTTATGGTTTTGGGCCTTTGAAGTTAAAAAATAATGCAAAAATGGACTAAATTTCATATTTAAAGCTCAAAACAATGGGTAAAATGGCAAAAATCAGGGTTTAAAATGGCTCTATTACCTACCCTTGGTTATTTCAAAGAACATGAGGAGATCTATATCTATCTAGATAATGGCTATTGATTAATAAGTCAAATATTCTAACTTACATTAAAAATAGCAAATATTATTGGCTTTAAATATATCAGCTATTCAAGGTCCAATAAAATGATCAATTTTGGTCCGAATCAGCTCATATTTTAATATGGCTTTATAAGCATGTATATGCATCTAGTTTTTCAATATTAGCCCCATCTGATACATTTAACCTACATGCGCAGAGACCTGCGTAGTGGTGCATATTCAATGAGTAGCGATCAACCTTAAAGTGGCAGAGGGAGGCCATGAATCATGTAATCAACGCAAGGTCACAGACAATGGATCACTTTGCACAAAGGCAAGGAAGGAAATTGGATTAGCATGTCAATGAAGACCACAGCTGACAAGTTAGGATGTTTTATCTCCCAGCTCTCTTGATGCATGTTCTTTTTTTAGAAGGCTAGGTTGTGATCCATACAGACTTACCTTTGGTTACAATTCTTCATTCATTCAATTCTGATGGGGATGGACATATCTTAGCAGCTTTCTGACATTATGAGTCTGATAGCCTGAATAATGTAGTAAAACAAAATGATGACACAACTGTGGTTCTTCTAATAGTGTATGACAATAAAGACACAAGAAACATTCAAATCCTCATGCACCTGCTTTTTAATGTTTGTCCACATCAATTTCTACTGGGCATTGCTCTATGCAATGTTTTACACTTTTACTCATTCAACAGGAGATGGACAGGACTGATTTCATGAATGTTTGGATGAACAGCTCAGGGTTAAGATGACCAGCTCAGTCAGTGAGGTCTCCAAGTAGAGAGCAGCTCAGTGCAGAGGTAGGGTCAATGTCACCAATCCCCTGCACTACTCAGACACTCAGAGCTCAAACTGCCAGAAACACTGTCTGCTTTAAATCCCCTTGACATTCACTCTACCCTGACCTCATAGGTTGATTAACAGACATGTTCAAGTCAATCTGTGAGAGTTGCCTCTACTCACGTTGATCAGCATTTGTGTCAATTTATGTCCTTGATATTCAAATGGATGGGGGGATATTGTTGTGTTGGCTAAGGTACTTTCCAGACAAGGTTTAAATGTGCACCTCAAACCGTAGGCCTTTTCCATGGGTTTAGCAGCTGAGTCAGGGGATGTCACAGTGTAAGCCGGCAATGTTCCTCTCACTTTAGTAAGACACCCAGCGCTCAAACTATTACATACAGACTCATGTATCTGCATTACAAAGCTTTAGGGTTCAAGCTGCTTGATTGATATATATATATAGAAATATATATATATATATATACATATATATATATATATATATATATATATATATATATATATATATATATATATACATATATATATATATATATACCTTTCATGCTCCTCTTTCACCGTTGCATTCAAAGGGCATGCCTATAGAACTCAGTAATACAGACCCTCATAAAATAAACTAACATATAATTATGATTAAACCTGGCAAGCCCATAATATTGCTTTGGTATTCCATTAATCAATTTCCAATAGTTATTGTGCCACTAAAAATGATCCTGCTATCTTCTTGGTAATTAATTGCATTTGACATCTTCACTGCTGATGTGGCAAGTACAAAATAGTAATGGTGCAGATTACAAAAGCAGGCACGGCATTGTTATTGTAAAGTTTAAGGAATTATTACCCTTTGTTATCCAATATTTCTGCCCATGCAGTTTTCATCCCTTGGAAAACTCTGGCCAAACTATTTTTTGATGATTTTAAGAATTGTTGGAAAAGAGACTTGATCTCACCAAGTTATCAAGCAGTGCCTACTCAGCCAATGTGGATTTGAATTAGTTTCTTATATCCCTACAAAATACAGATGAATCCAGTCAAAGACAGCCTAGGACAAGATTAGATTTCTGGTAAGACCTGCAAAAGAGAGATCAGAGATGCTTGAGCAAATGAAAAGTCTTCAGCAGACTGTCTGTCCTGTCTAGCAATGTAGGCCAGAATAACTAAACAGGATGAGAAATTTTAATCTAGGTGGTCGGATGTGGTCAACTGCCTCAAATTGCCTACTACCTCTCAGAGAAGTTCAGAAGAGATGTACATTTTGTATTAAATAAGGACTGTCTTTGCAACCCAAACTGCCATCTACGACATAATAAATTACACCTCCCCTAAGAGAAAAAGGGAAAAAATATAACCCATGCATATGATACATCTTTCTATGCACATGAATGTTTTCTGTTTTGCCCTTTGCCACTTCTACATGCCATTCTGTGGACAAACAAAATATATAGAAGCTGCCCAGATATATAACACGTGTATAACAACTCTGAAAGCTATGGGCCTTTCTATTGTCTCTCTCCTATATCTATTTGTGATATTCCATACGTCCCCTTTATATTCCGCTGTGGCCAGTTTGAATTTCTCTACATATTCCATGGGCCTCACATACACCTCATTGACACCCTGGACTCAACATCACAGGCCTTTTGTAGCCCCCATAGTGGTCATCTCTCACGCACATCTTTATGGCTATGCCACTTTGTATGGCCACTATCACAGCTCCCTGCCCTGTCCACAGACTTGTAGACTGTATCTATTTCATTTGGGTGCTGTTTGTGCTGTCCTGTAATTAGTAAATAAGGTTATAGAAAGTATGAAAGGCCTACGATCATCAGCCTGATTTATGGACTCACATTCTATGTCACATCCCTATATCTTTGTAATGCTAGGAGGTCCCTGACACCTTGCGCATGTTGAGTGCTGGCGAGACTGGATGCCCCTAATTTGGAAAATGAGTGTTTGTTGTAATATTGTGATGAAACAATCTACAATGTTTTCGAACACTGAAAAAGAAAGTTGTACATAAGAAAATTGGCGGTACTGTGCGGTTATATAAGAATTGTAGGGATTGGGTACTGGGACAAATGGGCATAATGTTTAGTACCTTTTAGTGCCTCTAGGGGTGGTCAGTTATCATTTAGCACCCTCTGTAGGCATTAAACCACATACCTACCTCCTCTCCCCAACCTTGGTCCCCTATCTGCCCTCAGTACTGCACTCATAACTCGGTACACTAACACCATGTCTGTCCGAGCTTTATTCCTCTAGGCTGCCTCCAACATTTTCATCATGTCCTCTCTGATATTGTGTGCACTACCTCACCTTTCTTTAACTATGAGCAATGTACTGATTATAAAAGAAATCAACACAAATTCACCAAAATAAGGCACTCTTCATTACAACATGCAGACTTTGAATAACAACACAAACTTATCAGTTTAGTATGTGCAGCTGCTTTAAAACAGTAGTCAGTAGTGTAACATCTTACCAACCTTAAATACCAGGCTGGTCGACCTGTAAAACCAGCCTCGGTGGGACACTGAGTCCATAATACCTCATACCTGGACAGTTTTCCGTAGGAACACCTAGATTATGTGCCCATCGTCAGATTTAACTTGCATGTACATTGACGCATGCTGGTCAATTCATATCATTTAAGATAGGCTTTCAGAATCAGCCCCATCACTCCCTCAGCACTCAGAAAAGTGAGTGGGTGTCTCTGTCTGTAACTAAAGCAAAGCAACCCAGGCATGCCCAAACACTCTACCCCACAAATGTGGCACATCATACCGCTACAATTCATGCCGAGCCAGTTTGCCATATTCTAATCCCATACTGATTTGAGGGGGAGTCATTCCCTCCCAGATTAATTTATAAAAGCCTAACATGATAAGCGGCCATTAAGCCTGGGTAATTGAACCGTGGCCGGGTAATAAAGCTGGCTGTGATTGGACAAGGTGCACCAATCAGGGAGCAGTAATCAGGATTCTCATCTGTAGCTTAATGTAAGGAGGAAGCTGAGGAAAAATACTATGTGACTCAATAATGGACCTTTGATATTACACAACAAAATAGAAGATTGAAATCATTGTTGGTGGATGTGAGACAAATATCTCTAGATCCCATTGCCTTCTATGTAGTGCAGGAGCCAATGCTCCCTGCTGCTGATGTCAATTGGAAGATTATCTGGTCCAAATTTTGTTGAAAGTTTGAACAGAGCAGTGCTCACTTTATTTCAATACAGGTTATATAGTGCATCTATAGTGCAGGTATTGTGGAATATTCTATGACATGGCTAATACAGAAAATCCCTCAAAATAGTAGTATACCCTGCATCATTAAGCTGTGAGAACCTTGGGGGAAAAGAGAGAGAGAGGGTGCAATGGATGAAGCTGCAATGGAAGTGGAGAAGGAGAGCAAGAGTGTGCACTAAACAATCACCTGCTGTCACCACGGCCATGATGTATAGGCAGTGATAAGGACAGGAATACCCATATCCAATAGTTGTGCTCCCTGCTCGACTATTCAAATGACATTGGTCAACATGATGGTGGACTGGGTCTTGGAGGACATTGTGGGTCAGTGGTAGTCCCAATATATGCATTCCAATCTTTACTTTCTATTGCTCTGCAGCAAGCTGGAGTAAGCTTTGTTACTGGCATCCCAGGTATGAATACTCACTGCTGTATAACCTGATTTACATATCGGGCCGCCTCAAATTTCCAACTTCAACTCTGTCATGATAGGCTGACTGATCAAGATGAACTATCAGGATAAGATTCTGATCAATCAGTGAGTGTTCCATGTCATATTTGGTATCATATTACTAGATCCTTCTAAGGATGAGTCAGCAGAGGGCTTGAGCATAACAAAAAAACATACCATACCAAACCATATGAAACATATTTTGAGCATACACCAGATGGGTTAAGGTGTCATCAACTTACATTGAGTGCAGGGTTTCTATTCAAGATGTCCCATTATCTAGGATTCAATGGACCCTCACAAGATATTGGTTATAAGACAAGAGCTACATTGGTCCTAATTGAATTGTGAATTCCCTGAACTGTCATCCATCTCAATCAATCTAAATGAAAATGGGACTGTGTAGTATCATATAGTGTCCTACTTCGCAGATTAAATTGTAATTTTCAGCTGACAATCCTAGATAATTATAATTATATTAACATATCCTCTACAATTTGTAATATATAGGCACATATATGCACTGCAAATAATAACCTTATTCCTTCTCAGTTAGTTTGACAATAATTTATTGCGATGAGCAGAATGAAAAGTAATATTAAAGCAGTATGTTTGTGTTGTTGCAATTGAAAGCTGAGATGAGCAGTGTTCTTCTCTGCTACGTTGGCTGTGTGAGATTTGTGATCAGGATTAGATTACAGACTGGATTACAGACTGGTGCTCCTTCACACATGTCTAAGCTGCAGGATGAGGGGATATTGACCAAGTATTGACTTGGGAATAAAATTAAATATCCGAAATAGGTATACAGGATTTGTTTAAGTTGTGTATTTCCCCGACAGATTGACATTGAAAGGCACCGTATTTCGTTGAAACCCTTCATAAGGGTTGAAACCAAATACGGGGCCTTGAAATGTCAATCTGTCGGGGAAATACACAACTTAAACTGATCCTGTATTTATTTTTAAATGCAGATGTCAACTATTAAAGGAGAAAAAGACATTTTATTAACCTGCATCGTCCCAAAGTGCGTCCGAACGCCGCCGTGACACCTTGCTCGACCTCACTTCCGGTATTAGCGCATGCGTGATTCGGCTCGCAAAAATGTAGTCCCCCCCCCTCTATCGCCTATATCGTAATTATTTTTTGAAATTAGGCCTAATACGCTATTAAAATACATTAATTCATTGAAAAGAAAGACGATAAAACGATAAATCATAAAATAATTAATAAATTATTGCTCGTTGACACCGTCCGCTTTTTTGCACACCAGTCTAGATTTCGGCGCCACTGTTTCTCTATGGGAAAATTTTACGATCCATTTTCTCGCCGATCCATCATGTTTAGAAGCCTCAACCAAATTTTCTGGGGGGCTAGAGCCTAATTCATCTATTGTATGTCCAAATATAGGATCTTTTCTCTTCCATGCGCTATGTTTTTTTCAATATAACTCTATTTTAGGCCCAAAAACCACCTTATTATTTTTCGGGGAATGTGAAGAAACCACTCGCGGCGTGCCACTGTCAAGCGCCAGCCGGGCGGCCACATTTTTATCGTCTCAATTTTTCGCCGATCTATCATGTTACAAAGCCTCAACCAATTTTTCTGGGGGGTTAAGGCCTAATTCAGCTATTGTACGTGTAAATATAGGATGTTTTGTAGTGCTTAGGCTTTGTTTCAAGCCGAAATATGCTATTTTAACCCCAAAACGAAGGCAATTAAAAATAAATGATATCGTCTCAATCTGAATGTAGGTCAACGATCAGCTGATCGCAGCGTCCGGTGCTTTTTCGTCTCTACTCGATTTCATCGTTTTATTATAGAAAATCGATGTTAAACTGCTCGATTTCAATGCAATCTATTGAAAGTAAGGCGACAAACGATCAAATACAACAGAAATACGATTTTATTTGGCTGGATATCCCACTCCCCCCACATTCCAGTAGCGCTTACGTATGTACAATGATTCAAATATCCGCCCGGCGAGTGACAGCAGCCAGCTCGCACGAGGACACAAACTTCCCTTCACGTCAACTTTAAAATATGAAATACCTGAAATATAGGAGGAAATACGTTTATACAAGCCAGCACATCAAATATAAAGGTATGTACAACCCCATGACGGTTTTATTTATAGATGACAATATTTTATGAAGTTAAAATGACATGATGTAAATAGTCAATGTCACAGGTCAGGTACGGTGCCCGACAGAGGAGAACCCTACCACAGTCGCCCGACCTCTGAGTTGCTGTTCAATGCCTAAATCTTTATCTACAATGCTTACTAGGAGGCCAGCTTAATTAATTAATTCTAAATTATCTATAATTAATCCCTAGTTGGGGGCAAGGTGGGGCTCATGTTAACTTGGGTGTGGTTCTGGCTAGCGGCATAATTCCCATGATGCATATGAATGTGGATCCCCCCATTAATCGTTGTGTTCCCACAAAACATTCCAGAGAGGGCTGCCTGGAGAGCTGCGGCCATCTGGTTCGGTCCTCCGACGACAAGAGGTGCCGCAGCTGTGCCGAAGGAAGGTGCCGCAGCTGTAGCTGAAGGTGCCGCAGCGGGCACAGGAGCCGTACGGACAGCCACAGGAGGAGCCGCCTCAGTGGGCCCGCCGACTGGAGTCACGTCCTCGACTTCCTCGACTTCCTCGACTTCCTCGACTTCCATGAAGCGGGCAGCCTTGGAAGCACAGCCGGTCTTGAGTAGGGACAAGCGGCCGGGCCTACGCTTCGTAGGAATCGGGGCCACGAAGTCGGGGCTCAGGTCAAGAAACGCGCTGCATCCGGATGCGGATTTGGAGCCCGACGGAGTAGAGTTGGAGGCCGAGGGAGTCGACTTGGAGGTCGGCACAGCCCAGCTGGAGGCGGAAGTAGTCGACTCGGAGGCCGACACAGCTGAGCTGGAGGCCGACGCAGCTGAGCTGGAGGCCGACGCAGCTAAGCTGGAGGCTGAGCCAGCTGCAGCGGAAACTGGCCTCCTAGAGCGGAGTCCCTCCGGATCGGTCACGGGCCTCCGACCTCCGACCGTGATGTCGGACATCAGGCGTTGCTGTCCCTCGCTTGGATTGCTGTAAGCGTTTATTGAATTTAAGTTCTTGTGCCCCGAATGCTTGGCAATAAAGAGAGGGTGAATACCTTGCTGCAGCAGGTTTGTGATGGAGGTCTTTCGACCCGAATGACCAGTGACACGACCCTCCAATTGAGCTTGCTTCTTAACAACCAGCATGATTTTGCCGATCGTGCTCTGACCCATCGGATGATGCTTGTAGGGGAAACGGCTGTCCCAAGTCGCGTGGTAGTTTGGGGTCAGGAAGAACTGGCACTCGGAGGTCAGCTGGGCCTCGGTCCTCCGTGAGCGGAACACCTTCCAAAGGAGGACCGGACACCTCTCTATATCCTCAATCGCCCACATCTTCGTGTCATAGTCCCTGGGAGCGCTATTTCCTTTCCGGGTCTTGGTTCCCCGCTCATTCCACTTGAGGTGTTCGTTATCTGTGCCCTCCTCCTCGAGGGTAATATCTGTCCAAAAAGTATCATACTGCTCAGCGGAGGTCCTCCAACCGAAGGCATTAGAGAAAAAAAAAAAAATCGTGTTCTGCAGACTACGGGGAGTGTCGTACCTGAATGCTCCAGACTCCCAGCACTGTTCCACCATCTCATCGCTGAGCGGGATGGCACGGAAGGGCTTGTTACCCAGCCCCAGGTCCTTCAGTTCTGTCCTTCGGGTTTCGAGGACCTTCCGGAATAAGGTGAACGAATCATCGGTGATCAGGTTTACCGGGTAACCATTCTCGCGACAGTGCCTGCAAAATATAAAGGAAAAATAATAATTAATAATGTGGACCTCCAAGGTAAACATTCATAGGAGATATGGATCTACTGTGGCATTGCACTGGATGGTACAGCAGCCCAACATAACAGGTCGGCGACATGGTGAGTACAACTTTTTGTCTCTGGCCAGTGCCAGCACCTCATTCACTTTGAGAAAATATTGACTTTTAGCAGAATACGATGTTCTTTTATTTCAGGTTTAGCCTCAATATGACATACCCACACATTGATATCAAGCTCCAAATATGTGAATATATAGGAAACAGGCCAAAAATGGTTAATTTGTGCAAATACTATGACAAGGTAGCGAGGTTCCAGTCGGCACGGGTGTGGGAGCTGGGTCATACTGAGGGGCATTAGATTTCAAAGTGCTGTATTTGGGTCAAAAA
Organism: Harmothoe impar; assembly: GCA_947462335.1. NCBI lineage: Eukaryota > Metazoa > Annelida > Polychaeta > Phyllodocida > Polynoidae > Harmothoe > Harmothoe impar. The sequence continues at coordinate 9,145,763 of OX381710.1, forward strand.
TAGGTCTTTTTGGGTCAGGAAAAAAATAGGTGGTAGTTCAGGATGTCGACTTTACTCAAATTAAGGCTCAGACATTTTAGGGGCCTCAAAATATCCAAAAATTGAAAAAAGCAAACGCAAGTTGAGCAGCGACGAGGCCGTATATAGGATTTCAACAGGGTTTAGGAGCTGAAGTGACCCTAACTCAGGGGGGGCTTGGGGGGTCTTAGAATTATTATTATTAAATGGGATATCGAAATCTGGGATATTAAACATGTCACCTTTAATATATATCAAGGGCAGATCTGAAAAATTGCTCTAACCCCCCCAAACAATTTTTTGTCGTTGAGCAATTTTTCAAGTGATTCTAGTAGCATTCATGTTTGAGGGTCGTGCCGCTATTCGGTTTAGTGACTTCTACATGATGGATTTCTTAATGAAGCGTATCATTAGAAAGGCCTAATACTGGGGGGTTGAGAAAAAATTATTTTGGGGCTCCCCCCCCCTTTTGTGCAATTTTTGAGCTTATTTTCAGTTTGGCTCGGGTCACTGTCACTCGGCGCCCATAGACTCGCTATGTTAAAGCACTAGCGGGTAGCGTCTGACCGAGTGAAAACTTCGCCACAAAAGTTCATTTTTCTCAATAACTACTGAATATAATGCAATGGCACCCCGAAATCCTGTATCTATGGATAGTTGTCGTCATGCCCGCAAAAGTATTTGCTCAAATATCGTCTCTAAGTATCAAAATAATTAAAAAAGCAAACTGAAGAATATTGGGGGAAACTCCGCTGTCATTTTTAAAGGCAGCGCGCTTGTGGTGAATATGAACGATATTCTTCAGTTTGCTTTTTTAATTATTTCGATACTTAGAGACGATATTTGAGCAAATACTTTTGCGGGCATGACGACAACTTTCCATAGATATGGGATTTCGGGTTCCCATTGCATAATATTCAGTAGTTATTTTATTAACAGTGTTTGAATCGGGGACTTTGAGAATTTGGTCTAGCTCGTGGCCATTTTGTCAGTTTTCAGTGACCTTTCCAAAAATCGAAAATTACATTATTTAGGGGTGGAATTGATACCTGGGCTTGACATATGCTTTGAACAAGGCTTCAATCTATTTATTCATCATTTTTTTTACCTCGCTACACCAGTATAATAGCTGGTGAGGGTATCCGGTTGGTGGTACTTTTGAGCGTCCGTCGCCTCTTCCCAAGTGACTCCTTTCGGCAGTGGTTTCCTGACACCGAGCACAAACTGGGACATCAGCGTAGCCAGTCTGCGGGGTGGAATGTCTAATACCTGGCGTTCCTCTTGCAGATTAGCCTTGAAAAACCCGTGCACCTTCCGCAGGACCTAAAAATTAATAAAATACAACATATATTTACTGAAATATCGAAGAAAAACTAATTTTTGGATCAAATTGTCAATTCTCCCAACCGCGGCAAACCCAAACGTACCGAAAGTAAATTCTCCCTACTCCCCGAGCAGACGCCCGTTCATAACATCAACAATGGCTTCATTTTGACACTTACGGAGATCGTCTTCTTCACTGTATTTACATTACGCCTTTCCAAGACGTATGTGCGATGCTCAGCCTCCTGCTGTAGCTCCTCCAGGGTGGGGGGACGCGGATTTGGAGTCTCATTGTCCGCGTTCGCCTCATTTTCCGCATTTTCCTCCTGAGGGAGGGGCTCTTCTACGTCAAAACAAACGTCGAAATCTGACATATCAGCATCGTTAAATGGTCTCTCCTCCTCCAGAACCTCTTTAACAATGTCCGCCTGCACTTCTCCCATGATTTCGAAGAAGAAATCCCTTAAATACTTGCGAGATCCTTCCCTTTTCTCCTCTTCTGTAGCATCATCATACCCTGGAACCCTTGAACTTGCTTTGGAAGCCATTGTAGCAGACGAAACTGTGTACCGGAACTAGTTTTCCGCGCGACCGGAAGTGGCTTCGTTCTATATATATCCTTACGCTATACCGGAAGTGAAGTTTTGAGGAAATACGGAGGTTTGAGGAAATACGGGGGCTGGTTATTCACCTTTAGCGAAATACGAGGCTCAGTGCTGTAGTCTACCCGGCTTGATATTTCGTCAAACCATTTAAAAATAAAAATGATTATTAATAGCTCAAGCTTATGAATCCTGTTGAGGGACTCATCACTCCAAAATAACAATAGCTACTACTGTAAATTCCTGCATATAACCTGTGGATTATATGTACACAAACAAAAGCTTTAGCTCTAAAATTGCAATTTCCAAACCCACGTTTAGGGTTATGGCATTCTCCCAAAGTCAGGTTGCGGGTTATACGTGAGGTGGGAGTTATACACAGAAATTTACGGTAGTTTTTTTCCATTAGCTGTAAGCTCTGGGTTCCACCCAGTCCTTTTCCCCATCTCTGTTATTGACATTACCCTGGACCGCTGCCACCCTGTAGTCCTGTTGTAACAGGCCCCACTGATTGGCGTTCACAGTCTGTCATGGTATATACTGTAAAAGTAAACTTGTCTCCAGACACGCTCTAAGTGACCGTCAAAAACGAGTTAAAGGTTGTCTAACATATTAGGTTACCATCCCACAAACCTGTCTCTTGACTTGTGTTAGTGACAAGGAAGTGGGTCTTCTAGCTGGAGTTGTAAGATAGAGGACCCCCTTGGCATGTGCCAGCCAAAAACCCAAAATTTGCCAGCTCTAGATTCAATTTGTTTAGGCTGGAAGAGTCTGGAGACACGTTTACTTTTTCAGTGTACCCCTGGCAAAAGAAAAAAGAACCACCCATGAATTCCTTCACTAAGCTGACAAATTCCACTACTTGAGTATGAGGAATATCACAGAGTAAGGCTATAACAGTCTGTAACCTGGTAAGTATTATGCTCTGTTATAAAGGACTAACCAACCCGATGCAGGGCGCACTGGAGTGTGCCTTGAAGCCTTGTACATCAAATGCCATAATGATAGGCAGAGAGAAGATGGACTTGCCCTACCATGTCATTATATACCCCCTTATAGGCAGCCAAGTCTCTTCCACTGCATCCAATATCAGTGTGGTACAGTTCCTGCATGAATAGTTGCAGTAGAATTGCACCGAATTTAAGTTCAAATTGTGGTTCCATAAAATAAACTATAGACCAATTGAACTTGAGTACATTCTGATACTCTTGTGTAAATGGCCTGGAAGGTCCAGAAGAGCAGTGCTAAGACAGGTTGACTTCCCACTGGTTGAACTGGAAGGTCGGTAACGCACAAATGAAAGTGATGTTGCTCATATCGATAATTATTTATGATAACAATGGTTAATTTAATTAATGTATTAATACGATTATTACATGTAATACTACATGTAGTTTAGGGGTCGGATTCCCGGTACCCTGGACTAGAATCGAACCACAGACCTCTCGCACAGTTACACTACCAACCCACGCGTGACTGTTCTCCGCTCCCTACATTACTGGATTGGTATGGTACAGAGTGGGAGGACCACCCAGGTGCTTCCATCATGTCCTCTAGATTCGGATTTTCCGGGGGGTTACCAACCCTGGGCTTTCTCTCCCTCCTAGAAGAGCCTTTATCACCCAGTTACAGAGAGTCCGAGACCCTGGAGTATAGAGGCACCTAGCACCACACAAGGCATTCTCACCCACTAGCATCAACTTGCGGGTTTACCACCAAGGCACGAGTACTCTGAGCCCATACACTACTCCCACCAGCTTCCATCATCCCCTCCAGAGTCGGACTCTCCAGGGCTGGGACTCTCAGTAACGGCTTGATAAAGCCCCTTTGATGAGGGAGAGAAAGCCCAGCCCTGGAGAGTCCGAGTCTGGAGGGAACGATGGAAGCTGGTGGGAGTAGTGTATGGGCTCGGATTACACGTGCCTTTGTGGTAAACCCGCAAGGGGATGCTACTTGGGTAAATCCTGCTCCCCTCTGTACCGTACCATTCCAGTAATGTTAGACATGGTCTATCTGATAGGACATGGGGATGAAGCTCAGAGGTAGAGCAATCTCTTGGCAGGCGGAAGGCCCCGGGTTCGAGTCCCGGTGTCTCCAAAAACGTCATTTTCGGAGAAACTGTGTCCCTCACAGTATTGATAATTGCAATAAGTTACTCCTGACACTTACATATGTGCAGTAGAACAACATAGGCCTACTACCACCTCCTCACGTGTAGGCCTACTACCACCTCCTCATGTGTACTACCACCTCCTCACGTGTACTACCACCTCCTCACGTAGAGATACACATATATGAGGCATACTGTAGGAATATCACAGAATCAGACCCCAACAGTCTGTCACCTGGTAAGTATTATGCTCTGCTATGAAGGACTATTCAACACTTGCAGGGTGCACCGCAGTGTGCAATGAAGCCTTGTACATCAAATGGCAGCCCAGCCTCTTCCACTGTATCCAATAAAAGTGTAGCACAGTCCCTGCATAAACATTTGCAATGGATTTGCACTGAATTCAAGTTCAAATTGCGATTCCAATGAAAAAAATATAGCAGCAGTGAACCCAAGTACATCTTCATATTCTGGTGTAAATGTCCTGGAAGGTCTGGAAAAGCGGTGCTAAGACAGATTGACTTCCCAATGCTTAGACCTGAAGGCCATTACCAGACAATTTGAATGTGACGTTGCTTATATCGATTTTATTACAATGGTGAATGTAATCTACATGGTAAAACCGTATGTATATGTGACAATAAATGCAATACATTATTCTTGACACGTAGATATATGTGCAGTAGAAACTAATTTCTAGACCTTTTTGATTCCTACAATATACATTGACTTCAACAAAATCATTCATTTCTTAAACATCAAGCTACTGGGTTGTAGACAACCAATTGTAATGCTTTGCTGGGGCTCTGCCCATTTAGTCTACACAGCAACTCAAATGGTTCAATAGTTTAGACCATAATTAGCATTCAGAAATTTGACTTACCTGACAGCATTGACTAGCACAGATTGGTTATATATTAACCCAGAAATTGACTGAGAGATCGTTAGTCCTATTTTGGCTCTCTACATGCCAAGCCTATGCCAGGCAATGCTGTCAGGTTAATCAAATTCCACTAACCCACCGTAGTCTATTCGTTTTAAGCCATATAAAGGTTAGATATTTAAAATATAAGGTCATCATTTTGAATAATGTGCCTACAACAAACCAGGGATTGCCACTACTTTACCAACCTCTTAAACTTATAGATTATCTCTGTGATGTAAGCGTTGGTTACATTTTCAAGGAGTGAACAATGAGAATAGTTCTGGGATAGGTATTTACATTAACAAGTTCTAAAGGCCATCATGGGTTCAATTAAGGTTTGGTGGTTGAAACAACAGTTTGTTTTTCCTAATATCTAAGTAACACATCATAGACCAATAGAACTCGTTTTTCCCAATGTCTAAGTAACACATCATAGACCCAAAGAACTCGAAACCTAAACAAATGCCAGGGGTTTCTACAAACTTCTCCTTTAACAGTTAAGACATGATTTACTAACAACAAGGTCTTTATTCCTCCTGCTTGATATGTTGTGAAGGATTAAAGTAAACATTGTATTTATCCTTCAGAGGCATCTGGTGATGGAGAGATAATCCATTAAGTACCCTAGGAATATATCAAAAAAAAATGTTTGTGTGTTAATTGTGCAGGTCCAGTTCACCAGTTTGGATTGGATTAATGTGACATAAAAGTTTTATCATTTGGGTTTAAATAAAATTATCTCTGTGCCCTGTGCAATGGCCTTTCACCACTTTTCAGTGTTTATGAACGAAGCGAATGAAGCAATTCCTTCTCCTCAAGGCAAAGATAAGAGACATTTTTTGCAATAAACCTCTCTTGTGAATCAAAGGGAAGACACTAAATACTTAAAACAAAGAGTTCAATCCTTTGACTTCTACTGCCTTCCTTCTTTGTATCGCACAACTCACTTCACAAATGCAAATACAACAATACAATCAGATACAGATTGCAAAAAAACAAAAAAAACAATGGTTATGATCAATGAAAGATCGTACAGCAGGTGGTGTAAAATCCTTATAATCATAATTAGGTCATAATAACCATCTTGTGTCCTTTTGTCCTTTCTTACATGTAACAGACACTGTATTTTTTCAACAGAAACTTTGGTGACAGTGAATGTAAACGTTGACAGTTTAAAACAGCAAAGAAAGGCCATGAATCATTTATTCAATAACAAGGCAAGACAAATGGATAACTTTGCAAAAAGCCAAGAAATATATCGGATTACCATGTCAATTGAAGACCACAGCTTAAAAGTGGGATGTTTTATTTCCTGGATCTCCTAGTCTACGTTTAGGGGGGAAATAATGTTCGCACGTATATTATTTGGTTATAAATCTGAGTGAACAAGGGACTGCTACATGTTTACTGGCAAGTCTACTGCCACCCCTTATAAGGACTTGGACTCTGGTTGGTCAGCCTGGATACCCACCTGTTGGACATGTGACCTCTGGCCTGCTGTAACCGGTACTGGGCACAGACAGCCGAGCAGCCGACCGACCAGGACCTACCTGCACCACGGTGCCTCAGAGACACGCACAAAGAGCACTGGCGATTTCATCATGGTTAGAAGTCTTGCAAAGTGTTCTGAGTGTGACCAACAGCACAGGCGCAGGGGTCGGGCGGCTTGTAAGTATGCACTAGCAGCTAAACAACACTGTGTGGATACTGGGTTGGACGTGTCGGTGTTCCTGCAACATTTGGACTTGGCCTTGATACAGTCGGACAATGACACTTACCTGTGGGGCGGGCACGTGGACACTTCACCACCGCCCAGCCCTGAGCATGTACCAGCACCTTCGCCGGACCCAGTGCCGGGCCCGCAACCGGCGCCAGTGCCGGCGCCTGTGCCTGATCCGGGCCCGGAGCCTCACCTGCCTACACCTGAGTTCCTGGAATTTCAGCGTCAGCTGCTGGCTGGGGCTGAGGAGCGCCGGCAGATGAGTGAGTCAATACAGAGCATGGTGACGGAGTTCAAGCGGTTGTCGGGCACCCTGGGGGACCCCCCATCAGGGCCTCAATCGTTGCCGCCATTCATGTTTGGCCCGCAACATGGCGGGCACAATGGCGGACATCATCTCCAGGTGCCAGGCATAAACCCGCTACAGCAACTGAGTGTCAACATGCAGTACTACAATCGGCCCATGGCACCAGTGTTCCCCTTGCCGTCTATGCCGGGGCAATGGCCGGCATATGGAGTTACCCGGTCAAGTTCCCCTTCAGTGCCCCCGCCGGCGGCCACAGGGGTTCCCGCCCAAAGTGTCCCGGCTCAGCCTCAAGGCGCGACCGCCGCCCCTCAACCACCAGCGGCCGGTAGCTACTTCACCAACCCGTTCTCGGCCCCGAGTCTGTCGGGGGCCAATCCGGGGTTCGTTCCGCAGGGCCAGGGTTCTAATCCCTGGATGTTCTCCAATGCATCCCCCTACATGCAGCAGCCGTCGGCATCCTCGTGCTGTGCAACAACTGACAAAAAGCGTAAGTGCCGGGTTTTTGACCTTGATTTGCATTTGCCGGTTGGCAAGACTCTGTCAGCCGCCACTGTGGAGGAGGTTATTTCAGCCTCCCTCAGTATGTTGTACTCTATGACACAGTCTGGTTTTGACACCAGCTGCTATGCCAAGCATATCCAATTCCTTACCGACAGGGCAAAAGCTTACACCCCAGAGGCCATCAAGACCTATGATCAGTATTGCAGGGAGAAAGCGGAGTTGTTTGGGGTATCTAGTTTTACCTATGGGGACCATGAGTACTTCTATAGGTGTTTGGGGTATGAAAACCTCCGCTCTCAGAGTACTGGGGGTGGTGGGACGGCCTCAAGGTCAAAACCAAAGAAGAAGAAGGTAGACCCCCTTAGAAAGAACGGCTACTGTAACGACTATAATGGTAGGAAGGGCTGTTCTGAGAGTCCGTGCAAGTATAAGCACGAGTGCACCCTGTGTGGGGGTCAGCACCGCGGTATAACCTGCCCCTCTCATACGGGGTAGGATAACGTGAGTCTGGCGGCGCCGGACTCACGCCTTGACCCGTCCGCCCCCCTCTTTGTCCCGGCAGAAAATTGTTCCGTTATACCCCCGTTTCCCCTCCACATTCCGGCCCTCAACTCTAGTTTTTTCCCTGAAGCGTTTAGTAGCGCGGGAACTGTGGGGGGTCCTGATGGGGGTGCAATTGTTACCGCCGCTGCGTCTCGTGACGCGGGAACGGCGGCGGGGGGCCCTGTAGGGGGTTTATGCGGACCGCTCGATTTGAGCGTCTGTGTTAGCGGGGAGTCCGTAAGGGGTTTCGGTGGCGATAGTACCGCAGTGTGCGGCGCCGTCAGTCAGGATTACGACGAATGGGGAGGTTTAGGCAGGGAAATAATTTTGTTGCCCGGTCTAGACATTATCCCTGAAAGTCTTGATTCTTTTGATCAAGCAATATGCTGTTCTGGTCCGGCGACCGTATTCGGCACGGATTCGGAATCAGCGGGGGTTACCCTTTCGGTCCCCCACGCGCCAGTTCTCGCCTTACACGAGATTGGTGACGTCATTACTCAAGATGGCGGCGAATGTGAAGGTTTATCGTCCGGGGAAGTTATTGAAAGCGCCGAAATGGCCTCAGGTAAGGGCAGTTTAGTCTATTTAGAGCCTGAGGAGGTTTGTTTGAATGGCGGGTCTGAATTAAGGCGAGAGAATGTAGATTTTCTTGCCGATGGGCTACTAGAATCCCTAAAACACGTAGCCAAATCTAGCGCCCCGGGTATGGCCTCGGCAGTTACGACTGTCACTATTGACGGTAAACCTTATACCAGGCCGTGCTTAGGCCCTTGTCATGACAATCATTTGTTGGGGGGCCTACCTAATCAATTGAACCCATGTGGATTTTTCGATTTGGCAGTAGGTTCAGGGTCCTGCGATAGTAACGCCTCATATATTTTGGATGGGGTCTTTGAAGGATTCAGGATTGTAGACCCGGGGTTTACCGGTAGTTACTTTTGTCACAACTATGACTCCATATTGAACCCAGAATTCAAGCCCCAGATGGATAAGATTATTGAGGAAGAGTTGGAGGCTGGGAAGGCCCGTGTAGTCTCAGATAGGCCTAGTTGTGTTCATGCCATGGGTGCCATTCGTAAAAAATATTCCAACAAACTTCGACCCATTACTGATGCTAAACGCCCTCTAGGGGATAGTATCAACAATTATATGGACGTGACGTCCTACAAGTTCAGCTATGTTAAGCTGGATGACGTGGTAGATGCTTTGGAGACTGGCTCAGTAATGGCAGTTTTGGACATTCGGTCCGCCTATAGGTCAGTAGGCATTTACCCACCTCATAGGAAGTTTCAGGGTTTTGTTTGGGATGTGAATGGTCATCAAGAATGGCTGGAGGATTGTTCCCTTAGTTTCGGGTTGAAATGTGCCCCGGCAATCTTTACTAGTTTGACAGAATTTATCTGCAGATGCGCCAGGAGGCTAGGGGTAGCAAATGTTTATGGGTACATAGACGACTTTATTGTCATTGCCCCGACCCAGGAGGAGTGTGTGAGGGACCTTAGCACCTTAGTAGGGGTGGTCTCTAAACTCGGTTTTGACATAAATTGGGATAAGCTAATTCCCCCATCTACATGTGCAACCTACTTAGGCATAGAAATAGATACCTTAGACATGGAGGTTAGATTGGGTTCTGACAAGTTAGGTAGGCTCATAAGTATAGTGCAGGATTTTACATCCAAGGTCAAGGCCACCAAGAAGGACCTTCAATGTCTGGCGGGGCATTTGGCCCATGCCAGTGTGGTTGTGAGAGGGGGTAGGACCTTTAGTAGGAGGGTCATCAATCTGGGTAAGTTTGCTCCCGACAATGGTAGGCCTATCAATCTCCCTCCTTGGTTTTTTGAGGATTTGAAGTGGTGGTTGCGCTTTTGTGCCAGCTTTAATGGCAAAGCAAAAATTATCAGCCCCACTCACACAGGGGAGGTGGTGGTGTATACCGATTCCTCTAAGACAGGTTTTGCGGCCGTGAACGATGGGGACTGGTGCATGGGGGTCTGGGAGGCAGAGGCAGACTGTGTAGCCTCTGGTTTAATTCCTGACCATCACTGGAGCTCCACCCCGGGGGAGTGTTCTAGTAAAGATAGTATCAACTTGTTAGAGTTGTGGCCTATAGTGGCGGCCTCCTGTAGGTGGAGTGGTAGCTGGAGTAACAGTAAAGTTATCATTTACACAGACAACACTCAAGTTCAGTCGGCTATAAATACTGGACGTGCAAAGTCCATAAGGTCAATGTGGTGGCTCAGGGAGCTCTTTTGGCACTCTGTAGTTCACAACTTTCATATAGTAGCTAGACGCGTAAAATCTGCCGACAATATTTTGGCTGATTATTTTTCCAGGTTTTTTGACCCAAAGCTGGTTGCGTTCCCACCTCTTAGCATCCTTTCTCACCTTTGTTGTTACAGGTGAGGAACTGGATGCAGAGGTCCTACGCTTCCAGTCACTATGGCTATCTGAGGCGTCGCAAAAAACTCGGTCCAGTCAGTGGAATTTTTATTACCGGTTTTGTGCGGAGTTGGAGGTAGACCCTCCCCTTCCTACTACCTTTAGGGATGTCCTCAGATACATAGTATATATGTCGTCTAGGCTGAAGTTTGTGTCAATTACCAATTATTTATCGGCCTTGTGGCAGCTTCACAAGGTAAATGAATTACCCCATGTAGATCCGCTGAACTTCAAGATTCAGTGCACCCTAAAAGGGGTCAAGAGGGAGTTGGGCACAGAGTCAGTTAAGGCCCGGCCTATTAGTAGGAGGGACTTGGAGCTCATTTATCTCACCTTGGATATGACAGTCACGGAGGACTTAGCTTTCTGGGTCGCTCTAGTATTGGGATTCAGGGGGTTATTGCGCAAGAGTAACCTAGTTGAAGAGGGTTTGGCAGTGCTTCTGGGAGATGTCCAGTTTCACTCCTGGGGGGTGTCAATCTCAGTTAGGCGCACCAAAACCATACAGTATAGGGAGAGAGTTCTCTACATCCCTTTCACTACCATTCCAGGCTCTATCTTTTGCCTGTCAAACTACATAGGGTGGTTGGTCTCATTGCTAAAATTCCCTTCCCCGTCATCCCAATTGGTTTCATATATGCTTGGCGGCACTGTGGTTAGAGGTACATACAAGTGGCTGATGGGCCGTCTGGCTGATTGTGTGAAGCTTATCAATGGGTCAAAGTTGACCTCGCACTCGCTACGCCGGGGTGGTTCGGCGGCTCTGTATATGGCTGGATTTCCACTCTGTGACATTAGGGAAATGGGGGACTGGAAGTCAATGTCAGTCCTCCTGTACCTGTCCAGGACTCCGGAGAACAGGATGATGCTGGACCGCAGGATTGTGGACTCTATTTTTCAGTGACTTAGTAACCACGTATTGAGCGCGGTGCTTCATGTGTTATGTATGTTTCATTAGTGTTAGTATTTGGTGCAGAATTGTCTGTCAATTATCAATTATGACATGTGTCACTATGTGCAAGGATTATTCCTTAATTGATCCAGAACTTGAACTCAGGATGTGAGGTGGTACTTGTGGTCGCCTTCCGACTTTGTCGGCTACTTTGTGTTGGGTGGTTGGCTTGGCATGTTATTGTCAAATTGCTGATGCCATTGGACATATGTGATTTTCCACTCCAAGGTTAATAAAACCACAGTACCAAACACCTAAGCCTCACTCGTCATGCTTCCCCTCCCAGGAGGATTTATGGGGGAAATAATGTTCGCACGTATATTATTTGGTTATAAATCTGAGTGAACAAGGGACTGCTACATGTTTACTGGCAAGTCTACTGCCACCCCTTATAAGGACTTGGACTCTGGTTGGTCAGCCTGGATACCCACCTGTTGGACATGTGACCTCTGGCCTGCTGTAACCGGTACTGGGCACAGACAGCCGAGCAGCCGACCGACCAGGACCTACCTGCACCACGGTGCCCCAGAGACACGCACTTGCATAAATTTTTTCTTTATGTTTGTTTACATACGCAAGTTGGCATGTTATTGTCAAATTGCTGATGCCATTGGACATATGTGATTTTCCACTCCAAGGTTAATAAAACCACAGTACCAAACACCTAAGCCTCACTCGTCATGCTTCCCCTCCCAGGAGGATTTAGCTGTGAGAAATGGTGTCTTCTGTTATCTTTCGTCTTCTTTCATTGTGATCATGATAGGCAAACCTTTCATCACATTCTTCTATTTATTTTTCTGAAATATTAGTGTGGTTTATAGACACATCAGAGCAAGTTAACGGACACGGGGGTTCGTTTAAATTAATTGTAATAAAATAGATTAAAAATATGTATATGTAATGCGCAATATTGGCTAATGTATAAAAGCAATTTGCGACAATGCCATCCCCCAGCTACTGCCTTTTTATTGACAGAAGCCCTGTGCAATTTCGCAACTGTCGTGCCATTTATGAAATGCTAAACTGTGTAGCCTCAGGTTTGCCCAGTTCCGGAATTGTGTAAATTATGTTATAGCGCTTGACACATATACCCCTTAGTGACAGATTTTTAATGTAGTTTGTAGACATCTTTTCACTGAGCATTGCAAAAATGAGAATAGCAACATTATAAACTTTAGGCAATGCAAGAGGAGGTGTCCTTGCCCAGAGTATTCTTATTGGATAAAGGGACTTTTTTAAGTGAAGTTGAACAGTACAGGGTTAGGGTGACCAGCTAAGACATTGAGGGACTCCTAGTAGAGAGCAACTTAGTGCAGGGGCTGTGTCAGTGTCAGCTGTACTGTCTGTCACCAATGCCTGCACCTCACACCCAGCAGTAAGACAGTGAGAGCTCAAACCGTCAGAAACACTTTCTGGTTTAAATCTCCTCTACATCGACTAGGTCAAGACCTCATATGTAGATTCAGGAACACTTTACCTCAATCTGTGAAAGTGACCTCTGCTCATGTTTGTTTTCCCTGTGTGAACATTTTTGCCCTCACATACATGTATATACACAAAGGGATATGGCGATACTGATGCATTGCCTAAGATACTTTCCAGAGAAAGTTTAAATGCACAGCTAAAATTCTGAGGCCTTTCCTAAAGGGTTAGTTAGGTTCAGTGTTGGTTCTGGGCATGCCTAATACTTCAGTAAGACAACCATATCTCAAACTGTCACATACTGTCTCTGGAATGAATCCCTATTTCAAGTTGATCATAAAGCTGCTTCATTGTTCTTGGGTATTATTTGTGACACACATCACGTTGTACATATACAAAAATAGACCAAAAATATCTCCCCAAGAAGCCATCATGGGACTGTTTGAGATAAGTGAAATCATGGATATGAAGAGAGTCAAGTTATGTAATTAGAAATGTTGTAAAACTTTCGGATAACTTAAAGATTCTAATTTGAGACTATTACAAACCGGCTAGGTGTGTCCATGAAACCAAGTGAAACAGACCCTCTTGCACTTTCCTAACACATAATAATGATCAAATCCTGCTAACTAGAAACATTGCTCCTGCATTCCAAAGAAATCAATATCCAATTGTGTTTCCCAAAATGATCCTGCTACTTCTTGGCAAATGATTGCATTTGACATCTTCACTGCTGAAGTGGAAATTTCAAAACTATGATGGTGCAGATTTCAAAAGCAGGCACATCATTGTTATTGCAAAAGTCTGAAGTAATTATTTCCCTTTGTTATCCAATATTTATATCCATGTGGTTTTCATCCCTCAGAAAACAAAATCAGATATTGCCAAATTAGTTTTTGATGAAGTGAAAAATCGTTGGCAAAGAGACCAGATCCTACCAAGTAATTAAGCAGTGCCTACTCAGCCAATATGAATTTTATTTTTAATCAGTTTCTTAAATTCTAACAAAAGACAGATACATCGAGTCAAAGACAACTCATTTTATACAATTCATTTAGGAATGCGTGGCATAATTATGATTTTGCACCAGGCAGGATTATAAGAGTTGTTCTACTCCATCTCCTGTATGAATAGGTCAATGTCCTCAATGTCAATAAAAATTATCTTAATAGTTGCATCTAGACATTTCTGACATATTACATGTCAAGACACACATCATATGTACATCTTGGTAAGACTTATTTATGTTTTAACATGGTCAGAAATGGTAGAGCAGTCAATGTTCACCGATCATGTACGTCACCAATCATGTACGTCACATGACGTACATGATCGGTATTGAAATGTCAAAAAGATTATCTTAATAGTTGCATCTAGACATTTCTGACATACTACATATCAAGACACACATCATTGGTAAGATATATTTATGTTTTAATATGGTCAGAAAGGGTAGGGCAGTCAATAATTCCCGATCATGTACGTCACCGATCATGTACGGCCGCCCATCATGTAAGGCCGCCGATCATGTACGGCCAAATAATAGTTGCATCGATTTGGTGAGAGTGAGCCTAATATTCTTAGGATAGACTGTTAACTTAATAGAGCCATATTTTTTATTATTCCTTATAAGCATCGGTCAGTTACAAATTCATTCAACTGAGAATTCTGACAATAGCAAGTAGAGGTTTATGCTTATCAATAATTAATAACCTTTGCAGGAAAAAAATGTAAGTCGGAATTTTCTTCACAATCAATTCTTTTCAGTTATATAAAAGTTTCTGAAGTGTGTTCATTTAAAAATGGCTCAATGTTTACTTGCTATCTCTGTTTGCAAATATACAGTGAACTCCCTCTAATCCGGACACCCTTGGGACTATCCAAAACTGGCCGCATTAGTGAGGTGGCTGTACTGGAGGGAGTCAATGCTACGTCTATGGAGTACATGGAATGCAAGCTTAGAGTACTACCCGGTACCCCCAAGATCTTTGGTATGATTAAAATAAGGTAGCTACATACTAGTCACTTATTTGGCAATCCCTACACTGTCAGAAGTAACTGTAGCTGCACAGCGAGTTATTCTATAGATTTACAGTATAAAAGGAGGTATTTTTGGTTTAAAAATATGTGGTGCGTGTGGTGGACGTGGTGGGGGTGTGTGTGTGTGTGTGTGTGTGCTCCGATTCACAAGACAATAACCCTCCCCCCCCCACAATTCACCGCCCAGTCAGTCAAGCAGAACATGAGCGGAATGTGTGAGGTGGGTTGGATGCGGCAGGGGGGGGGGAGGGGGGTCCTGCAGGAGGGAATGCGAGGTGTTAAAGCTAGAGGTCCTCAGTCCGCACCATCCCTGTTTGTTCCTTACTACCTGAATCCACATGTAAACTGTAGGGGTAGAGCCCTAAATTCAATATTGTGACATGGCTTTTTCTTAAGATCAGCATAACATATGAGACCTAGTGACATTGGACATGAGGCTTTAAAAGATACCCAGTAAACAACAAAATCGTTATGCAACATCTTATAACATTATATAACGTTTTTCTAAAGCTCCTCACTATGCCCGATCGTTATGTAGCGTTTAAAACCTTATTTTGATGTAAAATTACGTTCTTTTGTTAGCTGTGTAGTGACAGGAGCCTTGGACATTTCTTGAAATTGACATGGGACATGGGCATAATGAAGTGACATAGACATGCGACATGGCCATCCCTAAAAATAGACATGCGAAATGGGGACCCTCTCTTCTATATATAAACTTGCCTGTTGGACAAAATTAATGACTAGTTTTAAGGGAAAAAAAGTTTAAATGTTTCTTGAAACTAGTAATTTGTCTATTTGTCTTGGAATGCTAAACGGAAATATGAATCAAGGTTTTTACTGAACTATTCTACAGATGGCCGCAGTACAGGGAGTAATTCCTCATTTGGTACTGTAAAATAGGTGGCCGCAGGGCGGGGTGGCCGCATTAGAGGGATGGCCGCATTAGGGGGAGTTTTTTACATTAAAATAAAGGGGAAAACGATTGGGAGTTTCCAAATATGGCCGCATTGGTGGGGTGGCCGCTATAGAGGGGTGGCCGTTAGGAGGGAGTTGACTGTATATGCAGACTGTACAGAATGTGGCCAACCTGCATAACGCATTTATAAATCATCAGAAACCTAGACGCCTTCCTATTGTCTCCCATATCCATTTTCATCCCCTGTGATATCCCAAATGCCCCCTTCATAAACCACTG
Organism: Harmothoe impar; assembly: GCA_947462335.1. Taxonomy (NCBI): domain Eukaryota; kingdom Metazoa; phylum Annelida; class Polychaeta; order Phyllodocida; family Polynoidae; genus Harmothoe; species Harmothoe impar. Next base: position 9,161,863 of record OX381710.1, read on the forward strand.
TGACCACTTTCAAATTCTATATTATTCTCTCTTGCAATCCACCATAGGCCTTCTCACATAAAATCCAATGTCACTATCTTGTATTGCTTCTACAATCCTGGTAGAAATATTATGTTACTTACTGCTCTAATGCATTAGGTAAACATTGTATTTAACACATTTAGAGATGTGCACAAGCAGTAAGCCCACACTGTTCTAATGCTCTAATTGTGACTTGAAAGAGTTGGTGCATGCACGGGCTTTAACATCCAGGGTTGCAGAAATAGAAAGCATAGAACTGGCAGGAAGGTTATTATCCTTAAAATCCCTCTTAGATTTTCATTCTAAATACTGTGTACATTTTAAATGCTGCCTATATCTAAAATTACAATTTGGTATGCCCATCATCCTTGGATCTGTTTTATGATAGTTTGTGTTCATTGGTTTAGTTCTATTTATAATAAATTCATTGTTTATACAAACCAAGTCGGGAGCTCAGGGATGATTCATCATGCTCCCAACCAATAAGATATAGGTTAATTGATATGAATTGGATTCCTTATTCACAGCCTCTTTAAACCAATTATCAGCCTCAATGGGACAAGAGACACACCCCAGATGCTGGTCCATCAGTCTACTTTACTTAAAGAGGCGGCTCCCATCTCTAGTGTTATAGCACTTAGCCTGTGCAACATGCAAGATGGCCTTGTTCTTGGCATTCTATCCATCATCCCAATCTTCAGTGATGAGAGTCTTCTCTGCACGACAGTCTTGCCACAGTAACCACCCATGTCAGTTCATGTTCAAGTAACCCCTCAGTATGAAGGTTAATTGTGACCCGTTTCAATGAAATGAGTCAGAAATCGCACCTACAAAAGTTTTGATATTGCCATATTCATTTATAGCTCCCCAAAAGCTTTTATTTGGTATATAAAAAGTAGTATATTAGCCAATATTTTTCATAATTTTTCTGTTGAAGTAAATGGAAATTAATTAAATTGCAATTATCAATGTTCAAATTAGATATCAAATATAACATATAATACAATTACAAATTTTATGACCATCATTTTAGGATAAATGGGGGTTGAATCCTTTCTTGATAATTCAAATGCTAAAAAAAAATGTCAAAGGCTCATCTTTCAAAAATAATATTTTGTCCGGCCAAAGGCTACTTAAATAGTCCATATCTAGGCTCTTAAAAGTGTGACACCCCACCCATTTCATCAAACTTGGTCACGATTTACCCAAATTCTTGCAGATGTTAGAGCATAGTTTAATCTTATCTTATGAACTGGAAACTTTATCATACAAACAGGATATGTTACAAAACAAACTAACTGGATGTTCATATTGGAATTGTGCAGGCTCTACAACACAGTGTCCAACTCAAAAATCCCACCTCTTCACACCTCTCCCTCCCATTTGTAGGTAGGTCATACTATCTAGGCCCATGTCAGCACACTCTGTTTCATAATATGATAATTAGGGCACAGAAACATATTTGACATATATAACATAAATATGATATTGTAATCACACTTTGAACACAATCAAATTGAACTCCAAATATAGAAAAAATTAAACCATGCTACGCATCACTCCTTCATTGTGGCTTATTTATGCATGTGCTACATAAATTGTATGATGAGGAGGGAGTAGGCCTATTCAGTATAAAGGAGGATTTAGAGTCATTATCAGCTAATATGTCGAACAGATTTGTATAGACTGTCAATAGATGCAACGGATGGCCTGGTGCCCTTTGTGTTGAATTGATGTTGGTAACTATAGACTGTCTATTGTACACGCTTCAAACCATGTCAATGTAGCTTACCATGTTGTTATGCTGCTGATGGGGAAATACTGGCATGGGATACTGGACACAACCCCAGGTGTTGCAAAATTGGTCAAATTTAAGGGGAGGGGGGGGGGGGAAGCTCTGTGATGATTTGCAGTCCCCCCTCAACCAGGTTGAAATTGAGCTCTGCCTGCCCTTTAGAGGTATAGTAATGCACATCTCTATTCGCTGTAAAGGGGTGCACATTATTTTTGTAGAATGTATGGGAAGATTACAATGTGTTGTGAAGGTGGTTATTTTTGTAATCTGTTTGGGAAATGCAGTACACAGCTTTTCTAAGAATAGCATGTCCTTTACCAATTTTACAGCTATACGTCCGTGTACAGCGTTAAAATTCACTGTGTGAGATATTATCTCGGGTTAAAAAACGTGAACTACCAATTTATATATTCTCCTTCTCCCGTGGTAATGTGCTTTTATCCATGATGAATCAATGACCTAATATTTAATAATCCATATGGGTATCTTTAAGGACCTGAAGGCTATCCAAAGATAGCCAGGCAGGATAGTCAGAACCCCGAAGGCTTAATAATAAACTACTTTCATCATAAAACCTACAGTCAAGAAAGAACACTCGCTCATGAATATTCACTCTTTGTTTTTAACCTCCCGTACCATCTCTTGTTGCAAGAGGAAAAACGCACCATTTAAGGACTTACAATGCTTCACAGTAAATTAAATTTGTCAGCACCATTAATGTGTTCCATTGCTTAACTTTGCTGTCTTTGTTCTATGTCTCAGAGAAACATTTCATACATTTTTGTCATGTGCTAAAACATGCTTGTTGTATGAGAATAATGTGTTACACCTATCTTGTGACACTCTTGGGAACAAACTAATTAGCCTCCTTTTAAGCCATCTGAATGGCCCGCACTAGTGAGCTGTATGATCAACTGAATGTTCTTATGCATGTATATAACTGTAGTGAATCTTGTTCTCTATCTGGCAAAGCTACATTTCCACAACTTCCACATGTCTTGTTTCTTTGTAGCTTTGTGCTTGGAAACAAACTAATTAGCCTCCTTTTAAGCCATCTGAATGGCCCGCACTAATGAGCTGTATGATCAACTGAATGTTTTTTATGCATGTATATAACTGTAGTGAATCTTGTTCTCTATCTGGCAAAGCTACATTTCCACAACTTCCACATGTCTTGTTTCTTTGTAGCTTTGTGCTGGCTGTTCATGGACAAGCAGTGGCATCAGATATACCTAAATTTGTCCATGTCTTGTGTACTGACATATTTGAAAGAGCCCACTTGAAAGATCACCTGGCATAATTTCAATTCAAATATTTCCTGGTTAATTCTGAACTACAGGCAAGATCCGTTGAGGTTATGTCAATACTAGGGAATCACTCCTTACAGGGAGTGTGTTGGGTAGGATGGGGAGCTCTCAGTGTCAGGCGCAGCAAGAGAGCAGCTCAGTGAGGGGCTGTATCAGTGTCAGCTGGACTGTCACCATCCCCCTTCACCTCACACTCAGCAGTACCACTGAGAGCTCAAACTGTCAGATACACTTTCTGGCCAACCTAGGCATTTACGCATCTACATCGATCTGGTCTGACAGTAAACATGAGTTACTTACACACACTCCAGCACTGAAGACTGTTATCTTTAGTAGAGACATAATGTAGCTCTTGTATATGTATAACCTAAATGCCAGGACATATGTTTCCAAATAATTCATAAAAAAGTCTAAGGAAAGGCTTTAATATAAGAGTCTCTACTGGTAAGCATCTAAGTTGCAGTGTCAGTGTCAGTGCCATCTGGACATGCACTATCCCTTCCTCTGTAGAGCCCTCAGGAGAAGCTCAAACTGTCAGATACAGTCTCAGGGTTTTATTTGTTCCACACATGTGGCCTACGATCTGACCTCATACATCTTTCTGCTCAAGCTGTCAGATTACAAAGTCTTCTGCATTCCTTTTTTCTACTGATCCTATCGCTGCATTGCTATTCAATATTTACAGCTCTTCTGAGTGAGGGGATGTGACACTTCTGGACTCTAACCACCCCTATCCTGGTGAGACAGTCACAGCTCTAACTGTCAGATGTAGTCCAGGTGTTTATCTTCTCACCCAGCCATCAGGAAATATTGTGGAAAAGATTATGTCAAGTGCATTATAAACAGATTTGACTGATTTTTCTTTTCTTTTGCTTTCGTCTTTGCATACCTGAAAGATACATGTATGGTAAAAAAGAGTTCTTACACTGTCTTACCTAAATAAAGCGGGAGCCTTGAACTAAATTTTATAAAAGTTTCATTTCAGAAATTGACTACATGACAATGCAAGTTATTGTATGCTATTTACATGTGAAACCATTCTAGCCAAAAGTTTTACTTTGATGAGCACCTTATATCAGGGACCCACCTGTAAATGACCTGCTGTGAAAGATTGGAACGGTGAAAATAGCATTCAAAGGAACACTGTGCACATCTCCTTCGTCTCTCTCTTGCCTGCAGGTCTTGCCATTGGGATATCCCATATGCATCCTATATGTCCTCATGGGCCCACTTTGACCCTCTCTACGTATTTCATAGGCCTTACACACATTTTATAGGCACCCTGGATACAGGCCTTTCGTAGCCACCAATTGGCCATCTCTTATGCACATTTAGTCATCTATATTCCATTACGCAACTTGTGAGACTCTTACAGTCCCCCACCCTACCCCACAGTTGTGGACTGTATTTGTGTGTGTGGCTTAGGTCAGATGGACAACCCAGGTACTACCCTTTGTCTACCCCCTGCCCTCACTTGACTACACCATGATGCCCCTAATACCCCACAGCGACTACTTCCCTCACCTCTACATCCCTCATTGACCACATTGACACCCAGGGTGCAGCACCCCTGGACTCTTGTAGCCCCTGTGTGGCCATCCCTCACCACCATTTATTTATCTATATCCTATTACATGTCTTGAGGAAACTGTAACAACCCCCTGTCCTGCCAGATTGAAGCGGACAGTGTTTGTTTCTTATACTGGATTACTAATGAGTTGCACAGTTTGTTTTGATACTCAATATGGTTGCTGTGCTTGCACCATAATGTATATATATGTATATCACTATAGCCGTATACGCTTTACATGTCGGTGAGAATATAACAAAGGTGAACATCCTTGTATAAGGGATGCTTTTTGCCATCTAACAAAAGATCCTGTGGCACATCCATTTACAGAGTGCTGAAAACAAATCAGAATTTACCCTTGGAAAATATTCTGAAAGCCATTTTGTGTTAGGCTGAATAAAATAACCAATAAACGGCAGTACCATTATTCAAAATGAGTGATAATGAAGCAGAGGTATTTGGAAGAGGAAGAGAGAGGACGAACAACATAATGTAAATTTCATAATTTGCTTTCATTATCATAACTGTACACAGGTATTTATGTGGTGCTACATCTTATCCTTAAACATGAACTTAGTAACTTTACTTAATATGGCACCAAATGTACCTGACTTTTCATACACCCTATATGATTTAACAGCTGTATATAAGGTGCAGAAGGGTAAGGGGGGGTAGGCAGGATATATAGTAGGAGCTGTGTTAGAAGTAGGCACTTTGCGTCATGGGAATGATGTTTAGTACCCCTTAGTTCCCCTCTGGGCGGTCACCCTTACATTAGTGTTATAATGTAAAGCCCTCTAGGAGCATTATACCTCGATTATTACGTGCTGTCCATATTCTGTAAACATATTTTGTCTGACTCATGATGACACATGCTGTCGCTTATTCATCAGCAATGAGCTGGATATTGTCCATAATAAGTCTATATGAAGGCAAGCTGCTTCTTCCTCTCTAAACAATCTATGTAAAATATCTAAGGACATCACTTCTACAGGCTACCACTAAGGCTAGGTTTTCTCATTTGAAGTGTGTGAAAATAATTTACTCTGAACAGCAATCATTTCCACCTTATACATCATTTGATTTGTGTTAACAAAGGTCGCAAAATTCCCAATCTACACTTATAATTATTCTAGTGTTTCTTTAAAAGATGTATAACACAGTTAACTGCAATGACACAATATGGTGCTGGAAGTCTAGTTCTGAAATCAAAAAGGCAAAAAAACTGATGTCTATTGATTGTCAAATGGATGGTTTGCTCTGTTATACTAAAACCTAATGACTTATATTAAGTGTTGCATGTAAAGGAAGTCTGTAAAACCTCAGATATTATGCTTCCACCTGAATGCAACCTTGAGGAATCAGACTGTTTCCCTGAAACTATTATAATTCAATCTGCTGATTTTTTTAAATGTCAAACTGTCTATTTCCTCTGCCAAGGCTATTTGTCATTTTCTTTGTAAATCTTTTTCTCTCATCAAAGGGAAGAAACGCTGCTTCTAGATAATAAGCCTCAGTTGTGAAGCAGCGAGATGACACAAGAAACTGAAATTTAACTTCATCCATTCAGGTTACATATTGTTTTCCCTTCTCCAAGATTATCTTAGTCACTTTATTATGTCAAGTAGGGTAAATGTCAGTTTGCAGGTAATTTTTTTACTGCAGTTCTTTTTATTACCCATTTTAACAATGTGATATTAATGGACAACTCAATTGCAGACATATATATCTAAAGACATAAACATCATTAACACTTTAACAAACCGAAAGGCACGTACTAAAATATTTCGAATTAATTTTGTCAGTTGACCTTTAACATATTGCTCAATAATGACCATTATACATCTAAATGACCTCAGGCCATAACTACTCTATTCAAAATTATATGAAAATTACCACTCTCTCAAAATGCCAACTACATCAGGCATGTGTCATAACATGAGACACATCCCTTTAGGCCCTTTACTTTAAATGTAACATTACCAGTCCATAAGGACCCATCAACTACTTTGACTGTTAATAATGTACGTTCATTGAACACTCTGAGCTGGATTATTAGTAAAAAATACCCTAGGTTAATGTAATAATTCAGGATAAAATAAAGAAATTTCAATTTCAACTTCTTTATATTTAACTGTATCTGCATTAGGATTTATCAAACAGAACCTATAGCAATTTTCATGTCTTTGTTTACCTCCCCCTTCCTGGGTACATCCCTGCAGTCTTTAGAATAAATTAAATTTGATTTGAGAGATTTCTTTCTGCACCATGAGAGTGCCTTATACTTTGCCCTACCTGTGTCTCTCCTCTATTTCAATGGGCAGCTCTCTTCGTGCCTGTTATCTTCCCTGTACACTTAACAGTGACCACATCAACACGTCTCTAAAATCTGCAGCCTTTTATAATGGCTGTGTGGTCAAACCTGATTCACATTTATTCATCCTTGTCCCATTGAGGGACCACTAGAGGGTGGTGAGTAGACAATGACGGGTTCCTGCTTGAGGGACCACCAGAGGGTGGTGAGTAGACAATGACAGGTCCCTGCCCTGCTCTCTAGATTTTATTTGTTCCTGTGGCTGTGGTCAGTATTGTACGTTGTATTGTAGTTGTATCTTGAAATACTGCTGGTGTATAATATAAAGCCTACAGCTTATTAAACCATTTTGTCTCAACCTGAACTCTAGAATTCTTGCCACTCTATTTGTATATTAGCAGACCATCACCTTGTCACATGGTGCTTCAATGTAGGTATCATGCCCACAGTCACCAGCATTGTTAATAACTAACCAGTGCTTTATCATGGTGACCAGATGATTGAAGATTGGTCAGGACCCTTTCCTGTTTTGTGATAGAGTCAGGGCCTGGTGTGGAGAGTGTTGGCCACACTAAGACGGGTGCTTACCGGGGATAATGGATCTGTGCCCGGGATCTAACTGGACTGTCACCTCAGCCTTCCCCTCCCTGCCCCTAGTACTACACCACAGCCCGTCTGGGGGCCCTGTGTCTATAGGACCTCAACATAAACTGGAGGGATGCAGTGTTTGCAGTAAACCACCATCTCTTCTCCATCTCACCAGGTGCTGTCCTGGGGATTTAAATTATTGTTCCCTATTTGGCCCTTAATGCTCACATAGTCCTTCATGCAGGTCTGGTGAGTCAGTTGCAAGGGATGCATTCAAGTAACATGCATACCCTCACAGTTGATGCATTTCTGAATGACACCTTCATGCACAAAAGCCAACATATCATGTTATATTCACTATGTATATGCAATATAAGGCATTGTGAACACAGTCAGTAGTAACAGGTAGAAAATGTAATTCAAGCTGTGTCAGATGCCTGCCCTAAGCAGCATGTGACTGATGTTTACCACCTTTTGGCTCCCCTAGGGTAGGAGACCTGGTATAATGAAGTGCCCACTATAAGCAGCATACCTTATGCCTCCTCTCCCATCTATGAACATCGTCCAATTACCACTACAATAGTCATTTTGAATAATTTACTCATTATAACCGAGCAGAAAATGGGAATAAAATGTACAGCCTCTGGTTATTCAATTGGGATGTTCTATTGGACTGTTTCAAGAACAGATGTATTTGTTTTATGAAGCACATGTCCAGAAGTTAATGTTATGCAACTGTGCCAATATATAAGAAGTCATATCCTGGAACTAGATCTAGTTTTAGTCATAGCTACATCTTTGTGTAGATATATATCTTATGCTATGTCAATATTGGCACATAAGCAATGTGGTATAAGAAAACAGACAGGCCCTTCCTCTCTGCCTAACACAATCTATATACTCAAGATGAGTTATGATTCTATGTTGATAAGGTTGTGTCTGCTGTCTTTAAGTATAATCCATTTTAACACAGCAAACATGTGCAGAATATACAGGCACAGCACATTGTGTGTGTCCCTAGAGGAGGACTTATAACCATATGTTTATGTTCCATTTTCTAGATACACTTCCTCAAATAGATTTGTGTGAACAGTAAAGCAGTGCTACTGAGTAAATAAAATGAACCTGTGCACTCAATTATGGAAAGGGCATGGGAGATAAATGGATGCAAGGTCAAAGTGAAACACAATAAAGAGGGCATTAAGGTAAAACAATGGAAAAGCATCAAAGCAGATTCAAAGGATATGTTTTTCTCTCAGCACCTGGTAAAGGTCTCACATAAAAACACAATGAATATTCATAAACAGCCTAATTGTTTGACTGCCTGTCCTGTCGGCAGGCGATTTGATGTCGGAGGTGTTAGATTTTGAAACCATCTTAATTTGCAGTCCAGCACTAGCCTGTGGGTACTTTTCACTTTTTTCTGTTGGATGTTTATTTGTAGATCCATACAAATATACATACCAGTCCAACTTTATCTACTAATCTAAGATCCTTACATCAGGCATCCACCTGAAAGTACCCCCTGTAAAAGATTGGAAACCGTGAAAATGACATTCAAAGGAACACTGTACACATCCCCACTGTCTCTCTCTTATCTGCAAGTGTTACCAATGTGGTATACCTTATGCGTCCTTTATATCCCACTCTGCCCAGTTTGACCTTATGTTCATATTTCATAGGCCTCATATACACTTCCATGGACACCCTGGCCTTTTGTAGCCACCTACATGGCCACATCTTGCACACATTTATTCATGTATGTTCCATTATGTCACCACTAAGGTTCTTACAGCCCCCTGCTTTGCCCCGATTATATGGACTTAGTTTGTGCCTGTGACCAGGGTCAGATGAGCGACCCCAGATTGTCCCCTTTGTCTCAACCCTGCCCTTACTTGTAGGCAGCTTGATGCTGCTAATACCCCACAGTGACCACTTCCCTCACCTCTACCTCCCTCATTGACCACATTGACACCCAGGGTGCAGCACCCCAGGCCTATTGTAGCCCCCTGTGTGGCCATCCCTCACACACATTTATGTTCCATTACATGTATGGAGGAGACTTAACAACCCCCTGTCCTGCCCCATCGAAGCGGACAGTATTTGTTTCTTCAGATCAGGTCTGTTAAATTCTGTTGTTGGTTCTTCATATACAAAGTAGAATATGTGGAAATTCATGAGGCAAGAGTATTTAGCTCAGTGCTGGATCCATGCCACTAATGCTGTCCTCTACACCACATAGCTAAAGCTCAGTCCATCAGTTTCCAGGGCACCATCAAAATGCCTGCTTCATAGATCTCTGATTCTTGTTTGACAATGTAGTACTCATCCTACCCTGTTAACAGTTTAATGGCTGCATAAAGCTTTATATGGTAACTCCTTTTCATCATGATGCAGTCTACTTGTCAGGGCTATACATAGCCAGTATTGCACGATGGGGTCACATACATCCTGTACCAACCAGAGGTGTGTCTGGCTTCATAAGCCATACACACCGTGGGTTGGTACGGGATGTGCGTGGCCCTAGCGTACAATACAAGCTTTATTACATGACCAGAAGATGATTTTCCGAACCCCCTACCTTTTAGTTGTTGTTCACATCGCAAATTTAGTTGTTTATATCGTTAATTAGCATTGTTCACATCGTCGTCTGCTTTGTTTACATCGCCGCCATTGCCCTGTCACGTGACCAAAATGCTGCCTTCTGATTGGTCTAGAGCAGTGAAAAGCGTACCACACGGCCAGGTGGTATGCAAAAATGTACCACAGCCCCTGGTGGTACCTTTTTTTAATGCTTTAACAAATACAGGATCGTACTTATAATGTTAGGTCGTGTAATAAAAATGCAGTATGCTGACTATCAATGAGTGTATTAGCCCTATGGGAATACAGCACTGGGAATGTCACCTCCAGAGCTACCTTTCATACATGCATATAAACAATGACTGAGAGCACAAATGCAATGTGTGAACCCTTATATGTAAGGGCTAGGGTCATGTTTTAATAAATACCTTCATGGGCTATATCTGATATATGTGATGATGACAGATATGGGTTAAGAGGATTGACAATCACCAAATGTCCCACCTTTGAAACTGAGCTGCGGAGGCCTCATACTGAATTCCTAATGGGTTGCACCTTTTAGTTTTGATACTCGATATGGTTCATGTGCTTGCACCTTAATGGATATATATGTATATGTTGGTACCACCCTAAATGTCTAGTCGGGCCTCAAAAAATCAATGTCACACACCTTGGCTCTAATATTTGAAATACTGCAAATCCCCTAAAAGCTAAGCCAGATATAGCATATTTTATCTATTTAAAATGGGAAAAAATAAACCAATAGGCCCAAAATAAAAAAGGCAGCCTAGATTAAGTATAAATTGCCATGGAAACCAGGACACTGATTTTGTGCAGTTAGACCTAAGCAGTGTATGAATACTATATATGGCTGTTTCACCCCCATAACCCTCCACTATTTACATGGTACCAATAACATATTTAGCCTGGACTATATACACCCACAGATTACTATGATCCCAAATAATAATAGTTTTACCTGCACTCGGCAGTCTGAATTCCCAAAAGGACTATGTGGCCATTCTACCTGGAAGTTGCATGTTCTGCACAAATGTGTTGTTGAAGTGACTATATTTTAACCTTGCTTAGAAATAACTAGACTTGATTTTCTTACTGTGAAACCAAATGTACATTACTTTTCATACACCACATGTGATTTAATGGCTGTATATAAGGTGCAGAAAGGTAAAGGGGAGTATGCATGATATACAGTGTGAGCTGTGTCAGAAGCAGGCACTGTGCGGCATGGGAATGATGTTTAGTACCCTTTAGTGTCCCTCTGGGCGGTCACCCTTACATTAGTGTTATAATGTAAAGCCCTCTAGGAGCATTATACCTCAATTTATACATGCTCTCCATATGTCGTAAACACATTTTGCCTGAGGCAGGCCTCATCACCCCTTATCCTCTGCTATGATGAAACATTGTGTCACTGATTCAGTAGCAATACACTGAATATCATCCATAAGTATCTCCTTGTGAAGGCAAGTTGGTTCTTCTCCTCAGAAGAAAACCTATCTGGGTGAGAATTTTGAAAAATGTCACTTTTGGGTGTTTTTCACCTTGAAACAGCTCTGCAATAAAAATGGCTGCACCAATCCAGTTTTTTTCTTTTTTTAGAGAATAGGTACCAGTCCAGGCTTTCAGAAAAATGTAAAAAAATGGATCTAAAGTGGATATTTTTCAAGTTATGGGCCTCCAAAGGGCTAAAATACTTCAAAACTGTCCGTCAAACCTTTCTTTACATTTTCCCACACCTCAACAAAAACAGTCACAACCCTGCTTAATCATGGTTTCCTATTAGTTATATATGTTGTCTCACACATCCAATTTTTTTTAAAGATATCTTTGCTCAATTGGTCAATATAGCCTGTTGTATTGAAAATGCCACTCGTGTAACTGCCGACACTTTTACTTTTGGTTCTTCCACTGGACAATTAGTAAGGGTCACCAAATGTATTTTTTGCTTTCAATCTTGAGGGGTATATGTCAACTAAAACTGGTAAAAAGTTCGTGGGGATACACCCATTATTGAGGGCTCCAGGCCTAAAAATGTATTTTTGGAAAATAATAAAAGTGTCGGCAATTACGGTAAGTTTCCTCTATAAATCTAGAAATACTCCATGCCTATCATTTCTAAGACATGCATAACCATGAGAGGTATATGTTTATTCAATCTGGATAGGATTTGCAGCCTAATCCCTTGCTCTTGTGTAGTGGGACAAGGGGCGCAACATTCAAGTAACTGCCGACACTTTTACGTAACTGCTGACACTTTTACTCTGGTCTATTGTAAAACCTTTCCTGATGCTGTAATATTGTGCATCCCCTGGAAATCTCAAACCAACTTTGGGAAATGGACAATAATACATAATATAGTGTGATTTTGAAGCAGTTTGGCATGTTTGAGTTTACTAAAAGGGTTGTTAAAGGGTGTCTTAGAGAGAAAATGAACAAAATGTCAACAGTAATCCCTGTTGAGTCCGTAATTATCATCTTAATTGTGTTTTTTTGTGGTTTATATTATGCCTACACATCCGCTTCAACATTTTAGTGTGCTATATTTATGCTAAGAACATGCTTGTGATAAATATAGCAGAAAATAGTCATTCATATAGTAAAAGTGTCGGCAGTTACGCAGAAATGTATTTATTGCCATACACACCTTAATATTAATGGTATAAACATTTTCTCTGCACAGCATGATGAGGGGCTATGTGCTGTAATAGCTTGAACAAATAATATATAAATTCTGCTGATTTTTCAATTTGTCAGGGTTGACTAAGAATCCGTAACTGCCGACACTTTTATTATATTTTGTAAAATATACTACTTTCACTCAGTCAATCATCTCCATATTTTAACAGAGAATGCCCCTATGGGACTTCTACCATCCCAAATAGTCATTTTGCCCATACTGCATGACTCATTTTTTTCCCCTAAAAGTGACTGGCCTTACATTTTTACCTAAATTTTCCCTTATTTCGACATATTTTGAGGAATACCATTTGGTATGAAATGTGTTATAACTGGTGTGTTTAAGGGTTAAAATATACATCCATCCTGTTTTGTACATAGAAATATAGAATAGATAGCTGTGGAAGGTGTTTGAGATATGTAGCAGAGGTTATGCCATGTGATAACCAATGGCGTAACTGCCGACACTCTAAAAATAAGCTGGTTTTACGAGCTCACCATGCAGAGAGAGGTATCTTTGTATGTGAAATATTTCTTGCTATTGCAAGTACACATGTTGAAGATAACACAAAGTTATTTTGATGGCAAAAAGGACCGTTTTGGGAAAATTAGACTAAAGTTGGTGATTTAGTGGAAATATTTCATCATTTTCAAATTTACGCAAAGTTTGCTGAGTGACAAATCAAAAAGTTTATAGCCAAGTGTTTTCAAACTTGGTATGCCTATTCACACATATTAAGGCTACTTGTAAATGAATTTAGGAGTCACTGTGGTGTTTCTTTGATATGATAACAATGTTGTAATAGTTTTGGGCGTAACTGCCAACACTTTTACTCTATAATGTGTTCGCCGGTCAATAAAAACTGCACCAGTAGGGGTAGAACCATGCAATTATTGTTTTTGGACACCCAAGATATATGTCTTTCAATGTAAGAAACTTGCATAAAGATGAATTGAGTTTTGTGAATTTTCATGGTTACTCACTTTTGACCCCAGAATGTGACATTTTTCAAAAATCTGACCCATCTACGTTTCATATCTAAAGACATCAGTTCTAGAGGTTATTAGACTCATAGTAAAGAGACAAGGGGAAGTCGCAGGCTGATTTGGATATCGGGCAAGATGTGACCAGAAATGTCACTGCCCCATTTATTAACATGAGTAGACAGCATTTAACATATAAAACAAGAAAAATCAAAAAATTAAATGGATACCAAGGAGTTACCACATAAGCGTCCACCGGGCACAATGACAGGGTGAAAAGTGGTAAGGTGGCGGTGGTGAGAGGCCACCGATATGAACAGGGGTCAAGGCCACTCCGGACCACGCAGTAAGGGCATGTCCAAGCTACCAGGTCTAATACCACCCACACTCCCGCGGGGGGACTGTTAGTTCACATCACAGGTGCTAGTTCTCCTCTAAACAGCCTCATTTGAAGTGTGAGAAAAAATTTACTCTAAACAACAATCATTGCCACCTTATACATAATTTGTGTTGATAAATGTAAAAAAATACACACTCTGTTCACATGGAATTAAAGCTTATTTGTTTGGTCCTGTCAGTTAAATCAATGATTAACATAACACTCATTGAAGTGTTTCTTTTAAAGATGCATAATACAGTCAACTGTAATCACACAATATGCTGCTGGGCGTTTAGATCTAAAATCACAAAGCCAAAAGACTGATCGTCATGGAATGTCAAATAGATGATTAGGTCTGTTATATCAAGCCCTTATAATCCATATTAAATCTCCTCCAAAGTGTTGCATGTAAAGGAAGTCTGTAAAACCTCACATATTGTGCTTCCACCTGAATACAACCATGAGGAATCAGACTGCTCCCCCTGGTTTCAATGAACACTTAACACACATTTTAAAAGGGAAATACATTTATAGACACCATATCATACAATTCTTCTCAAAACGGCTATGTTGTACTCTTATTTATTGTCTGGTTTAAAGTTTCCTCTGAATCAGAGTTACAGGGTTATTATGATACAATCTGCTCAATTGTTTTTATTTCAAACTGTCTGTTTTCTCTGCCGTGGCCATTCATTACTTTTCTTTGTAGTCAGAACAAGGCAATAAACCTATTTCCCTCATCAAAGGGAAGAAATGGTGCATCAGTAAGATAAGCCTCAGTTGTAAAACAGAGAGATGACACAATGAGGTGAAAGAACAAAGCAATTTGACTTCATCTGTTCAAGTTACAGTATTGGTGGCCCTTCTCCATATTGCACCCAGTCAGTTTATTACCAGATCAGTGTCAGGTCCCTTATTACTGCAATTGCTCTAATAAACCGTTTTATCCATTACATATTTATGCACAACTTAATTTAAAACATCTATCTAAAAACATTAACATTGTTGACACTTTAACAGAACAAAAAGCATGTACTAGTAGATTTTAAATTTATATTTTGTTGCTTGACTTCTGTGATGCTGTATTACTTAATAATGACGAATATACATAAAATATGTAACTGTATACATATGCATTAGGATTCATCGAACTAAACAGGGATTTCATGTCTTTTTTTCTTTCCCTCCTCCTAGGTATATCCCTTCAGTTCTAAGAATGAATTAAATAGGACTTCAGAGACCTTTCTGCACCATGAGAGTGCCCTATACAAATCAACATGTTGAGACATTGCCCCACTTTTGTATCTCCTCTACCTAGACTAGCTGCCCCCTTGGTGCCCGTAGTACTTGGGGGGCCAGAACGGCCAAATGTTGATATTTAACTTTAGGTTAGTGTGGAGCCCAATAATCTGTCTGAGTGTTGTACTAGGGTATATTTGGTGTGCTGATTCCGAATCTGCCATGTGTAAAGTGATATTTGTGTCGCAACAAGGTCAAATTCAAGGTCAAAGGTCATGGTATGATGTAAACATGAGACTGAAATGAGTACACACATCTTGAAACAAATACAAGAATATCAAAGGTGAAGATTATTCATCTTACGTATGTGACATGTTTTTGTATTATTGATGCTGTTGATGTAGTACCAGTACAAATGATTGCAAATAAAAAAGAATGAACTATTTGCTTTAACTACCCTGATTAAACTAGTACCATGCGTTTTATAGCAAATCGGGACCTTTGACCTTGTATTTGACCTTGTTGCGACAAAGATATCACTTCACACATGACAGATTCGGAATCAGCACATTAAATATACCCTAGTACGACACTCAGACAGACTATTGGTCACCACACCAACCCCCCTTCACATTTTTAGGCTGGCCCCCCAATTATAGTCTTCCCTGTACATTTGACACTGACCGCATCAACATGTCTCTAACATCCGCAGCTTTTTGTTACTGCATGGTTACCTCTCCTTCACATGTATTCATCCTTGTCCCATTCAGGGACCACCAGAGTGTAGTGAGTGGACAATGACAGGTCCCTGCTCTGCTCTCAAGATTTTATTTGTTCCTGTGGCTGTGGTCAGTATTGTATGTTGAAATGCTGCTGGTGTATGAAGCCTACAGCCTATTTGAACCAATTTGCGCCAACTTTAGTTCTAGAATTCTTGCCACTCAATTGTCGTATTAGCCAACCATCGCCTCTTCACATGGTGCCTCAATGTCCATGCTAATAGCTCACCAGTGCTTTATCGATATATTATTGTGACGACATGCTTCAATGTTGTTCCGGGCCCTATCCTGGTTGGTGATGAAGTCAGGGCCTGGACTGGAGAGGGCTGGCCATACTGAGAGTGCTTACCGGGGATAACGGATCTGTGCGCAGGATTTAACTGGACTGTCACCTCAGCTCTCCCCTCCCTGTCCCTAGTACTACACCACAGCCCCTCTGGGGGCCCTACACTTCACCCTGTGTCTATAGGACCCCCATATACACTAGCTGGAGGCAGCATTTGCAATTCACCATCATCTCTCCTCAAACTTGTCATGAGCCATCCCAGGGATTTCTCATTGTTCCCTACATGGGCATCAAGGCTGACATAGTGCTTAAATGTACGATGGCCTTTTTTGCTCTTGATGCATTCATGCAGGCCTAGTGCGTCAGTTGCACTGCATGAATGTTGGCATTTAACCAAAAACCAGACTGCTTAAAGTCAACCTTTAAGCATCTTTAATTCGGGTAAAAGCCACATAAAGCCGCTTAAATGTCATCATGACTTTTCTGGGACATTTACATGGCATTTACAGAACTTAAAGCTGCTTAAATTGTGACTTTAAGCAATAAAAGGTTGCTTAAATGCCAATGTTCATGCAGTGTTGCAAAGGATGCATTGAAGTAGCATGCAAACACTCACAGTATATACTTTTCTGAAAGACAGCTTAATGCACAATTGCATCACCCATGAGGTACTCACCACTTGCTGCGTCAAAAATGTCAAAAATGAAGTATTGAGCATGATGGAATAATTCAGTCATCATAGGGCCAATCCTAGTAAAAAATGATATGGGGTAATGTTAAATGACAATTACCATCTAATTTGACATTACCAGGACATGCATCTATAACAACTGAAATGAAATATGACCTAGTACAGTACCAGTGTTTGATAGACTATTGGTCGGAACTGCAGATGGTTAATAACTGATATGAGACTAATGCATGTACTCATTTGACCATTGGTGTTAAAATATGATGGTATATTCACAATTTCCGCCAGTCTAGCTGAAATTGCTTTTGCAAAACAGAACATTTCACATTGTTTTTCTTATGAAGTATGTATAACTTAGATTATGTATAAGACATTATAATGTTAATGGTCCATTTAGTAGATGTACCTTGTCAAATATATTCGCCTGTACAGTAAGGGAGTACTGCTGACTAAATAACATGGACCTGTGCACTCAATTAGAGACAGCGCATAGCAGATAAATGAATACAAGGTCACTTTGAAACACAACAGAGACGGCATTGAGGTAAAACTATGGAAACACATTAAGGCCGATTTAGTCTCAGACATTTATTGTCTTTAAAGGGCATGTTTTTCTCTCGGCACCTGATGAAGGTCTCGCGTAAAAACACAGTGAATATTCATAAGCAGCCTTAATGTTTGACTGCATGTGATTTGATATCAGAGGGTTTTAAACAATCTTAAATTGCAATCAAGCATCAGTCAGTGGGTATTGATAGGATTCAATAGATTATGTTAATTACTGCACTTTTTTGTATGACAATCACGAGAATGGTAAAGGATGCTAGACTTATATGACAGGAGGTCCTATTCACTTAGGCAGATATTGTGCAACCTTGGGGGAGGGCCTACCTCTGTTATGAATATATTTTCATTTAGATGCAATTACTTTATGGTGTATATTACCTGTCATGTGGGTGGTTAAACCTATACACCTACTCAACCGGAGAAAGACATGTTGAGGGCAAAAGAAAATCCCAGGATATGATAAATTGCCTTAGACATTCCACAAGAAAATATGAAGGTAGCTGAGAGCGGTATAATGCAACTTGAGCACCGCAAACAAGTAAGACGCGTTGAATTTAAAAGATGAGATTGAACCTACTTTGTCAGCTTAACTGCTTAACTGCCATTTAAACCTTAAAATTAGCTCACATTTTTACTGTCCTTAGTGGTTGTTTTGATTGCAATAAAATACAGTAGCAACTCTTTCAGACAACGGTCATTATCAAATTTTCGTTTCAAAGGTCCCGAGTTCAATGAATTACACAAATATAATATAAAATGGTAAAATAAAAGCCATCTTTTAAATAAAGTTTGGTTGCTAAAGTTGTGTCCATTATCTAAATATAATTTGAGAAAGCATTCAAACAAAGAAAAATGTTGTTTCATAGTACTCCTTAATATAACTGTATAAGATGGTGTGATGCAAAAGACAATCATATATTTTACAATGAACTGAACGTCTGCACAATATCCCTGCTTATACACTATACCATATGATGGTGTTTTTAAAGGTATTTTAAATAGCATTATATCTACTGCATCTGCCAAGCATGGCATGATGATAACCAACTTTCCCAAACATTGTCATTTTCCTACACAATCTACTAATATGCATAATTATTCTTTATGTACTTTCCCTATCAGTATAACCCTGTTATGGCTCAGTCTCATGAGTTTGTAACAGTAGAAACGTCCTTGACCGGTGTCGTCTTTGACCGGTGTCATCTTTGACCAGTGTCATCTTTGACTGGTGTCGTCTTTGACCGGTGTCATCTTTGACCGGTGTCGTCTTTGACCGTTGTCGTCTTTGACCAGTGTCGTCTTTGACCGGTCTTTGACCGTAGGCATTAACATAACGAGCGACTGCATCCGATATACTATTGAAGATGTGCGGCGCCACTCTAGTACCAAAGCTCATAAAATTGTCCTGAATAAACTGGTCCTGTCCATTCACATTCCAAACCAGACCTTGGAGCTCTCTATCACATGGCCGTACCAATACCGTGCGGTACGCGCTTCCCAGATCTGAGACGGCCATGAAGCAGCCCGGAGTCATGTGATCTGAAACCGTGTCGATGGAGTTGTAACTAAATGACTTGAAGGTGGTGTCCATGTAATTGTTAATGCTTAGCAAAGATGGGCGGCTTGCATCTGTGATAGGCCTATAACCTCCCGATGCTTTGTGAACCGCTCCCATCGCGTGCACACAATGTGGCGGCTTGTCCACTATCGTTAACTTCCCACTCTCCAATTCGGTGCACATGATCTCGTTGATGGCCTCAAAAGTGTCTATTGTCGCCGAGCTATAGTTTAAGCAGAAATAACTGTCTATCGCGACACCCGGGTCGGTTAACTTAAAACCATGGCAAACACCATCCAACAAAAAATGGGAATTGGGGTCCCAGTTACCGCGGCCATAGACTTCTGAAGGGCCACCCGACAACATTTCCCGCCAACCATTTAACTTAAACTGTGAACGGACACTGCTCAGGAAATGAGGGGCCGAGGAGTCCCATAAAGGGGTGTAATTACTATAATTATCCAACAACTCCTCTATACTAGCCGTGCACATAAGGTCCCCATAACTACTAGGGTACAAAGAGTCCAGGTCATAATTATAATCACAGTCCTGACTGAAAACAGCTGGGAGCACTGGTGAAGCTACGGTGCGCGTACACGAGAAGTTTATCGTCCTATCCGCAGACGCGGGTATCTCGTGTGCGTAACTTGCCGAGTCTCTCGTCGGTCAAGGCCGACCCTGCTGTTGCTGCTGTTGATGATGCTGGTGTGGCTGTTGATGCTGTTGCTGCTGCTGGGGCTGATACTGACCACCTTGATTGTCATATCCCCCGCGGCAGTCTCTACTCTTGTGCTGACCGCTGCACTCTCCACAAGCGTGCTTCTTGTAGCAAGGGTTGAAGTTACACTCTGTGTTGTTCCACTTCCAGCAGAAATCCGGGGGCCAATCTGACATCTGGCGGTCAAAACGAGGGCCACGATTGCGGCGACGTCTGCCGCGACCCCCGCCTGAACCCGACTGACTGGTACCCGCATGAGGGGATGACCCCGCGAGCATCCGTTTCACCACTAGCATGTGTTCTGCACTAAGATGGGCTTCTACTGACCTAACATCACCTGCTACAAAGTCCACCAGATCACCCTTTATCACTCTTGAAACTACCTCATGGTCATACCTAGCCAGCTGGTCGGGACCAAAAGCTCCACCTTGGCCCTTAAGTGTTATAAACCTCATGTGGGATCTATAGCCTGCAAGTGTGATTCCGGGCAAATTGGATTTGATAACAAAATCCAGAACACCATTCATACCATTCATCAATTCCTGAAAACTCATTTCATGGTACAATTTGTCAACATCAATATAACAGTCTGGTCTCAACTTGTTAGTAGACCTCTTACTCTTACTAGTATCAGACATCAATTTCAGATTCTTGAGCCAATCTGTATCAGGCATACCTTGAGCATTGGTCTGGGTGCTGAATAGACCATTGACATCCCCCTCTAGTAGGCCTAGTGCAGCTGTAGTCAGTCCAGCACTAGCCAAACCAGACTGGAGAGTGTGCTGAGCCGGATGTTGAACTTGGCCCAACTGCTGTTGGGGCTTGAACATGGAGCCATCCTTGTAGTATAGCTGTGGCTGTTGAGGCTGTTGTGGCTGTTGAGGCTGTTGGGGTTGTTGATGTTGACACCATCTCAGGTAGGCCTCATAAGATGTGTCAGTGACAGTGTGATAGGGGGGATGAGTGTCACCCAAACCAGGTGCCAGTCCCTCTACCTGGCCCATCCTGAATGAGTGCTCCACTGCACCCCCACCCCTAGTGTTCACAGTACTACCAGGGGCAGCTCGATCAGCTGATCGGACCCCGGTTGACCCACTGAGATTGAAATTGTCAAAACCACTGCCCTCAACAAGGCCACTCCCCGGGGGTTCCGCGCCTCTACCCGGGGGTTCCGCGCCTCCTCCCGGCTGCTGCTCGCCTCCCCCCGGGTGTGTGAGGGGATAAAGTTCACCTTGCCGCTTTTTAATTGTCAGAAACTGCTGGAAATCCGCTAATAGAGCATCTTTGCCGCTGTCCGCGCCCTGTCCGCCATGCTTGTTGTTGATATCCGCGGGCGCGTTCGAGTCTGCACCGTGGTGAGTCATTGTGGCCGCTGGTCCCCGGCTGTCCGCGTGAGGGGCGCCGGGTACAAGCCCGTCGTCCGCGCTACTGTTGGTCACCATGGCGGACTTCTGACCCTCGAACTCCTCCCGGAATTTTTTAATGTATGCGGCACCCTGAGCGACCTGGTTATCGATGGCCGCGTTTGCCGCACGGGCTTCCTCCAGCTGGATTTGTAAGTCTCTCACCTTCCTTTGTCGCATTAGAATTACCTCTCTCTGCTTCTCCTGCCCCAGAGAGTGTATCAGGTTGTTGACTGTCGCAGCATAGATATCATCAGATGCGACCTTATCGCTGGCCGGATCGTAGTCGTCCTGTTCTGCAGTCTGCTGCCCGGCCCCCGTACTTGTTGGCGGGGGTCCGAGCTCTGCTCCCCGGGGGCTGCCTCACTCCCGGTCTCGTCATGGTCCGCTGACTCGCCTTGGCCCGACCTAGTCATGGTCGGGGACATTGGCGGATCTGGAATTTGCTGTCTCCTCCCATTAGGTGCTCCACATGTGGGGCACACCTTACTGTTGCCATTAAAGGTGGCCCCACATTCTAGGTTGGCGCAAACCACCATCCTGCTGGTTAGTGCACACTAAAACTGCTAGTTAACACTAAAAATAATATTGGCCCCTGCAGCCTGCCTGGCCAGGTTCTGGTCAATGGCCGACCAGGCAAGCTACCGGCACACTGGAGGCTAGGAACAGTGGCGCCCCCTGGTGTGTCACTAATACATTACACAATATGATTGAGTCTCAACATATTTTACAATGAACTGAACATCTGCACAATATCCCTGCTTATACACTATACCACATGATGGTGTTTTTAAAGGTATTTTAAATAGCATTATATCTACTGCATCTGCCAAGCATGGCATGATGATAACCGACTTTCCCAAACATTGTCATTTTCCTACACAATCTACTAATATGCATAATTATTCTTTATGTACTTTCCCTATCAGTATAACCCTGTTATGGCTCAGTCTCATGAGTTTGTAACAGTAGAAACGTCCTTGACCGGTGTCGTCTTTGACCGGTGTCATCTTTGACCGGTGTCATCTTTGACTGGTGTCGTCTTTGACCGGTGTCATCTTTGACCGGTGTCGTCTTTGACCGTTGTCGTCTTTGACCGGTGTCGTCTTTGACCGGGTATATAGAAAAGGTTTGTTTTCCATTAAATTTTTTTTTTTATATGTATATGATGTTATGTCCTTGGTGGCACTTCTTATTGCATGATACTTTGGACAGTGCAGCTGTTTAAAGTATTATGCAATGATAATAATAAGCTGTTTAAAGTTTAAGTAAAATTCCTAGTGACTTCTTTGACCAGCTGAAGAAAAATGCCTAAAGGGACCATTAATATGTGCATAAATAAATTTAAAGAAAATTGGGTAAAACAACCATAGACGGTTTATTACATGAAGAAGTTGAAGCTTAAATTTCTTTACTATATACTACTTTTTTCTTCATCTTTATCCCTACCCGGTCAAAGACTACACGGGTCAAACACGACACCGGTCAAAGACGACACCGGTCAAAGACGTTTCAACTGTTACAAAGTCATGAGACTGAGCCTTATATGTTCTATAGCATAACATTCAGGAGCAAACAAAGACCCACCCTAGCGGTGTAGTCCCCTAGCAGCCTCTTTTGCATTTCCCCTTGTTTTTTCTTTTGGCCTATATAATGAACGCAGAGGCCATCTGTCACTCATATATGTTGTCTTCTATATGGCTGTGTCTTGGGAAAGTCTTTCAACTTCAGGATCCATTCAGTCTGGAAACGTTGGTATGCTCTTCCTGTTGTGTAGTCCTACCACGGTAGGTGGCAATACCATGAGAGCTAACGCTCTATAATGGCATACTCTTGTGTTATATGTACATAATAATCCCCATCTATATCCAATTAACAAAGCCCAGCTAAGACCAGATTGAGTAGGGAGTAGAACAAACATGTAAGTAAAGGAAAAAAACAGGCCTAGTATGCTTGTCAGTGATGAACAAAATTCATGGAGTGTGCATTTGTAATATAACCCTATGCACAGCCTAGTACATGGGTATGGTAACAAATAATTAGTTATATGCAGAGGAAGGACTGCATAAGGCTGAAACATGTCAGTGTCAAATGCAACTCTCTAGGTTGGTATGATCCTCTTTTTGAAAGTGAAAAGTGGAGAAATTCTAGAAGATATTTTGGGAGCATTGACCAACCTATTCCTATTACTATTTTTACGGTAACACTAGTCCATGATCATGGATGTGTTTACCTTTGGATGAATTGAATCCATAATCATTGCCATAGTTTGGAGTGTGGACAAAAACCTACTGGTGGCCTGCTTATACTGAACAACATTTATAATTCACAAAACCAGCTGGCTATCTGTTACATCTTTCGACTATCCATACAAATCTGTTTAACAGATTGGCTGATAATGACCCTCAATCATCTCCCCCCTCCTACTTACTCCCCGCCATGCCATTCAGGTGATACATGATTAAACAAGTAGCCATGAAATAATGATGCATTATTGAATGAACTGTTTGTAATGCAGCTGGTTGAGGCCTACCATACTTGGTTTGTAGCAATTCTAGGTTAAGAAACTATGAGATATGCAGTTTCCAGGTGAGAGAATACAACATACTTTTTTGACAATAGAATGTAAATGATCAAGGTTAAAAAAAACAACTAGTATAACACTTGTATACAGATTTGTCTGCATGATAGGAATGGTGATGTTTGCCGTTAGGCAGGCCTGCACTGACTGCCCTCCTGAGTTAACAACTAGATCTCATATAACATCCTGCCTTAGTCCTGTGGACACGTGGGGGGGACAGCCTCCCACCTAAATGTGGCACACGGTCACCCAAAGAGGACCCTTGTCCTCTCCCAGAAACTGTGTGGGCTAACTCCGGGTAGAGAATCTGAGTAGACAGTAGGTGTTACCCGGAAATACTGTGTATGGAGATAATGTATAGTGTATGGAGATAGCGTATGATATAATGTTATTACCTCTGCACTGTCGCCCTACACAAAACTAGTTTGTGCAGCTTCTAATCAGCTAATGTGATCTTATTGTAGAGAAGGTTTAAACGGCCGGGTTAAAATTTGAGAATAGATATAAACAGGTTAGATGGTGCCAATTAACTGTGTTCCCTGCATTTTGAAACGAATACTTCATGTGTGATGGTCTTGTATTTTGTAACTTGTAATGCTGACCTTGAGTACTTATATTTATCAATTAATAAACTTAGCATCAAGATTCCTAGGCGAGCGGTCTTACAAACCCGTCACACAGCAGTACATGTGTTTTATCTCATTGTCCCTCATCCCTTCTGCATTTGACACAAAGAAACACTACACCTAACATATAGCTCTATAGAACTCAGAAGCACTTGTCAACATATCTTTAGTATAATTGCTGCAGTATATCCACATTAATGGTTATGCAGGAAATACTGCCAGGGAGATTTTGAAAACTGAAAAAATGTGAACTTCAGCATGCATGTGTGCCAACTTCCAGCGGGTTTAGTGCTAACTTGATTGGCAAACCCATTATATTCAGCAAATGATAATGAGCATTGAGAATTTTGTAGTTATCTGCACTAGAGGTTTGGTTCCTGATAGGGAATCTATTAAAATTTGAGATTTGACTATTTATTAAGAATGGTGAAAGCCCTATTTCTAGAAATCCGATTTAATCTAGGATACATTGTATAAACTAAACCAAAGCAAGTTTTACCTTGCAGAGTAATAAGATGCTTTCATTTGGATGCAATCAGCTAATGGGCAAAAAATGTTGCTAACAAATCTCATGCTTTACTTTTATTGTAATTTGTTTCAGGTTGGGGGTAAAATGTAGAGATCTGCTGGGCAGAGGAAGATGGTAACAGCACTTAGCACACATTACAAACTGAGATACCTGCACCAAAGCTTGGTAGAAGGAATGCAGGAGCTAAAGCCTCGCAAAAAGACTTAAGCCATTCAGTTTGTCTTAAAGACAAAATAACCTAATTTCTTTATTGGCTCACTCTCACCAAATCAGTGCAACTGAAAAGTGGCCATACATGATCGGTGGCCGTACATGATCAGTGGCCGTACATAATCTGTGACGTACATGATCGATGACGTACATGATTGGTGACGTACATGATCGGTGATCTATTGACTGCCTTACCCTTTCTGAACATGATAAAACATAAATAAACCTTACCAAGGTGTACATATAATGTGTATCTTGAAATGTAATATGTTAGAAATGTATAAATGCGACCATTAAGATAATTTTACATGACATATTAATACCGATCATGTACGTCATGTGACTTACATGATCGGTGACGTACATGATCGGTGATTTATTGACTGCCTTACCCTTTCTGAACATGATAAAACATAGATAAACCTTACCAAGGTGTACATATGATGTGTGTCTTGAAATGTAATATGTTAGAAATGTATAGATGCAACTATTAAGATAATTTTACATGACATTTCAATACCGATCATGTACGTCATGTGACGTACATGATCGGTTGTACATTGAGCCACTCTTCTTTTGGCCCCTTTCTTACCATGTTTAAAAGATAAAGTAATCAAAGCAAGGTGTACATATGATGTAGGTCTAAATATGTATAATTAGAGACATGTGAAGCAGTGGGTAATGAGAAAATTTTACATGACATTCCAAACCGATCATGTACGTCATGTGATGTACATGATCGGTTGTACATTGATTCCCCCCCTTTGGCCCCTACATATATTTTTTGGGAGTTTTTTTTTTTCTAATAAACCCCCCAAAGATACATTACAGCCTGTAGGTATGGTTAGATGAGTTAAACATCGTTGTACAGGGGATAACAGGTGGATTTTGTACTCTGCCGATCATGTACGGCCACCGATCATGTACGGCCACCGATCATGTACGGCCAAATAATAGTTGCATCGATCTGGTGAGAGTGAGCCTATTACTATTCTCATCATATGACAAGTTGTAAGCGTGAGTAAAAAGAAGACTAATATGATAAATATCTACAACCCTAGTCATCTAACCTTGCAATCAGACCTGTACTTATGACTGCACTATTTACAGGGGGCTGTTACAGAAAACAATGTAAGAAATAGTGTAGGGGAAAAAGAGGCAAGTTGAGCCACTTATGCACATTTGAGTTAATATGGTAGGCAAACTGCTGGGAAATTCCCAAAGGAACAGCAAAGAGAGCATGTGCTTTACATGCCCAGGTGGTCAACTTGCCCCTCTCCCTTAAATATAGCAAAGTTATGTTAATGCTTAAGGTTATTTGATAACTTTCGTTGATACTAACCTATATTCAATATTTTTTGTTATTGTCTTAAAATCTACGGAAATGCCTTCAAATTTATGCATTTTAGGCAAAATATTCGCACCACGTCTGATTTATACATGACAATTTACATCAATAGCTTGAGTTTTTCTGTGACATCTATTTGGAGAAAGGAACTTTCTATGACACTATACTCACATTGTTATACTTACGTTGTTTTTATGTAACAGTGTTAAACATCCCCCTGGTGATATCCAATTCAATTGTGCTTCCATATATATATATATTTGAAGGGAATTAACCCCACCAATGTCCCTTTGTGACACTCTGATAAACCAGCTAATGGCTAGTTCTCTCGGTTGCTCACAAGAATGCAAACTGGACTTGACCTCTTCATACTACAGACTATCAGCAATGATGGGAACCTCTCCGAGGGTAGACGTTTTGTGTACCGTTGTTTTCTGGCAACCAATATCAACTGATATTATACTGTCAAGGGAGCTTTTTGTGCACTGCATCTGCCCAGCATGCTATGTTGACAACCACTCCCCCCAGACATTATCATCTTCCTATACAACCTACTACATCCAGAACCATTCTTTATGTATGGCATCTGTACAGCATAACCCCATTAGGTGCAATGGAGTAGCACATTCAGGAACATATAGAATGGACCTATACATTATATTCCCTAAGCTGCCTTCTTTGTTTTCCTCCATTTTCTGAGGTCCTGTTGTGTGGCAGGGCAGTCCATTAGATATTGGTATGTCAGAATGCATACAGCAGTGGCTGGGGAATCACCTTCACATTTGAATCAGTATCCTCTTTCTTTTTATTTATATTGTATAGTCTTGTTTTAAGAGTCTGCGATACCTTCCTTGCTAAAAGTGTGTAATGGCCGACAAGTGTTATATCTTTACATCAATACTCAATGACATGAGAACAGCTTGGGTAAGTCATGACCCAACGTTATGAGGAGTAAGAGGACCTGTATAACGGCACCATAGTGAGCAAATATGCAAAGTATCTTGTGATTACACTGCATAAATGGAGATAGGGTGCAATGTGACGATCTTTTGTGTGCTTTGGGACCGCAACAAACCTGTATTAGTTCCAATACAGAACTGGCAAGTCCCTCTCCAGAGGGACTTACAGTGGTTCTAACATAAATTAGTCAATCATCAGGCAAATTATATGGGGTAAGAGCAACGAGGGCTTATTTGATATTTTATTCCATATACTTCAATAAATAAATTCATATGGCCAGATGTAGTCCAAGCTACAAATCTGCAATAATGGCAATTCAGTCTCTTTTTTCCCCTTCAGCATCAGGGCACAATATAAACCAATGTTGATGTGGCATGGTGAGTGGACACAAATTATCAATGTCCTGTTCATAGTAAAAATATCAATAAAACATAAAGGGCGGGTGCCTATCTGTTACATCTCTTGAGAATCTATACAGATCTGTTCAACATGTCGGCTGATAATGACTCTTAAATATCCATGCTACTGAAAAGGCCTGCTTCCTCCCCACAATGGCATGCATGTGTTACATGATTAAATAATCAGCTATAACAATGTGATGCTTTAGTGATTAAGTATTCATGATAAAGCAGGATCTGGCCTAGTGTGCTGTTGTTGGTCATGGGTGACTACACATAATGCTGACATTATACCTACTTACTGAGAAAGGATTGCGAAAGGTGCATTGGTGCAAGTGGGTGGGGGGGAGCATTGGAGGATAGGGGGACCTAGAAAAATGAGAGAGAGAGAGAATATGTAGAATGGCAATACAGAGGAAGCATTCAAGGAGTATTAAGAACCAATGCTTGGGGAGTAATTGTTAGGCAGGAGGAAGCACAGGAGATAAATGGACATTGATGGACAATTAGCTCAAATTGAACTAGCTAGCGGTACGACTAATTACACTTAACCTTGAGGCTGGACATGTAACCAAATCGTATCACCTAAACAAGTCTATAGAAGAAAGCATGAAAGATAACTAAGGCTAGTGAATTTACTTGTTTGTTATATTCAATGTATCAAGAAATGTATAAATCTACGTGGAGCAATGACCAGGGCAATACAGTTATATTACATTGATATTCAATGTGTGCCCTGAAAATCTTGAATGACAGGTCTTCGGAAATATACTATACTACTGGGATAGTCTAATTCCCATTAGTCTTTTGTTTCTGTAACTTTACAAATCAGATTAACAAGGTGCCCCCTATTACCATGGGAATCCTTTGTCACTTCCATTCAATACTTAGAACATTAGTACAGTGATGACTAATCCAGCTTGCACTTCTCTAAATGTCTTGAATGATAAATACAATGTTTATTTCAATCTTTCAGGGTAAACCGAGAAGGAAGAATACGGGTATTAAGGTAAGTGGCAGCATGTTTGTACTTGGATGGGAGAAGTAATCAGAATATAGTGGCACTTGGGCAATGCCTTCTATAATTATGTAAAGGCCGATGGTATGTTGCAGGGATGAGAGAAAAGAAATGGTAGGACTTAAATGGAATTTAAAAAGCACTGTAGTAGTAGGATCCCATTTCTATGAATATACAGCTTTAGATTGTAGCAGCCAATGAATGCCAATGTATGCAACACCAAGAATGCATTAAGATAATTGAAATTCATAAACTATTTGAAATGATTTTCAAAAATAAAGATTGATGCCTATGCTTGATATTAGGACCCTATTGAGAGCAAAATTGACTGTTGATTGGATTGACAAAATATTATAGAGTGAGCAGGTATGGGGGAGGTAGCAGTTGCAATAAAGATATTGGTCCACACACCATGGCATGTGGGGAAACAATCGTGCAAAATACAGTGATGTTTGTTTAACTAGAAAGGCATCCTTCATCTTGGTTTTCATCCAAAAGGTAACGTCCTTGAACAATCATGTTTTTTTTGTTTAGCTTTGTTCATTGGAAAATATTGTTCTCTGTGTTTCTTGAAACACAAGAGTGATAAGATAAGTGAATCTATCAGGAAATGCAAGATGGTACGGTTAGCACTTTACAGTAGGAATCCAAAGAGGTTAAAGAAAGATAGTGTAGCCCAAAAATTGTTATGGTTTACCAACATGCCACTTTTTGAAGATGTTTTCACTCAGATGCAATCAACTAATGGGCAAACAACACAGCTCGAAAATCCCATGCCTTTTTTCCATGATTCCTGGCAGGTACATGGTAAAATGCTCCCATTTCTTGGGCGGAGGCAAACATATTGACAACACTTAACACCATCAACACCTGAACTGGCAGCTACTATGACAGAATACCTGCCAGTTTAACCTTTCAAAAACGTTATTGCACTAGGTGTTTTGGTGGGATGATGCAGAAACAGAACCTAAACCCTTTGGCCAATACCTTAACATGTAATCATAGTTACTTGATATTGTTTGGACGAAATGACAAGAATTCTGTGTGTAGTTTTAACAAGAATGTATTACATTCACCTGCTACTCTTCTTATTTGAATATAAAGTCAGAAACTATGACGATAGAGTGTCAGTCATAGAAGCATAGGTAATTTACTCCTATCGCCCAATTCTTACATCATCTTTATCGCGGTAACAGACATCCTACATCAGGAGTTTAATGCATCATGCCCTAGAGGTAACTCGCCAATACTGCATTCTATCATTATGCAAAAATTAAGGGGTTGAAACACTCCTGCAAGGTCGGCATAGTGCACCAATGCAGCACTTGTGAGTTACTCACTGGGGCTGTATTGGTGCATCATGCCGACAAATGTCATCTCTTAGGGACATGCGTTCTCAAAGGGTTAATACAGTGAGGATACAGCAACAGCTCTGTTATTGCGCCATTGTCTTGTAATCTAAATAGACCCCACCCGACTACACATCCCTCTCTGACATCCTGATAGAAGCTAATGGTTGGTGGCCATGGAACATGAATGCTGACCTTTTCACCTACAGACTCATTGTTTTCAAAGCTAGTGCTATTGCAGGAACCTCTCTAAGGGTATGCATTTTCTGCACTGTCTTTTTGAATTCACCCAAAGCCACATGGGACTTTATGACGATTATCCAGTATTTTTATATACCCTATCTGCCCATCTATCAATCCCCTACTATTTATATGTATGCAAGTAAAGGCACTTTCCTGTAGTGTATTTTTTTTGATCTGGAAATTCGAATATACTCCCTGTCAGGCAGATCTCAACACATTTAACGTCATATTCCGGTAGATGCCACTTGTTTTCATCCCGAACACAATGTTAAACCACATTGGCACAATCAGTGCATGTCCAATGTCTATCAACGGCAAACTAATAGTTAACAAAAGATGGTGCACAAAGACCACCATGCAATCTGCAATATCTATTGACAATCCATACAAATCTGATTAATATATTAGATGAGAATTACTGCCAATAATGTACCCCACTGAATCGGCTTACTGCCTCTGCACAAAGCTATTCAGGCCATACAAAATTAAATAAATAGCTCTTGTAGGGTGATATATGATTTATTAAACAGTCATGAGTGTGCTTAGTAGCTTTTTACTGTTAACTGGATAGAGTTAATATTCATTTTCTTCTAGATTTTAGCAAATCAGGAAGAACAAGCTCCTTCTCATTTCATTTGCCTGAAAAATTGTTTACCTTCTGGATATTGACTTTCAAACAAGTATATATCTATAAAAGGTTGTGATATTCCCACCAACTTGATGAATCAGTGGGTCATCTTGATGACCATAAAGTCTAGTCATTTTAAATACCTTCCACCAGCTGCCTCGAACAGCAACAAGAAAGATACTATTAAACTAGCCAAAATCTCCAGAAAAGGTTGCCTCAAACGCTCCTTTTTAGGTTAGGATAGTGTGTTTCCCCCGCTACTACACACAGGTAAACTTCTTTTGGTTGCTCCCTCACATGCACAGGGCTGACATGTGATCACCTTTTTCAATATATTGTTCACCGATTGGCTGGAGCTGTAACATGTTATTTTCCCCAACATTGCAGCGTACATTTCAGTGAAACCGATTCGACAAAACAAATAATTCTAAAACGTATTTTTGACATTCCCTGGATTTCTCGGTGCTGTGAAAAACAGTAAGAATAGGGAGAATATCAATCTTAAGCACTCTCTTTTGTTTGCCGTATTGTAATTCAGCGAGGCTTACACAGAGAAACTTTTCGAGATATACTGCTTACGGGATTACTGCTAGTAATCCAGTCTTCTTTACCACAGTGAACCCCTGTAAATGCTTTATAGGGGAGAGGAAGCACATCAATAGCAACAAGGAGATAGTGGCATGGAACATTGCGTGTAGCGTCTAGGTAGAGGCACTCACTGTGGTTAGTAAAGATACCAGGCACCATGTAAAGGGAGGTAAAGAGATAACGAGGACTCTTTATCCAACCCGCAGACACAGAATACCTGCACTTGGTCATGATATAGGCTGCTTCATCTGGGTGATCCTGTACAATAATTGGGTTTGTAAGGTAGATTCACCATGAGTCGAGCACATACTCTGAGATAGCCCTTCCTGACTAACCTTTATATTTTCTGTGTAGAAAACAAGTGTTTTAAGTTTGGGGGAGGGGGGCGGTGTTTTGTGCACAGTGCTAGTGATCACATAGTATATGTGATTGTGTAGAATCTTCCTCTTATTTTACCGACATACCATCCTTAAAGGGTTCACATACTGCTTATCTTTCCCCTGCTCCATTATGTTCTCTTCCCTTACACTCAAGTATCATTACCCAAGTTCATGTCAGCATAGGCTGACCCTATTCAGCTTATAATGGCCTATCATAGGACACCATGTCTATTGTATCACATATGTTTATTTATTGATGAATCACTCTGTTATGCCTGCTTATTTAATCATGTATTATCTCAAATTGACAGGGCCTTCTGATTAGGCCAGTGCAGTAGCATCAGTAATAAATACCCTCCGAGAGATAATAAATATACCAGGCACCTATAGCAGCTTTACATGAACAACACATGGATATCCTAGTGGATGATTACCATAACCTTTCTTTTTTTTGATAATATCTTAATTGATGAAGACTGAGTATTACCTGTATTGCTTCTTAAAGCTAGCTGGTTACCAGGTTTTAGTAGTGTAGTTAGTCTAGACTACAGTGACTTTTGTTAAAGAACAACAACCGGACACAGTAAGATTAAGCTTTTATATAGGTAGACTTTATTTGATACTGGTAAGGTATTATCTCTGAAGGAGCCATCGGTTAGAACAGACACAACAGGTATCAGAACATGATAAGAATAATACCTGTAGGGTGCTAATAAAACTACAGCATAGCTTATTAACCCAGAGCTCATGGAGGTTTGTGCCTCAGCATGCACCGGACCTGACTGCCCTCACACAGAGGACAGTCCACCTTACAAAAAACCTGTGGTGGTCACAAGACTAGCACTAGTAGCTTCATCTAGTAATCGATTGTTATGTAACAGTAATGAAACCCTTAATGACAATTTATTGTTGGTTTCCTCGGTAACCTCAGTATACAACCATATATGATAAACGACGGTATATGTAACGAACTGTCAGTACACATTAAGGAATGAATTTATAAACACGTTACAAAAACAACAGAACCGACTTATGTTCAAATATAACAACAACACGAAATAGATATAAGAATAACATAGCAGTTAAAGCTGCCGGTTACAGTAGCAATCACTATTAAAATTACATTGCCAACTCTGGTACCATATACCATAGAAACACTACCTATACCTGAAAGTCTAGCTTCTGGAACCGACATAGTGCACACATTGTCGACGGCTGTCAACAGAAACCTCACCCACTATACTGCAGGTCAGTCAGAGAGTGTTGACTCCCATTAACACAGCTGTCAGCACGGGACACGTCCGCACTCACTTCTAACCTCAGAGCCCAGTGCATGATGATAAATCACAGTGCCATGACAAATTGGCAGATCATTCATTGTAAGCCGCTATTGTCTGATAATGAAATGTCTATACTTGGCTGTATCATTGCAGACTATTAAACAAGGTTGGTTAAAATGATTAATCCTGATATTCCTATCATTCCTAGAAATGAGACTTAGACTAAGGACTGACCTGACTAGTACTATTTGTATGGTAACACTAGTCCATGTCGGTGCTTGTGCTTCCATTTAGGCAAATTGAACTCCATACCCTTGACATAGTTTGTAGTGTGGACAATACCTACTGGTGGCATGCTTGTACTGAACAACGTTTATCATTTACACAGGCCAGCCGGCTATCTGTTATATCTATTGACAATCCATACAAATCTGTTTAACAGATTGGCTGATAATGACCCTCAATCATCTCCCCCCTTCTACTCCCTCACCACGCCATTCAGGTGATACATGATTAAACAAGTAGCCATGAAATAATGATGCAATGCATGTATAGGCTGAACACTGGACTGACATGTATCCAACTTACTATACATGACTTAATGAAGGACAACGAGGGATAGGGGGGATGAGAAAGGCAGATTACCCTTTAAGGATGGCACATACCTAAAAGCTGATATAATTGTCATTATCATTATGCAAAGAAGTGAATTGAAATGAAACCACTGAATTTAAAAGCTATGTTCTATTGTCTGAATTGGTAGACCATGGTAGACAACAACAGTTAAAATTGTATCCGAGTGGGAAAATGCAGCATACTTCAGAATAGACAACAAAAATTGTAACAGGAGAGACCCTTTTTAACAGGAGAGACCCTTTTCCTGATTAAAATCAGCACCTTAAGAATATCACATTGTTTGAGTCCCATCGGTTCCTTCCTACCCTAACTTGCAGCCCCCCTTATGCCTGTTATATTCCTCTCATATCACCACTGACATCTCTGATCCAGGGACTATTGTTGCCCGCTATATAGTCATCTCAAATCCAAATGTATTCATCTCTATCCCATCATGCATGCTGCGTTTAAAATTACCGCTCCCCGTCTTGCTCCATAAATATAAGCAGTAACTTAGTCTGTAGTTAACTTGTGAAATCCTCCCCCCCCCCTCACACATCATTAAAAGATAACTACATCCTTACTCGCCAGGTATGCAGTGATGCATCACAGAAGCAAGTTAACATAGATCTTGAGGCGTTATGCAGCCATTTAAGGTTTAATCTTAGATATAGGGCTAATGACATATGACAGGTAGCACCAATACCTGACAATTTTAGTAAGTCTACCAGGATGTACATCTAGGTGGACTGTAATGAGAGGTGACTTCTAACACTAATGTGAAATGCTGCTGTGTTAATGAGCAGATGAGCTGTTAGTGCAACTCCTAATCAGCTAAGATGATCTCATTGTAGAAACTTAATAACAAAGGTTTAAATGGCGGTGTTAGAATTTTAGAAGAGATATGAACAGGTAACATGGTGACAACTGCCTGTGTAACCTGCATTTTGTAATGAATACTTTATATGTGGTGATTTCTAACCAAATATTGTAACTATTGACAGATATAATTATGTGTAATTTGTAATGTTGACCTTGAGTACTTATATCTATCAATTAACATACTTACCATCAATATTCAAGGTGAGCCGTCTTACGAACCCGCCACGCAGCAATACATGTGGTTTATCTCGTTGTCCTCATCCCCCTTGCATTTGACACAAAGAAACACTATGGAACATAATAGAGGCACTTGTCACAATTGCTTTAGCAGAATTGCCGCGTATATCCACTTGTATGATTATGCTGGAAATATTGCCAGGTAGGAGATTTTGATGTAGATCAACCGAGGGTATCAGAGTCAGTGTAGATGGGAGTTAGGGCAAACAGTGTTTCTGACAGTTTGAGCTCTCAGTGTCTGAGTAGCACTGAGTGTGGGGTAGGGTGGAGATGAGTGACAGTCCAGCTGACACTGACACAGCCCCTGCACTGAGCTGCTCTCTGCTGGGAGGCCCTCACCCTATGTGGTGAGGGACTCCAAGTAATAAATGAAAGCATGAAATATTATTCAGGTTCTATGAAATTGCTTTTCTTATTTTTCCAAGATCAGTTAAAATAACACAAATTTAACAATTTAGTTATACATAATTAGAAAAACCGAAGAGGCTATTGAAATGACAATGTCACAGGTGAACAGAGATGTATCCATCAACCAACTCATTGTTACAGACAATAAATGAACAATTATTCCCGAAGGTAGGTCTTATAAGAACCACAACCTGCCCTTCTCAATAAAAAGGAAAGGTAATACCAGGCCACATAGCTTACAGCTACACAGGGACTAGGACAGCCTGGAGATAAAACATCCCACCTTTCTACTGTGATCTTCAATAGACATGCTTATCCGATTTTTTCCTTTGGCCTTTTACAAAGTGATCCATTTGTCTGTGCATTCTTTATTGATTGAATGATTCTTGGCCTTTCCCTGCCACTGTCAAGATTCACATTCACAGTCATTGACATTTCAGTTACGAAATACAACGTCTTATGACATTTTGGAAAGCGTAAAAATGAGCAAACTGATTATTATGAGCAAACAATGATTATAATGGTTTTATACCACCTTATGTTATCCAGCTGTCCACTCAAGACAATTTTACTTTGCAATCTATATGTGACTGTATTGTTGCCTTTGCATTTGTAAAGTAAGTGTTGCAATACAATGTTGAGAGTGCTAAATATTGCAAGAGACGCACAAAGCACAGACCATGACCCACAGTTCTCTTTAGCCCCAAAACAGATGTATCTGTGATTTCATGTTAAATCAGCCCTAATAAGACTGGTCACTGCCCTTGATGAAAAGTTTGAAATAGTCAGTTCAATTGTTGCTAATAACAGTCAAAGCAATGACCAGGAAATGACCCTGCAAAGACTTATGAAGCCGTGGCCATTTCTCTCCATGCCTCTCCCCACATTACCCCCCACCCCTCCCACCTCCCAAGGTGTAAACGCTCAAGGGGGGTACATTTTTGGGGCTGCCTTACCCCTCTGCTTGTTACGTTATCCCATTGAATATACCTCCCTCTAGGTCTTTCTGGTGTGTTAGTAAAGAATACACATACAAATATTACTTAAAATTCAGTTGTCTCAGCTGCAATACTTCTGGTACCAAAGTTCTCGCAGGTTTTACTAGATTATATTGCGGTTCTACTGATGGGGTGCTTTTTTTTCTGTCACAAATTTGGCACACCAGTCGCATTTGCATTCTTCTGAGAATAGAGAGCTATTCTCTCTCATGTCTGCTGCAGTTGATAACTCATATATGGAAACAGCAGAGCAGCACTGTCTGAATGATCGTAAACTATTTAACATATCCTAGTGTGTTACAGACACAAATAGAGTCCACACCTGTAGGGCGGGATGGGGCTTTAAGAGCCCATTCAGCGCACCCTGGTGGTGGCAGAGTGGGATATAGATGAATAAATGTGTGTGAGGGATGGCCACACAGGGGGCTACAATAGTCCTGGGGTGCTGTACCCTGGGTGTCAATGTGGTCAATGGGGGATGTAGAGGTGAGGGGAGTGGCCGCTGTGGGGTATTAAGGGCATCAGAGTGCCTTCGAGTTGGGGCAGGGGAAGACAAAGGGGATGACCTCGGGTGTCCATTTACACATAGCTCAGTCACTTTTCCTTTTTTGCGGAGGAAGAGCTATCTACAGAAAATATTGCACTGTATTTACTTTTGTCAGTGGTGCTGTCAAGCCAGTGACAGGTCTGCATTTGCCTATGGTCCTTGCCTCAGGGTATATATTTCATGTGGGGATATTCCTACTATATTTTGTTTCAGAAAGACAAAAAAAGCAGTTAAACTGTGCTCATATTATGTAAACCACATAGATGCCACTTGTTTCCATCCCGAACACAATGTTAAACCACATTGGCACAATCAGTGCTTGTCCAAAATCTATCAATGGCAAACCAATAGTTAACAAATAATGGTGCAAAAAGATCAAAAGGCAATCTGCAATATCTATTGACAATCCATACAAATCTGATTAATAAATTGGATGAGAATAACCGCTTATTATGTACCCCACTGAATCGGCTTACTGCCTCTGCACAAAGCTATTCAGGCCATACAAAATTAAATAAATAGCTCTAGTAGGGTGATGTATGATTCATTAAACAGTCATTTTATGATGAGTGTGTTAAGTAGCTTTTTACTGTTAACTGAATAGAGTTAATATTCATTTTCTTCTAGATTTTTGCAAATGTTAGGTCAGGAAGAACAAGCTCCATCTTATTTCATTGGCCTGAAAAATTGTTTACCTTCTGGATATTGACTTTCAAACTAGTATCTATAAAAGGTTGCAATATTCCTACTAACTTGATGAATCAGTGGGTCATCTTGATGACCAGCTGCCTCCAACAGCAACAAGAAGGATACTATTAAACTAGCCCAAATCTCCAGAAAAGGTTGCCTTATACGCTCCTTTTTAGGTTAGGATGGACGGTGTGTGTTTCCTCTGCTACTACACACAGGTAAACTACTTTTGTTGCTCCCTCACGTGCACAGGGCTGACATGTGATCACCTTTTTCAATGTGTTGTTCACCGATTGGCTGGAGCTTTAACATGTTTTTTCCCCCAACGTTGCAGCGTACATTTCAGTGAAACCGGGTTGTCAAAAAAAAAATTCTAAAATGTATTTTTGACATTCCCTGGATTTCTCGGTGCTGTAAAAAAAAACAGTAAGAAAAGGAAGAATATCAATCTTAAGCACTCTCTTTTGTTTGCCATATTGTAATTTAGCGAGGCTTACACAGAGCTACTTTTAGAGATATACTGCTTACGGGATTACTGCTAGTAATACAGTCTTCTTTACCACAGTGAACCCCTGTATATAATGTATAGAGAAGAGGAAGCACATCAATAGCAACAAGGAGATAATGGCATGGAACATTGCGTGTAGCGTCTAGGTAGAGGCACTCACTGTGGTTAGTAAAGATACCAGGCACCATGTAGAGGGAGGTAAAGAGATAACGAGGACTCTTTATCCAACCCACAGACACAGAATACCTGCACTTGGTCATGATATAGGCTGCTTCATCTGGGTGATCCTGTACAATAAATTGGTTTGTAAGGTAGATTCACCATGAGTCAAGCACATACTCTGAGATAGCCCCCACTAACTAACCTATATATTTTCTGTGTAGAAAACAAGTGTTTTAAGTTTGGGGGAGGGGGGCGGTGTTTTTTGCACAGTCCTAGTGATCACATAGTATATGTAATTGTGTAGCATCTTCCTCTTATTTTAGCGACATGCGGTCTTTAAAGGGTTCACATACTGCTTATCTTTCCCCTGCTCCATTATGTTCTCTTCCCTTACACTCAAGTGTCATAACCCCAGTACATGTCAGCCACATGATTTAGCGACATAAGAGTTTGCAATGATAATTGATTTGTATGGATTGTCAATAGCCGTAACAGATAGCGCCCTGCTCTCTATGCAGTTTTGACCTTGTTATACATAAATAAAACAGCCTACCATTGTTCAACAGTTCACATTGAAAGGGAGCTTAGGGACAAATGTGATGCTAGGTCAAGCCTTTGTATGGGAGTAGGAAACAAAAAGAAAATCTGCTGTATCATCAGTAATAAATACCCTCCGAAAGTTAATAAATATACAAGGCACCTATAGCAGCTATACATGAACAACACATGGATATCCTAGTGGATGATAACCATCACCTTTCTTTTTTTGATAATATCTTAATTGATGAAGACTGAGTTTTACCTGTATTGCTTCTTAAAGCTAGCTGGTTACCAGGTTTTAGTAGTGTAGTTAGTCTAGACTACAGTGACTCTCATTAAAGAACAACAACTGGACACAGTATGATTAGGCTTTAATATACGTAGACTTTATTTAATAGTGGTCAGGTATTATCTCTGAAGGAGCCGTCAGTTAGAACAGACACAACAGGTATCAGAACATGATCAGAATAATACCAGTAGGGTGCTTATGAAACTACAGCATAGCGTATTAGCCCAGAGCTCAGGGAGGTTTGTGCCTCAGCATGCACCAGACCTGACTGCCTTCACACAGAGGACAGTCCACCTTATATACAACCTGTGGTGGTCACATGACTAGCACTAGAAGCTTCATCTAGTGGTCTATTGTAATCAGTTATGAGACCCTTAATGAAAATTTATTGTCGGTAACCTCGGTAACCTCAGTATCCAACCATATATGATAAACGATGGTATATGTAACAAACCGTCAGTACTCATTAAGGAATGAATAAACACTTTTTGAAAAAAAAAAAACGTTATGAAAAACAACAGAACCGACCTATGTTCAATCATAACAACAACATAAATAGAAATACCAATAACATAGCAGTTAAAGCTGCCCGTTACAGTAGCAATCACTATTAAAATGACATTGCCACCTCTGATACCATATACAATAGAAACACTACCTATACCTGAATATTTAGCTTCTAGTACCGACATAGTGCAGACATTGTCAACAGCTGTCAACAGACACCTCACCCACTATACTGCAGGTCAGACAAAGAGTGTTGACTCCCATAAACACAGCTCTCAGCCTGGGACACATCCACTTTTAACCTCAGAGCCCAGTGCATGATGATGAATCACAGTGTCATGACAAATTGGCAGATCATTCATTGTAAGCCATTATTGTCTGATAATGAAATATCTATATTTGGCTGTATCATTGCAGACTATTAAACAAGGTTGGTTAAAATGATTGATCCTGATATTCCTATCATTCCTAGAAATGAGACTTAGACTAAGGACTGACCTGACTAGTATTATTTGTATGGTAACACTAGTCCATGTCGGTGCTTGTGCTTCCATTTAGGCAAATTGAACTCCATCCCCTTGACATAGTTTGGAGTGTGGACAATACGTACTGGTGGCATGCTTGTACTGAACAACATTTATAATTTACACAGGCCAGCCAGCTATCTGTTACATCTACTGACTATCCATACAAATCTGTTTTACAGATTGGCTGATAATGACCCTCAATCATTTCCCCACTCCTACTCCCTCCTCGCCATGCCATTCAGGTGATACATGATTAAATAAGTAGCCATGAAATAATGATGCAACACATGTATAGGCTGAACACATGACTGACATGTATCCGTCTAACTATACATGACTAAATGAAGGACAACGAGGGATATGGGGGATAAGAAAGGCAGATAACCCTTTAAAGATGGCACATAGCTAAAAGCTGATATAATTGTTGTTATCATTATGCAAAGAACTGAATTGAAATGAAACCACTGCATTTAAAAGCTCTGTTCTATTGTCTGAATTTCAGTATCTGGGGAAGCCAATGGTAGACATCAACAGTTAAAATTGTACCCGAGTGGGAAAATGCAGCATACTTCAGAATAGACAACAAAAAATGTAACAGGAGAGACCCTATTCCTGATGATAATATTCTATTGAAATCAGCACCTTAGGAATATCACATTGCTTGAGTCCCATTGTTTCCTTCCTACCCTAACTTGCAGTCCCCCTTATGCCTGTTATGTTCCTCTCATATCACCACTGACATCTCTGATCTAGGGACTATTGTGGCCCGCTATGTAATCATCTCAAATCCAAATTTATTCATCTCTATCCCATCATGCACGCTGCATTTAAAATTACCACTCCCTGTCTTGCTCCACAAATATAAGCAGTAACTCAGTCTGTAGTTTACTTGTGAAATCCTCCCCCCCCCTCACACGTCATCAAAAGATAACTACATCCTTACTCGCAAGATATGCAGTGGTGCATCACAAAAGCAAGTTAACATAGATCTTGAGGCGTAATGCAGCCATTTAAGGTTTAATCTTAGTTATATGGCTAATGGCATATGACAGGTAGCACCAATACCTGACAATTTTAGTAAGTCTACCAAGATGTATATCTAGGTGGGCTGTAATGAGAGGTGACTTCTAGAACTAATGTGAAATGCTGCTGTGTTAATGAGAAGATGAGCTGTTTGTGAAGCTCCTGATCAGCTAATATGATCTCATTGTAGAAACTTAATAACAAAGGTTTAAATGGTAGTGTTAGAATTTGAGAAGAGATATGAACAGGTAAGATGGTGACAACTGCCTGTGTTACCTGCCTTTTGTAATGAGTACTTTATATGTGGTGATTTCTAACCAAATATTGTAACTATTGACAGATATATATGTGTAATTTGTAATGTTGACCTTGAGTACTTATATCCATCAATAACATACTTAGCATCAATATTCAATGTGAGCCGTATTAAGAACCCGCCACGCAGCAATACCTGTGTTTTATCTCATTGTCCTCATCCCCTTTGCATTCCACACAAAGAAACACTATCGAACATAATAGAGGCAATTTTCACAATTGCTTTAGCAAAATTGCCGCGTATATCCACCTGTATGATTATGCACGAAATACTGCCAGGTAGGAGATTTTGAAGAAAAAAGTATGAATTTCAGCAGTATCCCTGGCAAAATGTGTGGCAACTCCCAGCATGTTTTATGATAACTTGATTGGCAAACACATTATTATCAGCAAACAATAATCAACATTGACTGTACTTGCACTAGGGTTTGGTTCCCGGACAGGGAATTAATGGTAATTTGCCATTTGACTATTTATTAAGAATAGTAAAACGGCATTGCAAGCCCTATTTCTAGGAATCAGATTTAATCTAGGATACATTGTATAAGCTTAAGGCAGGATTTACCTTCTAGGATAAGAAGATGCTGCGATTTGGATGCAATTACCTAATGGGCCAAAACACATGAGTAACAAATCCCATGCATTACTTTTTCTGTAATTTGTGCCAGGTTGGTGGTAAAATGTAGAAGAAGATGGGCAGAGAAAGATGGTGACAGCACTTAACACACATTAACACCTGAGGTACCTGCGCCAATGCTTGGTAGAGGGAAGGCAGGAGCTAAGGGCAAAAAGACTAAAGCCATTCAGTTTTTCTTAAACAAAAAATTACATTATCTTAATTGCTTAAGTACTGTTCTCAACATATACGAAGTTGTTAGCAAGAAAAAAGAAGACAAATATGATTAACATTTACAACCTTATTCCTGTGAGCATACAATCAGTCACTTAATGGTGATTGCACCATTTACATGGGATATTTAATTACATACATTTGAATAGAATTGACCCCCCTGATGCACCTCTGTAGCAGTCTGATGGGCACTAATGGTTAGTTCTGACAGCTTCCCACAGCAGTGCAAATTTGACATGACCCTTTTATACCTACTCACTATGACACCCACTTTGGAATAGGCTACTGGGCCTCTCTAGGGGCAGACATTTGTGTACTGTTGCCGTATCATACTCATGACAATGTACGGGAAGCTATTGAGCTAGCTCTCATCATATGTACAGCATCTACCCGTCCTGCTGTAGTGATAGAGATATTCCCCAGACATTATCTTCTTCCTATACAGCCTCCTACATCTAGGACCAGTCTATATGTGTGGCAGCCCTATAGCATGACCCTATTATGTGCCATATAGTAGCTCATTCAGGAACATATAGAATGGTCCTATACGTTATATTCCCTACGCTGCCTTCTTTGCATTACTCCAGTTGCTGAGATCCTGTTGTGTGGCAGGACAGGCCATCAGTCACTGGTATGTCAGATTCTATATGACAGTGTCTGGGAACACTTTCCTATGTGGAATAGAAAATCAGATTGTTCTGTTTATATAGCAAAGTTCTGCGATGAAAGTTCCTAATACCTTCGGTGTTAACAGACTGTAATAGGCTACAAGTGTGACATCTTTACATCAATTTCTATCAATGTCCCAGCTACAGATTTAACAAGAGGTCAGCTTGTGTAGGGCATTACACAGTATTGGAGAAGCTAACAGAGAATCCTTTGACCGTTCGATGGCTCCATAGTGCTTAGAAACTGTATGGATATTGTAATTACGATGCATGAATGGAAACAGGGGTGAATTCATGCATAATTATGGTTCTTAATTATTCATGCTAGCAGAATGCCTGCTTCATCCCAACAATAGCACTAAGGGGATTCATGACTAAATAGGCAACTATAACAATGTAATGCATTATTGATTAGGTATTGATGATAAAGCTGGATGAGGCCTAGCATGCTGTTGTCCGTCATTGTTGACCACACAGGATGAACATAATTTTGACATGTACCTAAGTAGTACAGTATGTATCGGAACGGGACTATAGTTAAGTACTGTTTATTACTCAATCGACCTGCAGCCAATCAGAGGCCTCCCTTTTGGCGGGAAATTCAAAAGCAGCCAATGAGAGGCCTCCCTTTTGGCGGGAAATTCAAATAGGTCACGTGACCGGAAGTGACCTACTTCCGGTCACGTGACCTTTGGGCGGGAAATTCAAATAGGTCACGTGACCGGAAGTGACCTACTTAAGAGGGTCACGTGACCACCATGTTGGCGGGAAATTCAAATAGGTCACGTGACGGGAAGTGACCTACTTAAGGGGGTCACGTGACTACTAGGTTGGCTTTCAAAATAAGTCACTTGAGATTTTGATGGATAAATAAATTTAAAAAAAGAAAAAAAAAGCAAGCTGAAAAAGCTTGCTAAAAAATAATTTAAAAATACGGCTCTTTTTTTCTAGGAGGGGGGGAGAGGGGCACTCTGGGGGGCACTCTTTAAGATGCATGGGGGGGAGGGGGGGAGGGGGGGAGGGGCAG
This sequence comes from Harmothoe impar, assembly GCA_947462335.1. NCBI lineage: Eukaryota > Metazoa > Annelida > Polychaeta > Phyllodocida > Polynoidae > Harmothoe > Harmothoe impar. The sequence goes on from OX381710.1 coordinate 9,206,273, forward strand.
GGTTTTTTAAGAGTGAGACTCGCTTCTCTGCCCTCTCTAAAAGAGAGGGCAGAGAGGCGAGTCTACTTACAATGAAAGGTATCATGATTGCGTTTATGATGATGTGCATCATGATGTGACTATCTTACAACCCTATGAGAAATAAGCAAGACATGGGCGTACTTACACGGGCTATTTGTAAACTAATTTCTCTTGAATCTATTAACAGCTCACATTTTTTTCTTAGATGACATCTGACAGCTGCTTGCTAGGCTAAGATATTGTTAAATAAACAACTTGGAAAGCTAATTACAGTTTTCTGGCTTGAAATAAAGTCTTTCAACAGACTTTTTTTTCTCATCTTACACAGAGGCAAATATCAGAGACACCCAATGGCGCTTAAACTGCTCTCAGCCAAGGGTCGGGCACTGCTGGACTATAATAGACGGGTCAAGGACCGTTCTACTGTGGGTCAGGCTAGGTCGGACATTCAATAACGCGACTTTAGCAAAACTTGCTTGAAAGTCTGACCATGCGAGATCCTTATGCCCCAGTCTGTCAATGCTGTCCAGACTTTCAAGCAAGGTTGTCAAACACCTACCTGTCATTGAATGTCCGACTTAGCCTGCCTGACCCTCAGTAGAACGGTCCTTGACTCATCTATTATAGTCCAGCAGCGCCCGACCCTTGTATGAGAGGGGTATTGACACCATTGGCTGACTCTGATAATTTGCCTGTGTGCACGAGGGGAGGAGAGGGTTTACAGCTTGCGCTTATAGAGCACTACTAGTGGAGGTTTGGATGAGGAGGCTATGACATATGATGTTTGTCTTAAAAAATAGCCATGGCTCATGTCGATGTCGCTTAATTATGCTCATATCTCATGTCGATTTTAAGAATTGCTCATGTCACCTGTCACTGTGTTTTTCAAGCTTCATGTCAAATGTCACTAGGCTTCATCTCGACTTTAGTGGTCCACACCGCTGCTGCTGCTGCTGCTGCTGTCGGTGCTGCTGCTTGTGCTGCTTGTGCTGCTCATGCAGCAGCTGCTGGCTGCTTGTGCTGCTGCTGCTGCTGCTGACAGATGCTACTGCTTGTGCTACTGCTCGTGCAGCAGCTGCCAGCAGCTGCTGAAGCAGCTGCCAGCAGCTGCTGGCTGCTTGTGCTGCTGACAAGGTCATGGGGGCTGCTGCTGACGATGTCACGGATGCTGCTGACAAATGCTACGGCTTGTGCTGCTCGTGCTGCTTGTGCTGCTGAAGTCGCTGCCAGCTGCTTGTGCTGCACGTGCAGCTGCTGCTGAAGCCGCTGCTAGATGCTGCTGCTTGTGCTGCACGAGACTGAGTAGCCGCTATTCGGCGTTTCACTCCTTATGTACCCTGTCCTAGTTAATCCTCTTAAACGGCTGAAAAGGCTCTCTCAGCACAGAGACTCTACTCAATGTAAGAGATCAGTTAAGTAAGTTTTCACATGCCACCTGACTACTGCGGGAGGGTTTAGACTTAAGCAGCTTAGTGCACACACGTGTCTGTTAGAAAAGCTACCTGCACACCTGCCTTCCTTTTTCACTAGTATTTACCCCCTGCCGACTTATAAGGCACCTATACACGCCTTCTTGCTTCTAGAGCTAAGCTGACTGGCAGCTATTTTAAAAGAGAATACTCGTTACCTGTATAACGGATAAGGGGGTTATGAGATTAGCGTGTGTATACAAAAAAAACAAAAAAAAAGCTACAGGGGGCGCGTGTCTGTCTGTGAGGTAGAGACCATGTGGTAAGCGACTCAAGTGTAAAACAACAGCACCTCCTCTTGTCGCAGTGAGTGGTGTGGACGGCGGCTGGCTAGTTGAATTTAAGCGTCAGCTTGAAAGATAAGGCCAAATTAAAAAAAAGGTTTGTTTCAGGTCACCCGACCAACCCTAGCAAAACAGGGTCGACCCTACGTTTTTTTTTAAGCAAGTTTGAAGAAAATTTCATATTTTTATACTTTTTGGGTCATTTTTAGAATTTCCACGGAGGATGGCTAGTACTTTCATGTTAAAAAAATAAAATAAAATAAAATAAAAATCCGACCTACCGACTCCAGTCTTTCTGCCCATGTTACCTGAAACATACCTTTTTATTTTTTTTTGGCTTAATCCGTTCACGGGCTGGCGCGTCACACCTGTCGTTAATCACCCCCTGTAGTCTTTGTATACACAGGTGACTCGGCTTTATCTCTTCACCAGCTATAATCCCATATACATGTAGCGCACGTTACACTCGTTAATTCTCTTTTCATGCTGATGGATTAGGGGTGGAAGGGTTCAGGTGAAAAGCGATTTGATTCTCTCTGGAAGAGGGTTGGAGCTCTAGGTGAAAACAAGCTTAGAACATCCAGATTAGCTGCTCTCTCGGCTATATAAAGAGCTTCATTTTTTCTAATCTCTGCCCACTTCGTCTTGTTGTACACTATCAGTCACGAGGCAGACGCTGGAAGTAGCAGATGTTTGCAGTATGGTTTACACAGAGGTTACCTGCTAATAGGATTTTGTCAGAATAGGGTGAGTTGCTATTAAAATGAACATTTAAATGGGTTGTTAATATGGTATCTGATGTTAATGAGCTAACACCTAACATTGAGGATTATGACCTCCCAGAGGGGCGTCTCGCCAAATTCTCCAGTCTTGACTATAGTCTTAACTGTCTAAAGACTGTGGAGCACGTTAATGGGTGGTCTCCTTACTAATTTCACTTGACCAGGCCGGCAGGGTCAACTAGGCTAGGTAATTACAACCACAAGGGCGGCTACTCAACATGCAAGTAGACCTACTACTACGAGATTGTCTTTTGACCACTCTGCCGCCGCCTGCTGGTCTGGCGATTACATGCTCTAGTATAGTTCTCCGCTCTTTTCGTCAGATGACGCCACAATAGGGTTTTTGTACATTTCCACGATACTCGCGAACATTTTAAACGCATAATGACCTATAATAAGCAACAAAGCACACTTCTAATATATTGAATATAAGAAACATGTCAACGTTGTGTATTTCTGATAGAATGAGGCAGATTCTTTGAAATATCAACTAAACTATAGTGAGATTGAAAATACTACACCATATCTAAAGCGATATAAAAGCTATATAAAGTCAGAACCTCTGACGGATCGGTAGGATCACTCAACCATTCGTCCTCGAAAGCAACACAGGGTTCCCGTCCAACAGGACTTTGAGCCTTGACGCTTTTGAGGAGGTTTGATCTCATGCTGCTTAACATGTGGTGTAATTAATCAACACCGCGGCCCCTCTTTAGGGGCCACACAATAAACAAAGAATAAAAAAGGGTAGGACTTAGGTTTAAAGTGAATCTCCCAGGATTTTGGCGAGGTCGACATAGGAGGAGATAACAGATTAAACTGCAGGAGACTATACGCAAACCTTGATACTCTCAGAGGGGGAGCTCCATATTGCGGACCTGTGGTCAAGGTAATTACAACCACAAGGGTGGCTACTCAACATGCAAGTAGACCTACTACTACGACATTGTCTTTTGACCACTCTGCTGCCGCCTGCTGGTCTGGCCATTACATGCTCTAGTGTAGTTCTCCGCTCTTTTCGTCAGATGACGCCACAATAGGGTTTTTGTACATTTCCACGATACTCGCGAACATTTTAAACGCATAATGACCTATAATAAGCAACAAAGCACACTTCTAATATATTGAATATAAGAAACATGTCAACGCTGTGTATTTCTGATAGAATGAGGCAGATTCTTTGAAATATCAACTAAACTATAGTGAGATTGAAAATACTACACCATATCTAAAGCGATATAAAAGCTATATAAAGTCAGAACTTCTCACGGAACGGCATCTGCAACAGATCACTCAACCATTCGTCTTCAAATGCCACACAGGGTTCCCGTCCAACAGGACTCTGAGCCTTGTCGCTTTTGAGGAAGGTTTGATCTCATGTTGCTTAACATGTGGTGTAATTAATCAACACCGCGGCCCCTCTTTAGGGGCCACACAATAAACAAAGAATAAAAAGGGTAGACCTTAGGTTTAAAGTGAATCTCCCAGGATTTTGGCGAAGTCGACAAAGGGGTAGATAACAGATTAACCTGCAAGAGACTATACGCAAACCTTGATACTCTCAGAGGGGGAGTCCCATATTGCGGACTTGTGGTCAGATCTATCCCTTCTAGGGGGCAAGTTGCATGTCGTAAATGTCTACTACAGACATTGGGATATATTGTTAATCTTACTCTAGGGTCTCCATAATTAGACCCTGAATCCGTTGTTAAACGGGTGTGAGGGGGTGGTAACTAATACTTATGAGATGTTAGCTTAGTTCATAGTCTCCTTACCAATTTTCACTTGACCAGGCTGGCAGAGCCAACTAGTCTAGGTAATTATAACCACAAGGGCGGCTACTCAAGATCTAAGTAGACCTACTACTACGAGATTGTCTTTTTGGTCCTTCTGCTGCTTAGTTATTACATCCTCCAGTCTAGCTCGCCACACCCTTTGAGCAGCACCACCATTGCCTCGGTAAAAGTGTAGGGTGTGTGCTTTCCACCTTCAGGTATCCATAGATTCGATCACTATCACCCCCCTTGAAATGACTTCAGCTGTTAATACGGCGTAAAGCCACCAACCAAGTCCCTGTCAAAAGATGTGAATAACGAAACGCGCTAGTATAGTTCTCCGCTCTTTCGTCAGATGGTGCCACAATAGGGGTTTTGTACATTCCTACGATGCTCGCGAACATTTCAACGCATAATGAGCTACATAGGCAACAAAGCGCGCTTCTAATATATTAAAATATAAAAAACAATTCAATATTGTGTATTTCTGATAGAAATGAGGCGGTTTCCTTAAATACCGACTAAACTATAGCGAGATGAAAAATACCACACCATATCTAAGGCTTTATAAAAAACTATAGAAAGTCAGAACCTCACACGGATCAGCATTCTGTTTGCAACGGATCACCCCTGACCCACTGGTCCTCGCATGCCACACACGGCTCTGCCGTGTTTGAGCTTTGAGGTATCACCCATCAAGTGATCCATGCCGCCCAACATGAAGCGTAATTAATAGCTGCTGTTGCATAGCACAGTGGCAGCATCTAACTAACTCTAAAGAGTTAGTCGGCCCCTCTTTAGGGGCCACACAATAAACAAAGAATACCCTGAATCTGGGACCTGCGGGCGAGGGCCCCAACTGTGAAGTCATTATTGGCCACATTGGTAATATCAATTAAAACTTTAGACAACACCCACCTTAAGTATCATTAACGGACAATATCAATGAACTCAGCATCCGCCTGGTTACCACATTTAGCACCAATTTTACAACTCACAGGGGCCACACTAGCCTCACCGCGCTTTTTTATTGCTCTGCTGATTTCTCCAATCCAAAACATGAGGTATCTAGTCTAGCTGTGAGCTCATTGGGCCAAACAAAAAAATAATCCGTGTTCAGGTAACATGGTCCAAAAAAAAATAGGGTAGGTCTACGTCGCCTAAGGCGACGAAAGCGCGTCAAAGCGTTTACAGGGTTCGAGCCCGTGAGCTGCTCCTTGGGGCTGCAAAAAACGCTTAGACACTGAAATCCCATAGGGAAAAAATTTTGGGTTTTTGGACTTTAGGCCTTAATTTGAGGGTGATCCCGGGCTGATAGAAAAATAATTCTTGGACGAGCGGATAGCTCTGGATCTCTTTTATCTAAAACAGCGAAAAATTGATTATGGTTTCGCCGCAATTCATCCGACGGGGGGTAATCAGCCCCCCCCTCTGCCAATCAAGGCAGTGAATCTTGGCGACCGTGCGATCACTCACGGCCACCGCGACGAACCGACAGAAGAGATCGGCATCTTAGTATGATTCGTGTGACCTACTTAGAGGCTCACACGGTGGAGGTGTGTCCGGCGTTCGGCGCGCTGATTGGCTACTGGTGGGAGGCGCTGTGCCGCGTCAAGAACTTCACCTATTTGGGGCGGCTGTTAAAGGCGCACTGAGTTGAGGTGCACCTTTAAGCAAGAGCGCGATCCGGCCTAGTCTTGCGGACCTCTGTTTAGAGAGTGTAGCAAGCGGCTATGTCGCGCTCTCCAACCACAGGCTTAACAGTGGTCCGCAAGACTAGAGTGCAAGACGCGTGCACACACAGACCGAACAGACACACACAGACCCACACACCCACACACTCCTATCAGTGAGACGTCTAGCAGATTCGGGAGAGGCGACCAGGGAGGTACTCTCGGCTAGCGGCCACTAATTGCCTGTTTAGATAAGGCACAGAAACAAGGGTGATGACAGACTACGTGTTCAAGCAGCCAACATGCCCTGACACTTGATAATGGGTGTGGACCGCTAAATTCGATATGGTGACATGACCATTTCTTATAATCGACAAACGACATGAGGTCTAATGACAAGTGACATGAGGCCCAAAAAATCATAGTGACAGGTGACATGAACATTTCTTAAAATCGACATGGGATATGAACATTATTAAGTGACATTGTCATGTGACATGGTCATTTTCTAAGATCGACATTCGACATGGGGACCCCCTATCCAGAGCCCCTTGATAGATGACAGCTGTTGTGTGTAAGAAAAGTGTATGCCTCACAATCAAAAGATGATAAAAGGCTTTATCCCACTCGATGTGGGTTTTGAATCAAATATCAAGGGATCAAATATCAGATCGATATTTGACGTCGTCAAGTGATATCTGACGTTGTCAATCACTTTTACTATGTAGTCAAGGTCGTAAAAACAGAGCCCCCTGATTGGTCAACAGCATGAATGAAAGTTGCATCTCAAACTTTTAATACTCGGTATGGGGCCCCGTGGGGCTGGGACCAATATTTGCAATTTTCGGAAATACTGTCGAGAATTTCTAGATGGAAACACCTTGTCTGGGGTAATTTGACCTCTACTCTTCGATATTCAAGTAATACTCAAGCTATTCTGACTCTAAACATGAGTAAAACGGTCATTTACCAGCGTTATCGGCAGCGCCGACATCAACAACTGCTGATCTCCCTTGGTTACATGACCCAGCTCCGTTTCTAAGGCCTCATGGATCGGGGCCCTGAAGGGGGATCTGCAGAGGCCCTATATCGGGCCCTAGATATGTACATTATATTAATATCTCATAACTTAATTTACTCTAAAATCTTTTGATAGTTCATAACCTTGACCCTTATCTCCTTTTCTCGCGGGATAAAGATAGAATTTGGTTGTTGGCGTGGCCTCTCGTGGATATCTGCTCTTCTCCACGGCACCTCTCGAGCCCCCTGCGGGGCCTCTAGGGGCTGCTAGACGTCTCTCTGCTATGTAGTGTGGGATGTAAAAGAACCCTTGTCTCGGTAAAAGGGCCAATAGATTCGATCACCATCACCGCTCTTGAAATGACCATAGCTGTTAACTAAGGCGTAAAGCAACCCACACACCCACACACCCACACACCCACACATTTTTCTGTATGAGCCTTCAGACCTCAAGCTGCTCAGTGTACGGGACTAGGTTTTGTCATAGGCTCTACGGACGCTACTCAAGGTAAAAATAAGAGAGCTGTCTCACCATGACATTGGGCTGGCTGTAGTTTTTTATGTTTCGGTACCTACAACCAAAACAGCCAGTACCCGCCCCAGGGCTTCATGTCGCACGCGGGAAAAGTATAACGGTGGCGCCAACTGTCGGAATAGCGGGTACACTACGTCAGTAGTTCTTTTGTTCTCCGCTGAGTGACTGGGCGAAATGTAGTCGGTAGCTCTATTTTCTGTGCACTGTTCTGTTCATTTTCTACACTTAACACTTAAATAGACCGCGTGTTTGTACAAGCTAACCGTTTTTATCAGTGCAAAAATTAAATAAGCATCGGATAGAACACTAAAAAAATGAGAAAGTAATCCAGCGCTTAGTATAAGGCACCAGTTTTATCATGAGACACCGAAAGTCTGGTTTTTTTAAGGTGGATAAGACAGTCGACTGAGAGCTCCAAACTAACCAAAAACGTACCAGAGGGAGAACGTACCCGACAGGGCAGGGGCCTTCTACACCCCGGCTCTGATTGATGAGCAAGCGACAAGTGCTACAGAGGGCCTATTCCTCTTTTGAGGTGGGCCCGAAATTGAACAAAAGAATAAACTCAAGAAAAAGCCTTAGGCTTAAAAGAGTTGTAGATACTGATTTTAACGAAGAAGTCACATTCATTAGTTTACAAATAGCCCGTGTAAGTACGCCCATGTCTTGCTTATTTCTCATAGGGTTGTAAGATAGTCACATCATGATGCACATCATCATAAACGCAATCATGATACCTTTCATTGTAAGTAGACTCGCCTCTCTGCCCTCTCTTTTAGTAGGTCACTTCCGGTCACGTGACCTATTTGAATTTCCCGCCAAAAGGGAGGCCTCTCATTGGCTGCTTTTGAATTTCCCGCCAAAAGGGAGGCCTCTGATTGGCTGCAGGTCGATTGAGTAATAAACAGTACTTAACTATAGTCCCGTTCCGATACATACTATACTACTTACCTAGGTTATTATACCTACTTGCTGAGAAAGGATTGAGACAGATGGATGGGCGCAGGGGGGGGGGGGGGCATGGGGGCAGAAGAACCTGGAAAAATGAGAGAAAGTGGATATGTATATCGACAATACAGAGGACGCATTCCAAGAGTATTAAGAGTGGATACTTGGGAAGTAATGGAGAGGCAGGAGGAAGCACAGAATGAATTGACATAGATGTACAATTAGCTCATATTTAACTAGCTACAGGCATGATTAATTATACTTAACCTTGAGACTGGACATGCTACCAAATAATGTCACCTTAACAAGAAAATACAAAAAGAATATGTAATATAATTAAGGCTAGTAAATGTCCTTGTTTGTTATATTCAATGTATACACATCTACATGGAACAATGGAAAGGGCAATATAGTTATAGTACATTGATTTTCACAATATTCCCTGGAAATCTTTAAGGGCAAGTGTTTGAAAATGTACTATGATACTGGGATAATCTAATTGCCTGCCGGTCCTATAGTCTTTCTACTTCTGTAACTTTGCAAATCAGGTTAAAAGAGGTGCCCCCTGTTCCTATGAGAATCCTTTGTTACTTCCATACAATACCTAGAACATTAGTACAGTGCAGCAGCACATTTTCACTTTGATGGGAGAATTGAATTTAAATGCACTATAGCAGGAGGACCCATTTCTATAAAGATGCAGCTTTAGATTGTAGCAGGGCATATATGCAAATGTATGCAACTGGGGTTGAATCTACACCTAGAATGCATTAAGATAATTTGAACTAAAAAAATATTTGTATTCATGAAATGATTTACAAAAGTAAAGAATGATGCCTAGATATTAGCACCCATTGAAAGAAGACTTGTCTGTTGATCTCTGGATGGACATATAGAATAAGGAGGTATGGGGGAGGTAACATTTGCAATGAAGATATGGGACCACACACATGGCATGACTAGGTGTACGTACTGCAGGTACTCAAGATACCAGGCACTATGTAAAGGTAGGTAGAGAGATAACGAGGACTCCTTACCACCCAGGTCTAGATTACCTGCACTTGGCCTTGTAGGGTGCTTTACCTATATGATCCTGCACAAAGAGAAAATCTGATTAATCAACCTCTATAGTACTAAGTCTCCCCCTGCTTGCAGATAGGTAGACAAATATTATACCAAACCAGCTCTATCTGGATACTTTACCACAGATTCCACCAGCGTAAGAGAGCTGGACTTCCGTCATCTGTTGACAATTTACAATTATGGATGAACACCATCTGACCGACTTAATCGGGAGTGATTCCATCAGTGGAATACTTCCTTCAGGAATAAAACTGACAATTGTTATTCAAAAATCTCATGGTAAGTCGCAGGTGATTTGAAGTATGACAAATTGGATAGCCATAATTGGCATGAGCGACTGTTTGATTGTGATAGTATCTGACAGACAGTAACTGTAGACAGAACACAGAGCTACAGCACATACGGTGTGCATGTATAGAAAGAATAGTACAGGACTTTAAGTAATGTGCCTTCTCATATTCACCTGTGCAGTAAGGCAAAGAGACCTGCTCTCTAGAAGAATTAAAAAGTATGACACAAATAAAAATTGAATAACTTTGATTTTAATCTATGTTGAATTGTGTGCAAACATTATTTCTTATTGACCAAGAACTGTATGAAGAGACCAAATGATAATCATAAAAGGCATCATTTCAGGTGGCTATGTTCTCAAACAGTTGCTGGAGTTTTGTGCAGGAGACACACAACAAGAAAAAAGTGGCCTCGACCACGGTCGGGGTTGCTATGTAGGCGTAGCAACCTGATGTATATAGGTATACTAGGGAGTTTATTTATTAAATACAGGGGGATGGTGACATTTCCCCCTTCCCCCCGTCCCTTGAGAGTGTATAGAAGGTTTCGCGCCTCCCCTCCCCGAAGGCACCAAAATTTCTCCCCCCCCCCCTTGAAATACAGTTGGCCTAACGCACCGGCATTTTTGCTTAAAAGGGGCTGAGTTTTACGCCCCCCCCCTGAGGAGGGGTTGGACAATTTTACCCCCCCCCCCCAAACCCCACTCTCTTAGGCCCTACTAGTAACCGTACTCCCAACTTTTTCTGCCTGTCTGTAGTGTTGTAGCGGGGAGAAGTGGGCTCTTCAGTAGAGAGTCCAAACCCGCCACCCTCCCACTGTAGGCGTACCTTATAAACGAGCACTCCCTTACTTAAAATTAACAGTTTAGGCCTACAACCACTGTCACCCCCCCAATTATAGGCTCGTGTCTGGATCTATAGGCCTACTGAGGTCTTTAGCGGAACAAAATATCACATCATATCATTTAGCAACACGATTTTCAAGACCACTCATTGGTTATAGTTTAAGGTGTAGGCCTATTGCTAAAAGGAAGAAATATCATCGGGTGCTCATCAAAATTTGCTTTATCAGCCGTATTAATGTTGTGTTTGAGCCGTGATATGTAGGCCTACCCATTCCCCTGGTATTTCTCTCCCGGGGATTCTCTCCCCGTGTAAGCACAGTGCGCGGGAAAGCCGGCCAGAGAGGCAGCGTTGACTTAACCACAAAAACGCCGGCAAAACATAGATTGGACTCTGTACTTCGTTGGTAAAGGCAGGGATAGAGGATGGGTTAGGAAATACAATTGATTTACCACAACGAAAATGCCACCAAGTTTTAAGCGTTGTCCTTATATTTTTATTACCGTGATCGGCCCTGTGACATCACCATCCACAACAATGGCGGCGCCCACGTCACCCTGGTCTCTACAATAACTATGGCCCATTAGGGCCTAGGGAACCCTTGATAGATTATAGAATGATTACCGGTGATACCTGTCATACTCCCAGATTATAACTTGTTTTTGCATTTGCTGGCAAAGCCTACAACATAATGAGGAAATAAGCGTTTTATTTTAATCACAACAATCTGTCCTGGTGATGTCATAGGTGCCCCATCAGCCCCATGGCGGCGCTCAGGCAAACTGAAACCATTAAAAGGGTCGCCATGAGGTTGCTGGGCAACGTCAGGTCGCTACGGTCTGGGCAACCCTAAAAAAAGAAGGGCAGCTGATTTTGTTTAAAGCATTAACAGTCACAGAGGTTTCCTTTTTTTTGAAAGAAAGGAAGGTCTGGAGTGAAAACAAATTAATGTTAATTAATTTGACATATGTTTTGCTCTCTTAAAATGAGCTGTTGGTATTGAAGAGTTCTCAATGCTAATTTTACACTGAAATATCATTCTGTGATGTTTGTTCAGTTAGAAAGTCATCCTTCATCTTTGTTTTCATTTTATGTCCTTGAATTTAAAAAAGTTACGTCCTTGAACAATCATGTTCTCTGTGTACTTGAAAATGTAAGAGTGAGGAGACAAGAGACATGCGAGATAATACGGTAAGCCCTTTACAGGAATCCCAATCGCTTAAGGATAGATCGTGTAAGCCCAAAAAAATTATGGTTTACCACAGTCGGAAGATGTTTTCATTCAGATGCAATTAACTAATGGGCAAAAACAACAGCTCGCAAACCCCATGCAGTTTTATCCGTAATTCCTGGCAGGTACATGGTAAAATACTCCCATCTACTGGAGCAGAAGAAAACACATTGACAACACCTAACACCATCACAACCTGAGCTCGCAGCTACTTTGACAGATTACCTGCCAGTTTAACCTTTTAAAAACGTTATTGCACCAAGTGTTTTTCATGTGATGATACAGAAACACAACCTCAGTGTCAAGCCTGTGGCCATTACCTTAAATGGTCAACATGAAATTATGGTATTGTTTGGAGGAAATGACAAGACGTTTATGAGTAGTGATTTATTCCTATTGCGCAATTCCTACACTAACATTATGGCAGTATCATACATCGGGAGCTTAACACAGTGAGGGTGCAGCAAACCAGCTGTTATGGCACCATTGTCTTGTAATCTAAGTAAACCCCACCCCATTAAACAGCCTTATTTTGACATCCTGATAGACACTAATGGTCAGCCACCCACATGAATGCTGACTTTTTGACATATAGACTCATTGTTTTCAACACTATAGTGTTATTGCAGGAACCTCTTTAAGGGTAGACATATTGTTCTTTTCAACTCACTCAAATGAAGGTTATCCAGTATTTATATGTACCACATCTGCCCATCTATCAATCCCCCACTGTATATGTATGCAAGGAGTATAAACACTTTTCTATACTGTGATTGATATTTTCCCGGTAATGGTTGATACTAGACAGTTAGTAATAACATGCGGAGAACTCCAATGTTCTGAGTTTAGTAGCGGAGCTTCAACAACTTCAGCCAACCCAACCTACAATTTTCTACACTGTATTATTTCCTGATTTTACAATCCCAATATCTTCTCTGTCTTGGCCATCTTAACAGGCTATTGTCATGTTCCGGTAGATGCTGCTTATTCATATCTCAATATATAGTGTTAAACCACCTTTGCACAATCGGTGCATGTCCAATGTCTATCAATGGCATACTAATGGTTTATAAAAAAGAGTTAACAAATCTCAAATCTCCATTCCAGGTTGCCTTAAACACTACTGCTAGTTATTTAGTCATCCTTATATATGCTGTAGAGGGGAGGAGAGGCGCATCAATAGCAACAGGGAGATAGTGGCATACAACATTGCGTGTAGCGTCTAGGTAGATGCACTTACTGTGGTTAGTAAAGATACCAGGCACCATGTAGAGGGAGGTAAAGAGATAACGAGGTCTCTTTATCTGCCACACAGACTCCTGTTACCTGTACTTGGTCATGGCATAGGGTGCTTCACCTAGATGATCCTGTGTGATTAATGGGTTTGTAAGGTAGATCCGCTATCAGTCAAACACATACTCTGAGACGCACAATGAAAATTGAGGTTATTCATGCACGATAAGACTTCTAGAGTTTGATTAACACTTAAATTTTATCCTTTTAACAAATAAAGACCGTAAAGTGAGTTAAGAACCACAAATTAGTGTCTGGCTTAAGGTATGTGTCCGACCCTACTGAGAGTCGTATTTTGGCTCCCTATATGGCCAATTCATGTTAGTCAATTACTTTAGTGACATGCAGCCGTTAAAGTGCTAACCATACTTCTAATCTTTCCCCTACTCCATCATGTTCTCTTCTCTTACACTCAGGTGTAATTACCCCAGTACATGTCACGACTGCATGAATCCTATTCAGCTTAAAATGTCCATGTACAGGACACCAGGTCTAGTGTATCACAGATGTTCATTTATTAATGCATCACTTTGTAATGGCTGTTTATTAAATTATGTGTTACCCCAAATTGATGGAGCCTTCTGATTAGCCCAGTGCAATGGCGCCACATGATTTAGTGACACAAGAGTTCACAACGATGATTGATTTGTATGGATTGTCAATAGATGTAACAGATAGTGCCCTACTCTCTATGTATTAATGACCTTGTGATACATTATTAATAAAGGTCACTATTGTCAACTTCATCAATTACTCCTGAATAGTTCACATTGACAGGAAGCTGAGGGACAAACATGGCTCTAGGCCAAAGCCTTTGTATGGGAATAGAAAACAAAAAAAAATCTGCTGTGGCACTAGATACCCTCTGAAAAATAATAAATTAGCGAATGGATATCCTAGTGGATGGATACCATAACCCTTCCTATCTATTATGATATCCTAATTGTTGGAGACTAACTTACCTCTCTATAACAAGGAAGAGGTAAGGATAGCTCAAACATGTTCTTTAAATTTAACCTAGACTTTAAAAAAAACACAACAATGATTTATTCCCCACATTACAGCAATTGAGTACCTTTGATCCTTAAAGCTAGCAGGTTCTAGTTGCAATTACCAAATGGCGTTGCCACATCCTATACCATATACAATAGAAACACTACCTATACCTGAAAGTCTAGCTTCTAGTACCGACATAGTGCAGACATTGTCAACGGCTGTCAACAGAAAGCTCCCCCACTATACTGCAGGTCAGTCAGAGAGTGTTGACTCCCATTAACACAGCTGTCAGCACCGGCAGTCCACACTCACTTCTAACCTCAGAGGATGATCAATTATAGTGTCATTTTAAATTGGCAGATCATTAATTTTAACCCTTTAAGGAAGACATAATGCTTTCGTGCATCATGCCCTTAGTTGCCAGTGCTGTAACTAAGCATCACGGTGACCCTCTAGGATTAAGACCCTCCTGAAGGGTCGGCATGGTACAACGATGCAGCTACATTGGTGCATCATGACCACAAATATCATCTTTTAGTGACATGCCATTCTTGAAGGGTTAAGCCAATTTTTTTCTGATAATAAAACATCTATACCTTTTGCCTCTGCATAACTTTTCCAGAGACTATGAATGATTTTGGGGCCAATTTGCTTTGGAGAAGGCATGCCAATGGATTAGAGGGAGTATTGCAATGAGTGTATATGGCCCATGTGTGCCTGGCCCGGACAGGGATCCAGCTCAGGGCCGTCTGAGGGGCTGCTGGCTAGCACTAGGGCCAAAAATATGAAGTGACAGTCTAGTTAGATCCCAAACAAGGATCCATTATTTATCGTCAGCACTCCTTCTCCTGGAGCCAGCAATCCGCAGCTGTCTTACTGCAGTGCCTCATGGTTGAACCTGATGACAGTGCAGCTTTGGTCTAAGGCTCTCTTGGTGACTGAATTGGTCACTGCTTGCCTTTGCTCATCTTTGCAGAATGTAACTATGATTTCTTACCCACCATTGTCATGCATCTATTGAAAACTTCAGGGTTTTATAGCAACTATTTGTTCATTAGTAGTTTGTCTAGTTATACTGTCCATGGAATAGGCTTGTATCCTTTATTTTTACTTTATAAATGCATGTATAAATCAATATAATTCCCTTTCAGCTTTTAGGAGGGTCATATAAAGTCCAAACAATGCCTTGAAGGCTATACTTAGGTTACATATATAGGCAGCGCCGACACAGATGAACTGTGGTGGTCTTTACCTTTTGCTGCTTCCTTTTGCTTAACATTTCACTGAAAAGAATAGCTTCCACTGCAAGTCTTATGCTTCTGAAATAATTGCCTACAGGCTAGGAATGATGGTAGGTAGGCAAGTTTGCATAGAAAAAGGCATGCGGATGGATACAAACGGAAATTTCACTCATTGCATATGGCTATCATTCGTCTGGCTCAGACAGAGATCTATCTTAGGGCTCTCTGAGGAGTTGTTAGCTAGCACTAGGGCAAGGAACAATCACCTGCAGTGACAGTCCAGTTAGATCCCAAACAAGGATCCATTATTCACTGTTAGCAGGTCTAAGCAACGGCCGGGAAGATAGGACGTCTTGGGTTGAAAGGTCCGTCCTCATTCCCAGGGACGGTCGTCACGGTCTGACCCCCCCCCCCCCCTGCCTCCTTCCCTCCAACTCCCCACCCCGATCGTTCAAGGCTTTCCGAGCTACAGGAGATGTGGGGCGGGAGGAGAAAGCTGTGACCGCTCACAGGGACCCATGGGGGCCTACACTACCACTGGGGCCCGGGAGAGGTGTCACCGCCAATGGTCCGCCCACCGGCACCCCCCCCCCCCCCCCGTCCCATCCTACCCAACCAAACCCTCTACCCACCGCCTAGGTTTGCAGCAGACACAGGGCCAGTCGCCACTCACTGACAGTGACACCACTGTACAATCCGGAGTGTTATAGATGCAGCATAATTAAACTCAATATTTCTCGGTTGCTCCAGCAGGGAGACCTTAGATCTTCTGGATTCACCTAGAGGGGATATATAACTAACAGTATGTGTATGTGAAATCTTTCCAAAACTTAACACAAAAATCACAATTGAGTTACAGTTTCACTTTTCATAGATTACCCATGAATCCGCTCATACAAAGGTAATTTACTCGTTTTTCGTGGAGATTAGCCTGTTAAGAAATATGGGGATATGTAAAACGAATGGTTTGCATCGCAGTGTATGTGGTTGAAAACATTATGAAATTAATAACTGGTTAAATTCCAAGTTTAAATGAAAAATATTAAATGACAGCCATACACGAGGACGCTGCTATGGGGGGTCCTCCCTAATGAGGACGGCCCTAGCTGTAGCAGCGTCGCTGTAATCACAAGTTGCCGGGACCTGGTTAGCAGTCTTCCTGCATCCAGTACCCTCCCCCCCCCCCCACACAGTGCACACCAGGCAATAGGCCCTGCTAAACTATACTAGCCTCCTCTGGTACAAAGCCTAATAGTGCAGATGTGTGACAGTCAGGGAAAATGGGTCTCAAAATCAGGCTGGTGCTGTATAGTCTGTTTATACCTTGTATTACCTGTAGAACCAATTAGCACCAACAATTAAAGTAATAGATACAGTCTACAGAGGTGTTGGGCATGGCAGGGGGTTGTAAAGGCCCCTTAGTGTGCCTTTGTGACCCTATAATAGGACATGGATGAATAAATGTGTGTGAGGGAGACCGCATAGAGGGCTATAACAGGCCACACCCAGGGTGTCAATGAGGTGTATGTGAGGCCCATGAAACATGTAGCGAAGGTTGAAGTGCTCACAGTGGGATATAAAGGGGGCATTTGGGATATCAAGGGCACTACAAATGGACATAGGAGAGAGACAATGGGAAGGCCAAAGTTTCAGAGGTTATACAGGTGTTGTACCGGTTATTCTAATAAATGCTCAAAAATTTGCTGACGATTTTTTACTTGCTACTAGATCTCTGATTTCACTTCTAAAGGTTAATTTAAATCCACATTGGCTAAGTAGGCACTACTTGATTACTTGGTAAGATCCATTATTTCATGTGGAGAAACAAAGTTACTATGCTTAAGTACTAAACTCACCATTCTCCACACCCCCTTGGAGAAACTGAAGCTCATTCTCCATGGCCTGTTTTTCCACGATGATAGCTATGAAACCGATCTTTAAATGTATATTTTAATCAAATTAATCTAGAATTACATAAAATAAATACAGAGATCCACTATAATCAGTCTGAACTCATGGTTTCTCCACTCGTGGTGCATTGGATCGCATCACACTCAGCTCCACCTCGTGTGAAACGATCCATTGCACCACTAGTGAAGAAACCTGTCGTTCAGACAGATTATCGTGGACCTCTGTCTATTTCTCTTTGCCAACAAGTTTTCACCTCCTAAGAAACAGTTTTGGGCAATATCCGATTTCGCTTTCCAAGGAATGAAAGCCACATGGGCAGAGATACTAGATAACAAAAGAAAATAATTACCTTAGACTTTTACAATAACAATACTGCGCCTGCTTTGCAATTCATTGCCAGCGTTTTGTACTTTCCACTTCAGCAATGAAAATGTCGGCCGTATCATTTGAGGAAGAGAATTTGGCAGTGAATCAAGTGGAGTAATACTGTGCCTGCTTTTGTAATCTGCACCATCACTATTTTGTAAGTTACTTGACCCTTCCGCAGTGAAGATGTCAAATGTTATTAATGGCCAACAAGATAGCAGGATCACTTTGAAAAACACAATTGGGTATTAAGGTGAGTACATCCGATGTGTGGGACAAAAAAATAGATTTTCCTAAGAATGGGTCATAATGTTCACAAATAAATACTTCTCATCCTATCTGTTCCATTTCCACTTATTCCCTGCCATTTTGCTAAAATTCGAGTTTATTGCTCGATTTTATTCTACCCATTAAAAATACACTGTAAATACCATGGTTATGCCCCGTTTGACCTACTCTCTGAGCTATTACGGCCTAAAGATACCATTTAAATGTTCCCTAACCCATTAATGATATTCTTTTTTGGTATTTGGAACATATTTATGAGGAATTTAGAATTTGGCAAAAATCGGATATACCCACTTTAATGAGGGATAAGAAAGGAATGCCAGAGCCATTTGTCTGAATTGCAGGGTTTAATTACTATCATGTGTTAGTATTATTGCAAGAGGGTCTGCATTACTCGGTTTGACTGACAAACTGTTGTGTATAGGGAGCATGACACATCCTATATCTTAAATGTTAACTAGTTCTATGCAATATAAACCGTACAAAAGAAATATCTAAGATTATTTTTAAATGGTTTGAGGAAATATCAAGTCGGGTAGGCTAAAGCACTGAGCCTCGTATTTTGCAAAAGGTGAATAACCAGCCCCTGTATTTCCTCAAACCTCCGTATTTCGCGAAAACTTCACTTCCGGTTGTGCGTAAGAATACATAAGGTCAGCGGGTCAAAATCCCCAACTGAGCCTTGCACAGCCAGCAGGTCCGAGATGGTCTGGTGGTTAGCGCTCTTGCTTAGCACCGCGCGGCCCGGGTTCGGTTCCCGGACACTGCGGAGACGAGTTTGTCATGATCGTTTTTTCAGTAGACTGGTGAGCTACATTAAGATTGAGACAATGAAACTTTTTTTTGATTGACTTAGTTTGGGGGTGACAATACCATACTTTGGCTTGAAACCAAGCCTAAGCCGTACAAAACATCCTATATTTACACGTACAATAGCTGAATTAGGCCCTAGCCCCCCAGAAAATTTGGTTGAGGCTTATTTAGTTGATGGATCAGGGGAAAAAAGGATTGTTTAAAACTCCCATAGAGAAACGGTGGTGCCAAAATCTCTACTGGTGGGTAAAAAAGGGGACGGTGTGAATAGCAAAAATGTATTTATTTTTTTATGAATTATCGTTTGATCGTCTTTCTTTTCAATTAATTTATGTTTTTTTAAAGCCTATTAGGCCTAATTTGTACAAATAAAGATGATATAGGCTATCGAAGGAGGGGACTATTTTTTGGCGCAGGCCCACAGACCGGAAGTGTGTATTGAGCAAGGTGTCATGGCGGCGTCGGGACGTGTTTAGAAACAATGCAGGTTAATAAAATGTCTTTTTCTCCTTTAATACTTGACATCTGCATTTAAAAATAAATATAGGATCAGTTTAAGTTGTGTATTTGCCCAACAGATTGGCCTCTCAAGGCTCCGCATTCCGTTGAAACCCTTTATAATACAGGGCCTTTCGAGGCCAATCTGTCGGGCAAATACACAACTTAAACACATTGGCTGTATACACATTGGCTGCATTATAAATAGACAGAGCTGCCCGCTAAAGTGGCCGAGTCACTAGTTACTGCACGAGCCGTGCTTGGGTCGTATTGCACGCAGGCCGTAGGCCTAGTGCAATACGACCCAAGCACGGCAAGTGCAGTAACTAGTGAAGAGGGCACTTTAAAGTGACGCTCTGTATTTATTTCAGGGTATTTCGATGTAAAATAGATGTATAATCTATGTTTGATTACTTCCGCGGTGTTTGTTTACGTCCGTCAGACGCCATTTTGAATTTCGCACAGGTCACGTGACCCTCGGCAGCATAGCGACCCCATGGCGACCCCATAGTGACCCCATAGCGACCCCCTAGGTCCCTTGGGAACGTGCAATACGACCACAGCGTGCAATACGACCTAGGGTTATTGCATGCCCCCCTGGGGAACGGGCCTCTCATTGCTTTAAGCTTAACAGTCCGTATTCACCATGAAATAAAAAATATATGTTTGAGCTCTGGATGTCTCCCTGACGTGAGGGGGGAAATCGAGAGCCCACACTGACCTAACCCCCTTCACAGCTGCTCACCCCTTGGAAAAGAAATCCTCACTATTTGAGGTGCAGATTTAAACATTGTCTAAAAATCATCTTGACCGGCACATCAACATCCCCACATCCCTTAGATATACACCTATGTGGTAGTAACATCTAAGAGACAGGCATGCTAATCCAATTCTTTCCTGCCCTGGTTCAAAGTGTTCCATTTGTCTCTGGCATTTTATTAGATGGATGATTAATGCCCCCCCCCCCTGCAGGTTCAATCTGTCAACACTCACATTCATTATCTCTCAACTTTCAGTGAAAATACAATGTCTGAGAAATGTAAGGTATTTGAGACATTATAAAACACATAGATAGTAGTACTATGCTAGTATTTTTCCTGTTAAATCTACCTGATGATGATGGGTTGAAACTACAAAAATAGGCTCAGCACTGGTGAGTGCAAGGCCATACAAATTACATATATATATATATATATATATATATATATATATATATATATATATATATATATATATATATATATATATATAAATATAAAATACAATCTGGGATATAGCCCCACCAACCCCAGCAAAATAGGCCACAGGCCTATAACCCCCGATATTATTCATTACAATGAGTAAAGACCTGGAATCGGATATTGCACAATGGACTCTAACACACACTAATACTAGGCCTCACCACGGCTGGTGCAAGTGTCTAGTAAACTACTTTGCTCACATACCAAAACTAGGGAAGAAGAACATATATAAGCAAATCACAATTAACTGTAGAGTGTTTAAATGTCTGCACATCTCTAAATGCCTCTGAAATATAAATAAAAGTTTATTTTAACATATCAGAATGCATTTAGCAGGAGGAATAATCACATTATGGTTGGTAACATCATATTCTGACTATAATCAGGTGGAAGACTGCCTGGACTTACAGTACAGGCTGCATAACACACCCAGCCCGTTTTCACAGGTCACTCAGCCTGGAATACAGGGCTGTTCATCAGCAGGACTGTGTTTTCACTACAGCTTTTATATAATCGTATTTGCAATTTTTATGTGATATTTGCTAAGAATAAACTCATATATAGGATATAGATCAGTACATCATCTTCCAACTTATGGATGCAGTATGTGCCTGGTCCACTGCATTTTTGTAAAATTACATTTTTAAATTGGTATTTTATCTGATGGGACAACCATAAGAGCAGGCATAACAGTTGCCTCTGCTTGGAGAAATTGTGAAAACCTGCTGTACCAGGGTCATGTGCTGGGAGAGTGTGAACAACCTGTACAAACACCCTGCCAGTAAAGACTCCCGGCCTGTTAAACCAGCCTGGGCAGCCTGAATTGACAGGCTGCCTGGAAATACAGGCCAGGCTGTATCACTGGTCCAGTCCTCCACCTGATAATGGGAGAAGTAATTAGAAGACGGTGGCATGTCTCCAGGCACCAGGTTATGTTTTGAGTTTTAATATTTTTCATTGTATCGAATCATTTGCGTGGAATTACCTTACAGTAATAGGCCAGCACATACCCTCGTGATATATAGTTCACGTCGTATTGTTGGCTATGTGCATCTTAAATGTCATATGAGCCATATAATGTCAGGAACACGTATAAAATGTTGTTACATAAGTCATCTATTACATGGGACCAGAAATATGTTCAGAAGATTTTTGGGTGACAAACCTGAGTATCTTTCAATTCAAGGCTCAAGCCCTTTATAACTCATCTTGGGAAGGACCTCCCAGGCCCGAACTCCTGATACTTTATTTCTCTCTTCAATACTGATTTTGGGCAATTTTACTGTGTTAAAACCAAATGACTGTGGCAATAACTCACCATACAACCTGGCATAAGTATTTTGGCCTTGCATTTAGTTCAAATTTGGGAGATTCTACTGGAAATATAGATAGTGCAAAAGCAGTTATAGCTTTGTGAAGATATGGAGTAGTGGAGGGGTGATCAGAATCCCATCTTGGTAGTTCATCTTAATCAGTCACCCCTCCATGACAGAGTGGGAGTTGACAATTCGCGACTGGTCCTATCAGTAAATGAGATTATACAGCACCAGCATTCATACAGGAAGGATGATCTGCCAGGAACTACTACTAGCCACCAGCTCTCCAGCCTACAATATCTGACTCACTTGTTTCAATTGTCTCTGCAGCAAGCTGCCACTGGACCATTGTTTTGAATTCATTACATCTTCAGTGAGAAGAGCAACTACTGTACTATCCTAATAAAGGGTCAATTTGACAGTGCTCTTATTCAAGGTCATGTTTTCAGTGCTGAAGACACATTTGGAGGCTACTTTCACATATTTAAGACCGGCACTCTTTCAAAACCAGGCACTTTATTGCTCCATAACAACATGGTATGATTATACAGTTTATCCATTGATCCTTAAATCAAAATTAAGTCAATGAGGCAAATCATTTGGAAGTAGCTTGCTTAGTATGTGTAGCCACTTTGTAGCTATGGTAATTAGAGATACACCTCTTACTTTCATTGACCATTATTTGCTGTAGAGTCACAGCTAGCAAACAGCACAATACATGTATTGAGATTGCTGCAAGCACCAACCCCAGCACAAGGTCATCTCAAGCCCCACTCTCATCCCATGTTGACTAATGTTATTTAAATAGTCCAGCAGGCAGCACAACATTTGGATATGCGTGTTGCACTCCCTATCACAGCCTATACATCATGGCCGTGGTGACAGCAGGCATTTGTTTATTACTCCCCTCTTACTCTTGCAACCGCTGTGTCCCCCTCTCGAGTTTCTATCAGCTTGCTGTTGGCAGGGTACACAGCTATTGTTAAGGGGCATTTCAGGTAATAGCATCAAATTATTTACTTTGTCACTTTGCAGTATTAGACAGTGTCCTATAACACCCATATTTGCTTTTGTTCTAATATAAGCTTCCTACCAATCTCAGACCTTTTACCAACAGCCACAAATAGAAACCAGACATTCATGCATATAAGAGTGGTTTCTGATCCAATTCCTTCTGCAACTTATTTCTTAAGGTTATTGGTACCCTCCACAAAAATGCACCCACCAGCCTGGGTCACATATTTATTGTTTTAGTGATGCTAGAAGTAAACGTTGCTTTAGATAATGATTTATCAGACATCAGCTGGGAGTATTATGCACTACCAAGCCATCCTCCACTGTATGTGCCCTTGGTTATGTCTATTTTTCTAAAAAGAATTTGTGTTTCTGAGAACCTCTAGAACTGAGAGTATAGTATAAAGCACACTGTGTTAGTAAAAAGTTAGGATTAAAACTGGACTCATCATGAAGGACAACAGGTCATGTACGTAACTAATATTCTAAGGCAGTCGCCTAGGTCAGATTCACCCAAGAGTGGCACTACTATTGCCTCTATCAACATTAATTATGTATCCAGAAGTGTCTTAAGGTGGGTCGCTACCCTTTGATCAAAGTTAACAGAATGTCTCTATCTTTTTTACTACAGACAGTCTGAATCATATAGAATCGGAAAATGAAAAGAAAAATTGGGGGTCCCGACCTACTTTTTTAGATACAGAATTTTGAAAAAATGTAGTATTTTGATTTTTCTCTAAAAATGAGAAAAAAGAGTGAAAACTGCAATAATTATTTTAGATATCAACCATTATGCACAGAAATGTAAGACTTCACATGTGAAATGTCTATATGGTCCACTTTACTGCAGAAATAATTTTACAGTTGTATGCCCTAGCATTCTGGGTAAAATTATGATGTTTCGGGAAAGAATAGGAATAAATTGCTATTATTTTGTAGCCTTATTGGCTAAAATTAGTATTCATATTAACAGAAAATAGGTAAGAGCCTTTGCTAACATATGAAAGTGATTTTGATAGGGAGACCCAGTCATATTTTTAGTTTTTTTGGCCTTTGAAGTTAAAAAATATAGCAAAATCGGTTTAAATCTTATATTCAAAGCTAAAAATAAAGTGTAAACTGGCTAGAATCAGGGTTGAAAATGGCTACAATGTATACCATTGGTTATTTCAAGTAACTTAATGAGATCCATTTCATTCTAGATGATGATTTAATGGTAAATAGTTTCAATGTTCTAATTTTTGATAAAAATGGCAAATAACATTGGCTACAAATATATCAAATATATATCAAAGTTCAATAAAACGCTCAATTTTGCTTGAAATTTCCCAATTTTTTAGGATGGCTTAGTCAGCATTTATATAGCAGAATATGTAATATAAGCTCATTCTGATACATTTAAGCTATATGTGCAGATACCCGCGCAGTGGGCTCATATTCAAGAGGTAGCGATCCACCTTAAAGACACCATATTCCTGACAAACAATAATGACTGTCCCCATCTTACCTGGGTCATTGACCTCACCATAAACCGTTTAAGTTCAGCCATTGTGGGGGTGACACTAGGGGAGAGTGGAGAGAGCAAAAACAGGTCGGTGGGGCTTTAATGGGTGTATTTTACAGCCCCCTAACACTATGAACTACACGTTACCATCCCTTTCTTGATGATGCTTGAATTCAGTACTGGCGAGTTACTTGCCAGGGCTGCATTTATGACCAAGGGCATTATGGTATTATGCCTTTCTTAAATTATTTAAGCAATAAGAGTCAATTGTGACACCAGGCAATGATCTTGGGCCCAAGTGTTACCTTTAAACCTGTTTAGATAACCTTGGTTATAATGCTCCATGTTAAATTTATATTTACGCCGGTGGTGCAGAGATCGGAATCAGTCCGTTGCAGCAGAAAAGACAAGGGGGGTAGGGAGCCAGTGGTTGGTTAACCGCAGACCTTCCATTTTGTCAACATAATACAGCTCATGTCGTTAACGTCCAAATCTTTGTTTAAAAGAAACCTGTGATATACATGAGGGTAGGATGTGAGAGGGGGAGGCAGGGGAACACAGCTAGGACAGGCATGGTGCATGTGTGAGAAGTGATGAGTGCAGCAGCAAGGCCACATGGGGGAGGCAGGTTGGGGGAGGAGGTAGGAATGTGGTATACTGCCTACAGAGGGTGCTACATTATAACAGTAATGTAACAGTGACCACCCCTGGGGCCACTACCAGGTATTAAAACCTCATACTCATGCCTCCTCGTGGCAGCTCCTGACACATCCGAAACTGAATCTCCTACATACCGCCACAAATACATATCCTACTGCCATTATACGGCGAATTACAGGTGTGATTATGAAACAGCTAGTCCTCACATTCCTGAAACATACCCAGCAGCAGAAAAAGAAAGTCATTATAGGTAAGCTCTTTTAACAACGATGTAGGGCGGGGGCTCTACGAGTCCACACTGTAATCTTGAATGAAGTACTGTACAAAATGTTGCATTAGAAACACAGTTATAAATTTGCATAATATAACAGCTTAAAAAAGAGAAGTAGATATTTTGAAGGAATAACAACTTGTTGTTATTGATTTGCTGTCACGAGCGCTATATATTAAACCTACATGTATGGCTGGCTGTGCTTTTGACAAGTTTAGCCAAGATGTTTATATAATAGTATAAAGAAGAATGCTAAGGTCAGGTTCATTGCCATAGAGATAGAGGATGGAATACCTCCTGACAGTTTGAGCTGTGGGTATCACACAGACACAGAGGTGGTTGAGACCTGGTGACAGTGGAGCTCATCCTCAAGGTGCCCCGTCACCCCCCAATACTGAGCTGCCCCTACAACTCCCTCCCTGCTCATCATTGTTAAGGCATTTGTCATTCATTTGTTGGAGACTATGTCCCAGTGAGATATATCCATTGGTTGAAAATGATGATGAATGTTTGACAGTGTGTATAAGTGAGTGGACGAGACCATGAGAGAACTGATTCAAAGGAGACGAAATGCACTATCTTGCAGTTTAAGGAATCAGTCATTTATTACTGTCAGGGGGACTTCCCAAAACAGTAAATTTTGTCTGACCCCAGCCTAAAGTAATTTAGCTCTCCTTTCCCTAAGCCAGTCGTGACTTACTGGGGTCTCTCAGGGCGGGGCTTGGTGACAGTCAAGCTCTGGGCTGCCCCTCAGCAGGGGTCTCACACTACCTGAGCTGCTCCCAGCTACCCTGTGCTGCCACTCCTCCCATTCAGGCTGCTCTGGGTGCATGCATCTTGAAGGGACATGGTACTGGTTAAACTACTGAGCTTATAACTCAACGCTGGGACTGGACAAGGGAGCTGATATTTGACGTCAAATTGTTAATTGATTTTGGGCGTGGACATATTTTTCGGGGTCAAACGCTGTGCCTGGTAGAAGAGGTTTAAGTGGTCATAGTGGGATATGAATAGGACATTCCCTGTATCTTACAGGATAAAAATGGAAATGTGAGAAAGACAATAGGGAGGCCTAGAGAGGTCAGGAATGCATCTGCAAGTGGTAATGGGCTGATGGGCATATTTAATGTGTAGATGGGACAGGCTGTTTCGTATGAAGAGGCATAAAACTCCTTTTTCATTACAAAGGATGGTATTTACAATTCAATAAGGACGCATAGACAGTGATACATGGACATCTGCTTGCTTGTAATCTGTCACTCTCTGAAAGTGAGTAGGGGAATCTGGACAATAATAGTATTGAGTTTGAGAAAAAAATATTAGTTTTAGGGTTTTCTTCCTTTCAATTTACAATTGAGCCCATCTTGGAGGGACTCTCATTTCCTACTTTAAGAGGGGAAATAGCTTCATTGCCTGCCTCTGACTACAATCAAAATTGATAATTGGCCGGGAAGGCAAAAAGATTAATTCACTACAGAGTGCAAACAAATGAAAAAAGTCATTGTCAATTTAATCATAATAATAAAACAAAATATCAAAGCTCATAGCTATTGATTTCAACTTATTTCACAGCATTGGGGTAAATTGTGTTTATACTGTTGGCTGAATTGTTGTAAGAAAATTAAAGACATTCAATGAAAAATCCAAAAAGATGGACAATCACCCACTAGAACGATTACCTCCCCTAGAAGGGAAACACTCCTTTAAGCTTACATGGACGAGAAGAGCAAGGAGATACACCACCCCCCTTGCCACATGTTGACATGCAAATTCAATTTTTTGCTCACCTTTTCCAAGAAGTTATCCATTTGTCTGTCAATGATTCACGGTCCTACATCTGCAATTTAAATTGTCAGCATTAACATTCACAGGGATATCAAAAAGAATATACTATGAAAATGAGGGTAGAGCCAAACAATGTAAGCATTTCATTAGAGACCATGATATCCTGTGTTTCTTTTTATTAGGTGTGCACCATTTTGGAAGTATGTTTGCATATTCCCCTATCTGAGGAGCTTTGTACCCTTGAGAGGGATGAAAGGTGGTGGTTGGTCTGTAATGGAATGAAGTCGCTTGCATTTCATATACTTGTTTCCTTTATAGTGGTGGAGTGAAGTGAAGGTGTTGTAGCTTTTTCATCATATTGTTGTGTTTGCCTGAGTGGGGAACGTTAAGAATGAAAAGCAAGACTGTAATACTAGTCCAGACAAAATACATAAAAGGTTCATTGTTCTTAGTATCATTAGTGTCATCCCTTTGCTTCACAAGGGAACTGGTGAAGTTTATCTTATAAAGACCCAGTCTCTTCAATTTTAGTAAGGGAATACTTCATTTTCTTTCTCTGACAACAATAATAACTGATGAAAAGCCCCGAGAGCGATCAATTAAACATGAGGACAAATGTACAACTAGAATAAATTGATACAGACCGTATTGAATGGTCAGATGTCTGACAATTTTACATTATGAACCATTGTTCTTTTACCTATGACAACCCCGTGACAATACATGATTAAAAACAATAGACCAGCTACATGTATTACAAAGTTATTTCCCCCCACACTTGAATTGCACTCATGGATTTGCATTTCCTGCAATTAATTCTAAAAATGTAAGGAACAAATCAACCATGTCTAAACCAAAAGCTATACTTTTTATGAACCAGTTAGGTAAAACTCATCATGACGACCACGGCATCAGGCATTGATGCACTATTGCGTCCTCTAAGGGTCAAAGAAAAATGTGTTCATATATATTTTAATAAAGGCAATGCCACACGAACTATCTTACTTAGATTGTGTCGATTTCTGATTTTTAATAGCTTTGCAAGAGTTCATGAGCTTGGTCCAGAGTCATAGCACTAGAGGGCTGCATCCATCAAGCTTGCTCTAAACTTCCCATTCACAGCATCAACGCCCCCTCATGGCAGGGCCCACCATCATGTTGACCAATGTCATTTGAATAGTCCAGCAGGCAGAGTGTTTAACACTCGCTTTCTTCCTGTTTCTCTCTATCTGTCTCTATCAGTCCACTACCAACTCCTCTTATTGATTATCACAGCATCCTCTCATTCTTATTCAAGATTCCCTCAGCTTGTTATTAGCTTGACAGGGTACAGTACTGGTCTGTAGTCCCTAAGTGCATGTAAGCCATTTTAAAGGACAGTCCCTATGGAGGCTATACATCATTGAATTATATATTACAATTATTTTTATACTCTCTGCTGATATCCTGAAATTGTGATTATGTTCATTGGTGTTCCAATAGAAACAATTTGTCAATTATCTAAATTTGTCCTTTGAGAATTATTAATTTCCGAAGGAAAACCCTACCCAAGTAAACCCAATGCGCCCCATGGACATATCTGGGCTGTTCATATGCATGTATGTCTTTGCAGTATCTCTGTGGAGAACAACCTGAAAACTCCCTCTTGGAGGAAGAATGGCCTTAATCCTGACTCCCCGTCGAGTATGAGGGGTCATGTGTCATAGACAATTGCCCCAGACCAATTGTACCACTACTACTGCATCTCATTGAATGAATCATGTATGTAGGTGTGCTTTAGTGGCTCCATATTGTAACTACCCAACAGTTATGCCTTCCATCTGTCCAAGATTACCACCCTCACCATGGACCACCACAATACACAGTGGGAGAGTGTTCAGAGTAACAGGAGGTTGATGGAGGTTTGATGGGTGTCATTGACACCTTGGTATCATAGGTTTTGTGGCGATCTGCAGTAACACCTCGCTTATAAGTCAACTTTTATTCGGAATTTATTTTTGCTATAGTCTAATTTGACTTATTGGTTGAGGTTTTGAAAAAACCTTGGTATTATTTAGGCACCCAGAAATTGTAACCCTTTATACAGTGATATAAACATTTTGTTGGGTGTTGTTTATGCTTGTTAATGTTATTTTTTCCCCACTAGTAGAAGGGTTGTTTTAAGGGGACCGTTTCATTAAAATTACTCAATATTACCCTTTAAAAAGGTGGTTTATGGGGATGCTGGCCCTCAAAGAAATCACAAATTCCAATTCCAATTATAAGTGAGGTTTTCCTAAAGTTCCAAACAGTTGATTTTGTGAGCTTGACTTATAAGTGAGGTTTTACGGTATTGGGTGTTATTATACGATTGGGGCTCTGATCGTGCTTTTTCTGGATAACTCAGTTCTGTTATCACACGATAACAGCACGATTGAGGTGAATATTTAGAGTTAAAATCCTACGTTTCGTCGGAGGATCGAACCCGGGGCCGCAAGACTATGAGTCCAACGCCCTATCCACCAGGCCGTGCTGGCCATACAGAAGGAGGGGGTAAAACAAGAAGTCTACAGACACATTCTCAGGCCTCTAGCTCTTATATTAACAGAGTTACAGCAATTTTTACACTTTTTGTTATAACTTCTCCTAAAATCAAATTATTTTTATAATTTTTTTTTTACAATAAAGGTAGTAGTTGGACTTTACTTACCTATTCGTTAAAATAATTCTAGGGATTTTTTTTCACATACATATACGCACTTTAAAAATGGTACGTTTCCACCCAGATTCGATCCGGGGGCCTCTGGTGTGTGAGGCGTACACGCTAACCATTCGGCCACGGCGGACATGGTACCCGGGAGGGGAAACGCTGGTTAGGTTCCAGTCTATATAACGAATGCCCCCGCGCGCTCAGGTGCCAAAGCCTTTATGTATCGCGTCCTCTCATTGGCTGTCCCGTTTTAACTCCACCAATCAGCGAGCAGGTTGGTGGGATGTCAAAATCAACATGGCGCCCACCTTACTCGATCTAGTCTACCTATATATCCTTCAAAATGGCCAAATTAGGACGAATCTAAGGTATTTAATCACATTTGAGTTGAAAAATCATATAATAAACCTAATAATATATGGATAACGGGCACACTCGGGGCTGTATACCTATATAACACCCTCCGTGCTACGCACCTCGGGCGTTATATAGGTATACATCCCCTCGTGTGCCCGTTATCCATATATTATTGGTTAAGTAATAGTCCTCTCTCACATCAAACCCAGATTGTTCAGATTTACTGGGTTGTATCCGCTTATCTTGAAACACTGGGCATTCCCTCTCCGGAGCTGATAAACTATTGTCGTGCTCTGACCATCTCACCATTGTTTTTATACAATTCCGGTAAAACAGCACATTTTTTGAGAAAAGGTTGGAAAAGAAAACATAGCATACTAACCATTGGTGTTCTCTAACTTGCCAGCATTCATATCAAATTCCTTTTATGGGAGTGAATTGTCATTTAATGCCATATCAGAGCTGTACTATGTAATGTTTGCAATAGAACGCGTTGCAATGATAGATAATGATGGTGGTATACCACTTCTATTCAAGAATGTCGTGTCCCACATTTCCCCCGTCTACAATTTGATAAACCCTCCCAAATAACGATTGAAGAGCAATGGCTTTATTCATCCAAATCAAATTATAAATGCTCTGCCTCATAGCCAAGTAAGTATCTGTCAGCAGTCTTACTCAATCTAAATACAAGTGGGACTGTATATACAATGTTCTATTGTGCAGACTAGATTGTATTATCCAATAGTAGACAGTGAGTCACAGGTTTCCATAGGCTTGTCAAAGAACAAAATATGAGACTAGACAGGGTATGAAATAGTTACCTAGAAAGGCTCGATCCAGCTGCAGAATAAAGAACGTAACTTGATTTGTGTTTCCAACGTAACACTCATAGATAATATATATATATATAAACAGATTGATACTTGTTCTTTTTCCTAGATGTATATTGGGAAGCATATAAAGACTCATATTAGAAACCTGGTCAAAAATGTTCATCCCTGTAGTTAGAATCGACCCTATAATAGTAGGCAGAATAGACAAATATTTTGGCATTGTGTCTGTACTGTGTGAGGATAGTCTTCTTTTGGGTGTTTTTCTTAAGGATGCTGCTACAAAAGCATATTTGCTGAAGTTAAATGATCCTACAGAGGGCTTTATCGCTTTGGAATTAAAAATGCAGGACTAGGGAATCACCGAGCAAATTCATTGACCCCTAGCACCTTATAGTCCTATTGCCACATACCCCAATACTCCATTTCACTGCCTGTCATAGATCTCCTAGACCCAAACGAAAATGATACCACCAATGAATTCCTTCACCAAGATAACCAGTCCTCATTACTATTTATATAAATATGCTGCCAGAAGAGTGTTTCAGACATGTTGTAGAAGTAGGCAATAACACTGAAACCAACGAACAGTATATTGTTCTGTTTTAGAGACAATATGGACCCAATTCAGGGTAAACAGGAGTGTGCCATGAAACCTTGTACATCAAATGGCATGAGGATAGGCAGATAGAAAGGAGCCCAGGCTGTCATTATAATATGCAATGCCCCTAGCCACCCTTGTCTCTACCCTTCCACCTAATAATAATATGGCATCTTCCCAGCTCAGATCATTACACTAGGTTAAGTTGGCAATTTCAAAAAGAAATAAATACACTGAACACTGTGTCCCTATAGTTGAAAAGAAAAGCATCAGAAGTATTAGAGGTTCCACTACAACGCTGATGGCCAGTAAGGAAATTGAAGCTAGTGGCATTGGTATTGAGTGAAATAGGCCATGAGGGTTGATGTTGAGCCAGTATTGATCAGGCATAAGCTATAGTAGGAGAGCTGTGATGGCTTGTGGGTGCCAAGAATGAGGACGGGCTAGGTGAACAAAAGTCTGGTCGTGGATAATCTGGGAGCTGTTCGATCAGAACTATCATGTTGCCAACACTCATGCCAACCCAAGGCCGCAACACTGGCGATCTCATTTGCAGGGAGACTCTTTTTGATGCTTCAGCATTTGAACAGACTGAGAGGAATCAAGCCTTAGCATGTTCTCAATTAAGTGATGTGTCTCCTAAAAATACCCCAGACTCCATGGAGAATTAGCCTTGTGTGTACAGCAGCAACAAGGCCTACAAGTTACACACAGTTATGAAGGGAACCCCCATAGGATAATCACATGGTGAGGGTTGGAGAGACATAACTCTGTACTGCAGGATTAACCACAGGCCTCCATATGTGTAGACAATGTAGTTACTGCTGCCATTGATCCTAAGTAAGCTTAAAACCAGCTGTAAAAATAATTGTATCATGTTGCTGATGCTGCTGTCCAAATTACCAATATATGTTACACTCACATGGGCGGTCCTTGAATGGAAATTAGGAGTATCATCATGCCTTATACTAATATGTTATCTTCTGCTGCTTCTTGCTCAATACATCTCCGCGACAGTTTGTCAGCTTGCATGGAAACCCTAGATCCTTACTTCAATGCCATGAGACCTAAATCCTCAGTCCCGTAAGTAGGCCTTTTCGTTGGGTAGTTCGTTTTTGGATGTAATTGAAATTGACATGATCATTTTAATGACGGAACTGGACTTATCTAATATGCTGGTGGAACTTTGTATGACATAATTAAAGAGGAAGCAATATATTGTGTATATATAATCAATCTTTCCTGTTTTCTCTCTAGAATCCTTAATAACTGTCTGATCGACAAGCCATGAAAAATGACATGTAGCCAATTATGTTTCCTTTACATTCAGCAAGGTTGGAACTACTTTCCTCCGTCAGGGAGGTTGGATGGTTCGTTTGAAATGACTAAACTCTCTCTAGTTTACGGGCCTCATTATGAAAATCATATTCTATAATATATGTATATGTATTTGGCCTCATCGTTAAGTTATTATCCTCATGAGTTAGTTCATCATTATCTTCCCTCCCCCCTTAGAATATCATAGTATGGCATCTTGGTGGCAAACTCTACTCTCAGCTAATTGATTGGTTTAGGCAGTACAGACAATGTTGCTTCCTCCTCAGATCTCACACATCTCCTCTAATTACTTGAAGTTGTCCCTGATGGCAGTTTGACTGCTGCTGTTGGATGGGTATAGATTCTGTCTAGGTGGATAATGAGATGACTGATTGTAGCTCTGAGTGGAGTTTTCAGAAATGATTGCTTGTTTAAATGTAGGAATGCTTGGATGATATGACTCTAAGTATGGCACAATGTCTGGAGTTTAAAGCCAGGCGGGCAGTCTTCTTGATAGCTATAGATTCTGTCTACTCCTGTAATGATCTATGACAGGAGATCCTGTGAAATAATATGTTGTTTTTCATTGAGTGGCTACAAATTTGAGCTTAGGATGTGATCATTGCATTGACTCATTGTAGGGCAGGAAACATTACCTTCAATCGCATGCATCCACATTTAGCCCAAGAATAAGAATGATAAGTTTCTGCTGCCCTATATAATTGAGAAGAAATTACAAAGGACTCATATGTAGGTCCTTTGGAGAATGGTACACCATCTGAATTGGGTTGGGCACAGTGCCTGGGGAATGGTGCAAAGTGATAGTTTCATGGACTCATTGTGAGGCAGGTGACACAAAGGGACTCCAAACCTGCAATTTCTCAACATTCACATTGAGCCTTTTCTATTCTACCCCCTTGAATAAAGAGCCAAAGATTAAGGCGTAAGGTTCAAGTCAAGGATGGTAGGCAATTTGTTTCAGCATTGGTTGGTACATAGCCTCAGTGATGTACAGAATGACAATGTGTGATGTCCCCTGCATAGAAAGTGAATCTGAAGATCAGGGTGGTGCTATGTAGGTCTTTCATACTTTGTATTGCCTAAAGACCCAATTACAAAACAGCAACCAAAAAATAACCAATCCAAAGAAGCTAAAGACAGAGCAGGTGGGCCATAAAACTGGGAACAGATGAAGAAATGTGTGCGAGGGATGACGATATAGGGGCATGCAATAGGCCAAACTCTTGGCGTCATGAGGTGTATATGTGAGGCCCATGAAATATGTAAGGGGAGGTTGAACTTGAAGGTGTCACAGCAGGATATTTAAAGGGGACATTAGGGACATCAAAAGTGGCTCCAAATTGATATGAGAGACAGACAAAAGGTAGGCCTTCATTTTTTGGTTTTCTTTTCAGACTTCATTCCCATTATTGAATTCATTTTAGAGGGTGCAATGAACTCTTTTTCATTAGGATTTTTCACACAAAAAAGGTGTCAGGAACTTCTATATATATATTTCTTATTCATGGTCATTTTCCAAATAAAGTTTTTCTGAATACAAAATTCTACCTTTCTCTAAAACACATCCAAGGTCCAAAAGTCCTACTGCTAAATTATTGTTATTCTACACTGCACTCCCAATTAAATGGACTAAGAAGGAGCTTCTTTTTAAAGAGAGCTGTTCATCTGCTGAAGATGTTTTATCTGCTCCTATTGGCAGATCTTTTCCAAGATCTAATCTCCTCTCAACTGGATTTATGTCTTTTGTTCAAATTTAAGAATCCAAATTTAAATCCACATTGGCTGAGTAGGCATTGCGTGATTACTTAGTATGATTCAGTTTCTTTGCTAACCATTTTTCACTTTTGGAAAAACTTATTTGGCAATATCTGATTTTGTTTTCTCAGCGATGAAAAGCACATGGGTAGAAATATTGGATAACAAAGGGAGATAATTTTCTCATACTCTCATAATAACAATGCTGTGAGTGCTTTTGTAATCTTCACCGCCAGTTTTTTTGTACTTTCCACTTCAGCAGTGAAGATGTCAAATGCAACGTAATGCTGAAAGAACAGCCCAATCATTTGAGGAACACAATTTGACATTGAATCAAGGTGAGAAAGACCCGAGGTGGTAAAAACACTTTTCATGCTTGCAGAGTTTTCTCAAAGCAAGACATAATAAATATTATTGAAAACCCCTTTAGGTTAACTATAGGATTAACTGAATTTAACTGCTGAGGGGGCCAATAATTGAACAGCTTGAGCTGCAGATTGTGCTGGAAAATAAATAAAGCCAAACCATCAGCTTTGTGAAACAGATACATCACAAATACTACTGTATATTCTGCATACTACCCGCATTGTGTGTATAACCCGCACCCCGACTTTAAGATTATCCTATAACCCCCACAAGGGGTCTGAACGCTCCTGGGTAAAAAAAACCTTGTATAACCCGCACCTAGACTTTTGGAAAATTGGTAAATATTACCCATACCCCTGCCCCCTCTGCCAGGAACAAAATACTCTGTGATCATGCCCTAGGTACACGAGGAAGGGTGGGATTACAGAATATGTGACAGCCAGGGCTCTGGGTGTCTTCCTGCATTGAGGGGGATTTTGAGAGCCCACATTGACACATCCCCTAAACCTTGTCAGGCAACTCTCTTGGCCCACAATAACACCACATCCCTCTACATATAATGTTTAACAAACAGAGAAGATGGAGGGTTCTCTAAAAGATAGATGTTGGAGTGAGTGTAGATCATGAGGTCAGGGCAGAGTCAATTTCGAGGAGGATTCATGCAGAAACAGTATCTTGTATTTCAGCTTGGAGTGTCCTACTGCTGAGTGTGAAGTGATTGGGATTTGTGAGAGTCCAGTTGACACTGACCCATCCCCTGCACTGAGCTGCTCTCTACTTGGAGTCCTCACTGTCTGAGCTGGTCATCATAACCCTGTGCTGTTTATTGTCACAATGAGTAATGTTGGTAATAAAAGTCTAAACAAATTTTGCAGAGATTTATAAAATAGTTTTTTTTCATTTTTCAATTCTCATTAAAAAATAAATTAAGCAAACATTTGAAAATAGACGCCTAGTTAATTTGCATGATTATTTAGCTATACATTATTAGAAAAAGTATTAATGCTATTTGACTAATAATGTCAGAAGTTTGTGTCAATTAACCTCCACGCCGCTACCCAATAACCTGTCCTTCTCAAAAAAATAGGAAAGTTAATACCTTACCTCATCCTAGACAGCTACACATGAACTAGGACAGCCGGGAGATAAAACAGTCCACCTCTCTACTGTTCTCTTTAATTAACATGCTAATCCAATTTTTGCCTTGCCTTTTTGCATTAGTGATCCATTAGTCTGCACCATTTTATTCATTGAATGATTCATTATCTTTCTTCGCAGCTTTAAACTGTCAATGCTCACACCGTTACTTAAGTTTCAGCCAAAAAATGCAATGTCCAATCAATTTTGGAAAGCACAAAACTAAGCAAGATGATTGTTATGACCCAATCATGATTGTAAGGATTTTACACCACCTGCTGTACATTCTTTCATTGATCATGACAATAGGTGTAGGTTTTTCAGAATCTGATTGTATTGTTGTATTTGGATTTGCGAAGTGAGTGACAGGGAGTAAAGTTTTACACTTCAATGCAAAATCAAATTGGTCTGCATGGTGCATCAAGAGAACGCAGGATATTAAAGCACTCTATATTCCTTGAAAGAGCAGAACATGTATGGCAATGGCAGCATTCACATTATTCATGTATTCCCGGTACAACATGGATTATCTTTCCATCACTAGTGTCTACTGTTAGAAGTGTCATAATTCAATAGTCTTGCAGCAACAGTAATTTAACACCATTGGCACTTTACATAATTCACTGTCAGGGACTCAGGACTCAGGAGACCCCTATTTAGATCTTTATATTTAAGAATGATTCATTTTATTTCTGCCATTGTGTAAATGTCTTGCCATTTTTAGTAGTACTCACATGTAGTCATGTTTAAGGCAATCACCACACATTGTGAATATTCTAGATAGTAAACTGCCATCGGGCTCCGTAATGTATTCTATGCAGTTTGTTTTAGGGAACCGGGTATTGGTTAATGAAACATTGTAAAAGCATCACAGACATTAGTAATCTTTTGTCAAATCTACACATCAACCTCTAGACCTTTGAGACAAATGAGTGTAAGTGGCTGAAGGGAGAGCATTCAAGTCAATGTGAAACCCTAGGGAACTGGTTCAACACATCCAAGGATGGTGGACATGCTAAATTTTCATTTTAGATATAAGCAGTGTTCAAAATGTACACACTATTTCAAATGAAAATGAAATAGGAATATGGAGGATTTTAACTCACCTGCCAGCTCCAATCTTTGTTTCTGCCACCCTGGATGTTAAAGCCTTACGGATTCCCAGACACTTTCACTTCATACTTAAAGCATTAGTTCAGTGTGGGCTGACTGCTTGTACACATAGCTTAATGTATGCATACAGTGTTTACCTTATGTGCTTAAAAGCAGTAAGCAACAAAATATTTCTATAAAGATGGTAGAAGTGAATGGTGGATCAAATGAATAAGCGAAAATAATGTAGAATTTCAGATGAATTTGGATATGGACTGTAAAGAAGCTACCTGAGCAGAGGCAATGTTAACTATAATGATATGATACTGTGGTCGTACTTCATTTCGCTGGGTATAAATTTTCGCTATATTCACGGAAATGAAAAATCCGCGAAATTCTTGTATGCTACAGTATGGAATAATACCCGCGAATTTTTTTTTTTTTGCCACCTCAGCTAAAAATTTACACCCGTGAATATAAGAACTTTCACAGTACCACCTAGGATGGCATGTCTAGGTGTATGCAGTGCAGTTAGTGAAGACAGCAGGCACCATGTAGAGGGAGGTAACGAGATAACGAGGACTCTTTATCTGCCACACAGACTCAGATTACATACACTTAATTATGTCATCAGCTGTTTGATCTGGGAGATCCTGAAGGATGTGTAGTAGGGCAAAGTACCCATGACTCACCCTATTAGCACTTGTATTGGTCGCTATTCTCCTAAATAGGTAAACAAATTAAAAGCATCTTGCAGGTTTTGTAGAAATCTACCCCTGTTGGAGAAATATGTGTCCAAAATTACCATTAGATAATAGAGTAGGTTCATTCTTGGTCCAATTCATCTTATCCTTGATGAAGCATCCCCCTTGGATGCCTGTATACTCCTATAGAAATAAAAAGAAATGATATCCCATGAAGACCAAAATGCAAAATATATCCCATTTTGAGGAACAATAAAGATCTCCAATACATATATTTTATTTGAATGTAGCCTGTGTACATATTAGCCTCTTGACATAATGTAAAATGATGTTGACATAGTTTAGTGCATGCACGTTAGCTATCAATGAACGTTTATTGTGACCAAAGTCAATAATGCATAAAGGGTTTAAGGCTATCTGTTGACTATCCCTACAAATCCATTCAACATATTAGCTGATAATGACCCTCGATCATCTTTTCACTTTATTCATGCACACCATCATTGTGTCCCCCTCCTCACATTCCTACCCCCTCCTTGCTATGCCATTCAGGTGATACATGATTAAGTAAGCAGCTATATAATAGAGACGCATTATTGAATAAGCAGTCATAATAAACTAGAAGTTGGCCTGGTGTGCCATGTTTAACTGCATGACATGAACAGAGTGCTGACATGCATGAAGGTTAATATACCCAGTTAGCGAGAGAGGGTCCAAGGGGGAATAGGCACAGGGGAGGAAAGAAAAAGAGGACGGTGGGGCAGAGATGTACTGAAGGGAGTTGGTATAGGGCAGTTGTGTAGGGAATCCTTTCCAAGGGACCTGAGCACGGAGGCGACTAGAAGTGATCGTGATCAAGGAACAAGCAGCTAAGGCAAGAGGAATAGTAAGGCAGGTGATGGAAGGGAAGGAGGGTTTAGACAGGGGGATTATTTGGTGGGATATTAGCTTACTGGGATGCCATAAAGCTCAATAAGATTGGGTAAACAATTCTTAGGCAATTCATTATCCCAGTTTGATTGATCATATTGATATGGAAGAGGTGAACTAGAATTTATTTCATGATGAATAGGGCACTCCCATTGACCTAACCAAGGAAGGTCCTATTTAACATCCCTATGAAAAAACCCTCCTCCATATTTCACGGCCTGTCAAATCATAAAAATTGCTGATGTTACCACTATAAAGTGAGTGATTAAGTGGAATTTTGACAAATGTCATTGATAATGACACGTACATGCCCACCTTTTTCTATGCATGTTATGATACTGCCTAGTGCAAAATTATAGTCCATTCTACCCTCAATTCGTAACTGAAGTGTCTAAGAAGGGGTAATTAACAAAAAGACTGACAATCTAATGAAGATGTTTTATTTTTTCCTGCATCTCTGATTTCTCTTTTCAAGGTGTTTTAGAAGATCTAATATTTTCCTGACTGTCATTCACTGGCTTTTGCTTTCTTTTGTTGGAATTTAAGAAACAAATTTGAATCCACATTAGCTGAGTAGGCACTGCTCAATTACTTTGTAGGATCCAGTCCCTTTGCCAACCATTTTTCACCTTAGCAAAAACTAATTTGGCAATATTGGATCTTGTTTTCTGAGGGATGAAAACTACATGGGCAGAAATATTGGATAACAAAAGGAAATAATTTCCTTAGACTTTTACAATAACAATCCGCTTTTAGAATCTGCACTGCTAGCGTTTTGTACTTTCCAGTCCAGCAGTGAAATTTCAAATACAATCAAATGCAAAGAGGGTGGCTGTGTGATTGTGGCTATTTTGTTAAATAAGAAACAACCCAAATACAGTTAGGCCTCGGTCATATGCAGAGTCAGAAGTGTTATTAAATGCTTCAAATAATCGAAATAACATGCAGCAGTCCCATATCACACTACCAAATATAGCGAAAATTTAAAGCCTACAAGCAAGAAATGTTTCCAATTTCTCCCTAGACTTTTTCCACCCGAATCAATATCCAATTACAATACTTCAAAATGATCCTCTTTCCTATGTTGGCATCCTCTTGGCATTTAATTCCATTTGATGTCTGCACTGCTAAAGTTGACGTCTTCAAAACTTTGATGAGGCAGAAACCAAGGCAGGAGCAGGATTGTTATCATTTCATTTCAGGGATATTATGTTCCTTTGTTATCCGATATCTATTTTATGTGGTTTTCATGATAAAATATATATAACCAGGATAACCCAAAATGAGATTAGAACTTCGAAAAGACCTGTAAAATGGTATTAAATATGCTGGAGCAAATGCAAATTCCTTATCACATTCAAATGCAAGTTATATTTTTTCTTTTTAGCCTATTCCTTTAAATAATTAAATATATAGGGAAAAAATAATAGAAAGTTGCAGGAGCTAGAATTACAATCTTTGTGAATGAAATATTGAATTTTGTTCCTTGCAGGAAATATTGGACTGCAAAATAAATCAACAAAAATCATATTGGATCTTCTTCTGAAATCTGTATTAGTAAGGGTTTTGAAGCAATCTGCTTTTGTTGTGAAGTTTCCCAATGCAATAAGATGCTGAATAGAAGTGTGAGAGGAGCAAGGAC
The DNA here is from genome assembly GCA_947462335.1 of Harmothoe impar. Lineage (NCBI taxonomy): Eukaryota > Metazoa > Annelida > Polychaeta > Phyllodocida > Polynoidae > Harmothoe > Harmothoe impar. The sequence goes on from OX381710.1 coordinate 9,246,868, forward strand.
AACCATATTGGGAGTATAATATTGTCAGATGAAGTAAGGTATCAAAATATTAGATCAGAAAACATTCATGAAGTTACGTGATATAATACCAGTTCAAAAAATAAAGTGGAATATTAGACTACAAAATGAATTTCCCTTCCCTCCTACAGCTTTTGAAATCTGCATCAGCAAGGCTTTGTAACTTTCTACTTTATCTGTGAGGATGTCAAATACAATTGTATGATCAAGTGATAGGAGTAGGAAAGCACGAGTGGCATAACTGCAGCATATCAAAGCAGCATGAAGATGGATATTATATTAGTTCAAAAATGTGAAGAAAATGGAGAGCAGATACACACATTTGATAAAGGCTTTGATTTTCCTTTGTAATTCATTCTAAACATATATACACAGGTGGCAGTGATATTAGTAGTATAGTATGTATCGGAACGGGACTATAGTTAAGTACTGTTTATTACTCAATCGACCTGCAGCCAATCAGAGGCCTCCCTTTTGGCGGGAAATTCAAAAGCAGCCAATGAGAGGCCTCCCTTTTGGCGGGAAATTCAAATAGGTCACGTGACCGGAAGTGACCTACTTCCGGTCACGTGACCTTTGGGCGGGAAATTCAAATAGGTCACGTGACCGGAAGTGACCTACTTAAGAGGGTCACGTGACCACCATGTTGGCGGGAAATTCAAATAGGTCACGTGACGGGAAGTGACCTACTTAAGGGGGTCACGTGACTACTAGGTTGGCTTTCAAAATAAGTCACTTGAGATTTTGATGGATAAATAAATTTAAAAAAAGAAAAAAAAAGCAAGCTGAAAAAGCTTGCTAAAAAATAATTTAAAAATACGGCTCTTTTTTTCTAGGAGGGGGGGAGAGGGGCACTCTGGGGGGCACTCTTTAAGATGCATGGGGGGGGAGGGGGGGAGGGGGGGAGGGGCAGGGTTTTTTAAGAGTGAGACTCGCTTCTCTGCCCTCTCTAAAAGAGAGGGCAGAGAGGCGAGTCTACTTACAATGAAAGGTATCATGATTGCGTTTATGATGATGTGCATCATGATGTGACTATCTTACAACCCTATGAGAAATAAGCAAGACATGGGCGTACTTACACGGGCTATTTGTAAACTAATGAATGTGACTTCTTCGTTAAAATCAGTATCTACAACTCTTTTAAGCCTAAGGCTTTTTCTTGAGTTTATTCTTTTGTTCAATTTCGGGCCCACCTCAAAAGAGGAATAGGCCCTCTGTAGCACTTGTCGCTTGCTCATCAATCAGAGCCGGGGTGTAGAAGGCCCCTGCCCTGTCGGGTACGTTCTCCCTCTGGTACGTTTTTGGTTAGTTTGGAGCTCTCAGTCGACTGTCTTATCCACCTTAAAAAAACCAGACTTTCGGTGTCTCATGATAAAACTGGTGCCTTATACTAAGTGCTGGATTACTTTCTCATTTTTTTAGTGTTCTATCCGATGCTTATTTAATTTTTGCACTGATAAAAACGGTTAGCTTGTACAAACACGCGGTCTATTTAAGTGTTAAGTGTAGAAAATGAACAGAACAGTGCACAGAAAATAGAGCTACCGACTACATTTCGCCCAGTCACTCAGCGGAGAACAAAAGAACTACTGACGTAGTGTACCCGCTATTCCGACAGTTGGCGCCACCGTTATACTTTTCCCGCGTGCGACATGAAGCCCTGGGGCGGGTACTGGCTGTTTTGGTTGTAGGTACCGAAACATAAAAAACTACAGCCAGCCCAATGTCATGGTGAGACAGCTCTCTTATTTTTACCTTGAGTAGCGTCCGTAGGGCCTATGACAAAACCTAGTCCCGTACACTGAGCAGCTTGAGGTCTGAAGGCTCATACAGAAAAATGTGTGGGTGTGTGGGTGTGTGGGTGTGTGGGTTGCTTTACGCCTTAGTTAACAGCTATGGTCATTTCAAGAGCGGTGATGGTGATCGAATCTATTGGCCCTTTTACCGAGACAAGGGTTCTTTTACATCCCACACTACATAGCAGAGAGACGTCTAGCAGCCCCTAGAGGCCCCGCAGGGGGCTCGAGAGGTGCTGTGGAGAAGAGCAGATATCCACGAGAGGCCACGCCAACAACCAAATTCTATCCTTATCCCGCGAGAAAAGGAGATAAGGGTCAAGGTTATGAACTATCAAAAAGATTTTAGAGTAAATTAAGTTATGAGATATTAATATAATGTACATATCTAGGGCCCGATATAGGGCCTCTGCAGATCCCCCTTCAGGACCCCGATCCATGAGGCCTTAGAAACGGAGCTGGGTCATGTAACCAAGGGAGATCAGCAGTTGTTGATGTCGGCGCTGCCGATAACGCTGGTAAATGACCGTTTTACTCATGTTTAGAGTCAGAATAGCTTGAGTATTACTTGAATATCGAAGAGTAGAGGTCAAATTACCCCAGACAAGGTGTTTCCATCTAGAAATTCTCGACAGTATTTCCGAAAATTGCAAATATTGGTCCCAGCCCCACGGGGCCCCATACCGAGTATTAAAAGTTTGAGATGCAACTTTCATTCATGCTGTTGACCAATCAGGGGGCTCTGTTTTTACGACCTTGACTACATAGTAAAAGTGATTGACAACGTCAGATATCACTTGACGACGTCAAATATCGATCTGATATTTGATCCCTTGATATTTGATTCAAAACCCACATCGAGTGGGATAAAGCCTTTTATCATCTTTTTGATTGTGAGGCATACACTTTTCTTACACACAACAGCTGTCATCTATCAAGGGGCTCTGGATAGGGGGTCCCCATGTCGAATGTCGATCTTAGAAAATGACCATGTCACATGACAATGTCACTTAATAATGTTCATATCCCATGTCGATTTTAAGAAATGTTCATGTCACCTGTCACTATGATTTTTTGGGCCTCATGTCACTTGTCATTAGACCTCATGTCGTTTGTCGATTATAAGAAATGGTCATGTCACCATATCGAATTTAGCGGTCCACACCCATTATCAAGTGTCAGGGCATGTTGGCTGCTTGAACACGTAGTCTGTCATCACCCTTGTTTCTGTGCCTTATCTAAACAGGCAATTAGTGGCCGCTAGCCGAGAGTACCTCCCTGGTCGCCTCTCCCGAATCTGCTAGACGTCTCACTGATAGGAGTGTGTGGGTGTGTGGGTCTGTGTGTGTCTGTTCGGTCTGTGTGTGCACGCGTCTTGCACTCTAGTCTTGCGGACCACTGTTAAGCCTGTGGTTGGAGAGCGCGACATAGCCGCTTGCTACACTCTCTAAACAGAGGTCCGCAAGACTAGGCCGGATCGCGCTCTTGCTTAAAGGTGCACCTCAACTCAGTGCGCCTTTAACAGCCGCCCCAAATAGGTGAAGTTCTTGACGCGGCACAGCGCCTCCCACCAGTAGCCAATCAGCGCGCCGAACGCCGGACACACCTCCACCGTGTGAGCCTCTAAGTAGGTCACACGAATCATACTAAGATGCTGATCTCTTCTGTCGGTTCGTCGCGGTGGCCGTGAGTGATCGCACGGTCGCCAAGATTCACTGCCTTGATTGGCAGAGGGGGGGGGCTGATTACCCCCCGTCGGATGAATTGCGGCGAAACCATAATCAATTTTTCGCTGTTTTAGATAAAAGAGATCCAGAGCTATCGGCTCGTCCAAGAATTATTTTTCTATCAGCCCGGGATCACCCTCAAATTAAGGCCTAAAGTCCAAAAACCCAAAATTTTTTCCCTATGGGATTTCAGTGTCTAAGCGTTTTTTGCAGCCCCAAGGAGCAGCTCACGGCCTCGAACCCTGTAAACGCTTTGACGCGCTTTCGTCGCCTTAGGCGACGTAGACCTACCCTATTTTTTTTTGGACCATGTTACCTGAACACGGATTATTTTTTTGTTTGGCCCAATGAGCTCACAGCTAGACTAGATACCTCATGTTTTGGATTGGAGAAATCAGCAGAGCAATAAAAAAGCGCGGTGAGGCTAGTGTGGCCCCTGTGAGTTGTAAAATTGGTGCTAAATGTGGTAACCAGGCGGATGCTGAGTTCATTGATATTGTCCGTTAATGATACTTAAGGTGGGTGTTGTCTAAAGTTTTAATTGATATTACCAATGTGGCCAATAATGACTTCACAGTTGGGGCCCTCGCCCGCAGGTCCCAGATTCAGGGTATTCTTTGTTTATTGTGTGGCCCCTAAAGAGGGGCCGACTAACTCTTTAGAGTTAGTTAGATGCTGCCACTGTGCTATGCAACAGCAGCTATTAATTACGCTTCATGTTGGGCGGCATGGATCACTTGATGGGTGATACCTCAAAGCTCAAACACGGCAGAGCCGTGTGTGGCATGCGAGGACCAGTGGGTCAGGGGTGATCCGTTGCAAACAGAATGCTGATCCGTGTGAGGTTCTGACTTTCTATAGTTTTTTATAAAGCCTTAGATATGGTGTGGTATTTTTCATCTCGCTATAGTTTAGTCGGTATTTAAGGAAACCGCCTCATTTCTATCAGAAATACACAATATTGAATTGTTTTTTATATTTTAATATATTAGAAGCGCGCTTTGTTGCCTATGTAGCTCATTATGCGTTGAAATGTTCGCGAGCATCGTAGGAATGTACAAAACCCCTATTGTGGCACCATCTGACGAAAGAGCGGAGAACTATACTAGCGCGTTTCGTTATTCACATCTTTTGACAGGGACTTGGTTGGTGGCTTTACGCCCTAATTAACAGCTGAAGCCATTTCAAGGGGGGTGATAGTGATCGAATCTATGGATACCTGAAGGTGGAAAGCACACACCCTACACTTTTACCGAGGCAATGGTGGTGCTGCTCAAAGGGTGTGGCGAGCTAGACTGGAGGATGTAATAACTAAGCAGCAGAAGGACCAAAAAGACAATCTCGTAGTAGTAGGTCTACTTAGATCTTGAGTAGCCGCCCTTGTGGTTATAATTACCTAGACTAGTTGGCTCTGCCAGCCTGGTCAAGTGAAAATTGGTAAGGAGACTATGAACTAAGCTAACATCTCATAAGTATTAGTTACCACCCCCTCACACCCGTTTAACAACGGATTCAGGGTCTAATTATGGAGACCCTAGAGTAAGATTAACAATATATCCCAATGTCTGTAGTAGACATTTACGACATGCAACTTGCCCCCTAGAAGGGATAGATCTGACCACAAGTCCGCAATATGGGACTCCCCCTCTGAGAGTATCAAGGTTTGCGTATAGTCTCTTGCAGGTTAATTTGTTATCTACCCCTTTGTCGACTTCGCCAAAATCCTGGGAGATTCACTTTAAACCTAAGGTCTACCCTTTTTATTCTTTGTTTATTGTGTGGCCCCTAAAGAGGGGCCGCGGTGTTGATTAATTACACCACATGTTAAGCAACATGAGATCAAACCTTCCTCAAAAGCGACAAGGCTCCTTGTTGGACGGGAACCCTGTGTGGCATTTGAAGACGAATGGTTGAGTGATCTGTTGCAGATGCCGTTCCGTGAGAAGTTCTGACTTTATATAGCTTTTATATCGCTTTAGATATGGTGTAGTATTTTCAATCTCACTATAGTTTAGTTGATATTTCAAAGAATCTGCCTCATTCTATCAGAAATACACAGCGTTGACATGTTTCTTATATTCAATATATTAGAAGTGTGCTTTGTTGCTTATTATAGGTCATTATGCGTTTAAAATGTTCGCGAGTATCGTGGAAATGTACAAAAACCCTATTGTGGCGTCATCTGACGAAAAGAGCGGAGAACTACACTAGAGCATGTAATGGCCAGACCAGCAGGCGGCAGCAGAGTGGTCAAAAGACAATGTCGTAGTAGTAGGTCTACTTGCATGTTGAGTAGCCACCCTTGTGGTTGTAATTACCTTGACCACAGGTCCGCAATATGGAGCTCCCCCTCTGAGAGTATCAAGGTTTGCGTATAGTCTCCTGCAGTTTAATCTGTTATCTCCTCCTTTGTCGACCTCGCCAAAATCCTGGGAGATTCACTTTAAACCTAAGTCCTACCCTTTTTTATTCTTTGTTTATTGTGTGGCCCCTAAAGAGGGGCCGCGGTGTTGATTAATTACACCACATGTTAAGCAGCATGAGATCAAACCTCCTCAAAAGCGTCAAGGCTCAAAGTCCTGTTGGACGGGAACCCTGTGTTGCTTTCGAGGACGAATGGTTGAGTGATCCTACCGATCCGTCAGAGGTTCTGACTTTATATAGCTTTTATATCGCTTTAGATATGGTGTAGTATTTTCAATCTCACTATAGTTTAGTTGATATTTCAAAGAATCTGCCTCATTCTATCAGAAATACACAACGTTGACATGTTTCTTATATTCAATATATTAGAAGTGTGCTTTGTTGCTTATTATAGGTCATTATGCGTTTAAAATGTTCGCGAGTATCGTGGAAATGTACAAAAACCCTATTGTGGCGTCATCTGACGAAAAGAGCGGAGAACTATACTAGAGCATGTAATCGCCAGACCAGCAGGCGGCGGCAGAGTGGTCAAAAGACAATCTCGTAGTAGTAGGTCTACTTGCATGTTGAGTAGCCGCCCTTGTGGTTGTAATTACCTAGCCTAGTTGACCCTGCCGGCCTGGTCAAGTGAAATTAGTAAGGAGACCACCCATTAACGTGCTCCACAGTCTTTAGACAGTTAAGACTATAGTCAAGACTGGAGAATTTGGCGAGACGCCCCTCTGGGAGGTCATAATCCTCAATGTTAGGTGTTAGCTCATTAACATCAGATACCATATTAACAACCCATTTAAATGTTCATTTTAATAGCAACTCACCCTATTCTGACAAAATCCTATTAGCAGGTAACCTCTGTGTAAACCATACTGCAAACATCTGCTACTTCCAGCGTCTGCCTCGTGACTGATAGTGTACAACAAGACGAAGTGGGCAGAGATTAGAAAAAATGAAGCTCTTTATATAGCCGAGAGAGCAGCTAATCTGGATGTTCTAAGCTTGTTTTCACCTAGAGCTCCAACCCTCTTCCAGAGAGAATCAAATCGCTTTTCACCTGAACCCTTCCACCCCTAATCCATCAGCATGAAAAGAGAATTAACGAGTGTAACGTGCGCTACATGTATATGGGATTATAGCTGGTGAAGAGATAAAGCCGAGTCACCTGTGTATACAAAGACTACAGGGGGTGATTAACGACAGGTGTGACGCGCCAGCCCGTGAACGGATTAAGCCAAAAAAAAATAAAAAGGTATGTTTCAGGTAACATGGGCAGAAAGACTGGAGTCGGTAGGTCGGATTTTTATTTTATTTTATTTTATTTTTTTAACATGAAAGTACTAGCCATCCTCCGTGGAAATTCTAAAAATGACCCAAAAAGTATAAAAATATGAAATTTTCTTCAAACTTGCTTAAAAAAAAACGTAGGGTCGACCCTGTTTTGCTAGGGTTGGTCGGGTGACCTGAAACAAACCTTTTCTTTTATTTGGCCTTATCTTTCAAGCTGACGCTTAAATTCAACTAGCCAGCCGCCGTCCACACCACTCACTGCGACAAGAGGAGGTGCTGTTGTTTTACACTTGAGTCGCTTACCACATGGTCTCTACCTCACAGACAGACACGCGCCCCCTGTAGCTTTTTTTTTTTTTTTTTTTGTATACACACGCTAATCTCATAACCCCCTTATCCGTTATACAGGTAACGAGTATTCTCTTTTAAAATAGCTGCCAGTCAGCTTAGCTCTAGAAGCAAGAAGGCGTGTATAGGTGCCTTATAAGTCGGCAGGGGGTAAATACTAGTGAAAAAGGAAGGCAGGTGTGCAGGTAGCTTTTCTAACAGACACGTGTGTGCACTAAGCTGCTTAAGTCTAAACCCTCCCGCAGTAGTCAGGTGGCATGTGAAAACTTACTTAACTGATCTCTTACATTGAGTAGAGTCTCTGTGCTGAGAGAGCCTTTTCAGCCGTTTAAGAGGATTAACTAGGACAGGGTACATAAGGAGTGAAACGCCGAATAGCGGCTACTCAGTCTCGTGCAGCACAAGCAGCAGCATCTAGCAGCGGCTTCAGCAGCAGCTGCACGTGCAGCACAAGCAGCTGGCAGCGACTTCAGCAGCACAAGCAGCACGAGCAGCACAAGCCGTAGCATTTGTCAGCAGCATCCGTGACATCGTCAGCAGCAGCCCCCATGACCTTGTCAGCAGCACAAGCAGCCAGCAGCTGCTGGCAGCTGCTTCAGCAGCTGCTGGCAGCTGCTGCACGAGCAGTAGCACAAGCAGTAGCATCTGTCAGCAGCAGCAGCAGCAGCACAAGCAGCCAGCAGCTGCTGCATGAGCAGCACAAGCAGCACAAGCAGCAGCACCGACAGCAGCAGCAGCAGCAGCAGCGGTGTGGACCACTAAAGTCGAGATGAAGCCTAGTGACATTTGACATGAAGCTTGAAAAACACAGTGACAGGTGACATGAGCAATTCTTAAAATCGACATGAGATATGAGCATAATTAAGCGACATCGACATGCGCCATGGCTATTTTTTAAGACAAACATCATATGTCATAGCCTCCTCATCCAAACCTCCACTAGTAGTGCTCTATAAGCGCAAGCTGTAAACCCTCTCCTCCCCTCGTGCACACAGGCGAATTATCAGAGTCAGCCAATGGTGTCAATACCCCTCTCATACAAGGGTCGGGCGCTGCTGGACTATAATAGATGAGTCAAGGACCGTTCTACTGAGGGTCAGGCAGGCTAAGTCGGACATTCAATGACAGGTAGGTGTTTGACAACCTTGCTTGAAAGTCTGGACAGCATTGACAGACTGGGGCATAAGGATCTCGCATGGTCAGACTTTCAAGCAAGTTTTGCTAAAGTCGCGTTATTGAATGTCCGACCTAGCCTGACCCACAGTAGAACGGTCCTTGACCCGTCTATTATAGTCCAGCAGTGCCCGACCCTTGGCTGAGAGCAGTTTAAGCGCCATTGGGTGTCTCTGATATTTGCCTCTGTGTAAGATGAGAAAAAAAAAGTCTGTTGAAAGACTATATTTCAAGCCAGAAAACTGTAATTAGCTTTCCAAGTTGTTTATTTAACAATATCTTAGCCTAGCAAGCAGCTGTCAGATGTCATCTAAGAAAAAAATGTGAGCTGTTAATAGATTCAAGAGAAATTAGTTTACAAATAGCCCGTGTAAGTACGCCCATGTCTTGCTTATTTCTCATAGGGTTGTAAGATAGTCACATCATGATGCACATCATCATAAACGCAATCATGATACCTTTCATTGTAAGTAGACTCGCCTCTCTGCCCTCTCTTTTAGAGAGGGCAGAGAAGCGAGTCTCACTCTTAAAAAACCCTGCCCCTCCCCCCCTCCCCCCCTCCCCCCCCATGCATCTTAAAGAGTGCCCCCCAGAGTGCCCCTCTCCCCCCCTCCTAGAAAAAAAGAGCCGTATTTTTAAATTATTTTTTAGCAAGCTTTTTCAGCTTGCTTTTTTTTTCTTTTTTTAAATTTATTTATCCATCAAAATCTCAAGTGACTTATTTTGAAAGCCAACCTAGTAGTCACGTGACCCCCTTAAGTAGGTCACTTCCCGTCACGTGACCTATTTGAATTTCCCGCCAACATGGTGGTCACGTGACCCTCTTAAGTAGGTCACTTCCGGTCACGTGACCTATTTGAATTTCCCGCCCAAAGGTCACGTGACCGGAAGTAGGTCACTTCCGGTCACGTGACCTATTTGAATTTCCCGCCAAAAGGGAGGCCTCTCATTGGCTGCTTTTGAATTTCCCGCCAAAAGGGAGGCCTCTGATTGGCTGCAGGTCGATTGAGTAATAAACAGTACTTAACTATAGTCCCGTTCCGATACATACTATACTACTGATATTGGCCGATTAAGTCAGGATATATTCATCTATGGGTCAAAATGTTTCTTTCCTGCCAAGTTTCATTTCTTTGTAGAACTACCCAAAGCGAACAAAGATGTTGCCAATATATTTGGCTTTCAAAGTAGTAAAGTGATTTTACGCTGTAATCATGTTGTCTTACATGAATCAGTGAAAATGTGTTGACTGTTTTGTCAGGGTTATGCAGAGCAGTACGACTGAAAAAAAACAGAGATTCTTTCTGACAGTTTAAGCTCTGTGTCTCGCACCTAGGCCTAGAGGTGGATGAGGCTTGTTGACAGTCTACCGCATCTATCACTGTTTCAACCTTCACCCACCAACCTCCCAACACTGTGATGGTCCAACTGGAATTCTCTCACTGTCTGAGCTGCTTATCTTTTTTTTAGCCATTTCTCATTCTTTTAGTTGAACACACTGTCATGGTGAGTTATATAGAGGAGTGGAAAATGATCATGAATGTGAAGGTAGAGTTTGTATAAGTGATTGGCAGAGGTCATGCGGGAATCTATTGAAATGAGATAAAATACAGAAACACTGACACTTTGATCTGCAAGCACCTTGCCCAGACGTCTGAAGGTATGACCTGGTGACAGTCCTGCACTGAGCTTCTCCCCACTGGGAGTCTCTGGATGTCTGAGCCGGTCACTGTATTCCTGTGCTGCTCATCCCTCTGCCTGTGTCCAGGATATGTTGGGAACCTAAGAGTTTTATAGCAGCATTACAGATTCAAAGTTCAAAGTTAGGGTAGTGAGCTGCCTCAGGCTCTTTTACCTTTCAGTAGGTATTTTCTGTATTCAAATCAGTTATTTTGCACAAATTATCTTGGATGAACCTAACAAGTCTCAAAGGCATTGAGAGCTCAGTACTGGTGTATTAAACAGCTTGATCTGGGAATTGTGCAGGAGGTGTGAGGGTACTGTTTAGAGACCACACTAGGACGTCCCCTTAAACCTTGTCAGGCAACTCTCTTGGCCCACACATCAATAACACCACACTCCCTCGTATATGGCTCAAACTCCTGACTTATGTTGTTTTAGGATAGAGGAAGGACAAATCAGAAAGTTCTTAATATGTTTAAACAAGTTTAGTATATTGAAAGGTATATATCTTGGCTCCTTGGAACACTTTTTGATACATTTCTAACCCTAGCGGTTCAGTTTTTATCGCCTCGTGAAGTTTATTGTCCTTTTTTCAGGTGACTCCGTGACCAAAAATCCATGATCATGAACATTTTGTTTTAAATACATCACAGCAACTAATAATTTTGTTTACAAGCTGGGCCAACATATATCTTGAAGCATACCAAGAATGGATATCCTCTGAGTAATAGTTTTTGAGATACAGCCCGATGAATTTTGAACATTTATCAGAAATATGAACATTTCAACTACATACTCTCAACTTTACCCTAGTTTCCTCAAAATGGTCCCATTATTGGTTAAATTCACTCTACAGTGTCCTGATCATGTGTACTTTAAGAAATATGAAGCATCATGATATCTGGTTAGACCAAATTTGCACAGTATAGGCCTAAAGTACCCCTATTAACCTATTTTACGTCACGGAGTCACCCGGGTGACTCCGTGACGGAAATTATTTCTTGTATAAATGAGCATAAAAATGGTGGATTTTTGCATTAGAACATTAGAGGGAGTGGGTAGGACACAGGAAAACCAGAGATAACTTAAATATATTGGGTATTAACAATTTTATGAAGGTTTAAATTTTCATCAGGGTGGCTGGTGACTCCGTGACGAATATTCCGGGTATATGGTTGGCATACAGATTTTATCATTTTAGATATAGGCAGTATTCAAAATGTCCACAGTATTTCAAATAAAAATAGGGATATTGAGGATTTTAACTCTCATGCCAGCTCTATATGTTCCTGCAACCCTGTACATTGAAGCCTTGCAGATTCCCTGACACTTTCAAGTCTTACTATAGCATCAGTAGAGTGTGGGCTTAGGGCCTGTGCGCATTCTCTAAATGTGCACAAATACAATGTTTAACTAATGAACCACAGAAGTAAGTAACATAATATTTCTACCAGGATGGTAGAAGTAATTGGAAAATAGTGCACTTGGTCTTATGTGAGAAGGCCATAGGCGGATTGCATTAACAAGATAAAATGCAAAATTTGAAATGAATTTGGATAGGGACTGTAGAGCAAGGGGCATCTGATTTCTTCTTTTATATCCCTAGGACTGTCAGTACTTTCTGAAGGTGCACTGCAATAGCGTATTGTTTCCAACGCTAACACAAAATCTTGGCTTTCAGGGGGCCCTTTTTACTATACACATTAGCAGTGCTAAGAATATATGCAGCCACATTATGGATGCTAATCTATGCAGCTAGCTTTGAACTTAACTAAAAATGCATTAGCAGAGTGATGTTATTTTTTATAATACTTGGACCCCTCAGAGAGCAAACGTTTGGAGCAGAGGCAATGTTACGAACAAAGATGTGGTACCACACACCATGGCATGTCTAGCTGTATGTACTGCAGGTAGTAAAGACAGCAGGCACCATGTAGAGGTAGATGAAGAGATAACAAGACCCCATCATCTGCCCGACAACATAAGGCTACTTGCACCTGGTCATGTCATACGTTGCTTGATCTCAATGATATTGTACCACAACAGGATGTGTAGAAGGGTAAACTATCCATGACTCATCCTATAAAGTACTTGTGTCGATCACTATTCTCACAAGTAGGTAAAAAAGACTAAAAGCATTTTGTGGGGTTTTGGAAATATTTGCGTACCTAAATGCTTGATAAAAGATATGTTAAATATTAGCCTTTTGATCCATTATTGGAAGCTACTGTTTGAAAACAGAAAACCGGGGGGAAAGCAAAGAGAACCAAACAAGTATAGTCAGTTTATTCCGGGAGTCAAAATAAGATTGCTCTATAACATGTTATGCCTATATAGCACATACTTTAGATGCTGTATAAGGTCTGATGAAGTCAATGGGCATGTGTAGAAGATGTATTAGAAGCTCTGTCAGGAGACAGCACTTGGGGGCATGAAAAGGATGTTTAGTACACTTTAGTGCTATAATTGAGTGCTGACTATGAACAGTATATCTCATACCCCCTTACATATCCCTGCAGAGGCAAACTAACACATTCAATTTGGTCTGAAACCTTGAAGGTCCTCTAAGGGGGGGGGGGTTGATTTCTGAGATCAAGGCTTGTCTAGAGCTGAACTTAGTGCAAATTTCTGTTATTCACAGTACAATGGTCTTGTGCCTGACCCTAGGCCTCTCTTCAACCTGAAAACACTTAAGGTGGGTCGCTACCTCTTGAATGTGAACACACTGCGCAGGTACCTGCGCATATAGCTTAAATGTATCAGAATGAGCTAATATTGCATAATCTGATGGATATACATGCTGAATAAGCCATGTTAAAAATTTGGGAGATTTCGAGCAAAATTGAGCATTTTATTGAACTTTGAATATTTGATGTATTTGTAGCCAATGATATTTGTTATTTTTATCAAAAGTTAGAACATTGAACCTTTTTACCATTAAATCAATATCTAGAATGATATAGATATAATTAAGTTACTTAAAGTAATCAAGGGTATAAATTGTAGCCATTTTTTACCCTGATTCTAGCCATTTTACACTTTATTTTTAGCTTTAAATGTGAGATTTAGACCGATTTTGCTATACTTTTAAACTTCAAAGGCCAAAAAAACTAAAAATATGCCCGGGACCCCCTATCAAAATCACTTTCATATGTTAGCAAATGATCTGAACTATATTCTGAGAGAGTTTAAAAAGATTCTGTTAATTTTAAATACTACTTTTAGCCAATAAGGCTACAAAATAATAGCAATTTATTCCTTTTCTTTCCCGAAACATCAAATTTTTACCCAAAATGCCATGGCATACAATGGTAAAATTATTTTGGCAGTAAGTAGAACATATAGGCATTTCACCTGTGAAGATTTACATTTCTGTGCATAATGGTTGATATTAAAAAAAATTATTGAAGTTTTCATACTTTTTTCTCATTTTTAGAGAAAAATTAAAATACTTTAATTTTTCAAAATTCTGTATCTAAAAAAGTAGGTCGGGACCCCCCATTTTTCTTTTCATTTTCCGATTCTATATGATTTAGACTGCATGTAGAAAAAAAATAGGGAGATTCTGTTAACTTTGATCAAAGGGTAGCGACCCACCTTAATTCATGTCAGTTCTAAGTGTCATGTAAGGTAATTTCATTAAACTAATTTTTAAAATATACTGTCATCTGTATTTCTGCAAATCCAATGGTAAGAAGTGGCTCTGGCAAAAATGGTTGGCATGGAAAGTATGTTATAGAGGTAATACAAATTAAGGACACACTGTAGAAGCTGAAAAAAACATAGATTTCACCTGTCACAGTAATGGGATGTATGCATTTAGAAGCAATCATTTAATGGACAGCACACATGTTAACACATCCCATGATATGTTCCATAATTCCTATCAGGTACATGGTAAACTGTAGAGACCTTTGGACTGGTGAGGGTTGTGGCCCCTAACCATGCCACCAACAAACCTCACCAGTCCAAATTAGGCAACAGTCTCGGTGCAGAGGGTAGGGTGTTTACCTGCACTGCTGTGGGCCGTGAAAACTGAGATTTCTCTGCCCTGCTTTAGTATTTTCACATTTTAACTAGGAAAGGATTGGAATATAAGATATTTTCTGACACCCCCTGAAAGCCACTTTTCTTGGCTCTAATGGTGCAAGATTTTCATAATCATTCAATTTTTAACAGTGTTTTTATAGGATCTCCATAGAGAAACTCTCCCAGCAGCAGTTGGTGCCCTGAGTTAGCTTATTTCTGGAGTCTCTGGGTTTGACATATCTTCTTAGTTCCCATTTCCGCTCTAAGTGGCATTGAAATGGGTAAATCTGATGCCTTGAGGGCATAGAGGACACTATAAGCTGTGTCTGGAACCTACCTCCTTTTTTCTACCACTATTTAAAGTGTAACTGCTATGGAAAAACATAGCTAAGGGGCTCAAATCATCATCAAATATCACTATAATCGGAATGGAGTTAGGCACATTTCAAACACCTATTATTTAGGTTTCAAAAAGTTATTACATGTTAGATTGAATTTCCAGTGGTTAAAAGCGGATTTTAGGTTACATTAGGGCATATCCCAAGCTAAATAATGGAGTCCCTGGATTTAGACAGTAACAGAATATTTACAAAGTCCATAAATAATAATATAGATCAATGGGGTTATTGTGTGATGTCATGGCTTTAATGTACTTTTGGATTTTCTATTCTATCATTATTATTAAACACACAATAGAGCATTGAAGTGCACCAAGTGGAGTTGAATAAAGGCAGGTCCCACAGCCCCTAGTGCTACAGGTAACCACCCTGCAGAGTGGGGTACTATGACCACCTTTCACTGCTGCAGCCTATTTTTTCAGAGGTTTTCCAGAAGTTTTCTAGAAATAGCTCCGACTCTAGCACACATTCTGCTTAATAGAGATGGATCTAAAGCAGCTATTAGTATGCAGTCTTTTGCATTGTGTTCGAGACATGTTTCTCTTTATAGTGATAGGTCTGACATTTTATTAGGCATATTATTTCAATTTAGGGGTAAACACCCTACAGAGGTGTAAAGTCGGAGGGAAGGCACAGGGTAGGGTTCCAGAGGGACCTTGGACTGGTACTATGGGTATAGGTCTGTTAAGTGGCATAATGGGGCGATAGATGAATAATAAGCTAAAACAGCACAGCGGTTGCATACGAGTGATGTTAGTCAACGCGTGTACGCCACAGTACCCACGAGTCCGCTTCATAAGCGGACGAGATGGGTACCATGGCGTACACAAGTTGACTAAGACTACGAGTTTGCAAACCGCTATGTATAAATATGTATAAATCTTATCACAAACTCCTTCCGACTTATCACAAACTCCTTCCGACGTCCAACTTGTCCTTTGCCGGACTCATCACGCTGATGTTTCTGAAGCTATGGCCCATTATAATCAAACTTGGGTACAGTACCTTTTGACCACTTTTAGTTTAAGTCCTAGATGGAATTGATTTAGAGGCTAGCGTATTTTTAACATGTCATACTATAACGTTTTTCAATTTTTGGACTGGGTATTAACTTAGAATTTAGTCCTTAAGTTTTGTGTAAAAGGGCCGTTTCTTCATTGATTGAAGCCAAAACTAGTAAACAGACCTTACCATACCGCAACGTTCAGCCTACGTCATGACACGCCTGTCTGTTGTCCGGTCAAAGATTAGATCTAGCTAGCCGGTTCTGATGCAAATTTCACGATTTGTCAGAAAGGGTCGGAACTAATAGTCTAGGATTAAACACCTCCATCTTGGGAAGCGTCCTGGCCTTTCCCTCGACGTAGGACCTCTGTCAATTAAGGACTGCTGGTGTGATTAAAACATTTTAATAGTCCCTTCATTTTGGTGAGATTGAGAGAGGGTTGGGGGCTTGTACGCAACGCTCACGACGTGTACGCCACGCTCACGACGTGTACGCCACGCTCACGACGTGTACGCCACGCTCACGACGTGTACGCCACGCTCAGACGTTGTACGCCACGCTCAGGGCCTGAGAGTGGCGTACCACCGTGGTTATGCCATAAATACGCCGTCGGCAGCTCCTATAGCTAAGAGATAGGGATCCTGTATGCTTAGTTGTTCTAGGTATAATAAATGTGTGTTAGGGATGGCCACACAGGGGGCTACAACAGGCCTGGGGTGCTGCACCCTGGGTGTCAGTGTGGTCAATGAGGAATGCAGAGGTGGGGGAAGTGGCCACTGTGGAGCATAAGGGGCATTAGGCTGCCTACAACTGAAGACAAAGGGGACCACCTGGGTTACCTGTTTACATGGGTCAAGGTGCCTACTTGTGGGAACATGATGGAGACAACGAAGACAACTAGGGTCTCCATTTTCATGAATCAAGTCTTCTTTTTCTAGATGTTACTTTACAGGAAACTTTATCTATTTTCTCTTGGGATTGAATATCCATGTAAAGTTTACCCTTGCTTATTCAAACGACTCAGGAGTATTTTGTTCACTTCTGATTGTCAGGGATCTGTCCTCCTATCTTGAGCTTGAGCTGGTCTATAAAAAGCGTCACAATAGTGATCCATTACTTGTGGCAGTTTTCTCCAATTATTCTCGAGGATGGACCTGTTAACTGTCGAGTGGGGAGCAGGGTTTTGTCACTTTTTTTTGAGAAATTAAAAGTTTGTTGGAATGAGCTGGTATCTCTATATTTTGCTTTCCAAATATCTTATATGCAAAAACTAAAGAGAGGGAATATTGAAATCTGTGCCTTGCAGGAAATATTATCACGAAATAAATAACTATAACCATCCTGTGCCTTATTCTGAAATCTGTTTAAGCAATGGTTTTGTAGCAATCCGTTTTTCTTATGAAGTTTTCAGATGCAATAACAATGTAAGCAGTGAGGTGAGAGGAGCAAGAACAACCATACTGGGTGCATGTCAGGGTCCAATAAGGTGAGGTATCAAATATTACGTCAGAAAACATTTATGAATTGACATGATATCCCAGTTTAAAAAACAAAGTCAATGTACATAGAGAGAGTGTAAACTGATGATTAATTTGAATTGTGATAGATCATACAAACATGTATGGCTGGCTCTGATTCTGACAATTTGAGCCGAGAAATATATGAGAGAAAGAATACTATGGTCCAGGTCAGTTATTCTCTCTGACAGTTTGAGCTGTGGGTATGACACACAGAGGCACAGAGGTGGTTGAGACTTGGTGACAGTGGAGCTCATCCTCAAGGTGCCCAGTCACCCCCAGACACTGAGCTGCTCCCCCAGGACTCCCTCCCTGTCTGAGCTGCTCATCATTGTTTAGTTATTTCTCATTATTTTGTTGGAGACTCTGTCCCAGTGAGATACATACATCAGTTAAAAATAATGAAAAATGACTCACAGTTTGTATAAGTGAGTGGAAGAGGTCATGAGGAGATTAATTTAGAAGAGATGAATTATCTTTTTCTGTCAGTTTCAGACAAACGTTATCTTAGGTACTGTACCTAGGGTGTCAATGAGGTGTATGAGAGTCCTATTGAAAATATAGAGAAGGTAGATGTCATCAGATAGGGATATGAAGGGGACATTAGGGATATTAAATGGGCTGCAAATTCAAAAGGACAGTGTAGCGTAGGATTGGATTAACAACAAACCTTTTTCTGTAAAAGGAGGACAGGCTCTGCTGGATCACATACTAACATGACATGATTAAAATCATGTTTTATTACAAACAAAGGTATTCATATCTCAATAAGGAGGAATAGATACAGAGATACATGGGTTTCTGTTGTGTTATGATCTGTCCCTCTATGAAAGTGAGTGGGGGGATCGCGAGAAGGAATAACAATATTGCAATTACATCTGTGAACAAAGATATTAGTTCTCATGGTTTTTGTTTCAGCATTCCAATTGTTTTACAATTGAGGCTTATCTTGGAGGGGCTCCCATTTCTATCTATGAACAATTGTTTTGTCTGCCTTTGACATCAACACATGCTTTATAGCCATTTGGAACAGGACACAGACTAAAGGAAATCTTCTCCATAATGGTCCATCATACATTGGCACCTGATGATATGATTGATTACTAAACATAGAGAATATTCTGATATTTTACCATGTAGATAACAGGTTGTACCCCTGACTGCACATAAGCTAATGCAGCATTCTAGCTTCTGTGCCCTTTCAAAACATTTTAAAATAATTGTCTAAGAAGAATTTATAAAACTTGCATTTTAATGTGATGAAGAACTTGTATTTGCTTCATTATATTTGGCGAGAGTAGGAAAGAGGACCATTTTGAGGTATCATAATTAGAGATTGATTTGAGTGGAATAAGACTTAGGATGAGAATTGGAAACTTTTCTTGATGACAGTTGTTCATTTTGGAAATTATTTGGTTGCATGATATGGAAATGCTGTACAGGCCCTGTGATTGAAATGAGGGCTAAGATAATCACCTTAACTCATCCTAGGTTGGGATATGAAGACAGTTGTCATGGTCTAGATTGTGCTTTTCTGTAAGTGGATGTAGAAGGTCAGATCAATGTAGGGGGGGGGGGAATGTATGCCAGAAAGTGTTTCTGACAGTTTGAGCTCTCAGTGCCCGTGTAGCACTGAGCGAGATGGAGGACAGGGGATCAGTGAGAGTCCAGTTGACACTGACACAGCCCCCGCACTGAGCTGCTCTCTACTGGGAGTCCTCACTGTCTAAGCTGGTCATCATAACCCTGTGCTGTTTATTCTCACTGTAGAAGCTGATCTATCCATCTCAAAACAGTCTGAGCTAAGGAATATAAATGCCCTAGCATTATCTATAGATGACAACTTTGCTTTCCTCATTTTTGGTTGTGTTCATTCATAACCTTTTTCATTAGCTTTTTTTTTTAAATAGTCACCTATCTGACATATTCTATCCATACATTAGTATACCTTATTGAAAGCATATTACACAGGCTTCTTTTTTTTAAGTGATGAAAACTCAATTCCCGAGAGCTCATTATGGATTAGAGAGCAGGGAGATAAAGCTAGCCCATAATTATACAGCTTTTACAGTGACTATTGCTATCCATATTTTTCCTTTACAAACTACCTGTTTGTGTTGCTGTATTTGCATTTTTGTAGTGAGTGAGCGATACAAAGAAGGAAGAGCAGTACTGCAACTCAAGCCAAATCAAAAGACTACAGACTTCCCTCAATGTTTGGTGTCATCCTAATATTTCACAAGAATATATTGTCCTCATGCCTCTTATCTTTACTTTGAGGATAATACAATGTGTCATTGACTGCAGCACTTAGCAGCACTGAGAATCGAGGAAATGCAATTGCAGAGAGCACAGACTTAGCGAAGAAAAAAGAATATGGGCAAATGAGTGTACATCTTTGAGGAAGGGGATGTTTAATGATGGTTGGATACGAGTTCCTTGTCTCCGCTATTGGTCAGGTCATTCGCGCGCGCCAAACCTCTGTTACCCGGTAAGGAGCGCCCCCTATGTTATGTATCTAGGCTGAGTGTGTACGTTGGTTACCACCTTTGTTTACGCAAGAGCGCCGCCCAGAGAGGTGGGACAGCTCGTTGCTCGCTTGCTTTGTGTCATATTTACCGTGGTTAGTTAATTAATATTTTTTTTCCTTTTTTCAATTGGCCTATATAGGGTCAATGCATATCTAATAAATAGGCAGGTTTAATCCAGCCCAAGTCCATATAATGTATTGTGCTTTATTCACTATCAAAATTACCTTTTACCAATATTGTATCGGTGGCCATATGAAGGGAACTCTGTGAAATAATGTGGATGGCCACACTGTGGGCTTCAGACTACTGACATAAATACATTCATAGTGTAAGTATGGTGTGGGTATGGTCAGGCAGGCATACATACCTGCTTTGAAACTGAATTCAATTGATAGGACCATAATCTGATAATATCTTTTCCGTGTTTTTGTGGGTGCATCATTTTCAAAGTACACTTTGCATGATTCTCCAACTGTGGAGCTTTTTACCTTTGAGATAGATGAAAGAGTGTCATTTGAGATAAAGGAGTCATTAGTTCATCCTCTTAATGCATCACCACATGTATTGTTTTTCGTGAAGTAATGCAGGTAGTATTTTAGCTTTGTCAACGTTTTATTCTGTGAACATGAGTGGGAGAACAAGAAAAGCCAGCCCAGATAAAAGACCAATTTCTTTGTTTTTAATATTAAGTGTCATCCCTTTGTTCCACAGGTAGAGTTTATCTTGCAGAGGCTCCATTTCTGCCCTTTCAGTGGGAAGACTGCTTTATGACTTGCTTCCGACTATCATAATAACTGATGAACAGCCACAACAGTGAAAAGAAAGGCGAAATGAAAATGAACGGATAAAATTTCCATCTTACGTTAGTCTGAGCAAATATTAATAACGAGAGCTATGCAGTGTAATAATACAGAGTATGTTAAATGGCCAAACTTCATGCATATAATGCCTATATTACTAAATGAGCTACTTTCATTTAGTATCAAACTTTTTTAGACAAACAAAAAGCACTACAGTCGGTTATTACAGGGACTAGCCATCTTAGAACATTTGGGTGTATAGAAGCATGCTATAAAGCATTGTCCATTGTGACATGATGATAGGCTTAGAGCAGGTGGCCTGAGCCCACCATGTCATTAGATACCCCGCCACTGGCCAGCCAAGGCTCTGCACTTTCATCCAATAACAGTATGACCGGGTCTCAACTCAGTGCTGTGAGAATTAAAAAGATGGAGAAAATAAGCCGCTTGTGAGTACTTAGATTGGAGTATTGCACTAGGTTGTTTTTGTCTAAGTGCACAGGCTGCCTTGTAGTTACACCCTTTAGGTGACTATATTGATAAGAATAAGGGAAGGCATATCCCCTTGAAACATTACCCTTGGCTCTGTGGTGATACAGATGCAGCGAACTAATATGTAAATTATATAGAGGAGTGGAAAATGATCATGAATGTCAAGGTAGAAGCTTTTTAGCTGATTGAAAGAGGTCATGTGGGAATCCATTAAAATGAGATAAAATACAGAACACTGACAGTTTGAGCTGCAAGCGCCTTACAGGGATGGTGACAGTCCTGCACTGAGCTTCTCCCCACTGGGAGTCTCTGGATGTCTGAGCCGGTCACTGCATGCCTGTGCTGGTCATATTCTCTGTTCATCCCTCTGCCTTTGTCCAGGATCTGTTGGGAACCTAAGAGTTTTATAGCAGTATTACAGATTCAAAGTAGGTCTTTTCGGTATTCAAATCAGTTATTTTGCACATATTATCTTGGATGAACCTAACAAGTCTCAAAGGCATTGAGAGCTCAGTACTGGTGAATTAAATATCTTGATCTGGGAATTGTGCAGGAGGTGTGATGGTGCTGTTCAGAGCCCACCCTGAGACGTCCCCTTAAACCTTGTCAGGCAACTCTCTTAGCCCACACATCAATAACACCAAACTCCCTTGTAAACAATTCACACACAGGGAAGATAAACATTGGTAGACACCCCACTGACAGTTTGTGGTTAGAGTGACTATAGATTGAACTATGAGCTCCGGGCAGGGTCAGGGTAGAGGGGATTTCAGGCCAAAAGTGTTGCTGACAGCTTGGAGTGTTTTAGTGCCAAGTTTGAGGTGTTGGGGTATGGTGACAGTTCAGCTGACACTAGGAAACTCCCTGCAATGAGTGGCTCTCTATTTGGACTCATTTGATCATCATAACCCTGTGCTGGACATGTTCATGATGAAGTCTGCCCTATCTCAGAATAAAATGGTAAAAGTAACAAATATCACCTAGGAATCATAAAATTGCTTGTCTGATTAGTGCAATACTGAGTAAAATGTATAACACAACCATATTCAATCAGGAGCTATAATATGCTATACATTATCCTAAAAAGTGTTCAGGCTATTAGACTTACACTTTCAGAAGTTTAGTGAGATGTGTCTATTAACCGCCTAATTGAACCAGAGAATCAATGAACAATTATATCCAATGGTCTGTCTACAAGAAGTACAACTTGCCGTTCTTAAAGAAAAAGGGGAAAGATAATACCAGACCTCATCGCTGACAGCTACACAGGGGGGAGGAGAGCTGGGAGATAAAACATCCCACCTTCCAGTTGTGGTCTTCAATTGACATGCTAATCCATTTTTTACTTGGCTTTTTGCAACGTGATCCATTTGCCTGTGCCATTTTATTTCTTGAAGGGTTCATGGACTTGTTCTGCAAGTTTTAACTGCCAAGTTTTAGTGGAGAATTACCAATCATCCCCCTCTTTCAAGTATAGTAATGTCTTGACTTTTTTACTTTAATTCTTTTACACCCCTTCACTCCCCCAAAAAAATCTACCGACCCTGCCCTATATACGGTCAATTACCAGTTGCCTATCACACTCCCCAGCAATCTGTTTAAAAGCAATGGATCACAGGACAATTAAAATAGACTTTTTTTAACAGGACCATGAGCTTAATTGTCTAGCTCTACGTTGGTTTATACTCAACATGTACAGTTTAATTACCCAACCATGCTTTCCTGACACTCTCTGAGCAGTCAATGTATCTTTTGTATTCTGTGTTTTCCACAGCTTAAATTCCTATACCTCACATTACTGTTAAATAGGATACCCATTTATGCACCCCTATATAATTCTCTAAGAATCCTAGGAGTGAGGGATATGTTGGTTACTGAATGGGCATTCGGGAAGGTAGAATAACGTTTATGATATGAATAGTTGCTGCAGAGAAGACTCTCACCAGAGGAGAATAGAATGATGGATAGAATGCCAAGTCCAAGGCCATCTTGCATGTTGCACCAGCAAAGTGCTACAACCCTAGAGATGGGAGGCACCTTTCTCAGTAAAGTGGACTAATGTAGCAGCGCCTGTGGTGTGTCATTTGTCCGATTGAGGCTGGTAATTGGTTTATATAGGGTGTAAATAGGGGATATACTCCACATCAATTAGCTTATATGTCAAAGGTTGGAGGCATGATGAATTATCCTTAATCTGCAGACTTTGCTGGAATGAAGAAATGATATTACATAAATGGGACAACATTAATGGAGTGGGAACACAAATTTGCAAGCATATCCAATGATGGTTGGCATACAGATTTTTCATTTTAGATATAGGCAGTATTCAAAAAAACTCTCATGCCAGCTCTATATGTTTCTGCAATCCTGTACATTGAAGCCTTGCAGATTCCCTGACACTTTCAAGTCTTACTATAGCATCAGTAGAGTGTGGGCTTAGGGCCTGTGCGCATTCTCTAAATGTGCACAAATACAATGTTTAACTAATGAACCACATCAGTAAGTAACATAATATTTCTACCAGGATGGTAGAAGTAATTGGAAAATAGTGCACTTGGTTTTATGTGAGAAGGCCATAGGCGGATTGCATTAACAAGATAAAATGCAAAATTTGAAATGAATTTGGATAGGGACTGTAGAGCAAGGGGCATCTGATTTCTTCTCTTATATCCCTAGGACTGTCAGTACTTTCTGAAGGTGCACTGCAATAGCGTATTGTTTCCAATGCTAACACAAAATCTTGGCTTTCAGGGGGCCCTTTTTACTATACACATTAGCAGTGCTAAGGATATATGCAGCCACATTATGGATGCTAATCTATGCAGCTAGGTTTCGAACTAAACCAAGAATGCATTAGCAGAGTGATGTTATTTTTTAGAATCCTTGGACCCCTCAGAAAGCAAACGTTTGGAGCAGAGGCAATGTTACGAACAAAGATGTGGTACCACACACCATGGCATGTCTAGCTGTATGTAGTGCAGGTAGTAAAGACAGCAGGCACCATGTAGAGGGAGATAAAGAGATAACAAGACCCCTTCATCTTCCCAAAAACATAAGGTTACTTGCGCCTGGTCATGTCATACGTTGCTTGATCTCAATGATATTGTACCACAACAGGATGTGTAGAAGGGTAAACTATCCATGACTCATCCTATGCAGTAATGGTGTCAATCACTATTCTCACAAGGAGGTAAAAAAGACATGCAGCATTTTGTGGGGTTTTGGAAATATTTTTGTACCTAAATGCTTGAGAAAAGATATGTTAAATAATAGCCTTTTGATCCATTATTTGAAGCTACTGTTAGAAAACAGAAAACCTGGTGAAAAGCAAAGAGAACAAAACAGGTATAGTCAGTTTAATCAGGCTGCTGCTTAAGATATCAAACTGGCATTTTGAAAAAAAAGTAATCTGCAAGATCAAACACTTTCGGGAGTCAAAATAAGATTGCTCTATCATTTTATGCCTATATAGCACATACTTTAGATGCTGTATAAGGTCTGATGAAGTCAATGGTCATGTGTAGAAGATGTCTTAGAAGCTCTGTCAGGAGACAGCACTTGGAGGCATGAGAAGGATGTTTAGTATATTTTAGGGCCCCTAGGGGTGGAGCCTCTTACTTTACTGCTATAATTGAGTGCTGACTATGAACAGTTTATCTCATACCCCCTTACGTATCCCTGCAGAGGCAAGCTAACACATTCAATTTGGTCTGTAACCTTGAAGGTCCTCTAAGTGGGGGTTTTGATTTCTGAGATCAAGGCTTGTCTAGAGCTGAACTTAGTGCACATTTCTGTTATTCACAGTACAATGGTCTTGTGCATGACCCTGGGCATTTCTTCAACTAGAAAACATTTAATCCATGTCAGTTCTTAGTGTCATGTTAGGTAATTTCATTAAACTGATTATTAAAATATACTGTCATCTGTAATTCTGTGAATCCAATAGTAGGAAGTGGCTCTGGTAAAAATGGTTGGCATGGAAAGCTTTGTACAGAGGTAATCCAAATTAAGGATACACTGTGGAAGCTAGAAAAAACATAGATTTTACCTGTCACAGAAATGGGATGTATGCATTTAGATGCAATCATCTAATGGACAACACACATGTTAACACATCCCATGATAAGTTCTATAATTCCTCTCAGGTACATGGCAGACAACCCTCACCAGTCCAAAACAGTCTAGGTGCAGAGGGGTCAAGTCGGAGGGAAGGCACAGGGTAGGGTTCCAGAGGGACCTTGGACTAGTTCTATGGGTATAGGTCCGTTAGGTGGCATAATGGGGCCAAAGATGAATAAATATGAGTCAGGGAAGGCCACACAGGGGCTACAATAGGCATGGGGTGTTGTACCCTGGGTGTCAATGTGGTCAATGAGGGATGTAGAGGTGAGGGAAGTGGTCACTGTGGGGCATAAGGGGCATTAAGCTGCCGACAACTGAAGACAAAGGGGACCACCTGGGTTACCTGTTTACATGGGTCAAGGTGCCTACTTTTGGGAACATGATGGAGACAAAGAAGACAACTAGGGTCTCCATTTTCATGAATTAAGTCTTCTTTTACTACATGTTACTTTACAGGGAACTCTATCTATTTTCTCTTAGGATTGAATATCCACGTAGAGTTTGCCCTTGCTTATTCAAACGACTCAGGAGTTTTTTGTTCATCTCTGATTGTCAGGGAGCTGTCCTCTTGAGCTTGAGCTGGTGTATTAAAAGCGTTACAATAGTGATTCATTACTTGTGGCAGTATTCCCCAATTATTCTCGAGGATGGACCTGTAAAATGTCCAGTGGGGAACAGGGTTTTATCACTTTTGTGAGAAATTAAAAGTTTGTTGGAATGAGCTGATATCTCTTTATTTTGCTTTCCAAATATTTTATATGCAAATACTAAAGGGAGGGGATATTGAAATCTGTGCCTTGCGGGAAATATTATCACAAAAGAAATAACTATAACCATCCTGTGCCTTATTCTGAAATCCGTTTTAGCAATGGTTTTGTAGCAATCCGTTTTTGTTATGAAGTTCTCAGATGCAATAATAATGTAAGCAGTAAGGTGGGAGGCGCAAGAACGACCATATTGTGTGCATGTCATGGTCCAATGAAGTGAGGTATCAAATGTTACTTCAGAAAACATTTATGAATTGACATGATATCCCAGTTCAAATAATAAAGTGGATGTATAGAGAGAGTGTAAATGTTTTGTTACTGATGATTAATTTGAAATATGATAGATCATACAAACATGTATGGCTGGCTCTGATTCTGACCATTTGAGCCGAGAAATATATGAGAGAAAGAATACTGTGGTCCAGGTAAGTAATGCTTTTTGACAGTTTGAGCTGTGGGTATCACACAGAGGCACAGAGGTGGTTGAGACCTGGTGACAGTGGAGCTCATCCTCAAGGTGCCAAGTCACCCCCAGACGCTGAGCTGCCTCCCCAGGACTCCCTCACTGACTGAGCTGCTCATCATTGTTTAGTTATTCCTAATGATGTTGTTGGAGACTCTGTCCCAGTGATATATATACATCAGTTAAAAATAATAAAGAATGACTCACAGTTTGTATAAGTGAGTGAAAGGGGTCATAAGGAGATTAATTTAGAAGAGGTGAATTATCTTTTTCTGTCAGTTTCAGACAAACTATATCTTAATTACTGTACCTAGGGTGTCAATGAGGTGTATGAGAGTCCTATTGAAAATATAGAGAAGGTCAATGTCATCAGATAGGGATATGAAGGGGACATTAGGGATACTAAATCGGCTGCAAATTCAAAAGGACAGTGTAAAGTAGGATTGGATTAACAACAAACCTCTTTCTGTAAAAGGAGGACAGGCTCTGCTGGATCACATTCTAACATGACACGATTTAAATCCTGTTTTATTACAAACAAAGGTATTCATATCTCAATAAGGAGGAATAGATACAGAGATACATGGGTTTCTGCTGCGTTGTGAATTGTCCCTCTATGAAAGTAAGAGCGGGGATCTCGAGAAGGAATAACAATATTGCAATTACATCTGTGAACAAAGATATTAGTTCTCATGGTTTTTGTATCAGCATTCCACTTGTTTTACAATTGAAGCTTATCCCATTTCTATTTTTCAAGGAGATGAACAATTGTTTTGTCTGTCTGTGACATCAACACATGCCTTGTAGCCTTTTGGGACAGGACACAGACTATAGGATATTTTCTCCATAATGGTCCATCATACATTGGCATCTAATAAAAAATGCTTGCCACTAAATGGGGACCTTCAACCGAATAGTGTACTAAAGAGATATGATTGATTACTAAACATACAGAATATTCTGATATTTTACCATATTTTAAAAGGTTGTACCTCTGACGGCACATTAGCTAATGCAGCTTCCTAGCTACTGTTCCCTTTCAAAACATTTTAAAGTAATTGTCTAAGAAGAATTTATTAAACTTGCATTTCAATGTGATGAAGAACTTGTATTTGCTTCATTATATTTGGCCAGAGTAGGAAAGAGGATCATTTTGAGGTATCATAATAAGAGATTGATTTGAGTGGAATAAGATTTAGGATGAACATTGGAAAAACTTTCTTGATGACAGTTGTTCATTTTGGAAATTATTTGGTCGCATGATATGGAAATACTGTACAGGCCCTGTGATGGAAAGGAGGGCTAAAATAATCACCTTAACTCAGCCTAGGTTGGGATATGAAGACAGTTGTTGTGGTCTAGGTTGTGCTTTTCTGTGAGTGGATGTAGGAGGTCAGATCAATGTAGGGGGGGATGTATGCCAGAAAGTGTTTCTGACAATTTGAGCTCTCAGTGCCTGTGTAGCACTGAGCTAGATGGAGGACAGGGGATCAGTGAGAGTCCAGTTGACACTGACACAGCCCTGCATTGAGCTGCTCTCTACTGGGAGTTCTCACTTTCTAAGCTGGTCATCATAACCCTGTGCTGTTTATTCTCACTGTAGAAGCTGATCAATCCATCTCAGAACAGTCTGAGCTAAGGAATATAATATATATATTCTTTCCATACATTCCATACCTTATTGAAAGCATATTACACAGGCTTCTTTTTTTTAAGTGATGAAAACTCAATTCCCGAGAGCTCATTATGGATTAGAGAGCAGGGAGATAAAACTTCCGACCTTGTCAGCTGTGATCTCCCATTGACACGCTAATTCCATTCTTTTCCTTGCCCTTTGCAAAGTGATCCATTAGTCTGTGCCCTTTTATTGAGTGGATGATTTATGGCATTGCTCAGCTGCTTTCAACTGTCAACACTCACTTTCACTCAAGCATTAGTCAAACATTTGATAAAAGTAGGGCAAAACAAAAACTAAGCAGGTGGAAAGTTATAAACAAATCATTGTCCTTTTGATTTTACACTAGCCCATAATTATACAGCTAAAGAGTCTTACAGTGACTATTGTTATCCATATTTTTGCCTATACAAACTACCTGATTGTGTTGCTATATTTGCATTTTTGCAGTGAGTGAGGGATACAAAGAAGGAAGAGCAGCACTGCAACTCAAGCTAGGTCAAAAGTTTATAGACTTTCTTTAAGTGTTTGGTGTCATCCCAATATTTCACTAGAATATATTGTCCTTATGCCTCTTATCTTTACTTTGAGGATAATAAAATGTGTCATTGACTGAAGCACTTAGCAGCACTGAAAATCGAGGAAATGCAATTGCAGAGAGCAAAGACTTAACAAAGAAAAAAGACTATGGGCAAATGAGTTTACATCTTTGAGGAAGGGGAGGTTTAATGATATTGTATCGGTGGCCAATGAAGGGATCTATGTGAAATAATGTGGATGGCCACCCTGGGGGATGCAGAGTGCTGGCATGAATACATTTATAGTGTAAGTATGGTGTGGGTATGGTTAGGCAGGCATACATACCTGCTTTGGAACTACATTCAATTGATAGCACAATAATCTGATATTATCTTTTCTATGTTTTTGTGGGTGCATCATTTTCAAAGTACACTTTGAATGATTCTCCAACTGTGGAGATTTTTACATTTGAGATAGATGAAAGAGTGTAATTTGAGATGAAAGTGGGTCATTAGTTTATCCTCTTAATGCATCACCCCATGTATTGTTTTTCGTGAAGTAATGCAGGTAGTATTTTAGCTGTGTCAACGTTTTATTCTGTGAACATGAGTGGGAGAACAAGAAAAGCCAGCCCAGATAAAAGACAAATTTCTTTGTTTTTAATATTAAGTGTCATCCCTTTGTTCCACATGTGAAGTTTATCTTGCAGAGGCCCCATTTCTGCCCTTTCAGTGGGAAGATTGCTTTATAACTTGCTTCCGACTATCATAATAACTGATGAACAGCCACAACAGTGAAAAGAAAGGGAAAATGGAAATAAATGGATGAAATTTCCATCTTATATTAGTCTGAGCAAATATTAATAACTAGAGTTATACAGAGTATGTTGAATGGCCATACTTGTGACACATGTACAGAATGAATTCTGTGTAATGCACAATTACATGTTCTACCAAAACATGCAATACTTGGTCAGGTATTGTGTTGAGGAACAATTGGTCCAATTATACATCCACATATCATACGGCCACAGTATCATCAGTTCTCTGCAACTCAAGGTTCTACCCTGTCAAGTAAAAGTCAACCTCATGAATATAATGCCTACATTACTAAATGAGTTACTTTCATTTAGTATCAACCTTTTTAAGACAAACAAAAGGCACCACAGTCTGTTATTACAGGGACTACCCACCTAAGAAGAGTAGGGTGTATAGAAGCATGCTATGAAGCCTTGTAAATGAAATGGCATGATGATAGGCCAAGAGAAGGGGGTCTGGACCTACCATATCATTATATACCCCCTCTGGCCAGCCCAGCCTCTGCACTTCCATCCAATAACATTACGACCTGGTCCCAATCCAAGGACGTGAGAACTAATAAAAAGAAGAAAATGAGTCAGTGGAATATCGGGATGTGAGAACTGGGTTGTCTTGGTTTAAGTGCACAGGCTGCCTTGGAGTTAAACCATTCAAGTGATGATATTGATGAGATTAAGTGAAGTTATATGTACTTGAAACATTACATTTGGCTCTGTAGCTATACAGATGAAGTGAACTGATGTATAATTCTAGTCTATGCTGGAGATGCTTAGGTGCAAGGTCTGGAAGTGCGTTGCTGAGGCTGATTGACTGGCAATTTCATGTAGAAAACAAAAATGCCTTGAGCTGTAAACTCACAGAGGGTTCGTTCCTTAAATACCAATGATTGATCAATTGTTTGATTTTACTGTCCTATTTGACATTATTAGAGAATTCATAGTTAATCAATTTTGATCTTGGTAAAATCTAAAAAAATTGGTACAATCCAAATATAAAACCCAGAGTCTGATAGAAACCTCCTGCCAAATCTCGCTCCTTTCCACTATGTGCGTATCAGAAACCGCTGTTATTGAATATCTGTAGACAGGCAGTTTCACTATAGCACCTTAGGTAGGCCAGGAAATTGAAGCTGTTCCAGCTGGAGGGACAATAACAA
The DNA here is from genome assembly GCA_947462335.1 of Harmothoe impar. Lineage (NCBI taxonomy): Eukaryota > Metazoa > Annelida > Polychaeta > Phyllodocida > Polynoidae > Harmothoe > Harmothoe impar. The sequence continues at coordinate 9,277,614 of OX381710.1, forward strand.
TTGATATTGGTGAGAATAGGGAATAGGGACCATGTGCGAGCCAGCGGTATTGATTGGGTATAAGCTATTGTAGAGCGGCTCTGATTGGATTTGGTGCCAAGGGTGAGGATGGGTAGGCAGAACAAAATTCTGAATGTGGATAATCTCAGATATCTTCGATCAGAGCTATCATGTGGCCAAAACTCATGCCTACCCAAGTCTGCAATGCTGGCCATCTAATTTGCAGGGAGAATCTTTTGAACGCTCATGCGTTTGAACAAACTCAGAGGAATCAAGCACGTTCTCAATTAAGTAGTGTGTCCCCTAAAAATACCCTGAGGTTCTACAGGCATGTCCAATGGGGAATTAGCTTTGTGTGTACAGGTACAAGAAGGCTAATGAGTTACACAGCTATAATTCCCACAGGATAATCACATGGTGAAGGTAGTAGAGACAGGCTTCTACACAAAGAATATCAGAGACTGGGATAACTCACTCCATAGGTTCCCTTACTATAGCCCTTCCTCCCCCGCTCGCCCAATTAAAGTAGCCACCTTCTGTGGTCAGTATTGACTTTTAAGATATTTTTTTTAATGATTATTATATATGGATCTGTTTTGACTTATCATGACACCGAATGAAAAAGAAGGGACCGTCTAGACCAAAACCTCTTGCTGAATCATGATGTTATGGTCTTGATTCTTAAAAACTGGCTGAAATCACTCAAAAAAATGAGGGTTGATGATGCAAAGAATTAAAATGATTTACAAATTCATATTGCTGCACATGTGAGAGTGAAGGGGTAAATCACAAAATTTTACTCATAATTAAATTGCTGATGTGTAAGATGCTGTTGACAGTGGCAAAATGAAAGGTGTGACTAAGAGCCTCTAGCGGCAGCCCTACTTACTACTTATCACTCTCTGCCTACTCTAGGCACCGCTTAAGTGGGTACCTTTTAAACAGTTCATTTTCACTTCTGATTGGTTGACATATGGGGACCTTTTGTAACAGTCCATCAGCATGCGGCGAGCTACCCAGACTCTCAAGGCAATCCACCAAATTGCAGCAGGGTGATATTACCATGGAGGAACTGAGTGAAAGGCGGGTTTCCAGCAACCAACAGAATAGTTTGTATGCTAAAAATAAACCATTTCCCTTTTTTTCAATATTTCTAACTAGACTGTATTTAGTTCTGTCACTTGTCCTTCACACATGCTCTCTGCCCTGGAGTATTCATTACATTTTCTAGTTTACATTAAAAGAGATAAGCAGAAAACAGTTTCATGAAAATGTTGAATAATGGTTTATTTTGTGAATGTTACTTTTTCGGGGGAATCTACAAGATATTGGCTAAATAAAACACTAAGTTGGGTGCGTAGGTAACTCTATTGCTTATTTGTATGACCAAAATGGATAGGATCACATGATCTTTGTAATAACACAAGCAGAAATATTGGATTACAAAAGTAATTTCCCTTCACTCCTACAGTTTTTGATATCTGCATCAGCAAGGCTTTGTAGCTGTCCACTTTATCTGTAAGGATCTCAAATAAAATTATATGATCAGAAGATAGGAGTAGGAAAGCCAGAGAAGCATTATAACTGCAGCATAATAAAGATGTATGAAGTAGGATATTATATTAGTTCAAAAATGTTAAGTAGATGTAGAGCAGATATGCAAATTTGATGGATACTTTGATTTTCTCTAGCGAATACATAAGTATACAGCTTACAGTGATAATGTCAAGATATATACAGTTAAATTTTACATGGGAAAAAATGCATTTTCCTAATTTTTCAAGTTTCTCCATTTTTTTTGTTTCATATTAACCAACCAGAGTGAACACATGTATTGCCAATATGTTTTGCTTTCAAAGTAGTGAAGTAATTTAAAGCTGTAATCACATTATCTTCTTTTCCCTTACTCTGCATGAGGCAGTGGGTGAAAATGATTTCTCCTCTTCAACTGTTTTGGCCAGGGTTAATTCAGAATAGTTTTTGGTTGGGGTTTGATCAGTACAGTACTACTGATAAAACACTTTCTGACAGTTTGAGCTCTGTGTCTCACACCAGAGGTGTATGAGGCTTGTTGACAGTCTAGCTTATCAGTCCCTGTTTTAACCCTCCCACCACCAGAATTCTCAAAGTTTTGCCAACTATTTGAAAGAATATGAAAACCTAAAAGCAAAATCAGATGTTGGCATGAGGTATTTTGCTAAACACAAATGGAATGTAAGATGGGACAGAGGATGTCATAAGCTTTAATATGAAACCAAACATTGGGTGCTACTATTGTATTCAATTCTGAGTACGAGCTGCTAGTGAGAGGGTTAACCTTCACCCACCAACTTCCCAACACTAAGCTGCTTCAACTGGAATTTCCTCACTGTCTGAGCTGCTTATCATATATTGGCCATTCTTTTTTTGGTCATGCTGTCTCCGTGAATGAGTCGAAAATGATAATGAATGTCAAGGTAGAGTTTGTATAAGTGATTGGCAGAGGTCACACAGGAATGATTTAAAAGAGATAAAATACAGAAACACTGACAGTTTGAGCTGCAAGCGCCTTACAGGGATGTCTGAAGGTAGGGCCTGGTGACAGTCCTGCACTGAGCTTCTCCCCTCTGGGAGTCTCTGAAAGTCTGAGCTGGTCACTGCATCCCTCTGCTGTTCATCCCTCTGCCTTTGTCCAGGATCTGTCTAGAACCTAAGAGTTTTATAGCAGCATTACAAATTAAAGTTCAAAGTCGGGATAGGGAGCTGCCTCAGGCTCCTTCACCTTTCAGAAGGTCTGTATTCATTCATTTTAATTTTGCATGAATTATTTTGGATGAACTTAACCTATCTCAAAGGCATTGAGGGCTTAATACTGGTGAACTTATGGCCAGGGCTCCTCAGGATCAGTATGGGTATTTTGTTAATTTCAAAGAGACTAGGAATGATGGTAGGTAGAAGCTCTTGCTCAAGGGAAGGCAGCATGCAGATGGACATGAGGGGACAAAGCTATTATTCGTCTGGCTAGTGGCCATATAACAGGCCATACATGAATAATTGTGTGTTAGTGATGACCACACAGGGGGCTACAATAGGCTGCAGTACTGAGCCCAGGGTGTCAATGAGGTGTGTGTGAGGCCCATGAAATATGAACAGAGGGTCAAAGTGGTCACAGTGGGATATAAAGGGGACATTTGGGATATCACAGGGGCTGCAATTGGATACAGGAGAGAGACAATAGGAAGGCCTCTAGGTTTTGGAAATTTTATACAGGTGTTAGATTTTTTTTTTGTTTTCTGTCTGCAGAATTGCATCTAGAAGTGACAAACAGGGTGTATCTTGCATATAGAGTAACAGCCGGTGAAAATGGTTTTTTTCCTCTTCTCACATAAGGGAAGGGGGTAATGTAGCTTTGTGTACCCTAAACTGGCAAATGAGCTGTATAATCAAAACCGAGAAGTTTTCCATGAATTTGTTCTGATGTAGGCAGTTCTGGATGTTTATATTGTAACTCTCAATGATGGATAGACATATGAATGGATATCTGCCGTATTTAAATCTGTTACTTCATCAGCTGGATTGCAAAGGAAAGCAATTGCCTCAAACCCTCACAGTGACAATGCTGTGGCTGTATTTGAAATTTGCATATAATGTCTGTTTGTTGCCAGAAAGATAGCAGGATCAGTTTGCGAAACCCATTTGAAAATTCACCCAGATTGAATGAGACTCGGAATACCAAATATATGTTGCAGGCTTGTAATAATTGAAGAGGAAAACTGCTTTAGGATCAACGGGAAAAAAATTCCTTTCAATACGCCAGCTTGAGCTGCAAATTGTGCAGGGATTTAGATTAGGTCAAACCAAAAGCCTGGCATCACAGATATATCACAGAGACTATTTGTGACAGTCTGAGCTCTGGGGTCTTCATGCCATGAGGGGGCTGTTCAGAAACACAGGGAGGGCAAATATGAGTAGAGGCCTCTCTCACAGATTAAGGTTGAAGTGACTGTAGATCGACCTATGAGGCCAGGGTAGAGGGGATTTCAGTCTGAAGTGCTTGGTGAGTCTTTCTGCCAAGGCCATCCGAATGAAAGTGAGAGTTTACTGTCCACAGCCTGCACGCCTACAGAGGGGCCGCATGAAAAGTTCATTATTAATGTAAATTTTCATTATTTTTAATTTTTTTTAAAATTTGGACAAAAGCGTACAATATTCCAAAAAATTATGCCCCAGAAAACGTCAGCCTTTTAGGGAAATCACTAATAATGCATGATGAAAAAAGGCTGCATCCTTTTTCAAAAGTTGCGGACGGTGAACTCTTACTTTCATTCGGATGGCCTCAGTGTGGCTCTCTACTAGGACTGCCCTAGTCATCATTACCCTCTGTCATTCATTTCCATAATGAAGTCTGCCCTATCGATCTCAAAATAGATTGGTAAAAGAAATAACATCACTGTCATAAAATTGCTTTTCTTATTTGTACAATACTCAAACAAACAACCAAACATTTGAAATCAGGAGCCTAGGGAATTTGTTTGTTTATTGAATCTTTGTTTTGTCATACACTATTAAAAACCCAAAGTGTTCAGGCTATTGGACTAATAATTTCAGAAGCTTGCTGAGATGTGTTAATCAACCACCTCATTGTACCAGAGAATCAAGGAACAATTATATGCAAAGGTAGGTCCATAAGAATCACAACTTGCCCTTCTCAAAAAAAGAGCAAAGGTAATACCAGACCTCATCGCCGAAAGCTACACAGAGCCTAGGAGAGACAGGAGATAAAACATCCCACCTTTCAGTTCTGGTCTTCAACTGACGTGGCGTTTTGCAAAATGATCCATTTGCCTTTGCCTTTTCATTTATTGAATGGTTCCTGGCTTTTATCCTCAAGTTTTAACTATCAACGCTCACATTCAGTGTCACTCAATTTTTATTGAAGAATTTCAATGTCTGATAATTGTTAAAAAGGCACAAAACGAAGCAAGATGATTGTTATGGCGCGATCATGATTTGAGAATTTTAAACCACCTGATGTCATCCTACAGTACAGTTTTTCATTGATCAAAGAATTTTTATAATCTGTATCTGATCATCGTATTTGTATTTGTGAATTGATTTGTGGGATACAAAGAACAAAGGCAGTACTGCAATGCAAGACAAGTCAGAAGATTGAAGCATTTGTTTTTAGTCTTTAGTGCCATCCCTTTGTTTCGCAAGAGAGATTTATTGCCGAAATACTTTGAGGACAGGGAGTTGCCTCATTAACTGCCTTTGACAACAATGAAAAGCGATCAAAGGCCATATGCTGATGGCACAGAGATTGTTTTACCCAAAGCCAAATAAGAAACAAGAAGATAAAATTTACATGTGAGAGGCGACCTTGTGTGCTCAGCATTTACTAGGTAAGGATAAGGGGTGAAAATAAGGGACCATCTAGACCTAAAGGTCCTGTTGAATCCAAATATTGCTGTCTTTAAATTGGTCATGAAGTATGACAAGAAATCCTCAACCGCTTGAGGATGCAGAGTATTAAATCGTGTACAAAATCATTTTGCAACATTATCTAAATATAACCTGTCAATCAAAAATAGTCAATCAATACCTATTCAAAGGTCCACATATACCTCAATTTGACTCGTCATGTGTAACCTATCAATCAAAGTTAGTACCTCAATCGACATATTTAAAGGTCGACATATCCCTCAATGTGACAGGCACTCTTCATGTCTATTAGTCTACCTATCCTGGGCTGGAACAGAACTGATGAAGGATATGCTATTGATATGTATACACACATACAAGGGTAATTACTGGTTTAACCAAGATATGCTTGAGCCGTACACACCAATCTATGATTTTCAGGTATTTTTTGCTGCAGAATGCTATAGACAGAAAACCCCACCTTGACATTAAAACCTTTTTACTTTTATCTGATTCAAGACACATTGAGCTATCAAAAAAAGCTAAAAGCGCATTCGTCCAAAGACAACAAACATATTGCCAATATGTTGGCTTTCAAAGTAATAAAGTGACTTCACATAGTATTTACATTTTCCCCATATTCAGCATAAATTGGTGGATAAACCTGATTTTTTACTGCTTTGGTCAGGGTTAATTCAAAACAGATAAAAATACAGAAATACTTTCTGACAGTTTGAGCCCTTGTTGTCACACCTAGGCTTAAAGGTGGGTGAGGCATGTTGACAGTCTAGCTCATTCTTCCCTGTGTTGACCCTCAACCACGCGCCTCCTATCAGTAAGCTGTTCCAACTGGAATGCCCTCACTGTGTGAGGGAATTATCATATATTGCCTATTCCTCATTCTGTTTGTCGGACATGCTGTCTGTGTGAAGTAAACACCATGGTGGAAAGTTGTTGTGAATGCAAGGGTAAAGTTTGTATAAGTGATTGACCAAGGTCATGCGGGAATCTATTAAAAAAAGATAAACCACAGAGACGCTGACAGTTTGAGCAGTGAGCGCTTTACTGGGATGTCTTACGGTAGGGCCTGGTGACAGTCCTGCACAGAGCCACCCCCCACTGGGAGTCTCTGAATGTCTGAGCTGGGCATCCCTGTGCTGTTTATCTTCTCTCCTCTCCTAGTGTCCTGGATGTGTTAGGAAGCATTAAAAACGTATATCTGAGTGTGAATAATGAGCCCTTGACCCTTAAGCTTTAAGGAAGTATTTTCTGTATTCAAATAGTTAACCCTTTAAGGCCAGGTAGTGCTAAAAGATGACATCGTTGTGATGATGCACCAATATTCCCCCGGTAAGTAACTCCCTGGTGCTGCATTGGTACATTATGTTGACTTGAGTGTCTCAACACCATAGTGTCGTTAAGATGCTTGAATGCAGCAGTGGTGAGTTACTGGCCATGGTTGCATTCATGTATCAGGACGACCAAGGGCTTGATGCATTAAGGTATCATATTATTGATAAAGAGTTAATTTGGCTCCAAGGGATTGAGAGCTTAATGAATATCAAAGGGATTGAGAGGTTAGTGAACTTAAGGGGGGTCGTTGGGATGGTCTGAAAGTAGCTAAAGCTTCCCTAGATGCATACCATAAGATCAAAACAACACGTTCTTTGCTAAAATGCAAAGATAGTATGGTGATCCCGGGCTTGTTTGTGAGGTAATCAACATTGAAGTTTCAAAAGTCTGCAATAGACTTATACAAAGTTTTGTGACAGATATGAATAAAATAACTGTAGGGACACTAATATTATTACGATAGTCGAACGCCTACAAGGTAGTTCGGGCGGCCAGAGCCAGGGGGCACCCCTATCGGAGGCGGACAGTATATAAGCTGTCCTCACCCCCTTGCTCTGGGAGACCTTCTCAGGTCTCTGACTGTATTACATTGAAAGATATCGAAAGCCGCATATACATATTGATCGAACCTCATATACATCAAGGACTAGCATTATTGTACAGGAGAACGATAAATAAACCCTGTTTTCTTGCATCTCTACATGAAAACTGCAGTTCGAGTCCTTATTTAATCGAATTACATATAGACGAACTCTACACTGGTGCCGTGACCAGGATTTTCATGAAAGAGATAGCGGACTGACCCTGGCGGAGGCTCAGTCAAGAAAGGGGGGGGATGAAGGATCCGGAACCGAACTGGAGGATGGGGAGCTGGATCTCACAGTGGCCCAAATAAACGAAGTCTGGAATGTGGCATCTCGGATGCACACCCCGGACAAGAAAGGATCTCGAAAGAGGAGTTTGGTTTTTCCAACTCCAGGAGAATTCACTCCATTAAGAACGATTCCGAATACCAATCCGTTCAGAGGGAACCCATGGGCGGACGCGCTTCCCTCCGAACCAAACCTCGGACATATGGAAAAAGATCTGTCCAGGCGAGGCCGACAGATCCCTGATTATGATGCCTACTGCGAGAAATTGAAAGCAGAGGAAGAGGAAATGAGGGATCGGTATACGGCCATGAATGAGGATCTGATCCGTCTGGCAGACGAAAAAGCTAGGGTAATCGCCCAGAACCAGAAAGAAGCAGAGGAATTGAAGGAGGTGAAAGCCAGAATACAGGCCGACAGAAAATATATCAGTGAACAGTTGGCACTCGAAACTTCTCAGTTGGCCAAGGTTCAACAGAAGGTGAAATGTGTCCAGCACAATCTGACAGAAGAACAGACGCTACTCCAGAAAGACAGAGAGGAGGCTCGTAGAAGTCTTGATCTTCCGGACACCTACGAAAGCGAGATCGAGCGACAGTCCCAGAGGGTAAAGAAAATCAAGGCGGACTATTCGAAAGAAGAAAAGTCCGGCCAGGCATTGAGGGAACAGTTCGAGCAAGAACGAGAGGCCTTGAAACAGGCCCGAAGTGAAATGAAAGCGGACCTCGAGGTTATTCAGAAAAAGAAAGAAGAGATGAATGACACCTATCTGGCCCACCAGAGTCAGATGGAGGAGATCCGCAAAGCGGAAGAGGTTCGTAACAAAGAACCAATGAATGAGGGAGGCCGGCTACCAAAGCATGTCGCGTCCACCCCTAGTCCGATCTTGACCACCGTGGAGCCAATCGAAACACGGGGGTAGTTGCGGACGGTAAGTACGAACAAACCCACGGGAGGACTGCCCCGAATGACGCTGACCGTAAAGTAACGTATGGGGGAACGGAGGAGAAAGAGATCTCTGGTACCCATGATGTTACGAGTGAGGCCCCACCCAAAAGAATGAATCATAGCTACGGCTCTCTGCATCCCTTCGCGGATGATACGCTGGCAGGACATAACTATACGGTACCACCCCCACCGATATATAATATAACCTACCAGTACCGGGCACCCTTTCCCGGAGCCGGCTCGAACAAAGGACGTCAGTCCTATAATGAGGGAGGTGGATCAATTCCAAGCGGGGGAGCCGGCGGTGTTCCTAACCCAGGGTCTAACCCCGGAAGAGGAATGGGGACTGTGCCGGACCCCGGTTCATATGGAGGCTACCCCTCTAGTCCTGATCGAACACAGCCCAATCCAAGGGGAGGGATACCAAAACCGGTCCCTGCCCCACGTAGACTGACAAAACGATCATCAATGGGCCCGAGGGTCGCTGCGATAGTGAAATCCGATCCTTGTATACAAGGGATGGGGATAGACTGTTGTAGTCGAACCAGGGAGGATGAGTCTGAAATTATGGAATGGAGCCGGAGGCAGTCGGATCGACTGGTATGGAGTCACAACAGTGCTCGGAAGCCTGTTCGGACTCCCCGGCGTTTCAATGGGGAGAATTGGAAGGAAAGCTACCAAGACTTTTGTGAAGACAACCGTTACCATGGGTGGGACAAGGAGGCTTCCTTGGGTCCCCTCATTAAATGGTTGAGTGAAGGTCCGGGAAGAATAGCGGTAGATGATTGGCGAGAGATGTATGGAGAATCCGGAGATTATGACCAATTGGTGGCAGCAGCCACACATATCTTTGGTGTATTGTCAGCGAATGATCCTAGGTCGGAGTTCCAGGTACGGACGCAAAAACCAAAGGAGTCTCCGAAAGTGTTCGGTCTGGAACTTCAAAGGTTGTTGCAAAAGGCCCGACCTTATTGGAGGCGTGATGACGAATATTTCTTAGATGAACTATTCACCCACTTCATAAAAGGACTGAGGGATCCGTCCCATGCTGAACTCGTCCAGAAGGAATGGGGACGAGGTTCCTCAATGGTAGACTTCTTCTTGGCTATAGATATGATTTTACGTTACGTACGGATCATTCCTCTCTGCGGTGGTTATTGAACTTTAAAGATGCGGAAGGTATGATAGGACGGTGGTTGGCACACCTATCTGAGTTCGGATTGGACCACAGCCAAATTCAGCATAGAAAGGGGGCTAAGCATGTGAACGCTGACGCGTTGTCGCGAATCCCAGTGAAGAAGTGTCAGAATGACAGATGTGATGATTGTGGGAAGCATAATGCCGTGCTGGCAGGAGTCCGAAAGCCTTTTAGAGATCTCGAACCGGTAATACTGGAATGGGACGAGAACTCCATTAAGAGCTTCCAGGAGAGAGATGTGAATAGTATCCGTCTGAAGATGATACTTCGAGAAGGAAGGGTCCCGACTCGGCCAGCGATATCGTTGAAGAACAGGGAGATGAGGCGACTGATAGCTCAATGGACAGAGTTAGAGGTGGTAAATGGATTGATTTATAGGTGGAAGACGAATGCTTTGGGAAATAAGTCAAGACAGATCTTTATTCCTACTGCCATGCAAAGGGATATAATGTTCTTTTGCCATGGGCATCGGACCAGTGGTCATTTCGGTAGAAAACGGTCCCTGGAAAGGCTGGCTAGAATGTATTACTGGCCAGGTATGAGTACGGATCTGTTGAGATGGATAGACACTTGTCCGAAATGTTGTACGAGCAAGCCAGGTCCCGGGCTAGGTAAAATGCCCTTGACCCAGGAATTGTTTGGAGTAAGGTTCGCGAGAGTGGCAGTAGACATAATTACAGGATTTGTGACAACTCCGGAAGGAAATACATGTATGATGGTAGTAACGGATTACTATACAAAGTATACAAAGGTATTTCCGATGAAGGATCACAAAGCAGCGACTTGTGCGAGAATGTTAGTTAAAGGATGGATCCTATACTTGGGAGTGCCTCTGATGTTGCATAGCGACCAAGGGAGAGAGTTCGAATCGAATCTATGGCAGGAAATGTGTCATCAATTGGCCATTTGCAAGACCCGAACCAATCCGTATCGGCCACAGAGTGATGGTCAGGTGGAAAGATTCAATCCTACCCTAATACAGGTCCTGAAGAGTTTAGTAAATCAAGAAATGGATGATTGGGATGAGCAGTGCGACTTTGTTTGCCATGCTTATAATAGCACGGTACATGCGAGTACGAACTGCTCTCCGAATCTGTTAGTATTCGGAGAAGATCTGATTATGCCAGCGGACCTAGTGTTAGGAGTAGTTGGTATGAATCCAGATGTCCCGTGTCAGATCATGTTTGTGGAAGCGTTGAAGGAACAATTCCGGAAGGCGTACTAATTAGTAAGAAAAGAGTTAGGAAAGACAGCTAAATGGCAGAAAGTGGGCTATGATACTAATCTAAAGGTTCGGCGGTTTGCGGTAGGGGACTTAGTAGCGAGATACCACGAACCTCTGGTTGGCATCAAGCTGAGAGATAATTGGGATGGTCTGTGGAGGATTACCCAGAGAATAAGTGATGATACAGTCCTGATGAGAGATACCTTCGGGAGGAATCAGAAATCGAATGTGGCCCGGTTGAAACCATGGAAGGGGAGAGAGTACTCCACGGAAATGTTCAAGATGGGACAAGAGGAGAAGGAGGAAATGAAAAGGGAGTTCAATAAAGTAATCGAGAAGAGGGGTCCGGGGAGACCTAGGAAGGTGAAGAAGGAAACGGTGCAAGTTATACAAACTCCAAAAAGATCGGAGAAAGCAAAGAATGTCTTGGCAGGTGTAGACAGGAAGAGGAGGACTGTTCCCTCTATGGCTAAGAGGGAACGGAAGCAGACCGCTCCGAATGTCAGGTGTAAAGAGAATCCAGTGGGGGTTCGTCGCAGCCCTAGGTTGAGAGTGAGGGGTGCTGTTACCTAACCTGAAACACAACGATGTAATCAGTTAAATATTGTCATAATTATCGGGGTAACCTGGTAATTTTTCTTATATGTAGGAATGATCACGACAGAAGCCAGAAATCCAACAAACTCACCTTTGAATGTGCCAGTGGGTGGTGGACGGGTAATCCGGCGGATTAGTAGTTGCTATCCGTATTTAAATCCATAATGACTCGAGATGAATTCGACAGGGCGGTGAGGATATCAGTGCTAGAATTACCTGATCGTAATGCGTGACGCGCGGGAGATGAATGATTGTTTATGTTTTGCAAGCGCGGGAAAACAATGAAGTCTTGCCGAATGCGCGGTGTCTTGCGAGACCGACGCGCGTGCGCAAAGGTCGATGCGGGTCAACGATCCGCCATATTTGTTTACGGTTCGCTGGATAGAGCAAGGTGAAGCGTATCAGAGCACAAAAAGCGAGGGTATAAAGACTGTTTCAAGTGATATCGGTGTATAGCAGGTGGGTGAAGTAGCCAGGAGCCCGTAGAGAGGGTCCTGGTACCTGTCATTCTGGTTTATATCGATATTTGTTGAAAGAACGTGAGTGTCACGATGGCTTCAGCGTCTGGCTCTCATTCGGAAAGATCGGCCCTCAACGAGGTGTCCGAGATGTTCATGGAGACTGAGGCGATGTCGCCAGTTACAAAGACCGAAGAAAGTGTACTGAATGAGGATAATTCCGAAGAAGAAGATACCACTATGGGAATGGAGATTGAGGAGATATTAGAACGATCGGACAAGCCGCTGCTCGAACCGAATCTGGATGGGTTCAAGTCTCGGTATGACGGCCGAGAGGTACACATCCACGCCCGAATCTTGAAAGGAGACCGAAAGTGTTGGAACGCAGCCACCAGAGACTGTGTTCGGCACTTTTTATCGCCGACTGAGTACGCAGCCCTACCATCATCATGGCTGCTATATTATAATATGACCGAGGCTGGCCTGCAAGTGAGCCAGTCGTTCAGGAGGGCCATCTTCGATTGCAAAATCGCACATCGACAGCATCGTCTTCCGAATGTCCCGTATGTACTGACCGATCATGCGGGGATGGGGGTTACCGGAATGGACATTGTCGGAGATGTCCTATACCGGGAACCGGATATCGAGGTAGGACCGAGTCTATACACTCTGGATGGGGACAAATTACTTCGTCGTCTGAAGGAGTGTGCTGATCCGGAAGAAAAACTGAATGAGATCATCTCCACGATGATTCGAGAGGGGACCTACGCCAATCGGGCGTACGTACCCGGGCGAGAGGAAGAACTGACTGCGGCCCAACATAAAGAACGATTAGCATCTATCCGAAAGGGGAAAGCAATCCTGAAGGCGGCCAAGAACAAAGGTAGCCTTTTGACGGAGAGCGAAACTGATGGGGAAGGCACTGCTAAGAAAACGAAAGGAAAGAGTGTGAAGGGTAGGGGAAGGAAAAAGACCCTAACTGACACCGAATCTGACAGTGACCAGGGTGTTTTCCACACGGTCCTGTCGGTGAAGGATAAGAAAAAGTTGAGGGAGAATAAGAAAGACGCTAAAATGACTGTGCCGAAGCAGGTGGTTACTAAAGTCACCGAGGCAGTTGGCAAGAAAGATCCTTCGAGTGGAGATCCACTGAAAGGACGAATGGCTGCCGTTCAGGCTGCTGCCACTGCTAAAGTAGGCAGTATAATTGGCAGAGGGAGTGTAAAGAAGGCTGTCAAGGTGACCGAACCCGAGGACAGTCCGGACAATGAGTCTGGACCGGACTCAGGTGGCGAACCTCCAGAGACTGATCCGGATCCAAACAAAAAGGATCCGGAGGAAGAAATGGAGGTACCGAATGAGGAAGCACCGAATGAGGAGGTACAGGAGGAGGAAGACTAGAAGAATGAAGGGAAAGATGAGGAGAACACTGAACGACTACAGCGAATCTGGAAGAATAGTGAAGCAAAGTTTGCACACTTCATTCCAGGTTCGTTTGAAGAGTGCGCGAAGGGCAAGAATGCTTACGGTTGCCCTGAGCCTCGCAACATGAACGATGAGAGTGATGACGAAGATTGGCTTCGGGAAACCGAAGACGATGCTTTGCCATCAGAATTCTATGACGAGTGGTTCGCACAGATTCTTAAATATCCGGAGAGCTACTACATAAGAGACCAGAAGTCAAAGCTACGCTTGGCATACCTGTGTTGGTATATGAAAGACGGTGAGCGGTATTGCCCGTTCACCATATGCATTGAAGAGAAAGGAACGGACAGGACGTATCCGACTCGAATGCGGTTCCTGCGCCATCTTTGTGAGAGGCACTTTCACCACACCATGGTATACGCATGTGCTAATTGCAAAGGACAGAGGGATAGCGCAACCTGCAATGGTTGTGTTACTCCGAGAAGGGGCGTGATGGTTCGCCATCTTAAGTACTCCCACAGCCCCGGATTGAGTGCAGCACGTGAGAAGGTAATGACCCTGCACGATAAGGTGATGATGGAGTACAACAAAATGATTCCGTCGGACTTCAAGCAGATCACAGTGAAGACCGACTCATTTTGTAATGTACACGAGTCGACGAAAGGCAAACTGTGTGCAAGGGTTGCATTAGTGCGAGCTCGAGGCAAGTTTAAGATGTCGAACGAACTATATTCTAGAGTGTGCGAATGGCGGGGTGATCCACCTAAAGCCAAAATAGATGAGAAAATGCGGGCTAGCCGTAGCCCGGCGAGTGGTAGGGGAAAGAAACATCGATCTGATTCGCCTGAGAACTCGGAGTTCAAGAAACCACTGGCCGTGGCTCGGGACTCCAGGTCGACTCATCAGAAGAGGAAAGATTCGACTGAGTATCAGTCACCCATGAGTGGGGGGTCGGGCTCACGTCCTTCCTCAGCAGCATCATCAGCTTCACAGAATGATAAGCCACCTGCTTGGTTCAACCGGAAAGATCCGGCCCCTACGCAGGAATCGAGTGATTACCCGGAAGTAGGCGGACAGAAGGTTCCTCAACGTGTCGAACCTGAACTGACTCAGGTTCCGGACAATAGGCCCCGACTGAGCACACGACCGGTGGATCTTTACTTCGATCCGAGTGACAAAGTGGTTTGTGCCTAAGCCCAGGAGGCGGTGGACACTTTCCAGGAGTCTCAGAGGGAATTGGCTGTCCGATATAATCAGGGGGTGGCGAATCTATTCGCCCGCTCTCTGGTTGAACAGGAAGCCACTTGCCGGATGGCTCTGGAGAAGGAGAACGAGGTGCTATTGGCAGCCGAAACTGCTAAAATCCGGAACGAGGCCAAGCTAGCCGCAGCAAAAACTGCATTAGCTCAGAAACGACTGCAGGAGTCCAATGACCGGAACGAGGCTATGAACGTCAAGTTCCAGCAGGTGTTTGGGCTATTTATGGACGAGTGGGACGGCACCCACGAATCTGCTCTGGAACTACTAAAGAACCAGGGTGATGAAGGTTGAGCCCACAACCCGGGAGTGATAGCATATGAGTGAATTGATATTCGAAGGAGAATGAGTTGGTGGGGTATGAATGTCTACTGAACCATCGAACAGCAGTAACAGGAGTACGGAGGATGAAATCGGGTGACCAAACATATGAAGAGGAGAGCACCAATCACCCGTTCGGAAGAACGTGTCTGTTCAGTCGGAACAGAGACGGCAGTACGGAAAATGAAGAGGAGAGCACCACTAACCCGTTCGAACGAACGTGCCTGTCCAGTTTGGGACAGGACGGCTGTTGAAGAGGAGAGCACCAAACACCCGAGTTCCTCCGAAAGGATGGAACTTCGTGCCTAACCAATGTCCAAAAAGGTTAGGATGGCTGCCCGGATCTTCAATTTTTTGTTTCCTGTTTTTTTTTAATCATGAGAGATGTCAAGTTGTTCTAGTCGCTATTCTGTATATGTTTGTATGTATATTATACATGTGTCCCTAATAATTCGAAATGTGTCTAGCCGTTCGGATGTATTACCACCTGTGTACATAATATTAGTTTTGTATATTTTCATAGACCCTACTGTGTTCACGACGTAACATAACGCTTCACTAAAATAAACTCAGTTGTATGAGTTTATATTAAATTGTATATATATTTAAAAGAATAAGCGTATGTATTGTCTGGGGGGGTGGTGTAGGGACACTAATATTATTACGATAGTCGAACGCCTACAAGGTAGTTCGGGCAGCCAGAGCCAGGGGGCACCCCTATCGGAGGCGGACAGTATATAAGCTGTCCTCACCCCCTTGCTCTGGGAGACCTTCTCAGGTCTCTGACTCTATTACATTGAAAGATATCGAAAGCCGCATATACATATTGATCGAACCTCATATACATCAAGGACTAGCATTATTGTACAGGAGAACGATAAATAAACCCTGTTTTCTTGCATCTCTACATGAAAACTGCAGTTCGAGTCCTTATTTAATCGAATTACATATAGACGAACTCTACATAACAAAGAAGCTAAATTTTGTTGGGCCTTTCTCAGAATATTGTCCTTGATATTTGCCATCCAAAAATCATCAAATGGTCCAGCACATATTTTAAAAGTTTAGAGCGATTGAAATAAAAAAGTTGAAATGGCACAATGGTTCCACACCTTCATATCCAAAGGTTTCTGGCCGCCCCGGTCAAGCAATGCGTTTCATTTTTTTTTTTATTATCATTTAGTATTACATGTGTCAACATGAGACAAAGTCCCCTGGTCGTTTATGTTGAAAATAAAAGATGCAGGTATATGTATCTGCGCAGAAAACGACACAGTGGACGTATATATTTGACCAATAATGCATGGATATGAGAGCACAAGGGTTGTGTATCAATGAACAACAACCGAGGCGCGTAGCGCCGAGGTCGTTACTCATCTATACACAGCCAGAGTGCTCTCATATCCATTCATTATTAGGTTTATTATACGATTCCTGATTCAAATGTCTTTAATTACCTTATATATGTACTAATTTCGCCATTTTGAATGATATATAAGTCGTCTTGTACAGAGGGTGCAGTCGCCATGTTGTGGAACTCTTCAGTAGGGGAGGTGAGGAAGAAGAAGCTAGACGCAGGGAGCGGTCATTATTTTGTTACGCTGCTTTCTCCAGGTTAAAGAATACGACTGTACTCCCGCATCGCCACCTGCCGTTTTGGTAACTAACCGCTCCCCTGTATCATTCAATATAGGCAGCGTTTCCCTACCCTTGTACCATGGCCAGAGATGAATGGGCGCTAGCGTGTTCGCCTCACACACCAGAGGTGCCCGGATCGAATCTGGGTGGAAACGTACCATTTTTAAAGTGCCTATATGTATGTGAAAAAAAAAATCCCTAGAATCATTTAAACAAATGGGTAAGTCAAGTCCAACTTCTATCTTTTTTTTTTTTAATAATTATAAAGAAATATTGATTGTCACTCAGTAGATAATGGTCCTACAGGGCTGAAAATCCGCCTGTAGACTCCTTGTTTCACCACCTCCCTCTACCAGTGCCTCTACGGCATAGTGTGTAGCCCATAGCACGTCAGACTTCAAGTCTTGATGAAGCGTGTTCGAGTCTCCATGAATCCTTGGATTTTATGGCTGTCAAGAGTTCCGCCAGAATCGTTCTGATATCCATGAAATTGTTCTGATATCCATGAATATCAGCACGATTTCAACATGCGCTATGCAGGAATATCAGATTTGGAATATCACCTGAAAAGCATGATCAGAACCAAGATGTATAATAAATATATATATATATATATGTCATCAGATCAAGCCACCCTAAGGCTAGGGCTTCTCAGGATCAGCATAGCACATGTTGTTTTGTTGATTTCCAAGTGTCTAGCAATTATGGTAGGTACGCCCTTTTACATGAGAGAAGGCAGATGGATATAAAGTGGCATTGTAAGCAGTGTGCACAGCCATTGTCTGTCTGGCTGAGGCAAAGCTCTATCCTAGAGCCCTCTGAGGGACTGTTGTCTACTGTTAGGACCGGCACCAATTACTTGAGGTAATGGTCCAGTTTAATCCCAAGCAAGGAGCCATTATTCACAGTTAACACCTTTCCTTGTGCAGCCAACACCTCTCCTACCCAGTCCAGAATAGCCAAATGGGACCTGCTCAATATCATCAGTCTACATCTGGTAGTAATGCTAATGTGTAAGGTCCAGGGGACCCCAAGTATTGCAAGGATCCAATAATGTGACTTGCACAGAATGTGGGTCTAAAAAAGCAGGTTGGTGTTGTCTAGGTCTTTCATACGTTGTAAACTGAAAAGCCAACATAGCTGCACAAACTTAGACTAACGATACAGACACAGTATACAGAGCAGTAAGCCAAGGCGGGGGGCTGTCATAGGCCCCTCGGTGTGCCCTGCAGGCCATATAACAGGCCATACATGAGTAAGTGTGTGTAAGTGATGACCACACAGGGGGCTACAATAGGCTGCAGTACTGGGCCCAGGGTGTCAATGAGGTGTATGTGAGGCCACTGAAATATGTAGAGAAGGTCAAAGTGGTCACAGTTGGATACAAAGGGGACATTTGGGATATCACAGTGGCTACAAATGAAAATAGGAGAGAGACAATAGGAAGGTCCACAGCGTTGAAATCTATATTCCTACCTTAGATTCTTTTATACATAAGAGTTGTTATACAAGTTACCAAGTTCTATATGTTTTCTCCGTCAACAGAATTGCATCTGGAAGTGGCAATGGGGGATGGAAATAGGAAATCTTATATTGTGTATGGAAAGAAATACCATTTAAACAGGTCATTCCCTTTTTCTTTTGTCCCGATGGAGTAGTCACTGTCGGCACCATAGACTGGCATGTGAGCTGAATATATGTCAGTAATTGAGAAAACACGTCTGATGTCCCATTTCCTCACAGTTCTTTATGTTATCTTTTAATTCTAATGATTGATAAGATGATACTGGGTTGTAAAGATTCTGCTTTATTCAGATTTGTCACTTTATCCACTGATAGACAGCTGTGGAAATTGGAGAGTGAATAACAATAAGGACTGCAACTCAAATAGAGACAAAGTTTAATTTCTTTGTCCTCAGTTTTTGAGTTACCCGATTGTTGAAGCTTATCTTGGAGGGCCCCTGTTTCTTCCCTTTGAGGAGAGAAATGGGTTTATTGCCTGCCTCTGACTACAATGAAAAGCTTTAAATGGCCGTGGCAGAGGGTAAAGATGACAGAGATAATATCCTCATAGAGAAAAAACAGAAATGAGATGAACTTTCCATCTCAAGTTGATCCTCTCAGAGAGCAAAAGATTAAACTGCATGAGTATTACATAAAGGCAGTTTTAAATGGCCACATTAAGGAGCTTCCAGAAAATTGAACAAAAAGAAATCATGAGGAATTGTGCAGGTTTACATGTTTTACTCTTCACTTACTGTATAGTAAGATATATTCATTATATAATAGCATTGCTATGCAAACATTGTTACCTGTTTTCATCAGCATGTGAATGTAGATCAGATAAAAATGGGAGGTCGGCTTATTTGCTAACATTGATTTCCTTTTATACATTATATTGAGGGAAGTAGGGTGTTTCTGATCCTGTGCTCTCACTGTATCTGTGGAATCCTCAAGGTAGAAGAATAACTCCACTATTCCAATGGAGAAGAAAAAAGAAGTGTTCTTTTGCTCAATATTTAGGGTCCTTTTTTTAAATCTTTGACAGGCCACATTTCTATAAAGCAGGATTTACTACCTGCTTTTTGACTACAATGAAAAGTGATAAATGTCACATGCAGAGGACAAAGATCACAACTGATAAATTGACAAAGGAAAGAAGAAATTACAGATCAGTAGAAAACCTCTCTAATTATCTTAATCCTCACTATTCAAAATAAGAACTTCAAGTATCGAAACTTCAAATAATGTAAAGTTTGGTAAGTAAATATGTTTTAAACTTCTAAATTGTAAAAGCTGACTTAAAAGTATAGAAAAGGCTATTTTCCAGATCAGACCCTCTCATGGTCGTATTAAGACAGTAAATATAATGACTGACCCTATTTCCCTGTTCACATTTCCACTGTTATTCACAGAGAGGGTAAAGACCAGAAATGGGCTTGTTTTAGCTTGTTTAATGTTACATACCGCTTTAATGTATTTTGCCATACGACTGATAATTTACCTACCGTAAAACCTCGCTTATTAGTCGACCTCACCTATATTTTGAATTGGACTTTTGAGTGAAAAAATCAACATACAGCAAAATGGTTTGAACTATTTGAAAACCTCACATATAGGTCGAATTGGAGTTTGAGAGTTTTTAGGGGGCAAACCCCACCCTAAGCCCTCCATAAGCAGCTTTTTCCGGGGCCAAAATGATTATTATTTCTGGTATCTTGCCCATTAGACAACCACCTATTTCTTGGGCAAAGAGATATGAGCTTACAGGGAAAATAATCTCAGGAAAATGGGTGTGTTTTGCATTATCAAGTTTTTTGGCTCTTTAAATGGTTTATCATTTTTCAAAACCCCACCTATAGGTCGAATTGGACTTTTGGCAAGAAAAAACGACTTATAGCAAAAATTAATTCCAAATAAAAATCGACCTATAAGCGAGGTTTTACAGTAATAAGGTGATATATCCAAAAAGGGCCGAGATAGTGCAAAAATTCAGCGCTAGTTAGTAGATTAGCACGTACTGCATTCATGCATGATGATAAAAGCTGAATTAAAAAAATTATATATGCACCACTTAAAGGAAAAAATGACATAATTCAATGGTGGCATTTACATTATTGATATATTCCTAAGGTACTACATGGATTATATTTCAATCACCAATGTCTACTGTTAGACAGGTCATAATCTTATTTTTTAGAGCTACAGAAATTCAACACCGCTGGCACTTTACATAATGCACATCCTCACTCTCAGGGACTTAGGAGGCCCTTCTATAGAGCCTTATATTGAATTATTGTAATTTTCTTATGACCTGCCATTGTTAAATATTGATTTCTTGTCACCTTAAGTACAACTCACATTTAGTCCTGGTCTTGGTTAGTGTCACACATGGTGAAGGGTCTTGAAGGGGCATTCTCACCAATCACACTTAACCACAGAGTAGACTAGCAGTACTAGAATTGTGACTGGGATACGTTCAGTGATTTTGCCACTTTATGATTAACCCTTCATTTGGTTTTGTTATTTTCATTTCATGAAATATGACAGCACCATTGGTTTAAACAAGGAAAGCTGCATTTAACAGCCCCATGAAATGACCCAAGCTCATATTTTACGACCCTGTAACATCATTAAAATGGCAGTTTGAGCGGCATAATGAGGATCGGGGGAATGGTCCTTCATTTGTTATTGTCTTACATCTTGGTGGAATTTTAATCACATTTGGTTTTGCCTGTTTGTATAGCTAATGATTCGAAAGAGAACTGTACAACTTAGGTTCTAATAAATTCAAGTTGCAAAACAAGTTGTTATTATGTTAAACACATTTTACCTTTCCCCATCTAATCTGGAATTTCTTGAATTGAATTTCTATTGTCAGGGTTCAATGAACTAATTTAGATATGCATTGCATGAGTAGGCACTGCTTGATTACAAAGTAGGATACGTTTCTTTGCCAACCATTTTACCCTTCATCAAGAAGAGAGCTGAGCAATACCGGAGATTGTTGTTTGTGACAATGAAAACCACATGGGCAGAAATATTGGATAACAAGGGAAAAGGATTATCGTTGATTGTACAATGGGCCTTGTTTTGAAATCTGCATCAGCAAGGCTTTGTAGCTGTCCACTTTAGTAGAGAAGACTTCAAATGCAATTAAATGCCAAGAGGATAGCCTAAACAGCAAAGAGGATCTTCTTGAGACAAGGTGATTGGATATGGATTCAAGTGGAATAAGACTAGGAGTAGAATTTCAATTAGACAGGCATAGCAGCATTTCCTCCTAACGGCTAATGAGAGTGTCATAATATGAAAGGAGGTCAAGGTGTGATGGACAGGATAGATTTGGCACCTTATTATTTCCCTTAGTGTCCAATATATTGTGTTTAAGTTGAAAGCATGCAACAAAAACATGAGAGAATAAGTGTGACAGAAGAATGGAGCAGCTGTAAGACCTGCCAAAAGATGTATGCAGAAGGGACTTCTGAATCATAAAGTTTGAGAGGTAAGATTGAGCAGGTCAGCCCAGTAGCTATGTAGAAGGGATATAATAGACAACAGACAACATTTTTAAAATGTGTATATGTCCCCCATATCTAATAGGTCGATCCCAGCCCTTTCTATTTTGTATTTTTTATTTGGTACATGTATTAACTCAAAGGATCATGAGTGTTAACCTAAATACTTAGCTTAATTTGAAAAGTTTTGAAAAACTAAATTTTCATTTTGATTTGGTTTCGGTCCCAAATGAGGCCATTTTTATATGGGGCAGGTGTATTATATTTCACCTCACTGCCCGTTCACAGCACCTCCTAGCGCCCAGTCTATCATCATCACTTGTTGACCAATGTCATTTGAGTGGTTGAGTAGGCAGCACATCTATTGGATATGCATATTGCACACCCTTTCATGGCCTATACATCATGGCAGCAGTGACAGCCAGTGATTGTTTAATATTTCCTCTCTTGCTTTTCCTCTCAATCTGTCTCCTCTGTCCTCTACCGAGTTCTCTCTCTCCATAGATCCTCTAATCCAGCTCTAAAGAAATACAATATTTTACATCAAAATGATGTTTCTAACTTTCTTTAATATTTGGCCCTAATAGGGAGCCATAGAGAAACGATCAGAAACAATATAAAACTTTTTTCCTGGCCAGCTTGTTATCAGTTTGGCAGGATAGAGGTCTGGTCTGTTGGGTCTAAGTGCATGGCATCCAATTAGAATGACAATCAATATGGACGCTATATATCATCAGATCATATTTTATAATTATTTTCATATTCCCTGCTGTTTCCTGAAATATATTCATAATAATGTTCTAATAGTAATAATCCCTTCCAATAAACTGCACTAGGAGCACTCCTACATTCCTCCTACTAGTCTGTAACAGACTCAATATTGGGTCGGTTTTAGGTCAGTGGGACGCCATTGTGTGCATGGCTGCTGTTGGCCACAGGATGACATCATTAATAAAGATTCCCATTTTGAGCAGTTTGGGATAAGCCAGCTTCCCCCGGCAGAATGCACTGGGGGTTAACTGACTCCATTATCCAATAGAGGAAGGTACAGATTACTACTCAACCCCTCACCCTGCCCCTCAACCTATCACGCCCTTACCACTCTCCTGCACCTCCCAGCCATCTATCTCTCCTGAGACCATCATAGGGAGTGGTTTCTGATCCCATTCTGTCCTCTCCCTATTTGTGAGGGTCATGGATGTCATCACTGAAGCAACCACCAGACCAGTTTTGTTTCTCATTGGTTTAAGCAATGCCGGAAGTAGATACTGGTCACTGTTTGTTTGTCAGACATTGGCTTGTTAACTGTGGAAAAATAAAATTAGATGTGCAGTCCTGGATGTGTATCTTAGTTCAATTTAAATCATAATCTACTGACTGAAATTGAATGGAAAATGGACCTTAAGAAGGTATCTCAAAGCAGATGAACAAACCGCCTGCCATTGATAAAAAATACTATTCAGTACTTCTACAATCTACAGTATAATCCAGCCAATGTGACATACTAACTGGGAGACTGCAATATGTATTTTTTTCTTAACTGTCCCTCTGTGGCGAAAACAATAAATCTATCTGATTCTCCATCAGATATCAAGTGCCATATGCCATGCTCATATTCATAGGCAATTGCCCATGTCTAATTCTACCAGTACTACTGTACATGAATCATGTATGCAGATGTGTGCTTTAGTGCCTCCATATTGTAACCACACAACATTTAGTGTCCTTGTCTGTCCCAGATTACCACCCATGCTACCTGGTGGCACAATACAGCTATTGTGTTGGCGACACTGGGTGAGATTGGTGAGAATAAAAGGGGTTGGTGGAGGTTTGATGAGGGTTAGTTACACCTGGGTACTACGGGGATGTGTGGTCATACATTGATTTAGTAGTAGTCCCCTCTTACATCCAGCCAAGTACATTTCTAGTTTATTTTTGTCTATCTTGAGGCATTCTCCCTCAGGAGCTAATTGACCACTGTTGTGTTCTGACGATTTCTTTTTAATGTTATTCCCGGTGAACAGTTTATTCATGAGAACAGGTTAGAAAGGAAAACACTTTAGCTAGAATCGAGGAATATTCCTCATCATGTCTAACATTGGTGTTCTCATTCTTGACAGCATTCATAAGGAATTCATATATGCCTTGTATAGTAGAAGTAAATTGTCATTTATTGCAATATCAGAACTGTACTATATAATGGAATGCAATTTACAAGCCCCCAAGTGGCTATACATTAAACAAATTTGAAATGTTATGTATGCAATAGAACTACTTGGAACAATAGATACTGATGGTAGTATACTATTTCTATTCAAGATTCTCCTCCTATCTGGAATTCCACTCAGATTATGAATGCTTTGCCTCATAGCCACCTTACTCAATCTAAATACAAATGGGACTATATATATAGAATCCTATTGTTGCAGGTTAGATTGAGATTCAAGTTTTGAATAGTAGATAGTCAGAGACACCAGTTGCCCTAAGCTTATCGAAGACAAAATATGATTGAAAGCTCAGACAAATGTTGCAATTACTTTGTTATTCTCCAGCTGATCACAACATATATCAATACACATTGTGTTTTTAAGTACATACTCCCTCCCAGACAAGGCCTCCTCAGCACATTGAATGTTTTAGGTTTGTAATTAGAAGTAGATTACAGCCTTTCACTGTGTCCTTCCCACATTTATGCTTGTAATCTGTCCAAAGCAGGACATACAACCAGCCCCCTGGGTCGCCCTTTCCCAAGGGGGTGTATCCACTTCATATAAAACACATACCACGACTCTGATACCAATATATTGATGTATTGTAAGGCCACAATACTATGAGATTTAAGGTTATACAAACAAGTAGATAATGGCTACTTTTATGGTTGTCACCTGTCAGAACCAAGACATGCACCCAGTCTTCAGGGTCAGGTTCTCCCTCAGGCAGTAGCCGTTATAAAACACAACCCGCTACTCTGATACCAAGGCTGCTGAAATTGCCAATGTCTGTGGGTGACATATTGATTTCCACATCTAACAAACTCAATATAGGCATTATTTAGAGTTTACACTGCACCAAACGTCCTGTTTGTTTTTTCACGTCAGAACCAAAACTTTTAACCCTTAAGGATGGCATGTTCCTAAAATATGACATTTTTCTGCATAAAGCACCAATGCAGCCAAAGAGAGTAACTCACCGGTGCTGCATTGGTACATCATGGCGACCCTGTGAGACTGACTCAACCCAAAGGGTCTGCATTATGCATTTTTGTTATTTTCAAAGATCTAATCTCATGGGATTTTCTTGAACTGAATTTCCTTTGTCAGGTTTAATAAACTAATCTAGATATGCATGGCATTAGTAGGCACCGCTTGATTACAAGGTAAGAAAAGTTTCTTTGCCAACAATTTCCACTTCACCAAGAAAATTCAGCGATACCTGATTTTGTAATCTGTGAGAAATCAAACCTCATGGGCAGAAATATTTGATAACACAGGAAAATTATTACTCTGAATCTTAAAGTGGCATGGTCCGATTATTTTCATATTTCAATTTCTTCTTAAATGTATTTAAAATGACATTACACTATCATATTTGGGGAACAGGGGACAATAAAATATCATTGATAGACAGAAAGAGGCAAATTAAGAGGGTCCGATGAACACAGGTATATCCATTTTACAGTGTATTCTCAATGGGTGGACTTATCAACTCAAATCAACTCGCATTTGGACCATAGTTCCCAAAGCTTTCTGGACACCTCCGGTCTATACCCACAACAATATTGTCCGTGGGTATTGCAGGCTATACTATTAAGTCAGGAATCATTTCTGACAGTCTGATCTCTCAATGTCTTACCGCTGAGGGTAAGCTGTAGGGGCTTGGTGACAGTCAAGCTGACAATGACACTGACCCATCCCCTGCAATGAGCTGCTCTCTACTGGGAGTCCTCATGGTCTTAGTTGCTAATCCTAACCCTCAGCCTCATAGTGAGACCTGGCTTTTCATCTTAGCAAAATCTCTGTGAAGACTGTTTTCCTGTCCTCGCCTGTAACTCATCTGCTCGATGCATACTCTAAAGGAGACTGTCAGATCATCTAAACTCTTTAAAGATGCATATCACTAAAAAATGACATTCTTCATCATGATGCACGAATGAAGCCACGGCAAATACTTTGCTGGTGCTGCATTGGTGCATCATGCCAATCCTTCAGCAGTGTCTCAATCTCATTAGGTTGGCATGATGCTTGAATGAAGCACTGGTGAGTTACTCACCAGGGCTACACTCATGCATCATGATGACCAACGGCACGATGGATTAATGCATTACACTGTCCTTAAAGTGTCAATAACATTGTCGCTAAGCCTTGAGCTGATTCAAATTGTATGTTAATTTTAATGTATCATCCTAATCGGTTCATACAGAGATGAATGCAGGTAATATTGTCTCTATCCCATTGTCATGTTTATTAATTTGAGAATTTAAGCTAGAAAAATATGAATGCCTTGAGCTGTACAGATAATCAGGATTGTTTTAAATGCCCAGACTGCCACAAGTGGTACTTGTACAGAATGAAATCATTGCTTTCGTGTGTCAAACTTATATGTTTATCTTGAATACAATGACACTATGAATTGTCGTTCTTAGAAAAAAGAATTCCGTATTAATAGTATGGGATATAGAAATTTAACCTTTGAACTGACCCATGTTTTTGAAGCTTTCTCTGTAAGCCTTTGTCTTTTAGACATTACTTTCCATATCTACATCCCACTTCTGTTAAGTATGCTCATTCTACAAATGTATAAAATGGCACTCCATTACACAGACACGCGCACACACACACATATATTTATATGTCATATATATATATATATATATAATTGTGGAACACTACTGTGTCATATTGATATTATACACACATACCTGAGGGCGCCGCTTGTCCATGTGTAAGGAAACAGTCGGCTTAGAACAAAGTGGAGACCCCAGTACAAGGATAATCCGTGTTATATACAGAAATGTAATATTTATACACTTGCCCACAGAGCACCCTATGGAACCCCAAATACATGTAACCTTCAGGTATGTAAATAGCACACACATTAATCTGTTTTTTGTTTATGATACTTCCTATTTAATTTACTTTGAGGTATTATTAGAATAAACTCCCAAAGGCTAAAGTCGGGCCGCTTTATTTTTGAATGCTGAGACTAGGAATTTTGAATGGGAATGTGGTGTGTTGGGGGTGAAAAACTGCTCTGGTGTTTGATCTGAATCACAGTCAGGCAACCATGTGGACTATTGTCGGAATTTGAGGTGTGAGTGTCTGTAAGTGAATAAATACATCATGTTATTTTTTATGAAATACAGCTGCCCCATTGACTTAACCAAAAAACGCTGTATTGCACACCCCTCGTGAAATAACCCATGGCCGTATTTCACGGCCCTGTGACGTCATCAAGATGGCGGTTTGTTTACATTTGAACGGCGTAGAAATAAGCTAATTTAGCCCTTTTAGACTCCCCCCTACAGTAATTTCCGTATTTTGAATCGAAAAAGATAAAAAATAAACACAAAGGTACACTCATTTTAGTCTGTTGACTGGGTTAATTCACTTGTTGACCCTTGGGCCGCATTTCACTCGGCCTACTGCCTCGTTAAATACGGCCCAAGGTCAACTCGTGAAATAACCCAGTCAACAGACTGATACTCGTGCACCTTTGTCTATGTGTTGGTCATCATGATGCATGAATGCAGACCATACAGGTTGAGACACTCCCAAAGGGTTGGCATGATACACCAATGCAGCACCAGCAACTTACTCGCCGGTGCTGCATTGGTGCATCATGGTGACAAATATCATATTTTACTGACTTCAGTCCTTAAAGGCTACAATACATTGTCTCCAAGCCTTGAGCTGAAGCAAAAAGTGTGTTATTTTAATGTACCTTCCTAACCAGTTTATACACATATTCATGAATGCAGGTAGTATAGTCCCTATCCTATTGTTGTGCTGTAAGGGCATAAGTTGGGGATTTGAAGAAGGATAAACAGTACTGCAATTCAGGAGAAGACAAAAGATGTCCCTTTGTTTCTCAAGTGAAATATATATTGGAGGAGTTCTGTTTCTTCTATTTGAGCCAACAAATTGCCTTTTTGTCTTTTTCGAAAAATTAAAAACTGATGAAAAACAATGACAGAAATAGATGCATCAAGAACACTAAGACAAAGCGGAATTAATCAGATGAATCGTCAATTTGATAATAAGCTGGAAAATATAAATAACTTGAGCTGTGCAAGTAATATGGATTGTTCGAAATGTCCAGACTTCCTCAAGTGATACAAACAAGTTGTACAGAATGAAATCATTACATTTGTTTGTGAAACTAATATAGTTACCTTTAAATACAATGACACTATAAAGTGTCATTCTTTAGAAAAAAGTGCTTTTCCAAATGAATAGAATAGTACATAGAAATTAAACCTTTTGTGTTCATGAAATGTTGTGTGTATGTTGTCAACCTCCCCAATACAGGTTGATACACTCATTGAGGGTCTGTCTGACACACCGAGCCGATGCGGTAGAGTAAAATACTTGTGCTGCATTGGTACATCATGACTAAAAAATTGATAATGCAATATTTATTGCCCACAAGGTTGACTCTGCACTTCGTGAACTGACGCATAGTTTTAAACCATTTTCTGTGAGCCATTGTGTTTTAGGCATGACTTTCATACATTCCATATACATTCCACTTATACTCATTACATACATATATATATGTATCAAATGAGTGTAATGCTTTGCAATGCTGCTGCGTCATATTGATATTACGCAAGCATACCTGAGCGCCCACTTGTCCATGTGTAAGGAAACGGTCGGCTGAGATCAAAGTGGAGACCCCAGTACAAGGACA
Source organism: Harmothoe impar (assembly GCA_947462335.1). Classification (NCBI taxonomy): domain Eukaryota; kingdom Metazoa; phylum Annelida; class Polychaeta; order Phyllodocida; family Polynoidae; genus Harmothoe; species Harmothoe impar. The sequence continues at coordinate 9,306,230 of OX381710.1, forward strand.
GTCCGTGTTATATACAGAAACGTAATATTCATACACTTGCCCAGGGAGCATCCAATGTAACCCCATATATATATGTATCCCTCCAATAACACCCACATTAACCTTTTTTTTTGTTTATGATACTTCCTAATTTACTTTGAGGTATTATTCGAATAAATTCCCAAAGGCTCAAGTCGGGCCGCTTTTTTTTTTATGCTGAGACTAGGAAATTTGAATGTGGTGTGTTGGAGGTATATAGCTATATATAGCTGTGCATTGCTGCTGCGTCATATTGATATTGCGCATGCATACCTGAGCGCCCCACTTGTCCATGTGTAAGGAAAGGGCTGGTTGAGATCAAAGTGGATACCCCAGTACAAGGACAGCCAGTGTTATATATTGACAGGTAATATTAATACACTTGCCCGGGGAGCATCCAATGCAACCCCATATATATGTAGCCCTCCAATAGCACCCACATTAATCTTTTTTTTTTGTTTATAATACTTCCCATTTAATTTACTTTGAGTTATTGTTTAAATGAACTCCCAAGGCTAGCTTTGGCCTTGTTTCATTTGAAACTCCAGAGACTAGGATTTAATTCTCACAGTAATGTGTTGGAAGTGAAAAACTCATCTGGTGTCCACAGTCAGGCGACCACCACAGAGTGGAATCAAATAACATTGCCAAGACAAGGTTATATATTGACCAGTATTCCTGTAAAGATTAATCTGCTCCGAACTGCAATTGCTCTACCACCAAACCTTTTGAAATTCTCTTGATTTGTTTCCAGTACCTGCAAAAATGTGTATGCTCACAATATGGAGGGACTATATAGTTCATTTCAATCAGACCTTATAATATTGGGTTGTGCTATACGAAGCCCAATTCTAAATTAGCTATTCATGTAGGTGAACTCAGAGCTGGAGGTGCATTATGTAAGACTTTGTGCATCGTGCAGTAGAGACAAACTGCACAATGAAGGACGGCTATGACAGAGGATTGCGCTGCACCCTCCACACCCAAACCCAACAACACACACATCCGCCCTTGTTGACCAATGTCATTTGAATAGTCAGGCAGGCAGCACAACTATTGGCTGTCCACACTGCACTCCTTATCAAAAACCATACATCATGGATGCAGTGACAGCAAATGATTATTTTGTACTCGCTCTACCTTTCTATCTCCAACTCTGTCTATAACTAAATTCTCCTCTAGAATAGTATCAGCTCATATGCATTTTCATCCCTGTCACAGTATCATGACTGCAAGAGACTATTCCGTAGTTTCCATCTATATTCTCCAATCTCCCTCATCATTTTGAACTTTGACAAAAAAAATTTCGAACATTTTCCTGAATTTCTCACCAATGTATTTCTGATAGAGTCATCTGAGGGGGCCCCTTGATCCTCTGATTCCATTCTGTTGGCTCCCTATTTGTGATTATTAATGGTCTGACCAGCATACTGATGCAAGCACCTGGTGACATCCTGCAACTAGTTATTGTTCTCTGGTCCCTCCTTTAAATATTCTTCAGAATGGATCCAAATGGAATGGATCCAAATGGAGTGGATCCAAATGAAATGGATCCAAATGGAATGGATTCAAAAGGAATGGATCCAAATGGAATGGATCCAAATGGAATGGGTTCAAATGGAATGGATCCAAATGAAATTGTACACTTGGAAATATACATTACAGGCAATGAAAGTAGGTTGAAAGTTAGTTAAAGATAAGTGTTATTATTTAATCCCAGTCTCCAATTAACATTTTTGTATTGGCTGTAATACAGATATATGACATATTTGTGTAAAACATATAGGGCTAGTGCTCCCTGATGAATTAAGGTGTGCAATGTGAGAGTTAAATAATGACTCATATCATCCATTTTTCTCCTCAGTGTTATACCAACGTATGGTCTTCCTTCCACTACATACATTGCTTTGTCGATGACCCCTGCTCATCTTGTTTCATTACCTATTCACTTCTCCTTGGTTCACAAAGGTGAAGACCAATAAAATGGAAAGAGGTACTAAATCATATTGAAATGCTAGGACGTGCCTGGAAGATGAGGAGTACAATTAAATGACATTACAGATACTACGGTGTCATCCATCAGGATGGGTGATGGATGGGGCTGTTATTGGGACCAGAGAAGATGAGGCTATAATAGTGTAGAGGGGTTGCATGCCATCTCCTCTTGCCTGGTTCTCCTCCTAGTAATACCAAAGGTAGCTACCCACTCCCCAGCCAACAAAGATATGTTAGTTTACGTCAAAATAATATTGTACAACTTTTTTTGTTCACTGGGTCTCCTGCCAAGTCCATTATAGCTTACCTGGCTAGATATAAACGCTTGTCCATTTAAACCTATGGAAAACTGATACTTTAAATCCGTTTTAATGTCTACATCAACTTCATGAGATATAAAGGCAATTCATCATTGAAACGCTAACAAAACATAATTATATATCACATCCCACCAATAGAATATTATCCAACTATCCAGTTTTATTTGAATCATATTACTGAAGCCATGCACTGTATGGCAGCCACTTCCATCAACAACACATTTAATGATAGATTTCGCTATTGGCAATATCTACAGAGGGCTGTTTTAAAAGTGCAAGTTCATTGAAGGATTTTGATAATTGATATAGTACATGAGTTGGATTCCTGGCAACACCAGAAAAGTGAACTAAAATATAGATCAACAAGTCCTACCAAGTGGCTCTTACACAATGGCACAATTATCTGGACATCCGTTCTACATTGTGTTAATTAGAATCTGAGACAGTCTGTATAATTACACTATTATTCTACTGTTGATCATTACATCTATGAATACACAGTGGTTAGTTAGAGGCGACAACTTTCAAGAAACCAACCCTTTTTTACATTAGTGTGTCTTAGGTTTGTAATTAGAAATACATTATAGACTAGTGCTCTGTAAATTGTAAGCAGCAGAATCAGTGATATTGATCAGGTATTGGGTTTGGAGCATTGTGTTAAATAGGTGAAGATTGCCGGGGACATTGCGGCTTATCTATACAACTTGGTGCTATTGATTTCCAGGCAACTTCATCAAACTGCAATTGTGATCTGAGAATATCACATGTAATTTCCTTACCCTACCAGCTCTAATAGTTTCATTCCAATAACATTGACACATCAGTTCCCAGCTACCTGCCCCCAATCCTATGGTAACCAACTCTGTTCTTGGCTTTCTCAACTCCAACCTGGACCCCTGCCACCCAATAGTCTTGTTGTAACAGGCATTTAATTTCTATGGTTGTAAGTGTTTCATGATATCCAACACAGTACAGAGGAACGAGGATATACAGTAAAATCTCGTTATAAGGAGCACCTTTTTGCAAGGCAAATTTGCGCCTTGTAACCAGCCTTCCTTGTAACCAATTTTGGTCATACAGCAAAACTCTGCCATTAGGAATTATGTTACAACGAATTTTCGGATATAACAAACAAATTGCTATGCCCAAATGTGCCTCCACATGGGTACCCATATTTTTGACCATGTCGCCGTGTCTATTTTCAACAAAAAGGCTGTGTCCTTGTGTCGATTTTTATCCCATACCATTAGTATACATTCTACTTGATTTTCCCATGTCTGTCAATTTTTAAACAGGCCCTCTCACCCATGTCGATTTTTAAAAGGCCCTTGACAGGCCGTGTCGCCGTGTTGCCCATGTCGAATTTTACCCATGTATAGGCACCCAAATCCTTTTCTATGCATTCCTATAGTAAGAAAATCACACTTCAACAAACACTTTTACAAAGTTTCTCAGATGTAAATTCGGTTACAAGAATTTTCTTTTGACTATCTGATGATGGCCGGGACTTCTATTTGAACATCAGACACAGGGCCCAGGGTTTTCTTAGTGGCTGTATAATACACTGTAGAGTGGGGTGGGGGGAGTCTAATGCAGGTGTCAGAGTGATTCCCCCATCTCCAGGGCTTCCTAAGAGCCTGAAAGGGGGAGGGGTGAGTCTAGGGCAGGTGTTAGAGTGACTCCCCTAGTGCTAAAGTTGTCCTGACACCTAGGCTCATTCTCCGGACATTTCTAGACACTGGGGGTTGGGGAGGTGCTAAAGTCACCCTAACAATCATCCTCCCAGCATTTCCAGCCTCCTAATTGGCTGGGGGGATGAGATGCCAACACCTAGGCTCGTTCTCCCAGTGGTGCTAAAATCGCCCTAACATGTAGGCTCGTCCTTCCAGCCTTCTAGACCCAAAGGGGATGGGAGTGTAACTCACTTTTGCATCAAGGCTAGTCCTCAATGACACACACTTTCGTACCCTTACTAAGCCTCCCGATCCTCTCACGTTTAGCGGCAGGTACCCATTCTAGGGGGAAATATGTTCAACTCATTATAGCACCTGACAGGGACGTAAGATGTATTAGTTTTGACCTTGTTTCAATGAAAGCTACCTAATTGTCTTGAAAAAGTCTGCTCCTTATAAACGATTTTTGGCAAAAAATGCTCGTTCTAATATTGTTTTTTTTACTATAGACAAGTATGAAAAAGAAAGTGGCAAAGCAAATCTGCTCCTTATAACCGTCTGCTCCTTATAACCGTCCTCCTTATAACGAGATTCTACTGTATTACTGAGAGCTGATCCCTAAATGATAATAGAACTATCTAAATAAGGATTGCCACAATAATAGCTAATAGAATAAGCCCTTACAGACTATAGCCAAAACATAGTCTGTTAAACTTAAAGCAAGGCTAACATGCCCATATTGAACCTGTGTATGTGAGCTTGCAATGAAGCCTTGTAGAACAAATGGCATGATTGAAGGCCAAGAGAAGGGAGCCTGGACCCACCATGTCATTATATACCCCCTCCCTAGGCAGCCTTGCCTATACCCCTTCCACCCAATGACATTATAGCAGGGTCCCAGCCTGCGGCTGTGGGAACCAATAAAAAGTAGAGCAAATCTGAAAAATATGGCTTTCAGTACTTTGATTTGATTATTCTGATTGCATGTCTGGGGTCAAGGTTATAAAGTGTAATTTGATCTATTAATGGTAGGAAACGATTGAGGTTGTCTCCACTATTGGCGCGTGTATGAGCGCGCCAAACCCGGACTCAGGTTCCTGGTAAGAGGCGCCCCCTAGGTGGTGTTGCAGTTGCTATGCTACAGCGCTGTATGTTGGATACCTCTGTCTCTGCCAGAGCATCACCAAGAGAGGGAACTTTCATTTTTTGTGTTGTGCTTTGCTTAATATATATATATACATGTTAATAAAGAGGTAGGTTTAGTCCAGCCCAAGCGCATATGATGTCTTGTGTCTTCTCACCCAGAATTACCAGTAGTCAATAAAGCAATTTTGCATGGAAAATAAAAAATGAAAGAAATGAATGCAGCCGTGCATCCTCTGATTGGTGATACACTGAGTCAGTCACTTCCTTAGCCACTTGATCAAAATCTTAAACCAGCACATATATCGATGAACAACAAACTTAATAAAGGAATTTACTTCCTATAAAACACAAACCACCACTAAAGCACCAGGTTATTGATCTAATATAAGACCTCAATACTATGATACTAAGGTTTTTCAAACAAGTAGATATCCCAACCTCCCACACCCAAATCTCTGCTTGTCACACTCTCCTAAGAGCCTTATCAATTTTGTATAAAACACAAACCATCACTCTGATGCTGGGCTAATGATGTGATAAACAACACAATACTATGAGACTTTAATAGGTTATACAAACAAGTGGATAATGGCCACTAAAGTATTAGTCCTTCCATTTTTATGCTTGTAACCTGTCTGAACGAGGACGTGCACCCACCCTCCAGGGTCAGGTTTTCTCTCAGGCAGTAGCCTGCATAACACACAAACCATCGCTCAAATATCAATGCTACTAAAATCGCCCTGATCTCCTTGGGTGACATATTGATTTCCACATTCAGCTGCCTTGATATGGATATTGTTTGTACTCTCGGTTTCCACAGTGATTTCCATGGCACTTTGTGATGGCTTGTCAATTGAGGATCTCAGCAGGTTCACTTTCGCCAGACTTTAGATAACATTCTCGCTCACTACATCTGTTAAGTCCATTTATCCCTACTTCCTCCTTTTCATATCCCCCCTCCCTTCTTACACTCTCTGACTCACCCCTCTACAATTTACCATTCACTTCATAATTTTATTTCAACCTTCTATATATATATATATAGAACTCCTTCCCCACCAGGGGATTATTCTTGCTGCACTGACTGAATGAACTCAAAAATCCTCATTTTCTAAGGTCCCAGCAATATCCCAAATACCTTATCGCTGGCAGTACAGCCCCCCTACCAATACCTCTCCTCACCTGTTATCGAATTAAGGTGCTAGCACAGGAGGCCTGATTAACTGGTGCACATGTGACAGCAAAGGACAAATCACATCACTTACCTGATAATTAGAAAAAGGCTGTCCAGCGAGGCAGCCATTTTCTTCAGCAATTGCTGTGGTGTAAGAGGCTGTCGACAATGGCCAAACATAAGGTGTGACTAAGAACCTCTAGTGGCAGTCCTGCTTACTACTTATCACCCCCCACGTACTCCACCCATCACTTAACTCTATAAGATGGCATTATACTTAAATGGACGTTGCCCTTGGTTATCATGATGCGTGAATTCAGCCCTGGCGAGTACCTTACAAGTATCATGCCGACCCTATGGAGTTGGGACACTCCTTACGGTTTGGCATGATGCACCAATGCAGCATTGGTAAGTTACTCTCTTTATTGATGCATCATGATGAAAAATGTCATCTTAGCAACACCGACCTTAAGTGGCTTTTTTTTTAATGGTTAAATTGGTTTGACAAACTGGCGGCTTTAGCCACTGCCTTTCAGCATGCGGCCAGCACTCTGGCCTATCAAGGCAGTCAACCAACTGCAGCAGGGGGGACATGAAGGTGGGGGCCCTCGAGGTGCAAAGTGAAAGGAGTGTACGGAGGGGTTTGTATTCTGGGAAACAAGCCCTTTCTATAGGGGCCATAGCTCAGGCTACAGTGTATCGGTGTCCATTTTCATGTTTACTCATTTTTCTTCAGCTTTCTTATTTGTAAGGTTCTATATAAAGGAAAAGCTGAACCATATAACATACAACAAACTTAATAAAGGAATTTACTTCCTATAAAACACAAACCACCACTAAAGCACCAGGTTATTGATCTAATATAAGACCTGAATACTATGATACTAAGGTTTTTCAAACAAGTAGATATCCCAACCTCCCACACCCAAATCTCTGCTTGTCACACTCTCCTAAGAGCCTTATCAATTTTGTATAAAACACAAACCATCACTCTGATGCTGGGCTAATGATGTGATAAACAACACAATACTATGAGACTTTAATAGGTTATACAAACAAGTGGATAATGGCCACTAAAGTATTAGTCCTTCCATTTTTATGCTTGTAACCTGTCTGAACGAGGACGTGCACCCACCCTCCAGGGTCAGGTTTTCTCTCAGGCAGTAGCCTGCATAACACACAAACCATTGCTCAAATATCAATGCTACTAAAATCGCCCTGATCTCCTTGGGTGACATATTGATTTCCACATTCAGCTGCCTTGATATGGATATTGTTTGTACTCTCGGTTTCCACAGTGATTTCCATGGCACTTTGTGATGGCTTGTCAATTGAGGATCTCAGCAGGTTCACTTTCGCCAGACTTTAGATAACATTCTCGCTCACTACATCTGTTAAGTCCATTTATCCCTACTTCCTCCTTTTCATATCCCCCCTCCCTTCTTACACTCTCTGACTCACCCCTCTACAATTTACCATTCACTTCATAATTTTATTTCAACCTTCTATATATATATATAGAACTCCTTCCCCACCCGCCCACCCCCCACCCAAACCATTCCTGTCCCGTCCTACTCTCGTTCCCAAATCCTTCCAAAGGAAGGCTCTGGTAACAGCCAAATAACCTTGAACTTTGGATTTTGCTTGGTCTGGGCAACCCCTGCTGGTAGGCTGGAACCAGTGGGCAGGAACCAGAATGTATGATGATAGTTTTAGGTAGTTTTACCATCAGCCTTTCTGGTTCCTTTTCCTTTTCTTGTTCTCTGGTTCCAAGCTACCAGTACGGGTTGCCCAGACCCAGCAAAATCCCAACATTTGGCAGTTACCAGAGCCTTCTGTCCAAAGGATTTGGGAACGAGAGTAGTCCCCTCCACCCTCTCAACCTCATCTTGTTCTTGGAAACCCTCGACCATCTACTATTGATGTATTGTAAGGCCACCCTGATATGAGGCTAAGGTCATTGAAACAAGGAGATAATGACCACTGAAGTATTTGTGTGCTCTGCTTTATGCTTGTCATCTGTCAGAAACAGGACGCGCACCTAACCTACTGGGTCACATTCTCCCTCAGGCAGAAGCTGGTATAATATAGATAGCATTCTGATAACAAGGCTGCTGAAATTACTGTGTAGGTGACATATTGATTTTCACATTTATATAACTCAATATGGAACTTATTTAGAGTTTATAACAAACATACTGATTGCTTTTCAAGTCAGAACCAATGTTGCTAAAAGATAAAATTTGTCATCATGAAGAACCAATGCAGCCCTGTGAGTTACTCGCCGGGTTGCATTCGTGCATCATTTGTCACAATCACTTTTATGTTTGTCATCTCTCTGAACCAGGACCTGTAGCCACCCCCAGTGTCAGATTCTGCCTAAATAAAACACAAGCCACCACCAATCTGGCCCTGTGAAGTATAGATTTATATATCTGGCAGACTTAATATGAATATTGTCTACAGTTCAGATATATACACTCCTTTGATAATCAGGTTTCAGTTAACGAAGGGCCTCCCAAAATTACCCCTTGTGGAGACAGGGGCTATTAAGCCCACGGTTGGGCTCTCAGTTTGACAATGAAGCGTCACTCAGAAATCCCTTGATTATACCTCTGTTTGAAACAACCTGCTTAGGAAACTGAGGTGGTATTAAGGGGACATTAACTCTGTAGGGCCAACAAGAAGGTATGTTTCAGGTAACATGAAAAGTAGGGTTGAAAGATCTTTTTGTACATGAAAGTACTTGCCAACCTCCCCGTAGACCCTAAAAATCCAAAACCCTGAGATTTGTAAAAATAGGAACATTTCTACAAGATTGCTTAAAAAAATGTAGGGTCAGCTCTGTTTTGATCGGGTTGGTCTGATGACCTGAAGCAAACCTTACAAGCCTACGTAACTGGACGTGGTGCTTGGGTGGTTGCATAATCATCACTCAACACCCAACACTGTACAGGTTTAGCAAACAGGTGTATTTCTGCATATGGAAAGTAACTGTAAAATTCCAAAGGCCCCAAATTGAAATTGGGTGATTTTAATTCTTTGGTTAAGGTTTTGCTTCCACCCCTGGTTACCTAAACGTAGACCCGTCTATAAAGGTTTCCTCACTTTGATGTTTTTTCCTGTCTGTTTCTACATTACTACTTAAAGTGTAAAAATGCTACATCTACCCTAAATAAAAAAAGGATTTCTTGCCACCCTTGCCTATAATATTTTCTGCAGAAGCCTCTGATGTTGAGTGCCAGGATATGAGAGAGCTCCAAATATAGCACCCACATCTGGCACAGGAATTGAAGCTGTTCCAGTGGGTGAGAATAGACAATGGGGATAGTCTTGAGCCAGCAGTATTGATTAGGTATAAGCTAAAGTAGGAGGGCTTTGATTGGTTGCTGCAGCCAATAATGAGGACGGCCAGGAAAACAAAAATCTGAATGTGGATAATCTCAAAGCTCTTTGATCATAACTATCATGTTGCCAGCAATCATCTCTATCAAGATTGGCCATGCAGACCAGCCTATTTGAGGGGATTATTCTTGCTGCACTGACTGAATGAACTCAAAAATCCTCATTTTCTAAGGTCCCAGCAATATCCCAAATACCTTATCGCTGGCAGTACAGCCCCCCTACCAATACCTCTCCTCACCTGTTATCGAATTAAGGTGCTAGCACAGGAGGCCTGATTAACTGGTGCACAGGTGACAGCAAAGGACAAATCACATCACTTACCTGATAATTAGAAAAAGGCTGTCCAGCGAGGCAGCCATTTTCTTCAGCAATTGCTGTGGTGTAAGAGGCTGTCGACAATGGCCAAACATAAGGTGTGACTAAGAACCTCTAGTGGCAGTCCTGCTTACTACTTATCACCCCCCACGTACTCCACCCATCACTTAACTCTATAAGATGGCATTATACTTAAATGGACGTTGCCCTTGGTTATCATGATGCGTGAATTCAGCCCTGGCGAGTACCTTACAAGTATCATGCCGACCCTATGGAGTTGGGACACTCCTTACGGTTTGGCATGATGCACCAATGCAGCATTGGTAAGTTACTCTCTTTATTGATGCATCATGATGAAAAATGTCATCTTAGCAACACCGACCTTAAGTGGCTTTTTTTTTAATGGTTAAATTGGTTTGACAAACTGGCGGCTTTAGCCACTGCCTTTCAGCATGCGGCCAGCACTCTGGCCTATCAAGGCAGTCAACCAACTGCAGCAGGGGGGACATGAAGGTGGGGGCCCTCGAGGTGCAAAGTGAAAGGAGTGTACGGAGGGGTTTGTATTCTGGAAAACAAGCCCTTTCTATAGGGGCCATAGCTCAGGCTACAGTGTATCGGTGTCCATTTTCATGTTTACTCATTTTTCTTCAGCTTTCTTATTTGTAAGGTTCTATATAAAGGAAAAGCTGAACCATATAATTTACTTCTGTTAGTTTCCTTTGCACATGCTCTCTGCCCTAAAGTATCCATTTCACATTAAAAAGGATTAGCAGAAAAAAGTTACAATATTGATTTATTATTGGTGGTCCCTACTTCAAATCTTCTTTCAGGATTTCCATATAGCTAATATTCTTAACACTTTTTCCAATCCTTTAGTTTACCTTCTTTTGGACATCTGCAGGGTGTTGGCTAAATGAGATGCTATTTTTAATGAAAAGTTAGCTTTATTGCTTAATTTTATTACCCAAACAGATGGGATTACATGGTGTTCTTAATAATAACACAGCCAAAAATATTGGATTACAAAATAATGTAATTTCACTTTCCTTGTACAATGACCATCCTGTGCCCGCTTTTAAAATCTGCATCAGCAAAGCTTTGTAGCTGTCCACTTATGCTGTGAAGATGTCAAATACAATTATTTACTGAGAGGATAGGAGAAGGAAGCGTGTGTAGCATTACTGAAGCACAATAATGTAGTATGATGAAGGGTGTTACATTTTGCAATCAAAATCATCATTTCATCAGCATATGGCAGTTCAAAGATGTGAAGCAGATCTAGAGCAGATATACAAATTTGATGGTTGGAAACAAGCTGTCCTTGTTTCCACTATTGGCGAGTATATTCCCACGCCAAACTGGATCTGAGCTGCTTACGAATATACAGTGATGGGCAGTTATTATGTCAGGGTAAAGTTTGTATAAGTGATTGGCCGAGGTCATGCTGGAATCTATTAAAAAGAAATAAAATACGGAAACACTGACACTTTGAGCTGCAAGCACCTTACCCGGACATCTGAAGGTAGGGCCTGGTGACAGTCCTGCACTGAGCTTCTACCCTCTGGGAGTTTCTGAATGTCTGAGCTGGCCACTTCATCCCTGTACTACTTATCTTCTTTCCCCTTTTCCTGTCCTTAATGTGTCAGGATCCTAGGAGTGCCATGGCAGCAATACAAATGTTTATCAGAGTGGAAATGGTGAGCTCTGTCTCAACCCTTTAGTTTTAAGGGGGTCTTTCTGCATTTGAATGGTCAACCCGTGTCACTTATATTTCTTGTCATGATGTAGCAATGTATCTTTAGTCAGTAACTCTTCTGTGCTGCATCGGTGCATTATTCCAACCCTCTAGGAGTGTCTCGACCCTATAGAATCTTCATGATGAATGCAGCACTCGTCAGGGCTGCATTCATACATCATGATGACAAAGAGCATCATGCATTAAGGTATCATGACATGGATAAAGGGTTGATTTGCCTCCAATAAACTTGCTAAATCTCAAAGGGATTGAGAGCTTAGTACTTAGGGCCAGGACTTCTCAGGAACAGCAGAGCACATTCATTTTATTAATTTCCAAGTGACTAGGAATGTTGGTAGGTACTTCCTTTTACATGAGAGAAGTCAGATAGATATAAAGTGGCATTGTAAGCAGTGTGCACAGCCATTGTCTGTCTGCCTGATACAAAGCTCTATCCTATAGCCCTCTGAGGGACTGCTGTCTACTGTTAGCTCGGGAACAATTACCTGAGGAAATGGTCCAGTTAGATCTCAAACAGGGATTCATTATTCAGGGTAAACACTTTCCTCGTGCGGCCAACACCTCTCAACACCAGTCCACAGTAGCCAAATGGGACCTGCTCAATATCATCAGTCTACATCTAGCAGTGTTGCTAATTAGTAAGGTTCAGGTAACCCCAAGTATTGCAAGGATCTGAGGATGTGACTTGCATAGAATGTGGCTTTTAAAAATCAAGTTTGTATTGTCTAGGTCTTTCATACATTGTAAACTGAAGAGCCAAGAAGCTGCACAAACTTAGACTAATGATACAGACACAGTATACAGAGCAGTAAGCCAAGACGGGGGGCTGTCATAGGCCCCTCGGTGTGCCCTGCAGGCCATATAACAGGCCATACATGAATAAGTGTGTGTAAGTGATGACCACACAGGGGGCTACAATAGGCTGCAGTACTGAGCCCAGGGTGTCAATAAGGTGTATGTGAGGGCTATGAAAGATGTAGAGAAGGTCAAAGTGGGCACAGTTGGATGTAAAGGAGACATAAGGGATATCAAAAATACTGCAAATGGATTCAGGGGAGAGACAATAGGTGCGCTTTTAGTGTTCAGATTTATTTTCTTTCAAATGTGGTATAGGGTGTTTTTTTTTGTCCACAGAACATTGGGGAGGGGAGGGAAAATCTCATATTGTTGAGAGAACTATGTATCTTTTTTTTTTAAATATTTACTTATTTCACTGTACCTTATACTAGCGGTCTTGCTGGTTTTGTTAATCTTTCACAAGGGTCCATTCAAATGATAATCTGCAACTCAAATGGAGACAAACTTTAACATCTCAGTGCTTTTTTTGGGGTGTCCTTTGTTTTCAGATAAATGTGAATATAACAGGGGCCATTTTCTGTCCCTTTGAGGAGGAAAATATGTTGATTGTGTGTAGGGGGGGGGGGGTCAACCCAACCCAAAAACTTGATTTGGCAATGGGCAAAAATGGCCAGATTTAAATTGATCTAAAAGATTGATAGAGCAGAAAGACATGAGGCAAAATTTTAGTTCCACTATTAAAAATTATGGGAGATACCAAATATCATAGATATCATTATTTCTAAAATTTTTATATAATTTTCAAAAATCGAGAATATGTCACTGCTTGTTGACTAGGAAGGATCCCAACTTTCCCAACCCACATCGGCTACATATTGTATTTTCCTCTTCAGTAGTGCAGACATAAAATCCTATAACATGAAAGAGGACAGCATAAAACGGTAAAGAGGATCGTATTTGAAACATTAATTATATGATGATTCACATGGAAAATAATACTATGTTCATACAATTTGACAGGGGGAAAACTAATATTTCTGACTGACAGGGATTTCATAGTAATTACATGATGTCATTAAGAAATGGACATAGATCTAGCTAGTGGATCTTTGTGTGTCATGTGGACCATGCATTTATATGAAAAAGCCAGAGTCAATAATTAGTAATAGAGGGAGGGATAAGCACCTTACTTGAGCCTACCTCAGCTGCATAGTTGAGAAGCCCCAATGTGCTTTACATATTATATGATAGCTGAATAGGTGCATACAGAGTGTGATATAAACTGTGACATAGATTATATCCAAGAACAATGAAGCTTTAGGACCAGTCGATACATTAATGCAAAAATACCTTTTCATTGAGCTGGAAGATGGATGAGGTAAGTCCAGAAGCTCAGTTGAAGAGATCCGACAGAAAGACTCAGACCTGACAGTTTGAGCTATGGTTGACTTACTGTCTATAGGGGAGGGTGTGGTGTGTCCAGCTCAGATCCCCTCACTGAGCCAGACCAGGCCCTCAACCCCATTCATCCCAACTCCTCACTGCTCAAGCAGTTGACAAAGTGGAGAATATACCAGGGTGTAGACTATTGTCAGAGTTTTAGGTGTAAGTGTCTGTAGGTGAATCTATATGGTCAGATCAAAGCAAATAAGCCGGAAATCATTTCTGACAGTCTGATCTCTCAAAGTCTTACTGCTGAGGGTAAGCTGTAGGGGACTGGTGACAGTCAAGCTGACTATGACACTGACCCATCCCCTGCAATGAGCTGCTCTCTACTGGGAGTCCTCATGGTCTTAGTTGCTAATCCTAACCCTCAGCCTCATAGTGAGACCATGTCTTTCATCTTAGCAAAATCTGTGTGAAGACTGTTTTCCTGTCGTCGCCTGTAACTCATCTGCTTGATGCATACTCTAAAGGAGACTATCAGATCATCTAAACTCTTTAAGGATGCATATCACTAAAAAAATGACATTCTTTATCATGATGCACGAATAAAGCCCCGGCAAATAATTTGCTGGTGCTGCAGTGGTGCATTATGCGGATCCTTTAGCAGTGTCTCAACCTCATTAGGTTGGCATGATCCTTGAATGAAGCACTGGTGAGTTACTCACAAGGGCTACAATCATGCATCATGATGACCAACGGCATGATGCATTAATGCATTACACTGTCCTTAAAGGGTTAATACCATTGTCTCTAAGCCTTGAGCTGAATCAAATTGTATGTTGATTTTAATGTATCATCCTAATCGGTTCATACAGAGATGAATGCAGGTAATATTGTCTCTATCCCATTGTCATGTTGTAAGGGCATAAGTGGGGGGGGGGTCGGAGAAGACAAAGTAATACTGCTACTCAGTCGAAGACAAACGATGAATGTCTCTCTTATTAATGTTGTCCCTTTGTTTCTCAAGTGAAGTATATATTTAAAGAGCTCTGTTTCTTCTGTTTGAGCATATAAATTGCCTTATTGTCTGCATTTGACTAAAATGAAAACTGATAAAAAGCCAAGACAGAAATAGATGCATCAAGAACGAAGGTGAATTAGAATCAATAAGATAAATTGTTAATTTGAGAATTTAAGCTAGGAAATATGAACACCTGGAGCTGTACAAATAATCTGGATTGTTTTAAATGCCCAGACTTCCACAAGTGGTACTTGTACAGAATGAAATCATTGCTTTTGTGCGTCAACATTATATGTTTATATTGAATACAATGACACTATGAGTTGTTGTTCTTAGGAAAAAGAATTCAGTATTAATAGTATGGGATATAGAAATTTAACCTTTGAACTGACCCATTTCTTTAAAGCTTTCTCTGTTAGCCTTTGTCTTTTAGTCATTACTTTTGATATCTACACGGTCTCTTTGTTCATGATACTTCCTGTTTAATTTACTTTGAGGTATTATTCATAAAAAATTCCCAAAGGCTAAAGTCGGGCTGCTTTATTTTCGGATGCTGAGTCTAGGAATTTTGAATGGGAATGTGGTGTGTTGGAGGTGAAAAACTCCTCTTGTGTTTAATCTGAATCACAGTCAGGCCACCCTGTCGACTATTGTCAGAATTTGAGGTGTGAGTGTCTGTAAGTGAATATATCAGGTCAGATCAGGGTTCACTGACACAGCCCGACACAAAGTGTTTCTGACAGTTTGAGCTCTCAGTGACTTACTGCTGAGGGTGAGCTGTAGGGGATCAGTGACACTGACACAGCCCTGCACTGAGTTGCTCTCCACTTGGATTCGCTTACTGTCCTTAACTCCTAGTGGCTAAGCCTAACCTGAATTGCCCAGCATCATAGAGAAACCTCACTTTTCGTCTCAGCATAATCTGTGTGATGCACTGTCCTGTCATTGCAGGCAATTCATCTGCTTGATACATACTGTAAAGGAAACATTCAGATCTTCTTAACAGTTTAAGGGTGGCATAATTCATCAAATACATCATGGTCTTGCTTGTCATAATGCATGAATGCAGACCCTACAGGTTGAGACACTCCCAAAGGGTTGGCATGATACGCCAATACAGCACCAGCAACTTACTCGCCAGTGCTGCATTGGTGCATCATGGTAACAAATGTCACATTTTACTGACTTCCGTCCTTAAAGGCTTAAAGACATTGTCTCCAAGCCTTGAGCTAAATCAAAGAGTGTGTTAATTTTAATGCACCTTCCTAATCAGGCCTTGACAATCCCTGACATTCTCTGTTACAGGTATATCGGCCTGCAGTGGAGGTTCTCCCAGCAAGGGGAGATCCTGCCTTACTTAAGCCTCCCTGTTGGTCAGGGCCCTGCCCTTATCTGTACAGAGAT
The DNA here is from genome assembly GCA_947462335.1 of Harmothoe impar. Lineage (NCBI taxonomy): Eukaryota > Metazoa > Annelida > Polychaeta > Phyllodocida > Polynoidae > Harmothoe > Harmothoe impar. The sequence continues at coordinate 9,322,641 of OX381710.1, forward strand.
AAGGGCCGCCAGGAGAGATAAGGGCCGCCACTGGTCCGCCCCTCCAAGGGGGAATCTCCCAGTGCAGTATCTTATCCAGGTGTGGTGGTAAAGGAGAGGTGAGGGGGAAGGGATGTCCACATAAAAATGTACCTTATTTAGGCTATATTTTCACATTCAGATCATTATAGCTCGAAAAATACAAGAATGTTATACAAGCCCATTCACATGCAACTAGCTCACTTTATTGTGTACCTATAGATAGGTTAATCATATTCAGCAAATAATGGTCAGATTTTCTGATTGAACCTAAAATCAATGTATATCAACTGAAATTCAAGGGAAGAAACCCCCTCACCCTACTTTCTCCCTTCAAGGTATGAACGGCAGGATTTTCCCAACCTGCAAATCAGCTTATACAGACATAAATGCAGTATTGTCCCTATCCTATTGTTGCGTTGTAAGGGCATAAGTGGGGATATTTGAAGAAGGATAAACAGTACTGCAATTCAGGAGAAGACAAAAGATGGGCGTCTCTCTACTTCTTATTAATGTTGTCCCTTTGTTTCTCAAGTGAAGTATATATTGGAGGAGTTCTGTTTCTTCTATTTGAGCTGATGAATAGCCTTATTGTCTGCCTCCGACCAAAATGAAAACTGATGAAAAACAAGAACATATATAGATGCATCAAGAACGCTAAGACAAAATAGAATTAATCAGATAAATCGTCAATTTGAAAATAAGCTGGAAAATAAAAATAACTTGAGCTGTGCAAGTTATATGGATTGTTTGAATCATCCTGTGACGGTTTATTTAGAAATAAAAGTTTACATCTTGTCATCAAGAACTCCTTTTGTTGCTGTTGGTTGTGTTCATTGATGAACCCGTTATTGATATAATGGAATTTATCTCTATATAGATTGTTTGAAATGTCCAGACTTCCTCAAGTGATACAAACAAGTTATACAGAATGAAATCATAACATTTGTTTGTGAAACTAATAAAGTTATCTTGAATACAATGAGACTATAAAGTGTCATTCTTCAGAAAATAGTGCTTTCTGAATGAATAGAATAGTACATAGAAATTTAACCCTTTGGTCTCTGTGTACATAAATTATTGTGCATATGTGTCAACCTCCTCTATACAGATTGATAGACTCATTGAGGGTCTATCTGACACACTAAGCCAATGCGGTGGAGTTAAATACCAGTGCTGCATTGGTACATAATGACTACAAAAGTGATAATGCAATATTTATTGCCCACAAGATCGACTCTGAACTTCGTGAACTGATGCAGAGTTTTAAACTATTTTCTATGAGCCATATCTTGTAGTCATTATTTTGCTATACGCTATCCACTTATGCTTATTACACACAGATAAAAATAGCTGTGCAATGCTGCTGGGTCATATTGATATTGTGCATGCATACCTGAGCGCCCACTTGTCTATGTGTAAGGAAAGGGCTGGTTGAGATCAAAGTGGATACCCCAGTACAAGGACAGCCAGTGTTATATATTGACAAGTAGTATTCATACACTTGCCTGGGGCGCATCCAATGCAACCCCATATATATATGTTTTCCTCCAACAGCACCCACATTAATCATTTCTTATGTTTATGACACTTAATTTACTTTGAGTTATTGTTTAAATGAACTCCCAAGGCTAGCGTTGGCCTTGTTTCATTTGAGAATCCAGAGACTAGGATTTAATTCTGACAGTAATGTGTTGGAAGTGAAAAAACTCATCTGGTGTCCACAGTTAGGCCACTACAACAGAGTGGAATCAAAAAACATTGCCCAGACAAGGTTATATATTGACCAGTATTCCTGTAAAGATTGATCTGCTCCGAACTGCAATTGCTCTACCACCACACCTTTTCAAATTCTCTTGATTTGTTTCCAGTACCTGCAAAAATGTGTATGCTCACAATATGGAGGGACTATATAGTTCATTTCAATCAGACCTTATAATATTGGGTTGTGCTATAAGAAGCCCAATTCTAAATTAGCTATTCATGTAGGTGAACTCAGAGCTGGAGGTGCATTATGTAAGACTTTGTGCATCGTGCAGTAGAGACAAACTGCACAATGAAGGACGGCTATGACAGAGGATTGCGCTGCACCCTCCACACCCAAACCCAACAACACACACATCCGCCCTTGTTGACCAATGTCATTTGAATAGTCAGGCAGGCAGCACAACTATTGGCTGTCCACACTGCACTCCTTATCAAAAACCATACATCATGGATGCAGTGACAGCAAATGATTATTTTGTACTCGCTCTACCTTTCTATCTCCAACTCTGTCTATAACTAAATTCTCCTCTAGAATAGTATCAGCTCATATGCATTTTCATCCCTGTCACAGTATATATGTCTTATCATGACTGCAAGAGACTATTCCGTAGTTTCCATCTATATTCTCCAATCTCCTTCATCATTTTGACTCTTGACTAAATTTTTTTCGAACATTTTCCTGAATTTCTCACCAATGTATTTCTGATAGAGTCATCTGAGGGGGCCCCTTGATCCTCTGATTCCATTCTGTTGGCTCCCTATTTGTGATTATTAATGGTTTGACCAGCATACTGATGCAAGCACCTGGTGACATCCTGCAACTAGTTATTGTTCTCTGGTCCCTCCTTTAAATATTCTTCAGAATGGATCCAAATGGAATGGATCCAAATGGAATGGATCCAAATGAAATGGATCCAAATGGAATGGATTCAAAAGGAATGGATCCAAATGGAATGGATCCAAATGGAATGGGTTCAAATGGAATGGATCCAAATGAAATTGTACACTTGGAAATATACATTACAGGCAATGAAAGTAGGTTGAAAGTTAGTTTAAGATAAGTGTTATTATTTAATCCCAGTCTCCAATTAACATTTCCGTATTGGCTGTAATACAGATATATGACATATTTGTGTAAAACATATAGGGCTAGTGCTCCCTGATGAATTAAGGTGTGCAATGTGAGAGTTAAATAATGACTCATATCATCCATTTTTCTCCTCAGTGTTATACCAACGTATGGTCTTCCTTCCACTACATACATTGCTTTGTCGATGACCCCTGCTCATCTTGTTTCATTACCTATTCACTTCTCCTTGGTTCACAAAGGTGAAGACCAATAAATCATATTGAAATGCTAGGACGTGCCTGGAAGATGAGGAGTACAATTAAATGACATTACAGATACTACGGTGTCATCCATCAGGATGGGTGATGGATGGGGCTGTTATTGGGACCAGAGAAGATGAGACTATAATAGTGTAGAGGGGTTGCATGCCGTCTCCTCTTGCCTGGTTCTCCTCCTAGTAATACCAAAGGTAGCTACCCACTCCCCAGCCAACAAAGATATGTTAGTTTACGTCAAAATAATATTGTACAACTTTTTTTGTTTACTGGGTCTCCTGCCAAGTCCATTTTAGCTTACCTGGCTAGATATAAACGCTTGTCCATTTAAACCTATGGAAAACTGATACTTTAAATCCGTTTTAATGTGTACATCAACTTCATGAGATATAAAGGCAATTCATCATTGAAACGCTAACAAAACATAATTATATATCACATCCCACAAATAGAATATTATCCAACTATCCAGTTTTATTTGAATCATATTACTGAAGCTATGCACTGTATGGCAGCCACTTCCATCAACAACACATTTAATGAAAGATTTGGCTATTGGCAATATCTACAGAGGGCTGTTTTAAAAGTGCAAGTTCATTGAAGGATTTTGATAATTGATATAGTACATGAGTTGGAAACTAAGAGGATTCCTGGCAACACCAGAAAAGTGAACTAAAATATTGATCAACAAGTCCTACCAAGTGGCTCTTACACAATGGCACAATTATCTGGACATCCGTTCTACATTGTGTTAATTAGAATCTGAGACAGTCTGTATAATTACACTATTATTCTACTGTTGATCATTACATCTATGAATACACAGTGGTTAGTTAGAGGCGACAACTTTCAAGAAACCAACCCTTTTTTACATTAGTGTGTCTCAGGTTTGTAATTAGAAATACATTATAGACTAGTGCTCTGTAAATTGTAAGCAGCAGAATCAGTGATATTGATCAGGTATTGGGTTGGGAGCATTGTGCTAAATAGGTGAAGATTGCCGGGGACATTGCGGCTTATCTATACAACTTGGTGCTATTGATTTCCAGGCAACTTCATCAAACTGCAATTGTGATCTGAGAATATCACATGTAATTTCCTAATCCTACCAGCTCTAATAGTTTCATTCCAATAACATTGACACATCAGTTCCCAGCTACCTGCCCCCAATCCTATGGTAACCAACTCTGTTCTTGGCTTTCTCAACTCCAACCTGGACCCCTGCCACCCAATAGTCTTGTTGTAACAGGCATTTAATTTCTATGGTTGTAAGTGTTTCATGATATCCAACACAGTACAGAGGAATGAGGATATACAGTAAAATCTCGTTATAAGGAGCACCTTTTTGCAAGGCAAATTTGCGCCTTGTAACCAGCCTTCCTTTTAACCAATTTTGGTCATACAGCAAAACTCTGCCATAAGGAATTATGTTACAACGAATTTTCGGATATAACAAACAAATTGCTATGCCCAAATGTGCCTCCACATGGGTACCCATATTTTTGACCATGTCGCCGTGTCTATTTTCAACAAAAAGGCTGTGTCCTTGTGTCGATTTTTATCCCATACCATTAGTATACATTCTACTTGATTTTCCCATGTCTGTCAATTTTTAAACAGGCCCTCTCACCCATGTCGATTTTTAAAAGGCCCTTGACGGGCCGTGTCGCCGTGTTGCCCATGTCGAATTTTACCCATGTATAGGCACCTAAATCCTTTTCTATGCATTCCTATAGTAAGAAAATCACACTTCAACAAACACTTTTACAAAGTTTATCAGATGTAAATTCGGTTACAAGAATTTTCTTTTGACTATCTGATGATGGCCGGGACTTCTGTTTGAACATCAGACACAGGGCCCAGGGCTTTCTTAGTGGCTGTATGATACACTGTAGAGTGGGGTGGGGGGTGTCTAATACAGGTGTCAGAGTGATTCCCCCACCTCCAGGGCTTCCTAAGGGGGAGGGGGAGGTCTAGGGCAGGTGTTAGAGCGACTCCCCTAGTGCTAAAGTTGTCCTGACACCTAGGCTCATTCTCCGGACATTTCTAGACCCAGAAACTGGGGTTGGGGAGGTGCTAAAGTCAACCTAACAGTCATCCTTCCAGCATTTCAAGCCTCCTAATTGGCTGGGGGGATGAGATGCTAACACCTAGGCTCGTCCTCGCAGTGGTGCTAAAATTGCCCTAACATGTAGGCTCAACCTTCCAGCCTTCTAGACCCAAAGGGGATGGGAGTGTAACTCACTTTAGCATCAAGGCTAGTCCTCAATGACACTTTCGTACCCTTACTAAGCCTCCCGATCCTCTCACGTTTAGCGGCATGTACCCATTCTAGGGGGAAATATGTTCAACTCATGATAGCACCTGACAGGGACGTAAGATGTATCAGTTTTGACCTTGTTTCAATGAAAGATACCTAATTGTCTTGAAAAAATCTGCTCCTTATTAACGATTTTTGGCAAGAAATGCTTGTTCTAATAGTTTTTTTTGCTAAAGACAAGTATGAAAAAGAAATTGGCAAAGCAAATCTGCCTCTTATAACCTTCTGCTCCTTATAACCGTCTTCCTTATCAAAAGATTCTACTGTATTACTGAGAGCTAATCTCTAAATGATAATAGAACTATCTGAATAAGGATTGCCACAATAATAGCTTATAGAATAAGCCCTTACAGACTATAGCCAAAACATAGTCTGTTAAATTTAAAGCAAGGCTAAAATGCCCATATTGAACCAGTGTATGTGAGCATGCCATGAAACCTCGTACATCAAATGGCCTGATTGGAGGCCAAGAGAAGTGGTTCTGGACCTACCATGTCATTATACACCCCCTCCATAGGCAACCTTGCCTATACCCCTTCCACCCAATAACATTATAGAAGGGTCCCAGCCTGCAACTGCTGGAACAAATAAATAGGTTACCTGGTAAGGGGCGCCCCCAAGGTGGTGTTGCAGACGCTATACTACAGCATTGTGTGTTGGTTACCGCTGTTTCTGCCAGAGCGTCACCCAGAGAGGTTGGACGACTCGTTGCTCGCCTTGTGAAGGCATAATATTGTTTATTTTTATTTTTTGGCTTTGCTTGATATATACGTGTTAATAAATAGGCAGGTTTAGGTCCAGGTTTAGTCAAGCCCAAGCGCATATGATGTCTTGTGTCTTCTCATCCAGAATTACCGGTAGTCAATAAAACAATTTCACATGGAAAATGAAAAAGAAAGAAATGAATGCAGCTGTTCATCCTTTGATTGGTGATACACTGAGTCAGTTACTTTCTTAGCCACTTGATCTTAATCTTAAACCAGCACATATATCTATGAACGACAATCTAAATAAAGGAATATACTTCATATAAAACACAAACCAACACTAAAGTACCCTGTTATTGATCTAATGTAAGACCAAAATGCTATGATACTAAGGTTATTCAAACAAGTAGATATCCCAACCTCCCACACCAAAATATCTGCTTGTCACACTCTTCTAAGAGCGGTATCAATTTTATATAAAACACAAACCATTTTTCTGATGCTGGGCTAATGATGTGATAAACGACACAATATTGTGAGACTTTTATAGGTTATACAAACAAGTGGATAATGGCCACTAAAGTATTTGTCCTTCCATTTTTATGCTTGTAATCTCTCTGAACGAGGACGTGCACCCACCCTCCAGGGTCAGGTTTTCTCTCAGGCAGTAGCCTGCATAAAACACAAACCACTGCTCAAATATCAATGCTACTGAAATTGCCCTGATCTCCTTGGGTGACATATTGATTTCCACATTCAGCTGCCTTGATATGTATATTGTTTGTACTCTCGGTTTCCACAGTGATTTTCATGGCACTTTGTGATGTCTTGTCAGGAGAGGTTCACTGATCTCCTTTCCCTATACTTTAGATTACTTTCTCGTTCACTACATCTGTCCAAATCTTTTTATCCATTTATCCCTACTTTCTCCTTTTCATATCCCCCCTCCCTTCTTACACTCTCTAACTCACCCCTCTACAATTTACCTAACCCCTCTTATTTCAACCTTCTATATATATAGAACTCCTTCCCAACCAACCAACCCCCAACCTTAACCATATCTGTCCCCTCCAGGCTCTCAACCTCATCTTGTTCTTGGAAACCCTCGACTATCTACTATTGATGTATTGTAAGGCCACCCTAATACAACGCTAAGGTCATTGAAACAAGTAGATAATGACCACCAAAGTATTTGTGTTCTCTGCTTTATGCTTGTCATCTGTCAGAAACAGGACGCGCACCTAACCTACTGGGTCACATTCTCCCTCAGGCAGAAGCCGGTATAATATAGAAACCATTCTGATAACAAGGCTGCTGAAATTACTCTGTAGGTAACATATTGATTTTCACATTTAGATAACTCAATATGGACTTATTTAGGGCTATAACAAATATACTGATTGTTTTTCAAGTCAGGACCAATGTTGCTAAAATGTTCAAGCATGAAGAACCAATGCAGCCCTGTGAGTAACTCGCCGGGTTGCATTTAGTATACCAGGTTTTGTCAGAAAAATAAGTCACATTTTTTGGGGGGGTTAATTCTTCGGGACATGGCTAAATCTGACCCAAAAAACCTCAGGATTAAGAATTTTACGTTGGCCTAGTTTACATTTTTCCCTTACAGTGTGTAACCAGGCAAAATCCAAGATGGCCGCCAAATCATCAGAAAATCATCTCCTTTGGCATAAATATTAAGCATAACTTGTATTTGACATTACCTACCCCCCCTAAATCAACTATAGGGAATTCAACCATGTTATTGGTTTGTTGCTAGGATGAGTGGTTGCCTAGCAACAGCCATTCTAAATGGGTTTTTGCCTAGCAACACATCCTTAGGCTGTCCCTAGCTTGATTCCAATGATACCTACCCCCCCTAAATCAACTATAGGGAATTCAGTCATGTTATTGGTTTGTTGCTAGGATGAATGGTTGCCTAGCAACAGCCATTCTAAATGGGTTTTTGCCTAGCAACACATCCTTAGGCTGTCCCTAGCTTGTTTTAAATGATACCTACCCCCCCTAAATCAACTATAGGGAATTCAGCCATGTTATTGGTTTGTTGCTAGGATGAGTGGTTGCTAAGCAACAGCCATTCTAAATGGGTTTTTGCCTAGCAACACATCCTTAGGCTGTCCCTAGCTTGATTTCACTGATACCTACCCCCCCCCTCCTAAATCAACTATAGGGAATTCAGCCATGTTATTGGTTTGTTGCTAGGATGAATTTCAATTATACCTACCCCCCATAATCACACAAAAGGAATTCAACAATGATATTAGCCTGTTGCTAGGATGAATGGTTGCCTAGCACCACCCAATCTAATTGTCTAATTCCTTAGCAACACATCCTTAGTAGACAGGTCATTTTGTATAAGTTACTCACCCAAATGAGACTTTCTTTCAAACACCCACAGATATGGCTAATGATCAAAATTGCATTATATAATAACTTTTCATTGAGCCCTAATTAGCATAATATATGCAAAACTGAGGCTAGATGCATAATTTCACTCACCAAATACCTGCTGATAGAAACACATGATTCCCCGTAGGAAAAAATCGTAAATTTTGCGCAGACATCCCCATGGCCATCAAAAACAATTGTAGATATAGGGCCATGTCAGAGTATAGGCTGTGGCCATTATTGCAGCCATGTTTCAAGATGGCCACCACTGAATATTTCTAAATCATTTATTTCCTCTTCTAGTCAACGTAGAATCAGGATTCCAAATGCTAAATATACATTTCTGGGGTCAAGGAATCCAATTGTATTACTTTTGGGGAGATAGATGGCAGCCATCTTGGATTTTAATGAGATTGTGGATAGAGAACCTATTAACTACCTGACTTTCCTTATCAATCCCCATCTATCATAACATATGTTGTTATTTTGCCAACTGCAGTGATCAAAGCAATAACCTGAGTATTTATATTGCCTTTGATACTGTCTAAGATATGGTAGTCATCTTCAATGTCTTATGGTTGCACTTTACTGAGTACCAGTGGTTGGCAGCAGCAGCCTCTAGGCTGGCCGACATTGCATCGGCACATTTATAGGCACCATATAGCAGGTATTATGAGCCAAAATGACAGTGGCTGCGATTAATTTCTTTAAATCGCTGTCAGGGTGAGGCATCCAGCATCAATTTATAGATAGGGTACAATATAGTGCAATCTATGTATGCTCAAGACCAGAGAATTTGGTGAAGCCTCCTCCTGGGAGGTCACAATTTTAGGTCTCAGTAACACTAGATCTATACCATCACCTCACACCATTTAAACAACTAAGTTAACTAGTCATTTAGGAGCTGCTTGCCCTCTTATGATAGTCATGCCTTTACAGTTTAGAGGTTTAATGTGGTCATTTGTGATGGGCAGACAACCCTGGAGGTGATAAACTCAACCACAGACCATCAAGGGGACCCCCCCTTTGAGATGTCCATCCTCCTACAGTTTTATCAAATAAATTTCTCTTTGGTAGCTCTGCCAAATCCTCTGTATATGTGTCTAATCTTGGCAATATCTGGTAGGCTTGCATGCACCCTTCTTCTGCTACAGCTTCTTGTCAGTGTGAGGCTGACATCACCAAAAGGGTGGTGATACTAACACAAGAGGTCAGTATGGACATCACTGCTCCTGTTGCAAAGATCACTTGCAGAACATTCATTATCATCCCTTCTGTATCTTGAGGTCTTAATGTCTCTGTCCTCAACTGCCATCAGCTTAAGCCTAAACTTGTAGTGACTAACTCAGAGCCTATGGCATATACCACTGAGCCAGCTTCAGTGCCTAACATTAAGCCTATGCTACTCTATAAAGTTGCTCTGCCTCTACCTATAGACCCTTCCGTGCTAAAGGTACATCCATCGATCAACCCAGGTGATGACAACAGGAAATGGCATAAGGCACTCCAGCTCCCCAGTTTGACACTGTCCACTCTGAGGCTCTCTCCCAGGGTCCTGACCCTAGATTGACTCTAAAAAAACAACTTACTTGTCTCACATTGCTCCACAACGATGAGCAAGCTTCTCACAGCATGCACTCCTTTTCTCAGCTTGACAGACCTACCCAGCTGATGGGACTAGGCTCCCAGCTCCCTCCCGACTCAATGTCCATAGATGGGACAGGGTATAGACTACCAGGAAAAAGACATTACCTCAAATACAGTTGGCCAGTGGGGTGTACTAAATATTCTGCATACACCAGTTGTCACCTTTCCACCATCAGGTAGTAATAATGTTCATGTTTTTTTCTGGATAAAATTTGGATATTTCATTAAGAAAAACCTCTACTTCTCAAACTTTTGAGGACTTTTATATAACTACCGTTTAGTCCATCATACTATGTGTGGGTTGTACAACATGCGGGCCATACAGCCTGTGGGTAGTATGCCAATCAAATCGCCAGTGCAGGTTATTGGATTCTCCAAAAAGTGTAGGTGTAGGTAAGATGAGTGTTTTTGGATTTTTGGATTTCTGAACTTTCTATAATATGACACTTCCCCCCCAGCTCCTTTGTGGGTCACACCTCCCCTCATTCCCCAGCCATGGCAGTCACAGCTTTCTCCCCACCCTGAATCCCTACCCAAAGTAGGTAGGTCCAGTTGTATTTTAGCTGTTACAGCTTCCACCCCCTCCCTCGATAGCTCCAGATGGCACCTTTGGAGGTCACACCTTACCCAACGTACCTTGTGCAGGTAAACAACATTTAGCTGCTGGCAGTGCAGTCTTTACCAAAACATGCCGGACAGTGGCAATGTCCGCCTTGAATGGCTTTGGTCCAGCAGAATAACTGGTGTTGCAGGGCCAGATGTCCTGCACATTCTGGGCTTTCTGAAACTGAAAGATTTTTTCAAATGTTCCACCTAGAGCTGAAGTTTTAAGTCCTAAAGTGCACACTCATTTTCAAGACAAATTAGAGCATTTTTTTGTTGCTATTTTCTTTCATAAAATGCTATTCTATTCTAAATATTATATAAAACTTTGATTTCGGTATCCGGTCCTGCAGAAATCTATCCGGTCCTGCAAAATTGGCTAGCTGCAGAACCGACTGTCTTGCATGGTGAAAAGGTTTGGCAAAGACTGCGGTGGGGCCAGAGGTATAGGTCAAGGTAATTTTCCGAAAGTCAGGTTAGGTGCGGGTCATACAAAGACGTTCCCTTAGGGGTGCTAGGGATGAAAAATGGCCGGGGATAGTGATGTTGCACTGACTGTTCTTCTTAAAATTTCCTCCAGAAGGAGAATAGCTGCTAAACTTGGCCCCTTCTATCAGCCCGCTTTGCACCCATTGTGTAAAATAGTTCCCGTGAAAGTAGTATCTATTCCTGCATCCATCCTTTGGTGCCAGATTTAGCTGATCACCTTAGCAGAGGATTATTAATGCTGTGGTCCGGTTACTTGGTAAGCAGGTACATTGGTCCCAGGCTTTATTTCAAAACTATGTTGGTGCAGCTATAAAACAAAGAACTTGGCCTTACCCAGGTTCTCAATGTTTCATCAGGCACATAGAGTGCCTTGGTTTCCCCCTGAGTACTGTCAATATTTACCCTTCCTCCTACTAAGTTAGCTGCAATCATAGGTGGATGGGGCAATCCATAAACCTCCAATATATTGCTATATAGATAAAGCCTAGCTAAAGGGTGAGGGGGGGGGAGTATGACATCATTTAAGGATGGCCCCATTGCACCCTTAAGAAAATCACTACCTTTGTCTCGAAGAGCAGTATACATTGTGTTATATGGCCTATTAGAAGTGTGATATTATACACAATTTGAGTCACTCTTTGCATATTTTTTCATGAAAGTCCATTGTTTAGTTTATCTACATCAACATCCTCCAAAAAGGAACTGCGGCGTGAAGAGGGCTATTTACGGGCAACAGACAACTAATATCAGCTGGTTCCTGAATAACAGCACTCAGCAAATGCACCAACTGAGCTATAAATTGAGGCTAGTACATTTATTTATTACAGTACTGAAGCCTCAACATGGTGCTCATGAAATTGACAATGCAATGTCGGCCATCCTAGAGGCTGCTGCTGCCGCTACTACTTAGCACATTCCAAATGGCAACCATATTCTAAACACTATCAAATGTCATATAAGTACTCAGGTTATTGCTTTTATCACTGCACGGCAGAATGATATCATATGTTGTGATAGATAAGGAAAACCAGTTAGTTAATAGGTTCTCTATCGATAATCTCATTAAAATCCAAGATGGTTGCCATCTATCTCCCCAAAAGTGATACCATTGGATTCCTTGACCCCAGAAATGTATACTTTTCATTTGGAATCATGATTCTAAGTTAATTAAAAGAGGAGATAAATGATTTAGAAATATTCAGTGGTGGCCATCATGAAACATGGCTGCAATAATGCTAATTAGGGCTCAATGAAAAGTTATTAAATAATGCAATTTTGATCATTATCCATATCTGTGGGTGTTTGAAGATTTCTATGAGATTTGGACCAGTTTTACAGTATTTTCACCTAGCCAACCTGATAATTGGCCTACCTAATTATAAAATGCTAATAAGGGACCTTCACTCTACAATCATTTGGGTGAGTAACTTATACAAAATGACCTGTCTATTAAGGATGTGTTGCTAAGCAAATAGACAATTAGAATGGGTGGTGCTAGGCAACCATTCATCCTAGCAACAGGCTAATATCATTGTTGAATTCCTTTTGTGTGATTTAGGGGGGTAGATATAATTGAAATCAAGCTAAGGACAGCCTAAGGATGTGTTGCTAAGCAAATACACAATTAGAATGGCTGTTGCTAGGCAACCATTCATCCTAGCAACAAACCAATAACATGGCTGAATTCCCTATAGTTGATTTAGGGGGGGTAGGTATCATTTAAAACAAGCTAGGGACAGCCTAAGTGTAGAATGAGATCAGCACGTATGTGCATGGTCATATTAGGGTTACGTAATATTACATAAGATTGGGTAATGATTATGTGTATGATTATGAATGATAATTATGTATAAGGGAAGGAGTGGGGAAACCTAGAATAAGAAGTCATGAAGATTGATATATTGAAAGAACCATGTTGTAGTATGTGTACCTGTGCAAGTCACAGCTGGTCTCCCTCCCTGAGCTAGGGGAGGGGGCAGACTAAACAGGTATTGTTGTTGTGTGCGTGTGTGTATTGAGAGAAGGAAGCATGTGTTGTTAGTAGTATATACAAGGAGGGATTATGGCTACCTGAGCCTATAGCTGTGAGGAGAGACATGTTGGGACGAGTTATATACAGGAGGAGAGTTGTGTGAAATGAATAAAGTCAATCAGTAAGAACTAAGCTGCCGTCCTGTTCACATCTGTATAACCATATCTACCTTATATTAATGACACCCTCCCATAAGGGACTGGATTCTACATAAGGATGTGTTGCTAAGCAAAAACCCATTTAGAATGGCTGTTGCAAGGCAACCATTCATCCTAGCAACAAACCAATACCATGGTTGAATTTCCTATAGTTGATTTAGGGGGGGTAGGTATCATTGAAATTAAGCTAGGGGCAGCCTAAGGATGTGTTGCTAGGCAAAAACCCATTTAGAATGGCTGTTGCTTAGCAACCACTCATCCTAGCAACAAACCAATAACATGGCTGAATTCCCTATAGTTGATTTAGGGGGAGTAGGTAATGTCAAATACAAGTTATGCTTAATATTTATGCCAAGGGAGATGATTTTCTGATGATTTGGCGGCCATCTTGGATTTTGCCTGGTTACACACTGTTGGGGAAAAATGTAAATTAGGCCAACGTAAAATTCTTAATCCTGAGGTTTTTTGGGTCAGATTTAGCCATGTCCCGAAGAATTAACCCCCCGAAAAAAATAGGATTACGTAAGCCGGTAAACTAATTTGTGCATCATTCGTTATAATCACTTTTATGCTCGTCATCTCTCTGATCACCAAGACCTGTAGCCATTCCCAGTGTCAGATTCTCCCTACATAAAACAGAAGCCACCACCAATCTGGCCCTGTGAAGTATAGATTTCTTTATCTGGCAGACTTAATATGAATATTCTGTACAGTTCAGATGTATACACTCCTTTGAGAATCAGGTTTCAGTGAACGAAGGGCCTCCCAAAATTACCCCTCGTGGAGACAGAGGCAATTATGCCCACTGTTGGGCTTTCAGATTGACAATCAAGCGTCACTCAGAAATCCTTTGATTATCCCTCTCTTTGCAACAACCTGCTTAGGGAACTTGGGGTGGTATTAAGGTGACATTAACCGAGTAGGGCCAACAAGAAGGTATGTTTCAGGTAACATGAAAAGTAGGGTTGAAAGGCCAGAACTTTTTGTACGTGAAAGTACTGGCAGACCTCAACGTAGACCCTCAAAATCCAAAACCCTAAAATTTGTAAAAAAAGGAACATTTTTACAAGATTGCGAAAAAAATGTAGGGTCAGCTCTGTTTTGATCGGGTTGGTCTGGTGAACTGAAGCACACCTTACAAGCCTATGTAACTGGAGGTGGTGCTTAGGTGGTTGCATATTCATCACTCAATAACCAACACTGTACAGGTTTAGCAAACAGGTGTATTTCTGCATATGGAAAGTAACTGTAAAATACCAAAGGCCCCAAATTGGGTGCTTTTAATTCTTTGGTTACGGTTTTGCTTCCACCCCTGGTTACCTAAACGTAGACCTGTCAATAAAGGTGTCCTCACTTTGATGTTTCTTCCTGTCTGTTTCTACATTACTACTTCAAGTGTAAAATAGCTACATCTACCCTAAATAAATAATCTTTTGCCACCCTTGCCTTTTATATTTTCTGCAGAAGCCTCTGATGTTGAGTGCCAGGATGTGAGAGAGCTCCAACTATAGCACCCACATCTGGCACAGAAATTGAAGCTGTTCCACTGGGTGTGAATAAGCAATGGGGATGGTGTTGAGCCAGCAGTATTGATTTGGTATAACCTATTGTAGGAGGGCTTTGATTGGTTGCTGCAACCAATTATTAGGACGGCCAGGAAAACAAAAGCCTGAATGTTGATAATCTCAAAACTCTTTGATCACAACTATCATGTTGCCAACAATCATGTCTATCAAGATTGGCCATGCAGGCCAGCCCATTTGAGGGGATTATTCTTGCTGCACAGACTGAATGAACTCAAATATTCTCATATTCTCAGGTCACAGCAATATCCCGAATACCTTAATGTTGGCAGTACAGCCCCCCTACCTATACCCTCCAATCTCCTCACCTGTTACTGAATCACAGGTGCTAACACAGGAGGCCTGATTTACTGGTGCACATGTGACAGCAAAGGACAAATCGCATCACTGACCTGATAATTAGAAAAACGCTGTCCAGCGAGGCAGCCATTTTCTTCAGCAATTGCTGTGGTGTAAGAGGCTGTCGTAACAGCTAAACATAAGGTGTGACTAAGAGCCTCTAGTGGCAGCCCTGCTTATTACTTATCACTCCCCACATACTCCACCCATCACTTAAATGGGAACATTTTTTTAACGGTTCAATTGCTTTGACAAACTGGCGGCTTTTGTCACAGCCTATCAGCATGCGGCCAGCATCAAGGCCGTCAACCAACTGCAGCAGGGGGACATGAAGGTGGGGGCCCTTGAGTTTCAAAGTGAAAGAAGTGTACAGGGTGGTTTGCATCCAGGAAAACAAGCCCTTTCTATAGGGGCAATAGCTCAGGGTAGAGGGTGAGGACAGTTGAGTTACTAAGTGTGTGACTTACATGTACCTGTGTAGAGAGTTGGCTTATTGTTCATATTGTTTAGTCTGTTTGAGAATCCTGATTACTGCTCCCTGATTGGTGCAGCTTGTCCAATGACAGCCAGCTTTATTACCAGGCCACAGTTCAATTAACCAGACTTTATGCCCGTTTATCATGTTAGGCTTTTATCAATCACTCTGTATACAAGTTATCCTCTCCCACATTACAGCCCCCAGTAATGTGGGATTAAAAAACTGTATAACTGGCAACTTGTAGAAGCTGGCCAATATTGAAAAAGTCCCTTTCTTACAGCATTTTGGTATCAATGCAAACCAATGCACTGACAGCTGAAGAAACAAATACAGTGCGTGGGGCCGGGGGTTGTAATTGTCCACTCAGCCCACGCTGGTGGTGGCACAATGGGACATAGACATATAAATGTTAGTGTGGGATGGCCACACAGGCGGCTACGATAGACCTGGGGTGCTGCACCCAGGGTGTCAATGTGGTCAATGAGGGATGTAGAGGTGAGGGAAGTGGCCGCTGTGGGGTATTAGGGGTGGTGTAACTTCGAGAAGGGCAGGGTGAAGACAAGGAGGACAATCTGGGGTGTCTATTTACATGTTGCTAATTTTCTTTATATTAATCATTTTGGATAAGGTTTCATATAAAGGAAAAGTTGAACCATATTTAATTGTCCGTCACACATGCTCTTTGCCCTAGAGTATCCATTTCACATGAAAAAGGATTAGCAGAAGAAAAGTTCTATAAATGATTTATCATTTGTGGCTGCTTCCTAAATTCTTATTTCAGGATTTCCAAAAAGCTAATATTCTTAAAGCTTTTGGCAATCATGTTTGTTTACCTTATCTTGAAAATCAACAGGATATTGGCTAAAAAAACACCATTTCGGATGAAAAGTAGCTCAATTGCTTAGTTTTATTACCCAAATGGATGGTGTTGCATGACATTCTTTATAATAACACAGCCAGAAATATTGGATTACAAAACAAAGTAATTTCACTTCCCTCCTAAAATGACTACCCTGTGCCTGCTTTTAAAATCTGCATTAGTAAAGCTTTGTAGTTGTCCACTCAAACTGCAAAGATGTCATATACAATCATATACTAGGAGAAGGAAGCATGTGGAACATAACGGAATGATAATAACGAAGTATGAAGTAGGGTGTCACATTCTGCAATAAAAAGCATTTATGAATGAGCATAGGCCAGTTCAAAGATGTAAAGCAGATCTAGAGCAGGTATACAAAATTGATAAACATAACTAATAAAGGATATGCTATTGATATGTATACACAAATACAAGGGTAATTAATGGTTTAGCCAAGATATGCATGAGCCGTACACACCAATTTATTATTTTCAGGTATTTTTTTGCTGCAGAGAGCTATAGACAGAAAACCCCACCTTTACATTAAAACGTTGAGCTTTCAAAAAAAGCTAAAGTGCATTCGTCCAAAGAAAACAAACATATTGCCAATATGTTGGCTTTCAACTTTATAAAGTGACTTCACATAGTACTCACATAATCCCCATACCCAGCATAAATTGGTGGATAAACCTATATTCTGACTGCTTTGGTCTAAACATAAGGGTTAATTCAAAACAGATAGAAATACAGAAATAATTTCTGACAGTTTGAGCCCTTGTTGTCACACATAGGCTTAAGGTGGGTGAGGCTTGTCGACAGTCTAGCTCATTCTTCCCTGTTTTTACCCTCAACCACCCGCCTCCTATCACTAAGCTGTTCCAACTGGAATTCTCTCACTGTGTGAGCTGCTTATCATATATTGCCTATTCCTCATTCGGTTTGTCGGATATGCTGTCTGTGTGAAGTATACACCATGTAGGAAAGTTTTTGTGAATGTCAGGGTAAAGTCTGTATAAGTGATTGACCGAGGTCATGCGGGAATCTATTAAAAAAAGATAAAACAGTTTGATCAGTGAGCGCTTTACTGGGATGTCTTAGGGTAGGGCCTGGTGACAGTCCTGCACAGAGTCTCTGAATGTCTGAGCTGGGCATCCCTGTGCTGTTTATCTTCTCTCCTCTCCTAGTGTCCTGGATGTGATGGGAAGCAATGCAAATGTATATCTGAGTGTGAATAATGAGCTCTTGACTTTTGAGCTTTAAGGAAGTATTTTCTGTATTCAAATAGTTAACCCTTAAACGCCAGGTGGTGCTAAAAGATGACATCGTTGTGATGATGCACCAATATTCCCCTGGCAAGTAACTCCCTGGTGCTGCATTGGTGCATTATGTTGACTTGAGTGTCTCAACACCATAGCGTCGTTAAGATGCTTGAATGCAACAGTGGTGAGTTATTAGCCATGGTTGCATTCATGTATCAGGACAACCAAGGGCATGATGCATTAAGGTATCATACCATGGATAAAGGGTTAATTTGGCTCCAAGGGACTGAGAGCTTAATGAATCTCAAAGGGATTGAGAGGTTTGTGAACTTAAGGGGGGTCGTTGGGACAGTCTGAAAGTAGCTAAATCTTTCCTAGATTCATACAATAAGATCAAAACAACACGTTCTTTGCAAAAATGCAAATATAGTATGGTGATCCCGGGCTTTTTTGTGAGGTTATCAACAGTTTTACAAAATCTGCAATAGACTTATACAAAGTTTTGTGACAGATATGAATTATATAACAAAGTAGCTAAATTTTTTTTGGGCCTTTCTCAGAATATTGTCCTTGATATTTGCCATCCAAAAATCATAATTTAAAACATATGGTCCCGCACATATTTCAAAGGTTTTGAGCGATTGAAATAAAAAAGTTGAAATGGCACAATGGTTCAACACTTGCCTTCATAACCAAAGGTTTATGGCCGCGCCGGTCAAGCAATGCGTTTCATTTTTTATGATCCTTTAGTATTACATGTCTCAACATGAGACAAAGTCCCCTGGTGGTTTATGGTGAAAATAAAAGATGCAGGTATACGTATCTGCGCAGAAAACGGCGCAGTGGACGTATATATATATATATATATATATATATATATATATATATATATATATACATCAGATCAAGCCACCTTAAGGCTAGGGCTTCTCAGGATCAGCATAGCACATGTTGTGTTCTTGATTCCCAAGTGTCTAGGAATTATGGTAGGTACACCCTTTTACATGAGAGAAGGCAGATTGAAATAAAGAGCATTGTAAGCAGTGTGCACAGCTATTGTCTGTCTGCCTAATGCAAAGCTCTATCCTAGAGCCCTCTGAGGGACTGTTGTCTAGTGTAGCGGCCGGCAACAATTACTTGAGGTAATGGTCCAGTTAAAACCCAAGCAAGGAGCCATTAATCACAGTAAACGCCTTTCCTTGTGCGGCCAACACCTCTCCACACGAGTCCAGAGTAGCCAAATGGGACCTGCTCAATATCATCAGTCTACATCTGGTAGTAATGCTAATGTGTAAGGTCCACGGGACCCCAAGTATTGCAACGATCCGATAATGTGACTTGCACAAAAGGTGGGTCTTAAAAATAAGGTTGGTGTTGTCTAGGTCTTTCATATGTTGTAAACTGAAAAGCCAGCAAAGCTGCACATACCAAAACTAAAGAGACAGATGAAGTCTAGAGGTTTGTGGGACAGGGCAGGGGGCTGTCATAGGCCCCTCGGTGTGCCCTAGTGGCCATATAACAGGCCATACATGAATAATTGTTTGTAAGAGACGACCACACAGGGGGCTACAATAGGCCTGCAATGCTGAGCCCAGGGTGTCAATGAGGTGTATGTGAGGCCCATGGAATATGTAACCGAGGTCAAAGTGGTCACAGTGGGATATAAAGGGGGTATTATGGATACCACAAGGGCTGCAAACAGATATAGGAGAGAGACAATTGGGAAAGCCTTTAGTGCTCAGTTTCATTTTCTTTAAAATGTTGTTTTTTTTTCTTCCAGAGAATTGCATCTAGAGGATTGGGGAGAGGATGGAAAATCCGATATTGTAGAGGGAAAGGTGTATCATCAGTTTTTTTTATATTTACTGTATTTTACTTTACCATACACTTGCGGCCATGATGATTCAAATCGAAAATAATTGATACAATTTGACAGGACTAAAATGATATTTCTGGCTGGCAGGATTTCATAGTTATAGCATGATGTTATTAATAAATGGACATTGATATCTGTGTGCTATGTGGACCATCCCTTCACGTGAAAAAGCTGAAAAAGTCCATCAGTAATAGATATAAGCACCGTATTTGATTCTACCTCAGGTGCATTGTTGAAAAGTCCCAGATTTACATACTATATGACAACTGAATGCGCCCATACGACCTGTGATATTGACTGGGACCTAAAATATATCCAAGAACAATAAAGCTTCAGGATCAGTTGATACATGAATGAAGAAGAACATTTCCATTCAGACAGCTTGAGCAGGAAGCTGGATGAGGTCAGTCCAGAATCACAGTTGAGCAGATACAACACAGAGACTATACCTGACAGTTTGAGCTCAGACTGTCTTACTGTGGTGTCTGCAGGGGAGGGAATGTTGTGTCCAGCTCTCTCAGACCCATCCTCCCAGTGAGCCAAGCCAGGCCCTAACACCTATTCATCCCCACTCCTCACTGCTCAAGCAGTTGACAAAGTGGAGAAATATACCAGGGTGTAGACTTTTGTCAGAGTTTGAGAGGTGTGAGTGTCTGTAGGTGAATCTATATGGTCAGATCAATTTGGAAATTATTTCTGATAGCTTGAGCTCTCAGTGTCTCACGCTTAGTGTAAAGTGGAGGGCATTGGTCCAGCTGATACTGACATAGCCCCTCACTGAATTGCTCTGTCCTTGGAGTCGCTCACTGTCTCTTCTGATCTTCCTAACCCTGAATTGTGCAGCCGCATAGTGAAACCTTACTTTTCATCTGTACATAATCTGTGTGAAGACACTTTCCTGTCATATGCTTGATGCATATTTTAAAGGAGACACTCAGATCTTCTTAACTCTTTAAGGGTGGCATAATGCATCATATCCTTGGTAGTGTAGTTGGTCGAGTACTACGAGTGTAACGCATGAGAATCAAACACCGGACAAGGTAAATTAGACTTAGATATATGGCGACTTTATTAAAAAGGGTAACTCTGGAGTATTATAATGACAAGTATAACCATCAGCTATACAGGGATCAGATCAGATCACTATAATACAGTGGGGCAACCCTACAGCATAGAGTTAAGCCCGGAGCACAGGGTGGTCTTGTCACGACAGTCCCAAACCTGACTGGCTTCCAATGGGGAAGCAGTCACCTTATATACAGGCCTGTGGGGGTCACCTGACCACACCACCAGAGCCACCTGGTGTAGATGATTATGTAACTTGTTATGAAACCGTCACGGTCACTGCACATGGAATAGGTATACAAATAACACAGCAGTCTGCGCTGCCTGTTACACTACCCCCCTTTAGAATGTAGGTAGGGTTGGAATTATAATAATG
The DNA here is from genome assembly GCA_947462335.1 of Harmothoe impar. Taxonomy (NCBI): domain Eukaryota; kingdom Metazoa; phylum Annelida; class Polychaeta; order Phyllodocida; family Polynoidae; genus Harmothoe; species Harmothoe impar. Next base: position 9,343,964 of record OX381710.1, read on the forward strand.
ATACCTCTTAGATACATTATATACCACGTATATCTATTTAGCAACAAGTAACATTTTTACTCATAGTTAAAACAGGTATACATACATGAACATACAAGTTAACATGCACATAACAGTTTATATCAACAATATAGTCTTTGTAAAAACCATAGTCCCGTAGGCACATGATATAGAAACTGTCCAACTGATAGTCCTTGACTAGTATCAGTTACTAAAACAAGGCACCAATAACCACCTTGGAAACTCAACACATCACCTACTACGTTCAGCAATGGTGCGAATCCGTGTGGAGTTAGTGTCCTTATATATAAATAATGGAACTATAGTAGTTCCCACTTCCTCTGGCGAAGAATAGTTTATATATAAAATCCATAAATGCAGATCCTAAATAAGGTGGGATAAATCGTCATCCTTATTAGGGTTGGTACTCCAGTACCTAGCAGTTCATGGTGGTAGAGATGAATAGAGTCCTACACTGGTATAGTGTAATATCATCTCTTGTGAAATAAAGTATAAAAAGGCAGGTCCATGCCTCCATATATAATTATATCACAGGAAGGCGATCCTTAAAAGTTCATAGGTCAATAACAAATGACCACAGGATCGGTAGCCCCGGCCAGCGTTAGAGTCGTTGATGACCGACTGTTGTGGCCTAGGGTAGCCACGGTAGTACCATCGGTTTGCTTCCTTCAGGAGTCGGTAGCGACTCCACTGTCGGTTTGCGTCTCTCCGGTCTGGGGCGGGTAGCGATGTCGGTTTAGTTTTACCTCCGAGGAGGGGAACAGTGCTCCCCAGAGGGCCTGATAAGGCACGACTTTAGGTGTCTAGAGGGACACCACCAGCCGGCTTTTCCACCTTATCAGGGCTTTTCTCAGGTGAGACAGGTGCAGCGCAAACTACACTAGTCACCACCTGAGAGGAGAGGCCATCACCTGCTGCCACCGAGGAAGTACTCGGGGTAGCAGGGGTCACAGATACCCCTCCACCAGCCTCTAGGCCGTATGCTGCCCAAAAATGCAAAGGGAGCATCGTACCGAGGAGGCTGAGCCAACAGTATCGGGTGGTCAGTAATGATGGCGGCCTTGGTGGCAGCCCCAAAACTGTCCTGAGGTCTGGAAAACCAGCCCTCTCCCAATCTGTTAGCTTTAGCCCGAACTTCCCAAACAACCTGGCGTCACAAGTACTCAGTCAGGACTCGAGCTGGGTGATCGTTGCCTTATCAAAGGCGTGATCTTGATCCAGATTCTGCTCACTCTCGGCAAGCAGTCTGGCACATTCAGCCGTCCGTACCACACCCTGTCGAATGGCCTCCACTCCCAACAACCAGAGGTTGCTGAAGTAGTACCTTCCTACTTGGGTGCCTTGATACCAAAGCAGTCTACTTGAGTTGACTGCCAACTTTTCTCTGAAGAGCTCAAAGCCAGCGGCCAAGAGATCAGAGAAAGCAGCATCAAACCGAGCCCTTCAGCATCCCCGTGGTCGGACACAGAGGCACCATCCTCAACCACCTGTGGAGGTGATGAGTGAGCCTCCTGCTGTGGAGGGCCAGAAGGCTGGGTTGACGCCCCAGTCGACTGCTGGTCATCACCCTGGTTGTCATCAACAACCAGGTGAGACCTCCTCCTGTGTGGTATTTGACGATACATTCGTCGCATCCCACACATACTCTTTGTGGCAGCCCCACAGGGAAATACGGTGATAGTGTACCAGCGTTGGAGGATATGATACAGCAGCATGCTTCTCAGCGATATGTGATCAAAGCTAATCCCTTACTTAGAATAAGCCGGCGAAGCCAGTCACCCGCCCCGAACATGTGCTTTTCTACCTCCAACGGATAACCAACACCGGATAGCCCTCTGCTTCTCGTTGTGTTTTGGTGATCGTGTACCGGGAACGGAGACCACCGCCCCAGTACTCAATAGTCCAGGGAAATATAATCAAGCCAACAGCTATTTGTCGTCAACAAGGTAAGAAAAAAACTTTTACACATTCTTTTCTCGCTCTCGAACACGTGCGCTCCTCCGTAGACCTTCTGTCGGTAAGTCTAGCGGTTGCGGTACCGGTGGTACCGAACTACTATGTTTACCGGCGTCTACGGTCAGCCCCTTGCGCGTAGCCGGCCTTTTTTTACGAGGCCTACCACGCTTGGGCTTGGTAACACACGGCTGTGGTTCAATCGGTATTTTCCTCGGACGACCCCGTCGTCGTGCCACTGTTGGTACCGTTGGTTCAACCGTCGGGTCTACCTTAGGTACCGTCGGTGGCACAGGGTCGGTCGGCGCTTTCACTGGACCAGTGTCAGCGCCTAGGGCCTCATTGTCGTCATCTACATATGGCACCCCATACCAAGGTCTGAGTCTTGCCACATGTGATTTGGTCAATGTTCCCTTTTTCAAACGGATCACCACAGTAGTTTCACTAACCACCATAGTTACCGTATGCGGTCCATCCCAAGAGTACAGGGTCTTGACTTTGGAATTAGGTGTGCTAAACCTCGCGACCTTATCCCCCACCTTAAATTGGCGGAGTTTAAGGCCCGTGTCATAGCCCACCTTCTGCAAAGTAGCAGATTTTTCCAAGTTGTCCCTTACTACTCCATAGGACTCGCGTAATGATTGTCGCAATGACTCTACAAACATTACTGTGCAGGGTTGCTCGAGCTGGTGTCCCTGCACGCCATAGACCATGTCACTCAGCATGACTATGTCTTCACCCATTACGAGCATGTTGGGCGTACAGCCCGTCGACGCATGTTCGGTAGCGTTGTAAGCATGAGAGATATAGCGAACGTGCTCATCCCAATCATCTCGATGCTCATTAACCATTGTCGTGAGACATTGGATCAACGTCCGATTGAAACGTTCCACCATACCGTCCGATTGTGGTCGATAGGGGTTCGTATGCGTCTTGCAGATGTGTATTTTACTACACAATTCTGCCCACAGTCGAGATTCAAACTCACGACCCTGGTCGGAGTGAAGCATTAAAGGACCTCCCCACGTGAGGATCCAATTCTCGAAAAGTGCTTCAGCGCAGGTAACAGCTGTATGATTTACCAACGGATATACTTGGACGTACTTGGTATAGTAGTCCTGTACCACCATCATACAGGTATTCCCACGAGGGGTCGTGTTGAAACCACTAATGATATCAACAGCGATCCGGGCAAACCGAACACCGAATAGCTCTTGACTTAGAGGTAGTTTACCGATACCAGGTCCAGGCTTTGATAAACAGCATTGGGGACATTGCTTCACCCAACGCCGTATGTCCAAAGTCATACCAGGCCAGTAATATCTACTCTTAATCTTTGCCTCAGTTCGTTGTCTGCCAAAGTGTGCTGAAGTTCGGTGGCCATGACAGTAATTGAGCAACTGTAGTCTGAGTGACAAAGGCACTACAGACTGAGCTGTTCTCTTCCTGCCAGGTTGCACCCTCCAGCGGCACAATACACTGTTCCGTATAAAAAAATTATCCCACTGCGCTAACAGTTGTCTAACTTCTTTACATTCCAGCGAAAGTGCGGGGCGAACAGGTTTGGACAGGCCCAACAACTTCAAGGAGTACACCCTCGAAATAGCCGGATCCGCAAGCTGCTCATCCTTCAAGTGATTCAACGTCCAGTTAGGAACTTTCGCACCCACAGACGCAATCACTGCATTGTGAGACCCACAGTCTCGGCAGTCTACACGGTGACAGTTCCGGATAGGATAGCGGGACAGGCTGTCCGCATTCACATGATCTACTCCACTCCTGTGTATGATATGCTCATTCGTCATGCCAAACTCAGAGAGGTGGTTCAACCATCTACCCATCATCCCCTCAGCGTCCTTGAAGTTAAGGAGCCACTGCAGAGATGAATGATCCGTCCGTACGAGATAATTCCCACCATATAGGAAATGTCTGTACTTTTTTGTGTAAACCACCACTGCCAAGAGTTCACGCTTGTTTGTGCAGTAGTTACGTTGTGTTTTGCTTAAACTGTTGGATGAAAATGCCAGCGGCACTTCTCGCCCATCCTGGATCTGCGACAAGGCAGCACCAATACTTGTATTAGAAGCATCAGTGTCCAAGATGAACTTACCAACAGGTGCAGGGTAGTGCAAAACAGGTGTTTCTAAGAAGAGTCTCTTTAACTCACTGAAAGACTGTTCTGCGGCTGGAGACCAGACTATCTTAGCCTTAGCCTTCTTCTCTCCAATCATCAGCTCTTGTAAGGGAGCTGCGACTCTCGAGAATCCAGGTATAAAATCTCTGTAGTATGAACAAAACCCGATGAAAGAGCGTATCTCCTTCGTGTCCATCGGACGAGGCCAGTTCTGTACCACTTCGATCTTATGAGGATCAGCCATGATGCCATGTTCAGAAACAATTCTACCTAGGTATTCAACTGATTTCCTAAAAAGCTTGCACTTTGAAGGTTTCAATTTCAGACCATATGATAAGATGCGTTTCAGCACAGCTTGGAGGTTCTGTAGAGTTTCCTCCACAGAACCCCCGAAGACGATGATGTCGTCCAAGTAAACTAGGCACTTTTTCCAAAGTAAACCCCGTAACATGGTTTCCATCATTGCCTCAAAGGTTGCCGGGGCATTGCATAGCCCAAATGGCATGACGTTGAACTCAAATAGTCCTCTATGGGTAGAAAATGCAGTTTTTTCTCGGTCCCGGGGGTCCATGCTGATCTGCCAATAACCAGATTGTAAATCTAGTGTACAGAACCATTTCGCCCCACCCAGAGATTCCACACATTCATCTATCCGAGGTAGAGGATATGCATTTTTCCTAGTGAGTCCGTTCAACTTCCTATAGTCGATGCAAAATCGACAGGAACCATCCTTCTTGGTGACCATCACCACAGGACTTGACCATGGACTCTCGCTAGGTTGAATCACATCTTCATCCAACATCTTTTCTACCTCAGCCTCCATAGCACTTTTTTTAGCCATGGGTAACCGACGGTAGGGAATTCTACTGGGAAGCGCGTCCCCAGTATCAACCCGGTGTTGTACCGTGTCGGTACGCCCTAGAGGATCTCCTGGTTGCGCAAAAGCGTCAGAGAATTCTGACAGCTCATGCGCCACCATTTCGCTCTCCAGGGTATCTAGGTGTGACTCACACAATAGGGATCTTAGATGTTTCGGTAGGCTGGAGTTTGCTAGGGCATCCTCATGGGCAGGATGTCCAGCAACCAGACCTACGTCCACAAAATCCGTAGTCAGCGAATCAACACCATATGCTCGCGTAGTGTTACCAATAGGTGTCCCCTTTCGTAGAGTGACTTCTCTACTACTCGAGTTACAGATTGGTATCACCCCCCAACGAGCGTTGGCCAGGTAAGTATGATAGCCAGCAAGACCTAGCTTGGCGAGCTTTTGATCTTCTGGTTCAAACATTCCCGGCCGTTTGGCCTGCACTCCCACGCAGCTGACTAGGACATCTGAAACATGTCCCGGTGCTAGCTTTGTGTCCTGTGCCACTGACGCCACAGAAGAACCATTCCTTAAAACGCACTGTACAGATTGTTTATAAGGATGTTTAATCTGAAGTCGGCCTGTTGCGGTGTTCATTGTCACTCCGTAAAGAGCAGCAAAGTCCATCCCCAGGATGCCATCATCAGTGATGTCGGTGATGGTTGGACATATCCAGTATGTCTTGCCATCCACCAACATAGGTTTTACAGTTCTGCCATAAGTCTGCATACTATCTCCCGTAGCAGTCCGAGCCTTTACTCCTGGTAGCGGAGCATCGGGCTGGTTGCAAAGAGGGGCCATGAATTTACGATCAACCAGGGTGTGAGATGCACCCGTGTCGACCAAAAATTCACCACGCGTCCCGGAAATAACCAGACTCAGGTACCAACGTTGTCCCCGTAAAGGAACACACTCAGAGGTCAGCATCGGCCTGTCCCCTCCATCCATAGCAACCCCTTTTGTCAGGAGGTAATCCCAACATGGGTCGCTCGGGGAGTCTTGAATCGCACTTCTCTGGGCAATCGATTCTAACCAAGACTCCTCTAAGCCAGCGACTACAGAATCCTTAGGATTCCGTTTGTCCTTGCCAGCCCCGCCTTGCCAGACGCTTACAGGTTGATCAGACCCTTCTGCCTCTGCGCGGCCTTGGTTCATGGAAGTGTTAACACCGTCTACTAAACCCTTACAGGCATGGCTAACTGTGGGGGCGCCATCCTCGCCAAAAGGATGGGCCCCATTCAGTTTTCCGTCTCCTTTTCGGTTTTAGCAGCAACAGGTTCAGGGGCTTTGCATTCGCTAGCCCAATGACCCATCTCCTGACAGCGTTGACATGGTTGAGGTTTTGTGTCCTTCTTCTTTCTCTTTCTCCTTCCAGAGTCAGAAGTGGACGCGGAGCTCTTTTCCAAGTGCTTCCGCAACAAACCCTCAATCAGTTTTTCCATGTCCCTTTCAGACGTCACTGCCGCCACCTCCTTAGAGGCGGGCTGTTTTTCCTTTGGTGGCTTTGTAGCAGCCTCCGTCACCTGAGCTCCTTTCGGGGCTACAGATGGGGATGCCGCCACACCGCCACTTGGAAAAACAACCTGTTTGGTTTCATACACATCTGCATGGTCAAACAGGTCAGCCAGAGACAAGTCCGGCTGCCATTTTTCCCGCAGATATGCTTGGAGATTAGTGTCCCTGACCCCATTGACAAACCTGGAGGTTAACTCCTGGATGATAGTGGGTGTGTCAGGTCTACATCCCTGATAACACTCGGATATCAGTTCCTGTAAAGCAAATCCGTAGGATCTCAGATGCTCGTCCTTGCGTTGTACAAGCTTGAGCAACTGAGTCCTTGGGTCATGCTCACCAATCTTCCCAATCGCCCATTCAGCAGTCTCTTCAAGCGAGCTCAATGTCTTGACCTTCACTCTCTCAAACGCCAAAAGGGCTGGTTCACCTGGCCCGTTGCAGAGTGCTTGCTTCAGAGCAACCAGCGCTTGCTGATTGTTCCAGCGATTGCTCTCCACAATAGCCTTGAACCGAACTTTGTACTTTCTCCAGGGTGGCGACCCTGTGAAAGGCGGAATATCGATGGCCTTTTGACGGGCTGCATCTGGATGTTTGGTCTCCCCAAAGTTGAAAGGAGCATACCGTTCATCCAAATCATCGATGTCCCACGGGACGATGTCTGTCCCCAGCTTCTCTACGGCCGGGTTCCTGTCGTACTTAGCCCGCTGGACCGGGGTTAAACCCTGTCTAGCTCTGGGCTTCGGTACTGGAACCGAGACCAAGGTCTGCTGCTGGTTCAACATCGTTGAACCAGTAGATGGGTGGGTGTACCCTGGAGGTGTTGCTGAACCCCCAAAGGCGCCACCACAGACCGGAGTCTGTAAGTAGCTTGCCCCCATCTGAGGTGTCATACTAGGGACCGTAGTATGTACTACCGTCGGGACACCAGAAGGTGTCACCGATGTGTACAAATTAGGTGTAGTTACGACCGCTGGTACCACCGGAGTTGGTGGTGGTACCTGTTCTGACTTCTCTTTTAGCTCAAGGTTGGTTTGCTTTAAGCTTTCGAGGTCCCGCCTAGCTAACTGGAGCTGCGTGCTCAAATCCTTTCCCAAGGTATTCAAACTCGCCACCTCACATTCCCCAGACACCCTCTGTCGCACAAGCTTATCAACCTCAGCCTTCTGAGAGGCCATCTCCTCTTGGAGTTCCAGAAGGAACCTTTTCTTCTCATCAACCTCCCTAAGGAATAAATTCCTAGTTTGTTTGATGGAAGTAAGTTCCCTCCGGGCCCCTTCGAGGTCCTGCAGTTCAGGCTTCTTTGTCCCGATCCCCATGTCAGCCAGTAGAGTTGTATCCAACGGTAAGCTGGATGGTTCCTCTACGGCGGGCAAGTTCACAGTTACAGGAGCCTTTCCCGCCAGGTCGGCTTTTCCCGACGGTCTGCCCCTAACCACACCCTCGGGTGTGGTAGTGGCACCATCAGAAAAGACCAACGTGTTTGGATCCAATGAAGAATCCGCTTCCGTCGGTGTGGAACCGACAGGAGCTGGGCCGAGAGATCTAGCCTCTCTACCCGGTATTTTCTGACCCTCAGGGCAGAAAATGTTCGTGGAAAGGGAGTCCAACGATCTCCTGGGGCTGATATCAAAGGGTCCTGGGACCGGAGATTGCTCTCCGTCCTCACCTCGGGTAAAAGCCTCCACAATAGGATCACCTATTGCTTCATGGAAGAGGTCGTCACCGGGCACCTCCAGGGCTGCCCGGCTCTCCCCCCTATTTGATTTGCCCGTGAAGAACCGAACATTTTGTACGGCCTCCTCACGTTCCTCAGCAGGGGTTTTAGTCCTGCCGTTGAACGAGCTGACAAAATCGTATAGGTAATCCATACACTATAAGCCTATTTAATACCTTATCACTGTCGGTTCGATCAAATGGTCACGGCACCAATGTAGTTGGTCGAGTACTACAAGTGTAACGCATGAGAATCAAACACCGGACAAGGTAAATTAGACTTTAATATACGGTGACTTTATTAAAAAGGATAACTCTGGAGTATTATAATGACAAGTATAACCATCAGCTATACAGGGATCAGATCAGATCACTATAATACAGTGGGGCAACCCTACAGCATAGAGTTAAGCCCGGAGCACAGGGTGGTCTTGTCACGACAGTCCCAAACCTGTCTGGCTTCCAATGGGGAAGCAGTCACCTTATATACAGGCCTGTGGGGGTCACCTGACCACACCACCAGAGCCACCTGGTGTAGATGATTATGTAACTTGTTATGAAACCGTCACGGTCACTGCACATGGAATAGGTATACATATAACACAGCAGTCTGCGCTGCCTGTTACAGTAGTTATGATGCATTCATGCAGCACTGGCCCGTTACTGGCAAGTGCTGCATTCATGCTTCATGCCGACCCTATTACTTGCTTTGGCTGTATTGGTGCATCATGACAACACATGTCATATTTTAGCGACATCCATTCTTAAAGGGCTAAAGACATTGTCTTCATGCCTTGAACCATGTTAATTTTAATGTATCACTCTTATCAGTTTATACAGAGATTAATGCATATGGTATTGTCCCTATCCCATTGTCTTGTTGTAAGGGCATAGGTGGGGGGATTGTGAAAAAGGAAAAGCAGTATTGCAACCCAGGCGAACACAAAAGATGAATGTTGTCTCTTGTTCTTATTAATGTTGTCCCTTTGTTTCTCAAGTGAAGTGTATCTAGGAAAAGCTATGTTTTTTTTCCTTTTAAGCAGGTAAATTGCCTTATTGTCTGCTTTGGCCAAAATAAAAACTGTTGAAAAGCCAAGCCAGAAATAAATGCATCAAGAAGGCTAAGGCAAAGTAGAATTAACCAAATGAATTGTTAATTTGAAAATAAGCTAGAAAATATAAAATAACTGGAGCTGTACAAATAATCTGGATTGTTTTAAATGCCCAGACCTCCACAAGTGGTACTTGTACAGAATGAATTCACTGCTTTTGTATGTCAAACTAGTATTTACCTTGATCACACTGATCTTGGTCTCAGTATACAATGAATGTTGGGTGGCATTACTAAGGAGAACAATACCTGTTGTGCAAAGGATTATGGGTTGCCCTGGATAGGGTAGGATAGAGCAGAGAGTTATGGCATTGAAACCTGTCACACCCAACCACCAAAGTGATGGGCTGTCGGCTGCTTTAGAGCTTCTCTTTCATTTCATGACATATGCGTCCCTATAGCAAATCAATACAGATAAGCAAGATTAAAAACTAAGCAAATTGACCCTTGAGTTTTGAACTGCTCTGGGAACCCTGACCTGCTAGTGGCTTACTTGAAATATATTTTCCATTCATTAATACTTTAGTATGCTTTATTTGTATAAGAGGTGGATATTGGGGCTCCTCTCCACATACATATATTTATGCAGTGCTGCTAGGTTATATTGATATCACACAAAAATACCTGAGTGTGCTGCTTGTCCATGTGTAAGGAAATGGCCGGGTAAGACCGAAGTAGAGACCTCAGTACAAGGACAGTCCGTATTATATACAGATACGTAATATACACTTGCCGGCAGAGCATCTTATTCAACTCCGAATATATGTATTCCTCAGGTTCACAAATAGCACCCATGTTACTCTTTTTTCTGTATGCTCACAACATTTGGGACTTGTTAGTACATTTCAATCAGACCTTATTATTTCGGGTTGTGCTATAAGAATCCTAATTCTAAATTAGCTATTCATGTAGGTGACCTCAGAGCTGCATTATGTAAGACTTTGTGCATCTTGGAGTAGGGACAAACTGCACAATAAAGGACAGCTATGACAGAGGATTGCCCCGCTCCCTCCACACCAAGACCCACCAACACAAATATTCACCCTTGTTGACCAATGTCATTTGAATAGTCAGGCAGGCAGCACAAACATTGGACGTCCACACTGCACTCCTTATCACAAACCATACATCATGGATGCAGTGACAGCAAATTATTATTTTGTACTCGCTCTACCTTTCCATCTTTATCTCCAACTCTGTCTACAACTGAATTCTCCTCTAGAATAGTATTAGCTCATATGCATCGTCATCCCTATCACAGTCCATATGTCTTATCAGTGATGACTGCAAGAGACTATTCGGTAGTTTTCATCTTTATTCTCCAATCTCCTTCATCATTTTGACTCTTGACTAAGTTTGTTTTCAGACATTTTCCTGAATTTCTCACCAATGTATTTCTGATAGAGTCATCTGAGGGGGCCCCTTGATCCTCTGATTCCATTCTGTTCGCTCTGTATTTGTGATTATAAATGGTGTGATCAGCATACTGATGCAAGCACCTGGTGACATCCTGCAACTAGCTATGTTCTCTGGTCCCTCCAGTAAATATTCTTCAGAATGGATCCAAATGGAATGGATCCAAATGGAATGGATCTAAATGGAATGGATCCAAATGGAATGGATCCAAATGGGATGGATCCAAATGGAATGGATCCAAATGGAATGGATCCAAATGGAATGGATCCAAATGGAATGAATCCAAATGAAAGTGTACACTTGGAAATTTACATTAGAGGCAATGAAAGTAGGTTTAAGTAAGTTAAAGATAAGTGTTATTATTGACTCCCAGTCTCCAATTAACTTTTTTGCATTGGCGGTAATACAGATATGTGACATCTTTGTGTAAAACCTATGAGCTGATGCTCCCTGAGGAATTTAGGTGTGCAATGTTAAATAATGACTCATCTCATCCATTTTTCTCCTCAGTGTTATACCAATGTATGGTTTTCCACTACATACATTGCTTTGGTGATGCCTCCTACTCATCTTGTTTCATAACCTATTTCACTTCACCTTGGTTCAGAAAGGTGAACATTAATAATATGGGGAGAGGTACTATATGATACTGAAATGCTAGGACTTGTCTGGAAAATGAGGAGTACAATCAAATGACATTACAGATACTATGGTGTCATCCATCAGGGTGGGTGATGGATCGGGCTGTTATTAGTAGGAGAGAAGATGAGACTATAATAGTGTAGAGGGGTTGCATACCGTCTCCTTAAATTGCCTGCTACCCACTCCCCAGCTAACAAAGATACATTAGTTTACGTCAAATTAATATTGTACAACGTTTTTTGTTTACTGGGTCTCCTGCCAAGTCAAATATAGCTAACCTGGCTAGATATAAAAGATTGTCCATTTAAACCTATGGAAAACTGATACCTTAAAACCGTTTAAATGTGTACACAGGGGTCCGAAAAAAATATTTTTGTGGTTTTCTGTGTTTTTGGAAGGCATGGTGAGGTTTGAGTAGGAATCTCAAAGCCTGAATTTTGGCTGTTTTCTCACTATTTGGTCCATCTTCGGACCCCACGTACGGGGGGGTTCGGTCACAGGGGTCCGGAAAAAATGTTTTTGTGATTTCCCGAGTTTTGGGTCCCAAATGCATAGTTTGAGCCTGTCCCTGAAACCGTACGACAAAATTAGTGATTTAACGACCCCCTCTAATATTATCCCACTATCCAGTTTCATTTGAAGCATATTACTGAAGCTATGCACTGTATGGCAACCACTTCCATCAACAACACATTTAATTGAAGATTTGGCTATTGGCAATATCTACAGAGGCCTGTTTTGAAAGTGGAAGTTCATTTTAAGGTTTTGATATTTGATATAATGCATGAGTTGGAAACTAAGAGGATTCCTGGCAACACCAGAAGAGTGAACTGAAATATAGATCAACAAGTCCTACCAACTGGCTCTTTCACAATGGCACAATTATCTGGACATCCGTTCTACATTGTGTTAATTAGAATCTGAGACAAACGTATAATTACACTGTTATTCTACTGTTGATCATTACATCTATGAATACACAGTGCTTTGTAAGAGGCGACACCTTTCAAGAAACCAACCCTTTTTGACATTAGTGTGTCTTTTAAATGGGTGAGGGGATGAGATGCTAGCACCTAGGCTCGTCCTCCCAGTGGTGCTAAAATTGCCCTAACGTGTAGGCTCGTCCTCCCAGCCTTCTAGACCCAGAGGGGATGGGAGTGTAACTCACTTTAGCATCAAGGCCAGTCCTCAATGACACTTTCGTTCCCTTACTAAGCCTCCCAATCCTCTCACGTTTAGAGGCAGGTACCCATTCTAGGGGGAAATATGTTCAACTCATTAAAGCACCTGACAGGGAGGACGTAAGATGTATCAGTTTTGACCTTGTTTCAATGAAAGATACCTAATTGTCTTGAACAAATCTGCTCCTTATAAACAATTTTTGGCAAAAAAATGGTCGTTCTAATAGTGTTTTTTTTAACTATAGACAAGTATTAAAAAGAAAGTGGCAAAGCAAATCTGCTCCTTATAACCATCTGCTCCTTATAACCGTCTGCTCCTTATAACTGTTCTCCTTATAACGAGATTCAACTGTATAATTGAGAGCTGATCCCTAAATGGTAATAGAACTATCTGAATAAGGATTGCCACAATAATAGCTTATAAGCCCTTACAGACTAATGGCATGATTGAAGCTGTGGGAACCAATAAAAAATAGAGCAAATCTGAAAAATTTGGCTTTCAGTAGTTTGATTTGGTCATTCTGATTGCATGTCTGGGGTCAAGTTCATAGAGTGTAATTTGATCTATTAATGGTAGGAAACGACTAAGGTTGTTTCAACTATTGGCGCGTGTATGAGCGCCAAACCCTGACTCAGGTTACCTGGTATTGGGCGCCCCCAAGGTGGTGTTGCAGTCGCTATGCTACAGCGTTGTGTGTTGGTTACTGCTGTTTTTGCCAGAGCGTCACCCAGAGAGGTTGGACGACTCGTTGCTGGCCTTGTGAAGGCATAATATTGGGTTTTTTTTTATCTTTTGCATTGTGCTTTGCTTGATATATATGTACATGTTAATAAAGAAGCAGGTTTAGTCCAGCCCAAGCACATATGATGTCTTGTGTCTTCTTACCCAGAATTACCAGTAGTCAATAAAACAATTTTGCATGTAAAATGAAAATGAAAGAAATGAATGCAGTTGTGCATCCTCTGATTGGTGATACACTGAGTCAGGCACTTCCTTAGCCACTTGATCTTAATCTTAAAGCAGCACATATATTAATGAACGACAAACTAAATAAAGGAATTTACTTCATATAAAACAAAAACCACCACTAAAGTACCAGGTTATTGATCTAATGTAAGACCACAATACTATGATACTAAGGTTATTCAAACAAGTAGATATCCCAACCTCCAACACCCAAATCTCTGCTTGTCACACTCTCCTAAGAGCCGTATCCATTTTATATAAAGCACAAGCCATCACTCTGATGCTGGGCTAATGATGTGATAACCAAAACACTACCATGAGACATTAATAGGTTATACAAACACATGGATAATGGCCACTAAAGTATTTGTCCTTCCACTTTTATGCTTGTTATCTGTCTGATCGAGCACCCACCCTCCAGGGTCAGGTTTTCTCTCAGGCAGTAGCCTGCATAAAACACAAACCACCACTCAAATATCATTTCTACTGAAATTGCCCTGATCTCATTGGGTGACATATTGATTTCCACATTCAGCTGCCATGATATAGATATTGTTTGTATTCTCAGTTTCCATAGTGATTTCCATGGCACTTTCTGATGGCTTCGCAAGTGAGGATCTCAGTAGGTTCACTGATATCCTTTCCCTATACTTTTGATTACTTTCTTGTTCACTACATCTGTCCAAATCCTTTTTCCCTTTTGCTCAGAGTCCATTTATCCCTACTTCCTCCTTTTTATATCCCCCCTCCCTTCTTACACTCAGCTGCATGCTAAAGTGACTGAGTCAGTGGTTACTGCAAGAGAGCTGCCTGCCCCGTATTTCACGCTGGCCGCAGGCCTAGTGAAATACAGGGCAGGCAGCTCAAGTGCAGTAACCATTTACGAGGGCACTTTTTAGTGCCGCTCTGTATTTATTTCAGGGTTTATCCATCTAAAACTGATAAACAATCTATGTTTGTTTACCTCCGCGATGTTCGTTTACTTATGCAGTGTTTGTTTACTTCTGACGGCCGCCATTTTGAATTCCGCGCAGGTCACGTGACCCTCGGAGCGTGAAATACGGGCAGAGTGTGAAATATGCCCGAGGGTTATTTCACGCTCCCCTCGCATACGGCACTCCCATTGCTTTAACCTTGATAGGCCATATTCACCATGAAATAAAAAACAAACCACCACTCTGATACCAAGCCTGCTGAAGGTGCTCTCTGGGTGACATATTGATTTCCGCATTTATCCAACTCAATATGGACTTTATTTAGAGTTTATACTGCATCAAACATCCTGTTTGTATTCCCACACCCATAAGTCATGAAACATTGTCACATTTAAGCATGACATAGATGTCCATTATAGATGAACTAATTGTGCATCGCCATTACACAAAAATGATAGTATATTAGTTAGTTAGGCATTTAGAGAAGGACCGGATGGAGGATTGGCGTGTTGCCGTATCCAGATATCGGCTGTATACTATTTAGAATACTATGCTATATAATACCTTGATAAAAATCTATAATAAAAAAAAGAACCAGAGTAGCTAACACCTTTAGGATGGGATGTTGCCAAAAGATGACATTTTTCGGCATGAAGCACCAATGCGGCCCCGGATGCATTGGTACATCATTTGTCTAATTCACTTTTATGCTTGTCATCTGTCTGAACCAGGACCTGTAGCCACCCTCCTGTGGGGCCTTTATCCCACAAAACGTCCTTTATCCCACAGAAAACAATAGCTTTGCTAGATTAAGGCTGACCACGGGCCTTTATCCCACATAATTGGTGTTAAATCACAAAAACCTTTATCCCACATAAAAAATTCCTTTATTCCATAAAAGCCTTCATCTCACAAAACCTATATGGTTGGTATGTGAGGAAAGTGGTTGTTATTTGAGGGAATTTCGGTATACATATAGGTTTTGTGAAATAAAGGCCAGTTGATATTGATACCATATAGGACATTTTGTGGGATAAAGGCCCCACACCTCCAGTGTCAGGTTCTCCTTCAGGCTCTACCATAAAACACAAGCCACCACCGATCTTTTCCCTGCATAGTATGGCTTTCTTTATTTGGCAGAATTGATATGGATACAGAGAACAGTTCAGATCTATACTGTGCTCATTTCTCTTGTTGACTATCAAACTTCATTCTAAAAATCCATTGATTATCCCTCTGTTTGTTACAACCTGCTTGGGAAACTGGGGTTGGTATGATGTGAATTCAATGAGTTACTACTAGTCTACACGCCTGGCGTAACGGGGTGTGTTTTATGGGTGGTTGGATATTTATCACTCAACACTCAAAGCTGTACAGGATAAGCAATAGGTGGATTTCTGCATATGTAAAGCAGCCGTAAAATCAAAAAATTAAATCAGGTGCTTTGAATTCTTGGTGTTTTTTTTTGCTTCCACCCCTGGTTACCTTAACATAGACCAATCTATAAAGGTTTCCTCACATACAATTTTGATTTCTCTTCCTGCCTGTTTCTACATTTTTACATTTAGTGTAAAATAGGTACATCTGCCCAAAACAAAAACAAACATCTCTTGCCACTCTTGCCTTTGATATTTTCTGCAGAAGACTCTGATGTTGAGTGCAAGTATATGAAATAGCTCCCAACATAGCACCAACATCCGGCACAGATATTGAAGCTGTTCCAGTGGGATGGACCATGAGATATGATATGGGTGAAAATAGGGAATGGAGATGGTGTTGAGCCAGTGGTATTGATTGGGTATAAACTATAGAAGGGCAGCTCTGATTGGTTGCTGGTGCCAAGAATGAGGACAACAAAGGTCTGAACGCGGATAATCTCAGTGCTCTTCGATCAGAACTATCATGTTGCCAACACTCATGTCTATCCAGATTGGCCATGCTGGCCAGCCGATTTCGGGTGATTATTCTTGCTGCACAGACTGAGTGACCTCAAATATTTTCATATTCTCAGATCCCAGCAATATCCCAAATACCCCACAGCCCCTCCTACCAATAGCACCCCCCCCCCGACCAGCCCACCTGACAGTCACAGGTGCTGGCACAGGAGGCGTGATAAGTAGGCCTGCAATCACTCAAGCAACAAAGTCACCCTGCATATATAGCATGCATACAGAACTATTTGCCACTCTTCCTTTGTTAGAGAGGGCTCATTTTTTTAACAACATGAGGGGGGCGTTGGATTTTTGGGTGGGGGGGAAACCAAAAAAGATGTTGACCTCTTGAAGGGGCGAGACCAAAAAAAATTGGCCCCCTTTTGAAGGGGGAAGGCAAAAAATAGCACCCCTTTTTAGCGAAAACAATTGTGCATTGCTAAAGATTAAAGAGGTCAGCCACACTCAATTTCAACCTGCCCAGGGGGGAGCAAAGACCCGCTCAAATCCACCACCCCCCCATGCAACGCTTAAGAATACATTAAGTACAACCAATATAGATATAGGTATATAAATGCCCGCTCCACTTTCTCCAGATCAACAGGCAACAAGCTGTAAGTGCAAGGTATTGACCCCCTCCCCAAACGCATCCGGCACGATGATCAATATGTGAAGGCATGCACAAGGCAATATCTATATCGAGACAAATGTTTCTGTGAAGAGGCCAATCTCTGTGTTATATGGATTTGGGACCTTTTGGAACAAACCATTGGATATTAGAAGTATAAGATGACAGCCAGGTTTGAGCTCTCCGAGTTTTGTGTCTTCAAATAACAGTACTATGTTATCCAGCAAAACAGTTATGTGTAAGGAGCATGAATCAACTATACACATAATGTCATTAAAAAATCCTGTATATTTAGTTATAATGACTAAATTGGTGAATGAAATTTAGATGTGTCTAATTTTGCCAGTAATAAAGCAATGAAATTTAAAATTGAAATGTAGAGTTTTGCACAGCACCACAGTTGCTGGTCTATTCTCCACTTTTATAATACTGTTTTGATATGAGTTTTAACACTCCAATGGAAGCCTGGTGTAAAAGGATTTACATCCTTATTATAGAAGTCCAAGCTCGCAGGTATAGCTAATGCTGCAGTCATCTCAACAGCTATAGGTTTGTATGCTTCTATGATTGTGTATGACAGAATCTGAAATGAGTGATATTAAGTGGGATCTTGTATATTGTATCAGTGGGCTAGGTAACATTAGGGAAGGGTGCAAAGGTATTTTGTCCCAGAAATTCCTTCTCGAATTGTATTTGACTTTTAATTATCCCGTATGCCTTTCTTTTCCTTATTACTAATGATATACGTTACAGACACTTTTTCTGTTCACTATGACACAATGAGAATTTCTTACCATATGTCACTCACCCTGCCTTCCTCCTCCTACCCTTATTCTTCTTTTTCTTGCAGTCTTTTGCTATTCTCTGTCTATTTTTCATAAAATCTTGATATCTTTTTTCCAACTTTCTTCACTCCTCTCTTCATTTGATTCCTTACCTTTTCCCTGTTTACCTTGAAATGATCCATTCATTCTTTACGTGTCAGTCCCCAGGCACAAACTCATCCCTCTTTCCATTTAGCCAGTACTTGCATGTTTTTCTTCTTTATACCAAGTTCTTGCCCAATTTGTCCTTCTGTCTCTTAGCAGTGTCCTTGGTAATCCATGACTGACGCGCTATCCTGTACCTTCCACCCGTCCCCTCACCACACCCATCCTCCTGGTGTCCAACCTGCCCAACTTCAATACACCTATACACCTACCCCTGCCTTCCCATCAGGCACTGCTCTGAGTGCTGTCCTGTACTTTCTGTCCTGGCTCCCAGCCTCATCTCAGTCCAACATCCCCGTCATGAAAGGACCCGAGTAACCAGCCCCGTCCTCTACCAGGCGGTAAAAGGACCAATCACATCACTCAACTTAGGTTCAGAAAACACTCTGTCCAGCCATTTTCCCTGCAGTCTAAAGGAGTTAAGGGAACCCATGTATAAGGTGAAGTCTCTAGTAGCAGTCCTACTTAGCACTCCTTCACGCACCCATTTAAGCAGGCTCCTTTCAAATGGTTTATTCTGATTGTTTAGACAAACAGGGCGGTTTTGTCATGGCCTATCAGTATGCAGCTAGGTCTCTAGCCTCTCAGGGCAGTCGATCCAACTGCAGCAGGGTGATATGAAGGTGGCGACCACTCAAGGGGAGTGAGAAAGGTGGTTTTCAATCAACCTACAATCTGCTTCACAAAGTAAAAACAAGCCCTTCCCGAAGGGGCCTTAGCTCAGATTGTGGATCACTTGCTGGCTGCTTTGAAAGACATGATCATATTTCAATATTTCTATGTTCCCGCAATCCTCTACATATTTCATATAGATTGATCAGTTTCTATAAGGGGTTTTGTTTGGAGTCTTATACTTTTATGTTGGTATCACATTTTTTAAGTGAATGGTGGATTTGAAGAAGCAACAGAAATACCAAAATTCTAGCACAGACAAAGGATGAATGTCTTTGTTCTTAGTATTGAGTGTCATCATTTTGTTTCACGGTTAAGCTTATCTCTCGGCAGCCTGATTTTCTACCCCTTTAGTAGGGAAATTGCTTTATTGCCTGCCTTTGAGTACAATAAGAAGAGATGAATGGCCATGTCAAAGGGCACAGATGGCCAGATAAATTCAGCATGAAGACAAAATTAAATAAGCGGATGAAATTGAATTATACAAAAATCCTATCAACTATGAAAAAGGGCACCCACACAATGAACAAAAAAACTGGTAAACGCCCAGACTTTGGGAAGTGATAGCTGTATGTGATGGGGACACTCATACCTTTGAAATGTATAGCCTTTGTATATGGGATTAAACAAAATAGGGTATAACAGTTTCACTCCGTGTATTCATATACATCAGTAAATATCATATACATATAGTTCAATCAATGAGCTAAATTAATATATATAGGGATATATTGCATAGCTTTATCATATATACTCATAAGCCAGTTTGACTGCTTTGCTGTGAAATAACTCTGCTGTTTTGCATTTATTCTTCAACTAGACATCATAGACCATAGGAATCAGACACTGCGGGTATCCACTAGGATTTATGAGACTGTTTTTGATTCTGAAAAAAAACAAACTTTTTGACCAAGATCGTGGAAAAAAGTCCTAGTAGCAACCGCCTCACTTAAATTCTGTTTCCTTTACAATTATCAAACAGATATTCATAGGCAATTTTCTGGTCCAATCCTGCAAGAACCCACAGTAAGAGGTGGTACTATTATATTCATAGTGCTTCTTATTACATGTATCATGTATGTAGATGTGTGCTTTAGTGCGGCCATATTGTCACTTAACAGCACTGAATGCCTCCATCTGCCATGGAATACCTTCCTCAGCACAGACCAGCACAATGCAGCCGTTGTGTGGGTGACACAGTGTGAGAGTGGGGTGTGTAACAGCAGGTTGGTGGACCCTTGATGGGTGTCATTTACACCTGTGTATCACTGTGTTGGGTGCCCAGCAGGGGCTCTATGGTGGTTCTAATGCTACTAAGGAGAACACCTGTAAGGGTCCAGTTCCTCTGTACTCTGCATTCACCTTGTTACATAGGTGCTCCTATAATTTATACTTCATGCTTATACACAACCATAAATTGGACAGTTACCTAAAGAGAACTATGTCCACCAAGCTTTGTATACCAATAGAAACAATGCATGCAAACGTCAATTAATGTAATTTTGGATTACATCACAGCCTTACAGAAACAAGTTCACTAAAGACTATGTATTCAACATTCTCCTCAATCTGAAGTTAAACAATGTTATTTAAGCACTAAGTAAGTAGACTATTTCATTTGAATTGAAGGCTACCTCACTTTTTTTCATCCTAGATATGACTGCATATGTGTTACCCTATTAGGAAGCTGTTATTTAGATAAACATCTATGCTCTGTGATATTGTTCTCTCATATATATTTGGTAGCTTCTCATTTATATTCAGAGCCTCAATTCGAAATAGCTCTTTATCTATGCCACAATGTTCAACAGATTCTTCTAGCCATTTCAGACCATGGAAAGGAATTTCAGCCTGTTTGCATAAATATCTGAATTTATATATTTATCTGAAATATTTCTTACTAGATATTAGAGTAGCTTTAAAGACTAAGCTGACAACACTTGGTAATGATTGAGATGGCTATCCAAACAAAGAATATAGATCCAAATTGATGTAGCTTCCCTGACTACTTATATATACAAAAGACACATAGACTTGAATTGAAAGAATCACATAGAGTGTAAATGGAAGCTGCGTCGAACCTCATAATTACTCTATTATTTTCCCTTCTTTCTATGAACACACAATATTTAGAGTACTCTTCCCAGACAATTCATTTTTTATATGAATTGTCTGTGGTCTTTAGTTGGTTTATCGCAAACTCCTTCCTAGTGACAACAAAAGTGAGAATATTATGTGCTATTCCTGAAGCCCACAAATTATGTCTTTTTTTCTCATTCCAAAGTCATCAATACACTAGACTCCAAATCTTGGCATAGTAGCAACTTCTGCCCCCACTGCCCACTGTTGTAACAGGCACCATAGTATTAGACAGTATGGGCTCCATAAGCTGACAAAACTGTTTACTGCCTGTGAAGGCAGCACTACACAACCCCATGCAGGGTGCACAGGAGCGTGCCATGAAGCCTTGTACATCAAATGGCCTAATAATAGGCAGAGAGAAGGGGGCCTGTGCCTACCGTGTCATTATATACACTGCCCCTAGCCAGCCCAGCCTCTACCCTTTCCACACATGAACAGCAGTATGATCCCAGCTTGCCACCATCAGAAAAAGTAAACAAAATCTAAAATGAAAAAAATGGGTCTTAGCACCGACACTAGATTATTGCACGGAGTTGTCTTGGTTCAAGTTATTTATAGGTGATCGTTTCAATATGAAGGTACACTGGTTTTTGCAGGGTGCAGCTAGGGAGACGCCATCTTTGGAAGATGTGCTTTGAGCATGTTAACGGTAGAGAGCTGAGTCCTGTCAAGTGTTAATTTGTGTTGCAGGAAGAGGCAACATAATGGACAGGGCATGGGAAAGATGAAACTAGAAACAATAAATGAGTGGGAAGACAAGAAAATAGAGAGAGGGACAATGAATATTTTTTTTATATAAAGAGGGTCAAACAGTTCAAAGGTAATTCTGTATATCAATGTACCTTTTCCCAATTTTGTGTATACAAATATGTATCGCAAAGTTATTGATATAAACAGACCCAGATCAAATGCTTTCCAACATCAAAGAGAGCGTTGAATTTCCAGAACGCAATATTGAACTCCACTACTTTTCAACAAGGTCGGTTGAATCAGCATACCTCTTTGAAGGATGTCATATCTGTATAGATGTGTTTTAGTTTAACATGAGACTTAATATGAGAGCCAGCTACAGTCATTGGCTAGAAATTTGGAGAAAACTGTCATTAATGAGAAGATCTCTTCAATCAAGGACAGTAAGATGATTATACATTTTCATCTAAATGTAAAATTGTGTTGATTTTTTGAGATGGGAAAAGAGGACAGTTCAGTTGTCGATATCAGCAGATATCAATTCGACCTGTCACTTTTCCAGTGCAACTGTATCTAGAAAATATTAAGCCTAAGCAGGTCAATATCAGAAAGATCATGGCGATAAAAAAAAAGAAAACATCTGAGACAATATCTGATTTCCTCAAGAAATAAAACTCAACTTCAAAACTAATGTGAGGATTGAAAAGGAGCATATTGATACAACCAGTGTCAAGTTGTGCATGCAATAATTAAACTCACACCACCGATATCTTCTCTCATTCCTCCAACACTTTTAATCAAATTCAGGGGCTCCTGAACCAGCAGTAGCATTTCTGAATGAATCCATGCTTAAATTTCTCTTGACGAAGCTAGGGGTAATCTCTATTTATTTTTTTGAAATACAAGACTCCCTATGCTTTAGCACTGAAGGGCCGTATTCAATGCCCCCATTGAATACAATGTGTCCGTATTCAATGGGCAAGGAAAAGATTGTTTTTCTTCCTTAAATGGCTTCAAATAAAAAATAAACACAAATGCCAACTACATTGATACCGTCTCTGTTGCATTTCACTCGTGGGGGATGGGGCATATCCCACGCAGCCTGCGGCTACTTTGGATATAGCCCCAGCCCCCACTCGTGAAATACAACAGAGACGGTATCAATGGGCGTTGGCATTTGTCTTTGTATTCAAAGACTGCTTTCTCAGGACTAAATGTGTAGTATACTTAAAAGCATGAAATAATTCACAATAAGAATAACTAAGTTATGCCAGTTATCTTTTTTGGATATATGAGGTGCGAGCTAATTGATAGTGGTATTAAACATTATCCCTTGACCTGCCTAATGAATAAACCCCCGCTGCTGCAATAATTTTCGCAGTTGACAACCTTTGAAACACCAAATACATATGCCCAATGTATTTCAGCATACACACCCTGTTAGATGGAACACTCTCTTTAAAGGCACAATTGATTCGGTAGTTTAAGGGGTAAACAATATAATCAAATAGATGAGCCCCAAATTGCTTGATTCAGACATTATTTAAGTATACACCTGCAGAGTGTAACAATTTCCTGACATTGTTAATATTGAAACATTGTGATCCGGAAAACTGTGAGACATTATCTGTATTAAGAACTTGAACTCGGCTTCAAAGATAATGTGAACAATAAAGAGATGAAAATCGATACAACTAGTGTCAGACCCGTAATCAAAGATTATGGCCGCAATAGTAATGATCCTTCTCCTCTTCAATTCCTGCAACACAATGAATCAAAGACGGGGAGTGAAGGGACTATGTTGATATCTTATCATATTTCTGCACAGTAAGCTAGAATTATGGCCTGGTGTCAAAGGTTGCTTTCTCAGGATGGAAATTATTGTAAAGTTTGAAGTCTGACAGGAAATCCTAAGGAGCGTGTTTAAACGTTAATTTGAGATTTTTGGTGTGATTGCTCTTTTCCAACTACCTTGTCACATTGCCATCGGCGTTTATGAACTAAAGACAAGTACAGTACAGAAACCCTGCTGCAGTACACAAGCACTTTCTTATCAGTTATACTGGCCTGCTTATCAATCCATTTAGTGAGTACTTGCACTTCCTTTTTGATTTGACTAACCCCTTTTGCCACATTTGTCATTTTATAGTTTGTCAGCATTGGGGGCAAATCATGCTTGACATGCTTCCCTTTTCCAGGTGTCCAACCCATACAGCCTCTAGACAACTATACTCCTACCAATGCCTACCCATCAGGCACTGCTCTGAGTGATGCCTCATGCTTCCTGTTCTCAACCTTCATCCCTACCATGAGAGGACCAAAGTAACCATCTGCATCCTTCTTACTCCAAGGACAGCAAAGGACCAATCACATCACTCAACTGATGTTTAGAATAACTCCATCAACTGTGGCAGCCATTTATCTGGTCATTGATGCAGTCTGAAGGCCTTGACAGCAGCCATGTATAGCCATTTGAGATGTGGCTAATGGAGCCTCAAGTGGCTACCATTCATCTTTCCAACCTACTCAAGCCACAATTTAAGCAGGTATTTTTTTTGCATTTCCATCCTCCCTTCCGATTTGTGGGTCAAGCAGGGGCATTTTGTCACAGCCTATCAGTATGTGGCCAGTTATCCAGTGTGTCCTGGCAGTTCATCCAGCTTCAGTGGGGATATAAGAAACTGGTGGCCTCTGAAGGGCAGGGTGAAAGGTGGATTTCAATCAACTTACAGTGTGTGTTGTATAGTGAAAACAAACCCATCTAGCAGTGTTCCTTACATCCAAGTAAAGTAAGGTTAGTATATTTGACTCATTTCCTGCTTTATGGTAGCATGGTGGGACATAGAGCCACAAGGGTGACATTTGTATCACAGTATGATGCCTTTTATACATCAGGCTTGATTGGCTTCAATAACACATGCTCCCAAGAGCATTTGCCTTTACACTGTGTATATAAATCAGTTGGCTCTCTATCAAATTTCACTCATTAATTTAAGTATGTTTACAGTATATGTTCATATGTCCCTGATGCAGGAGCATTAGCCCTTTCAGTATGTTGTGACATGTTCTGAAACGTATAACATTGCCATTTATCATATTACCCTATTCAGAAAATGTCACTCTGGTGTCGGAAAAGTCTGCCATGCTTGCTAGCTTCACAAGAACTATCTTCTCTGAAAGATAGGGAACTATGAAATTTTTTTTATCGCTATCATCATTATTCCACTTGTGCTGCTGTTTAATCAAAGCCAAGCTAAGCTTTTGCAATTTGTTCAGTACCTTTCTCCCCAACCTGATAGATCCTCCCGCACTCGAACCACACTTCACTGCTTCCTATACCCCTCTTTCCCTGTATTTCATGCACCTTCATCCGTCTTTCAATATCTACCTTCTTTCTGGTATTTGTCTTTTGTTCAGACCTCTTGTTTCTTCAATGATCATCCCTGTTAGTCTTGTAATCTGGGTATTAGTGGCAGATTCAAAGCCTTTCATTACAGCTTATGGGTGGTTATATTGGCTGCTGGCTAATCCGATAAAGGCTTGGGTGTTTAGTGGCGTGATGGGCACTGATTGTTTGTACATGGGCCAAAAAGGCAGCTTCCTCCTGAGGATGGTCTGTTAACCACACACTAGATTACTCCTTGCATACCTAACCACACACGCCTTCTCTCTTGTCCTGATTTTCACTCAGAATACTTACTGTATGCGCGATCCTATTACCTATCTCAATTGTTGACCGCAAAGCTTTCCTTTCCTTGTCCCATATTTCAGCTAGTTTGATGTTCCTTCCCAGCTCCCACCCTTCCATCTCTAGCTCCCTTACTTTCTGCCTGCTTCCCTTCATATACTATTCCCCTTCTTGGACTCCCTTTACCTCCCTCCATCACTTTCCTGGGCCGCTCACCTCCATCACTTCTATATTGCCCCTCTTCCCTCCTCTCTACCACCTATCCAACCTGCCTTCTGCCCCTGCCACAATTGCAAAACTCTCCCCAAAGAACTTGCCTTTAATTGGCAAACCAGTAAATTCATTTCTTGGATGGAAATGAGTGGATCATTTCTGTATTAAATGGCATGATTGTAGGGGAGGAAAATGGGGCTTAGATCTGCTTTGTCATCATATATTCCACCCATAAGCAGCTTATCTTCTACCCCTCCAGCTCAATGATAGCAGAGCATGGTCTAATTCAAGCACCATGAGAACTGACACTGGTGTGTCTGGGTTCAAGTTTCTCAAAGTAAAGCTTTATAATAATAGCATGTTTGAAAAATCAGATTGCAATTGTAAATTAGTAAATCGATCCTCTTGTACAGTGTCATCACCAAAGTGAACTAGAGTGTGATGATGGTATCTTATCTGCAAAGTGTACCGGTTTTTGGATAATGTTAATATTCAGGGTGTGTTAAGAACAGGCAATCTGTGAGATAATATCTAACTCAGATCTTTAAGTAGTCTAACCTTAGTGTTGGCCAGGTGGGAGGTCAGGGTTAGTGCAGTTATGAAGATGAGGCGTCCAGTCCAGACGTGATACATTAAACTGCAATGTTAGGACATGTTGGGGAGATGAGAAGTACACTCTAGTCACACTGCAGGTAATGTGGAGTGATCCATCATGGTGGGTAATGGATGGGGCTCTTATTGAAGCTGTATCTAGGGCATGATACTAGGATAGTGCAGAAGGGCTGCACCAATTATTCCTCCATGTTAGTTATTCCACTGACTACCTTAGCTACCACATCTGCCTGCCTAGCCCCATATCATGTTATGCTTCATTTTGCTGCATCAGTTTTTGTTTAATGTCCGCCACAATTTACCCTTGGAATTAGCCACAGTTTACCATTAGAAATGGTGGCAGTTTGCCATTAGAATCGGACATAGTTTCCAATGAGAGGGTATGATAGTATAAGCATCCGGGGCTCATATTTCTTTCACTTTATTTTTCATCCATCCTACCACCCAATGTCACTGATTAATTGATTTCTTATTTCTATATTTACTTAACACATTAGCACCTGCAACATTCTTATACCACATGAATTTGCAAAATGGGTTTCAGTTTCATTATCAAGGTGTGCCTCGGTATTTGAATCATGTTTGCAGTCATAGGAGAAATGAACCAGGGTCTGATTCATCACTGAAATTACCAAGAACATAAAAACAGGTCATTGTGACAAAAGGACAACTTAAATTCTGGTTCCGTAGCAGGTACCAAGCATCATGTGGCAAGTAGATATTCATAGGCAATTTTCCAGGTCTAATCCTTCCAGGACACAGAGTGAGAGGTGGTACTATTATAATCATAGTGCTTCTCCTAACATGTATGTAGATGTGTGTTTAAGTGTGGCCATATTGTCACTAAACAGCACGGACCGTCTCCATCTGGCCTGGATTACCTTCTCAGCACAGACCAGCACAATACAGCCATTGAGTGGTGACTTCAACAGCAGGCTGGTGGACCCTTGACGGGTGTCATTTACACCTGGCTATCACTGTGTTGAGTGCCACACAGGGGTTTTGGGGTGGTTCTAATTCTATTAAGGAGCACACATGGTCCCAGTCCCTCTGTACTCTGCATCACCTTGTCACATTGGTGCTCCTATAACGAATACTTCATGCTAATACAAAAGCATAAATTGGACAGTTACCTAAATATAAATATGTCCACCCAGGTTTGTATGTCAATAAAAATATATCATGCTAAAGTCAATAAATGCAATTTTTGATTATATCACAGTTTTACAAAAGAAACCAGAAAGAAAGTTCACTTAAGCTAACCTGTCCAGCCTCTATACAACCATGCACCCACCCCTTCCTTTCCGTCAGGCACTGCTCTGAGTGCTGTCCCATACTTCCTGTTCTAGCATCAATCCTCATCCCTGAAATTAAAGTACCAAAGTAACCATTTGCATCCTTCCTACCCCAAGAGGAGCCAGTCACCAATCACATTATGTGTACATAAATCAGATTTTACTCATAAATTTAAATAGTTCCATTTATTTCTGATATGTTGTGGCTTAAATAAAATTGCAATTTATGAGAATTGGTCTTTAGTTTCGGACATTTTTTTTGTTCTCCTCTCTGGACAGCAAAGAAGTCCATGTAGACAACACATGGAGCGACTTCACCATAGACCTACCTGTGCCCCTTTTCCTGTACAACAAGGGAGAGTTTGAACTAGATTTGACTGAGCTCAGCATAACAGATCCATCCAGAGAGTCACCCCCTGCATTCATCAATTTTAAAGTCCTCTATGACTACTGTGATCTGGTAGAACCTTCTACTGTCGGGAGTGAAATGAAACCTCTATTGAGGAGAGCACATGTAAAGCAGATGGTTCGGACTGGTGTAGCAATGTATCACTATCCTTATTACATTCTGTCCACGGGAAACTCGGTGGGATTCTACCGAGGTTACATCAGGACAGAACAAAACTGTTCTCCTCCCATCTCATCAGAACGCTTCACTTAAGACCTCAACCGTCCTAACCATCATGTCCGCTATCCAACCTATAGGCCTGCAAACGGGGGTATGATCCAAAGCTACATCACAGACACCAACAATTTCCGGTCACAACCCAGGGATGATGATAATATCACATACCAAACGAAACGAGGGTCGTTGATTCCATCCTATCAAATGCGGGGCATGAAGCGCAGGAAAACCTACTGGGACAAAGGTTGTACACAAAATGGTGACAGAGACAGCAGACAGAGAAAGAGTAAAGAACCAAGACCCACAAGTCCCGGTATTGGCAAATGAATCCTTGGATATCAGTTCAGTCTGCACCACCCCCAAAATCGACACCAAAAGTAAGAGGAAAGTATCCACAGCACGATGAGGGAGAGGAAAGTCAAAGAAATCTAAGAAATCAACCACTTCAGCTTGGAAAAATAGACCTAAGAATCAAAAGAAAAAGAGTAGAGTGCAGCAGCCAGAAACAGACAGCATACTCAATCCTCCAATAGAAAGAACAAGAAGAAGAACACACAGAAAAATAAAACTTAACTAAGTTCCTGGTACATATTACACAACAGTGAGGGCATCCATGTGTCATATAACGTGAAAGCCACGCAGAGGACAGACACCTGACACCTACATCACCCCAACCGATGTTCAGCATGCAAGAATTTCGTTTCAGTGATGATGTGGAGTTCTTCCATGAAAAGTTGTTGGTGCTTGACAGCGGGATACAGCAAACAAGTGTCATGGACCATAAAAAAGTATGGTTCTAGCCTGATAAAATAAAAAATGATCCCGACGCTGCCATTGTAATCTGAATGGATGGTTACAGGGAGGATACCTTGATGGATCTAACACGGAGTTGACGGTGGAAGCCAGAATAGTGAATGAAGCCGGAGACCCAGTACAACCCAATGCCAAAGTCACAGACAAAGTCACCTTCGCAAATCAAGGACTACACACCTTCTTCATCAACCTCATAGTAAAAGCAAATGACATGGAAATGAATCCAAATGTTGGGACTCTGTATGGAATGAAAATCTACATAGAGACTCTGTGCTTCAAGTCAGAGGAGTCCAAGAATTCAATGGGCACACTAAACAGGCCTGGACAATCCGGGACTTTTCCCACTGCAGGTATAAAAGCCCACAGGGGAGGTTTCACCAGTGAGGGAAGATTTCCCCTTGGAGGTATGGGTAGGCAACGGCCCTTATCTCTAGAGATAAGGGCCGCTGGGAGAGATAAGGGCTGCCGCCGGCCGCACCACCAAGGGGGAATCTCCCGGTGCTGTATCTTATCCAGGTGGGGTGGTGAGGGAGGGGTGAAGGGGGGAGGGAGTCAACATATAAATATACCTTATTTCGGCTATATTCTGTCATTTAAATGGTTATATTTCACGAAATACAAAACCGTCATTTAAGCCCATTCACATGTACTTAGATAACCACATTATCTACATGCAGATAGGTTAATCATTTTCAGCAAATACTGTTTAGATATTAGCAAATTGGATATTCTGGTTGAACCTTACATTACATGTATATTGACCAGAAATCAAGGGGAGAAACCCCCTCACCCTATTTTCTCCCGGCATAGTATGAAATGTAGGATTTTCCCAACCTGCTAAAGGGTTACTTCCCATACAGAACCGGTGCTGTGGGTAAAGTAGATGTAACCTCAAAGACGCCGCCACTCAACCCAGGTCTTTTACATCGATACAAGAAGATGGAGGAACCGTAGTATTCCGTGGAGGACTCGGCGTGGATTTGCTACAGTGCGGGAGAAAAATAATAAATTAAATCGATATAACAATGGAATTCTACCAGCAGAGGGACTGCATAAGACTTCTGGCGGCAGACAGCAAAACAAAATATTCAGTCAGAATAACAAACATGTACGTCACTGCTTCTATCTCTAAGCTACGCCGGGAACTTTTATTGAGGCATGCCCAGCTATTGTCAGAGGACATGCTCGCGACTTATCCGTTTCCTCGCACTGTCATGAGGTCCTTCAACATTCCTGCCCAGCAAACCTCTTTCACCTTGAATAGACTCATGTCCGATCGGGTGCCCGCGTTAGTAATTCTTGGCCCCGTTAAATCATCTCATTTCCCTGGTGCAAATGAAAAAAATATATACCAGTTTAATCACCATGATCTGACTAGTGCTAAATTTTTGGTTGAATCTACCCCTTTGCCTCAGCAAGAGTATAGACCCCGATGGGATGAAGGAAAGTGTACATAGGAGTATGCAGCCTTCTTCTGTAACAGTATTTCTCAGGAAATAAATAAAGACAGAAATACGTTGCCAATCTGGGACCTGACCAACGAAGCCGACATGGGCAACGGCGTGTTCCGGCTTATAAAAATAGGATTCACCATGCTAGAACTGACTTTCAAACAGGCATTAACTAAGGGCGTAACAGGTGTGCTGTACATGACAGTCCCTGGGCTTTTCAGGGTGAGTGAAGCACGCAAGATCCAAATAGAGTACTGAAAAAGGGGCGAATTTTTTTTAAAGAATTTACAATTTAAAATAAAACGTTCAACAACCGGGACAAAAAGTGACATGGTTGCTGCATGTCTACTACTGTCTTCATTGGAATGAAAAGGCTGCGTCCCTCTCGAGACGAGCTACATTTTACACCTCTGATACTTGTAAATCCTGTTTATATATGAGTGATTGAATTGTATGTTGAGATTATACTGAGATGTTTTAATAACTATATGTTATCCCATCGAGTTGGTCTTCGGAATGATTTTAAAGAAGAGATAAAAGATATCAGTAGTTTTACTAGTGGTACAAGTAGAAAAGAAAATGGCTGAATACCTTGGGGTGTGTGTCGCAGAAAGACGGTGTCTTCTTCCTCTGACTTGTCCGAGTCTAGACTGTCTTCTATGCTCGTTCCCTTTTTCCATGTGTATATATATATTTGGTAGTCTGGATCCTGCCTGCGTCTGGCCTGGGACGTAGCGACATAGACTGGAATCATAGACAGAAAGTATATCAGTATTAGGGAGTGAACTTTGACTTTTGTTCATCAGTGTCATGTCATATAGAACAAGTTTCTTATCTCTCTGTGTTGCTCAATGCTGTACTTTAACGAAATTAGACTTAGAAATGTTTTAGTTTTAATTCGAAATATGATATGGAATAAGGAATTTAAGCATGAATAATGTATAACAAGAAATGCATTTAAATTTTAAAATATATATATATTGTTGTCGTAATATGAATTTCAGCTCTAACAATACTAGACTTCATGCTCATTCAATGCTGTTAGTTAAAATATGCGTTAGGGATTCATACGAATTAATATGATGAGCGGTAAATAATGTAACAACATGTCGGCACAATGACATGTTGTGCATGTATCATACTGATTCACGTGAACACAAATACACCTTAAACTATTGTATTACGTGGAAAAGAACACAAAGCATCAGTGAAAGATATATATATAACTGTGAACAAGGATTATATTTACGGCGGACGTAAGCACACTCACTATGTGAAATAAAGTGTTGGTACAAGTAGGCTCTGAATCTGTAAATCAGAACAGAAAACAAGGCAGAGAAAAAAGCCCCTAGAACACCTGCCACCCAGTCCACAATTTCCATCATAGAGTTCTGATCCACATGACGTGTGTTGTTCCTACTTGGTGTAGAGGTAAAGGTAGTGTCTGTGGTTAACAGAGTAGAGGTCGGGTCTATTGTAGTCAGCACTGTAGAGGGAAGGACTGAGGTGTGGGTGGTGCTCTTGACTCCTGTGCTAATAGGACGATTGTCACTTGGGGTGACAACAGTGTCGGTGGTGACAGTGATGCTAGGGGTCTGGGTAGACTTGACACTGTCAGGTTGTGTGTCTGTGATTGGATCGGATGTAGTGACAGGGGTGCTGTCAGAGCTGCTGTCAGTAGTGCTGGCTGATGTGACAGCAGATGGGAAGCTCATGATATCCTGCTCAGGCAGTGTAATAATCCCACACTGGTCTGTATTGACTCGGGTGACATTTAGTTGTGTAGGGTCTTGTAGCATGATGTCACATGCAACATCGAACCAGGAGTCTCTCATATCCACAATTGTGATGTCTTTAAATTTGCTCAAGAAGTGATATAAGGCCGAATACGTGAATTAATTTCATTAGAAATCGGCTACAGTGTATCTGTGTATGCTAGGTTCGACGGGGGAGTCTGGGAGAGTGGATGCCTCTCCACAATAGATTGCTCCCTTGTCCTGGAAACAATAACACTCTTCCACACTGTAACAAATGTCATCCTGAGGAGTAGAAACATTGTCATGATCATCATCGTTATCATCATTGTCATGGCTGCATGCTTCATCTTTTGTGGTCTGATTTATTGCCAAGTAATAAATGGAAGGATTAAAACATAAAACCAGGACAAAAAGTAAAGTGGACGCTGCATGCCTGTGCCAATCTTAGTGGGGATTAGACAAGTGTGTTCCTCTAGAATAGGGCTACATTTTACACCTCTGACATTTGTCAATAGGACAATTTAAACTAGAGCTGTATCTGTTACAAGATTACACTGTCTGCAGAGGTTAAAATCAAGATATATTTTGCTAACTTAATGTGTGATTCCGTCCGATGCGGAAAAACGCGTAGCGGCTGCAGGCCTGGGCCAATCTAAGTTTGGATTGAACAAGTGGGTTTTTCTCGAAGAGAGCCACATTT
This sequence comes from Harmothoe impar, assembly GCA_947462335.1. NCBI lineage: Eukaryota > Metazoa > Annelida > Polychaeta > Phyllodocida > Polynoidae > Harmothoe > Harmothoe impar. The sequence continues at coordinate 9,376,623 of OX381710.1, forward strand.
TACACCTCTGACATTTGTCAATAGGACAATTTAAAGTAGAGCTGCATCTGTTACAAGATTACACTGTCTGCAGAGGTTAAAAACAAGATATATTTTGCTAACTTAATGTGTGATTCCATCTGAGAAGGAAACCGGTGTAGAGGCCACATGCGTGGACCTATCTTAGTTTGGAATGAACAAGTGGGTCTCGAAAAGGGTTACATTTTACACCTCTTTACTACACTAGAGTTGCATGTATGACAACATGATACTGTCTTCATACGTTAAAACAAAGAGAAATAGCTCGATTTATGTCATGTTTCTGTTGAGCCTGACTCACCTTAGTTGAATCTACAGAAAATGATTCTGAGGAGAAAGTTGTGAAAGTTGTATCCTTGTGGAACAGTTGCAACAGTTTTCCTAGGTGACACCAGGTGGCAGTAGTGTGCTCTAGAGGGGTTACTGGGCCAGTCTGTCTCTCTGCTTGACTGACTAGCTGCTAGCTGAGCAGAGAGAGGGAGGGAGGGAGAGAGGGATAGAGGGAGAGAGGGAGAGAGGGAGAGAGGGAGAGAGGGAGAGAGGGAGGGAGGGAGAGAGGGAGGTCAGTATGAATGTTTGTGTGTGTGTGTGTGTTTGTGTGTGGGTGTGTGTGTGTGTAGGTGGGCTGGGGAAGGGGAGGGAGTGGTAGTCTATTACCCTAGCCTAGAAATAGGGTTCTGAAATTGTCACCCCCTCAGGTCACCGGACACAAATCCCTCCCTTCTACGTGCTTCATTGTACTACCGTAAAACCTTGCATACTAGCCGTGTCTACTACAAATTGTACATTCATGCATCATGATGACATGACGAGCTTGGTCGTCATGATGCATGAATGCAGCTCTGTGAGTCAAATCGTCAGTGCGGCTTATAGGATCAGCTTAGGATCAGGGTGCAGGTTATACGCAGGTTTTTGCTACTGTGATACAGTACTTAAGTGACCATAATTAGATCACTTTTGCAACTCATATGATCAGCCCCAAGTGTAGGTGCGACTCATACGTGAGTTAGGCTTATATGCAAGGTTTTACCGCGCCTGGTGAGTGGGCGTGACCTGGTCAACTAGTTATGTATAGTAGCAGAATTTTGAAAACACGGAGATAGGCCTGAAGCATTTTTGTCTGTGTCAGCTGCTTTATACAGAGGCGTGACCAGCACACAGCCACTGGGACGTTTTTGCATTGTTCTATTAGGTTGGGGGGAAAGTGAGGGTGAAAATGAGGGATTTGCTTGAAAAAACAAACAAAGGCCATGCAATTCACTCAGAACCACCACTGAAGGAAGCAGGATCAATTTTCGCTTCAATACCAAAGGAAACAGATTATACCCCAAGCTGTAGGACCTGCAGCCATACGAGCCCTCAACCAATGGACATTGTGAGTACTGCCTGAGCATCCAATGTGACCAAAAGTGTTTGTTGAGGGGGTTAGACCCTCAATTTAGGTTGATAAATGTATTCCCAGCTCATTTGCTTAATTTTTGACTCGGGGGCTGGGGGAAGAGAAATTTGGTATTTTTGTCTGACCTTAAACTCCACAGTACTGCCTGAGCGGCCAATGTGACCAAAAGTAATCTTTTTATTTGAGGGGGTTAGCCCTAATTCTTAAAACTGCCGCTTACACATGGTTGAATATAGACCTTCAATTTAGGTTTAAAAGTATTCCCAGCTCATTTGCATAATTTTAGACTGGGAGGGTGGAGTGAGAGAAATTTAGTGTTTTTGTCTTACTGTAAACTCCACAGTACTGCCTGAGCATTCAATGTGATCAAAAGTAATCGTTTCTTAATGTGGTAAGCCATAATTCTCAAATTTATGACAAATATTTACTTTCATTATGCAGAGACTCATCACGTAGTCACATCCCTCCTCAAGTCAAGACACTTATCATTATTTCAACTAGGCCCAAAACTGACAATATGTCCCATCAACTGATGTTGTGTCCAACAATCCCTAGGGGGCCCACAACACGCCTAGGGGCTCCACAACACGTGTAGGGGCTCCATAACACGCCTAGGGGATCCATAGCATGCTTAGGGGCTCCACAACATGACTATGGGCCCCACAACACGTGCAGGGGCTCCATACCACGCCTACCCATACATCAATGTAGTATGATATGAAATGTCCATAAGCCTAGTTTTCCCTGCACAGATTCTGCTCAGGGATCATTGTTACTCAGAGCAATGCCTAATGTCATGTAATTGATTGGTTCAGGCAGTAGAGAGGATATCACCTCCTGCTCAAATTCACAAATCTGCTTTGATTACTTGCAGGCCGTTCTCCCTGATGGCAGCTTGACTGCTGCTGTCTGCTGAGTATGGATTCTGTCTGATTCTTTATGATGGTATGACAAGATACAGCCCGGATAAATGAGGGGTTCTCCAATGTTGAAGATAAGCACACAGTTGTCTGTGTTATAAGTTGGCAATGGATATAATGTGTAATGGGGACACAATGTCAAAATTGATGCCTAGAGAATATGTCTGCTTTTACATTGATGTCCTAGAGACATCTCTATGCAACAACAACGAATAAAACCACATTTTAGTGAGCTGCACTTTTATTTTCTCTTTGCTATTATCATTGTTTTACCTGACAAGTTCCATTTGGTTACATATAAACTAAAGTTTCTTTCAGGATGTGATAGAAGACCTTCTGAATTACTTATTTTGTCATACTCATGCTGTCCATCCTTCCCCTATCTCCCTGTCGTCTTCTGTGTCTCTATTTTACTTTCTCCCATTCACTATTTCCCCATCATCTGTCCTCCCTCTTTCTTCATTTCTGTTCTGCACAGAAGGCCTATCTACCAAGGCCTATCTACCTAGATCACACCCTGTATGTTATCCCCTTTATTCCATCCTAATTCCCAGCTACAAACTCATCCATCACTCACTGCATGTCCTTCTAGTTCCTATCTACTTTCCTTACCTAATTTGTCCTGCTGTCATTTACCAATGTAAGTGGTCAGTGCTGACTGATGTACTGTCTTGTACTTGCCAGCAGTCCCTAATAAGGTACACTGTACCTGCCACCCATCTGCCCACTACGTCCCTCCTCCTGCTGTCCAACCTGTCCAGCCCCTATATACCTATACCCCCTTCCCGGCCTTCCCATCAGGCACTGCTCTTATTCTTCTTTTTCCTTCTGTCGTTAGCTATTCTCTGTCTATTTTTTTATAAAATCATAATATCTATTTTCCAATTTTCTTCCCTCCTCTCTTCATTTAATTCCTCACTATTTCCCTATTTACCTTGAAATGATCCATTCATTCTATACGTGTCAGTCCCTCTAAGTCCCCAGGCACAAACTCATCCCTCTTTCCATTTAGCCATTACTTGCATGTCCTTCTTCTTTTATACCAATTGCTTAACCAATTTTTCCTTCCGTCTCTTAGCAGTGTCCTTGGTAATCCATGACTGACGCGCTATCCTGTAGCTGTCACCCATCCCCTCACCACACCCCTGCTCCTGGTGTCCAACCTGCCCAGCTTCAATACACCTATACACCTACCCCTGCCTTCCCATCAGGCACTGCACTGAGTGCTGTCCTGTACTTTCTGTCCTGGCTCCCAGCCTCATCTCAGTCCAACATCCCTGCCATGAAAGGACCCGAGTAACCAGCCCCGTCCTCTACCAGGCAGTAAAAGGACCAATCACATCACTCAACTTAGGTTCAGAAAACAATCTGTCCATCGTGGCAGCCATTTTCCCTGCAGTCTAAAGGAGTTAAGGGAACCCATGTATAAGGTGAAGTCTCTAGTAGCAGTCCTACTTAGCACTTAGCAGGCACCTTTCAAATGGTTTATTCTCACTTCTGATTGTTTAGACAAACAGGGCGGTTTTGTCATGGCCTATCAGTATGCAGCTAGGTCTCTAGCCTCTCAGGGCAGTCGACCCAACTGCAGCAGGGTGATATGAAGGTGGCGACCACTCGAGGGGAGTGAGAAAGGTGGTTTTCAATCAACCCACAATCCACTTCACATTGTGAAAAACAAGCCCTTCCCAAAGGAGCCTTAGCTCAGGGTGTGGAGCACTTGCTGGCTGCTTTGAAAGACATGATCATATTTCAATATTTCTATGTTCCCGCAATTCTCTATAAATTTCATACATTGATCAGTTTCTATAGGGGGTATTGTTTGGAGACTTATACTATCATGTTGGTATTAAATTTGTAAAGTGAATGGTGAATCTGAAGAAGCGACAGAAATACAAAAATTCTAGCACAGACAATGGATGAATGTCTTTGTTCTTAGTATTGAGTGTCATCATTTTGTTTCACGGTTAAGCTTATCTCTCAGCGGCCTTATTTTCTTCCCCTGTAATAGGGAAATTGCTTTACTGCCTGCTTTTGAGTACAATAAGAAGAGATGAATGGCCGTGTCAAAGGGCACAGATGGCAAGATAAATTCAGCATGAAGACAAAATTAGACTTAGAAATAAGCGGAAGAAATTACATTTTTCAAAAATCCTATCAACTATGAAAAAGTGCACCCACACAATGAAAAAAACAACCTGGTAAACGCCCAGACTTTAGGAAGTGATAGCTGTATGTGATGAGGGCACTCATTCCTTTGAAATGTATAGCCTTTGTATATGGGATTAAACAAAATAGGGTATAACAATTTCAATCTGTGTATTTATATACATCAGTTAATATCATATATATAGTTCAATCAATGAGCAAAAAAAATATATATAGGGATATATTGCGCAACTTTATCATATATACTACTCATTTTGACTGCTGTGCTGTGAAATAACTCTGCTGTTTTGCATTTATTCTTCAACTAGACATCATAGACCATAGGAATCAGACCCTGCTGGTATCCACTAGGATTTATGAGACTCTTTTTGATTCTGAAAAAAACACACTTTTTGACCAAGATCGTGGACAGTAGCAACCGCCTCACTTAAATTCTGTTTCCTTTGCAATTATCAAGAAGATATTCATAGGCAATTTTCTGCTAGAACCCACAGTGAGAGGTGGTACTATTATATTCATAGTGCTTCTCGTTACATGAATCGTGTATGTAGATGTGTGTTTTAGTGGTGCCATATTGTCACTAAACAGCACGGACCGTCTCCATCTAGCCTGAATTACCTCTCTCACCATGGACCACCACAATACAGCCATTGTGTGGGTGACACAGTTTGAGAGTGGTAACAGTAACAGCAGGTTGGTGGAGACTTGATGGGTGTCATTTACACCTGTGTATCACTTTGTTTGGTGCCCGGCAGGGGCTCTATGGTGGTTCTAATGCTACTAGGGGAGAACACCTGTAAGGGTCCAGTTCCCCTGTACTCTGCATCACCTTGTCACATAGGTGCTCCTATAATGTATACTTCATGCTTATACAAAACCATAAATTGGACAGTTACCTAAAGAGAACTATGCCCACCAAGCTTTGTATGTCAATAGAAACAATGCATGCAAACGTCAATTAATGTATTTTCGGATTACATCACAGCTTCACGGAAACAAATTCATTAAAGACTATGTAATCAACATTCTCCTCAATCTGGAGTTAAACAATGTTATTCAAGCACTAAGTTAGTAGACTATTTCATTTGAATTGAAGGCTACCTCACCTTTTTCATCCTAGGATATGTATTATCCTATAAGGAAGCTGTTATCGAGATAAACATCTATGCTCTGTGATATTGTTCTCTCATATATATTTGGTAGCTTCTCATTTATATTCAGAGCCTGAATTCGAAAAAGCTCTTTATCTATGCCACAATGTTCAACAAATTCTTCTAGCCATTTCAGACCATGGGAAGCAATTCCAGCCTGTTATTAGAGTAGCTTTAAAGACTAAGCTGACAACACTTGGTAATGTTTGAGATGGCTATCCAAACAAAGAATTTATATCCAAATTGATGTAGCGTCCCTGACTACTAATATATACAAAAGATGCATAGACTTGAATTGAAAGAATCACATATAGTGTGAATGGAAGCTGCATCAAACCTCATAATTACTCCATTATTTTCCTTTCTATCTATGAATACACAATGTTAAGAGTCACTCTTCCCAGACAATTTTTTATATGAATTGTTTGTGGTCTTTAGTTGGTTTATCACAAACTCCTTCCTAGTGAAAACAAAAGTGAGAATATTATGTGCTATTCCTGAAACACACAAATTATGTCTTTTTTTTTCTCATTCCAAAGTCATCAATACATTAGACTCCAAATATTGGCATAGTAGCAACTTCTGCCCCCACTGCCTACTGTTGTAACAGGCACCATAGTATTAGACAGTATGGGCTTCATAAGCTGACAAAACAGTTTACTGCCTGTGAAGGCAGCACTACACAACCCCATGCAGGGTGCACAGGAGTGTGCCATGAAGCCTTGTACATCAAATGGCATAATGATAGGCAGCGAGAGGAAGGCTTGGGCCTACTGTGTCATTATATACACTGCCCCTAGCCAGCCCTGCCTCTACCCTTTGCACCCATGAACAGCAGTGTGATCCCAGCTTGCCACCATGAGAAAAAGTAAACAAAATCTGAAATGAAAAAAATGGGACACTAGATTATTGCACGGAATTGTCTTGGTTCAAGTTATTTATAGGTGATCATTTCAATATGAGGGTACACTGGTTTTTGCAGGGTGCAGCTAGGGAGAGACCATCTTTGGAAGATGTGCTTTGAGCATGTTAACAGTAGAGAGCTGAGTCCTGTCAAGTGTTAATTTGTGTTGTAGAAAGAGGCAACATAATGGACAGGGCATGGGAAAGATGAAACTAGAAACAATTAATGAGTGGGAAGACAAGAAAATAGAGAGAGGGACAATGAATATTTTTTTTATGTAAAGAGGGTCAAACAGTTCAAAGCCAATTCTGTATATCGATGTACCTTTTCCCAATTTTGTGTATACAAATATGTATCGCAAAGTTATTGATATAAACAGACCCAGATCAAGTGCTTTCCAACATCAAAGAGAGCGTTTATTTTCCAGAAAGCAATATTGAAATCCACTACTTTTCAACAAGGTTGGTTGAATCAGCATACTTCTTTGAAGGATGTCATAAAAAATTGTAAAATAATTCTTTATGCCGATGATGTCGCTTTTTACTGCAGCGACAAAAACCTCAAATCCGCATGTGATAATTTGCAGACCGATGCCACTTCCATTTATAATTGGTTCTGTACTAGTGGTCTATCAATACACACTGGTAAAACAAAAATAGTCACTTTCGGTATGCAACCCTCACACACTGATAACGTCTGTATTAATATGGGAAATTCCCAGCTAGAACATGTCCAAGAATATGAATATTTAGGCATAGTACTAGATGCTGAGTTCAACTTAATTAAAACCATTAGTAAATCTGTAAGCACTGCTAGTAACAGGAACCATATGTTGGGTAAAATGAGAAAAGCGGTGTCTAAGTCAACAGCAATTTTAGTGTATAAGCAAACTATATTACCAGTACTGGAATATTGTGGCTTCTGGTACTACAGAGTAGTTCTAGCGCAGCATAAAAGGCTTCAGTATACTCAGAATAGATGCCTACGCACCTGTCTCAATGTAAAAATCAAATATCATGTCACTGACCTGCACAAAGATACCAGTGTGGATCTGTTGTGTATTAGATATGACTTACAATTGTTACTACTGCTTTATAAATATTTGCATGACACTAACCACCAGCCCGAAAAATTGGGACTAGCTTATCATGTACCAAATGTGGGAGGCCGAGTCACTAGGTCTACTGGCACCGGTTTACTTACCTACCCACCCTCTGTTAAACTGGGCTATAGAAGAAGCCCGCTTCACCGAGGTATTAGTTTATGGAATCAACTAAACGTTTCATGCCGTTTAATAAACTCTAGAGAACTCTTTAGAGCTAAGGCTAAAGCCAAACTGGCTGAGCTCTACTTGTGAAAGCTGAAACAGTAGCAGCAAAAAGCCAACACTGTATTTTATTATCAACAAACTGTTCTATGCATAAAATTAATGTAACATATCCTGATAGGATGGTTGTTGTCCAATGTAGTTTGAGTCGGAACACACTGTCAGACACACCACATGATCATTATGATATATATCACAAATAATCAGAAATCTATATAGTAATAATTCTACCAATCATTTAGTCATTTCATGAAGACTATCATATATACATGTTTGATTACCTACAAATTGTACCAAACGATGCAAGCAGAGTATGACGGTCTCCTATTAACCTGTATGTTAATGGTTTGATGATAGTTATATTGTGAGCATATTGATGAGACTGTAATCAACATCTTACATACATGAAGTATCCTGTCATGTAAGCTCATCTTTTGAATCGTGTACTGTATTTTGAAAATCACTTGGTGAATAAAATACTTTATAAATTCAAATATCTGTATAGGTGTGTTTTAGTTTAACATGAGACTTGATATGAGAGCCAGCTACAGTCATCCGCTAGAAATTTGAAGAAAACTGTCATCAATGAGAAGATCTCTTCAATCATGGACAGTCAGCTGATTATACATTTTCATCTAAATGTAAAATTTAGTTGATTTTTTTGAGATGGGAAAAGAGGACAGTTCAGTTGTCGATATCCGCAGATATCAATTCGACCTGTCACTATTCCAGTGCAACTGTATCTAGAAAATATTTAGCCTAAGCAGGTCAATATCAGAAAGATCATGACAACAAAGATCAGAAAACATCTGAGACAATATCTGATTTCCTCAAGAAATAAAACTCAAGTTCAAAACTAATGTGAGGATTGAAAAGGAGCATATTGATACAACCAGTGTCAAGTTGTGCATGTAATTACTGTACTCACACTACCGATATCTTCTCTCATTCCTGCAACACTTTTAATCAAATTCAGGGGCTCCTGAACCAGCAGTAGCATTTCTGAATGAATCCATGCTTAAATTTCTATTGACGAAGCTAGGGGTAATCTGTATTTATTTTTTTGAAATACAAGACTCCCCATGCTTTAGCAATGAAGGGCCGTATTCAATGCCCCCATTGAATACAATGTGTCTGTATTCAATGGGCAAGGAAAAGATTGTTTTTCTTCCTTAAATGGCTTCAAATAAAAAATAAACACAAATGCCAACTACATTGATACCATCTCTGATGCATTTCACTCGTGGGGGATGGGGCATATCCCACTCAGCCTGCGGGTTCATGGGACATGGCCCAAGCCCCCACTCGTGAAATACAACAGAGACGGTATCAATGGGCGTTGGCATTTGTCTATGTATTCAAAGACTGCTTTCTCAGGACTAAATGTGTAGTATAATTAAAAGCATGAAATAATTCACAATAAGAATAACTAAGTAATGCCAGTTATCTTTTTTGGATATATGAGGTGCGAGCTAATTGATAGTGGTATTAAACATTATCCCTTGACCTGCCTAATTAATAAACCCCCGCTGCTGCAATTATTTACGCAGTTGACAACCTTTGAAACGCCAGATAAATATGCCCAGTGTATTCAAGCATACACACATTCCCAGTAAGATGGAACATTCTCTTTAAAGGCACAATTGATTCGGTAGTTTAAGGGGTAAACAATATAATCAGATAGATGAGCAGCAAATTGCGTGATTCAGACATAATTTAGGTATACACTTGCATAGTGTAACAGTTTCCTGACATTGTTAATATCTAAACATTGTGATCCAGAAAACTGTGAGACATTATCTGTATTAAGAACTTGAACTCGGCTTCAAAGATAATGTAAACATTAAAGAGATGAAAATTGATACAACTAGTGTCAGACCTGTAATCAAAGATTGTGGCCCTGAAAGTAATGATCCTTCTCCTCTTCAATTCCTGCAACACTATGAATCAAAGATGGAGAGTAAAGGGAGTATTTTATTTTTATCATATTTCTGCACTGTGAGCTAGAATTACGGCCTGGTGTCAAAGGTTGCTTTCTCAGGATGGCAAGTATTGTGAAGTTTGAAGTCTGACAGGAAATCATGAGAGCCTGTTTAAACGTTAATTTGAGATTTTTGGTGTGATTGCGCTTTTCCAACTACCTTGTCACATTGCCATCGCCTTTTATGAACTGAAGACAAGTACAGTACAGAAACCCTGCTGCAGTACACAAGCATTTTCTTACCAGTGATACTTTCCTGCTAATCAATCCATTTAGTGAGTACTTGCACATCCGTTTTGCTTAGACTAACCCCTTTTGCCACATTTGACATCTTATAGTTTGTCAGCATTGGGGGCCAATCATGCTTGACATGCTTCCCTTTTCCAGGTGTCCAACCTGTACAGCCTCTAGACAACCATACTCCCACTCCTGCCTACCCATCAGACACTGCTCTGAGTGCTGTTCCATGCTTCCTGTTCTCAACCTTCATCCCTACCAAGAGAGGACCAAAGTAACCATCTGTATCCTTCTTACTCCTAGGACAGCAAAGGACCAATCACATCACTCAACTGATGTTTATAATAACTGCATCCACTGTCACAGCCATTTTTCCGGTCATTGATGCAGTCTAAAGGCCTATAGCCATGTGAGATGTGGCTAGTGGAGCCTCTAGTGGCTACCATTCATCTTTCCCACCTACTCCAGCAACAATTTAAGCAGGTATTTTTTGCATTTCCATCCTCACTTCCGATTAGTTGGTCAAGCAGGGGCATTTTGTCACAGCCTATCAGTATGTGGGCAGTTATCCGGTTTGTCCCAGCAGTTCATCCAGCTTCAGTTGGGAAATAAGAAACTGGTGGCCTCTGGAGGGGCAGGGTGAAAGGCAGGTTTCAATCAACTTACAGTGTGTGTTGTATAGTGAAAACAAACCCACCTGGCAGTGTTCCTTATATCCAAGTAAAGTAAGGTTAGTATATTTGACTCATTTCCACCTTTTGGTAGCATGGTGGGACACAAGGGTGACATTTGTGTCACAGTATGATGCCTTCGACATCAGGCTTGATTGGCTTCAACCACACATGCTCCCAAGAGCATTTGCTTTTACACTGTGTCTATAAATCAGTTGGCTCTCTATCAAATTTTACTCATAAATTAAAGTATGTTCATATGTCCCTGATGCAGGAGCATTAGCCCTTTCAGTATGTTGTGACATTTTCTGAAATGTATGACATTGCAATTCATCATATGACCCTAGTCAGAAAATTTCGATTCGATGTCAGACAAAGTCTGCCATGCTTGCTAGCTTCACAAGAACTATCTTCTCTGAAAGTTAGGGAACTATGACAATTTTTTATAGATATCATCATTATTCCACTTGTGTTGCTGTTTTATCAAAGCCAAGCTAAGCTTTTGCGATTTGTTCCGTGCCTTTCTTCCAAACCTGACAGACCCTCCCCCACTCTAACCACACTTCGCTGCTTCCTATACCCCTCTTTCCCTGTATTTCATGCACCTTTATCCGTCTTTCAATATCTACCTTCTTTCCGGTATTTGTCTTTTGTTCAGACCTCTCGCTTCTTCAATGATCATCCCTGCCAGTCTTGCAATCTGGGTATTAGTGGCAGATACAAAGCCTTCCATTACAGCTTATGGGTGGTTATATTGGCTGCTGGCTAATCCGATAAAGGCTTGGGTGTAAAGTGGCGCGATGGGCACTGATTGTTTGTACATCAGGCAAAAAGGCAGCTCCCTCCTGAGGATGGTCTATTAACCACACATTGATGACTCCTTGTATGCTTAACCACACAGACCTTCTCTCTTGTCCTGATTTTCACTCAGAATACTTACTGTATGTGCGATCCTATTACCTATCTAAATTGTTGACCGCAAAGCTTTCCTTTCCTTGTCCCATATTTCAGCTAGTTTGATGTTCCTTCCCAGCCCCAACCCTTCTATCTCTAGCTCCCTTACTTTCTACCTGCTTCCCTTCATATACTATTCCCCTTCTTGGACTCCCTTTACCTCCCTCCATCACTGCCCTGGGCCGCTCACCTCCATCACTTCTATATTGCCCCGTCTTCCCTCCTCTCTACTACCTATCCAACCTGCCTTCTGCCCCTACCACCATTACAAAACTCTCCTCAAAGAACTCGCCTTTAATTGGCAATCCAGTAAATTCATTTCTTGGATGGAAATGAGTGGATCATATCTGTATTGAATGGCATGATTGTAGGGGAGGAAAATGGGGCTTGTATCTGCTTTGGCATTATATATCCCACCCATAGGCAGCTTATCTTCTATCCCTCCAGCTCAATAATAGCAGAGCATGGTCTGATTTAAGCACCATGAGAACTGACACTGGTGTGTCTTGGTTCAAGTTTCTCAAAGTGAAGCTTTATAATAATAGCATGTTTGAAAAATCAGATTGCAAGAGTAAATTAGTAAATCGAACCTCTTGTACAGTGTCATCATCATAGTGAACTAAAATGTGATGATGGTATCTTATCTGCAAAGTGAACTGGTTTTTGGACAATGTTAATATTTAGGGTGTGTTAAGAGCAGGCAATCTGTGAGATAATATCCAACTCAGATCTTTAAATATTCTCTCCTTAGTGTTGGCCAGGTGGAAGGTCAGGGTTAGTGCAGTTGTGAAGATGAGGCGTCCAGTAGAGACGTGATACATTAAACTGCAGTGGTAGGACATGTCTTGGGGATGAAGAGTACACTTTAATAACACTGCAGGTAATGTGGAGTGATCCATCATGGTGGTTGATGGATGAGGCGCTTATTAAAGCTGTATCTAGGACATGGTACTAGGATAGTGCAGAAAGGCTGCACCCATTATTCCTCCATGTTAGTTATTCTACTGATATATTAACTACCACATCTGCCTGCCTAGCCCCGTATCATGTGATGCTTCATTTGGCTGCATCAGTTACTGTTTAATGTCAAATGCAACCACAATTTACCCTTGGAATTAGTCACAGTTTACCATTAGAAATGGTGACAGTTTACCATTAGAATCAAACATAGTTTGCCATGAGAGGGTATGATAGTAGGTATGGTTCTACCCTGATAAAATAACAAATGATCCCGACGCTGCCATTGTAATCTGAATGGATGGTTACCAGGGAGGATCACTTGACGGATCTAACACGGAGTTGACGGTGGAAGCCAGAATAGTGCATGAAGCCGGAGACCCAGTACAAGCCAATGCCAAAGTCACAGACAAAGTCACCTTTGCAAATCAAGGACTACACACCTTCTTCAGCAACCTCATATTAAAAGCAAATGACATGGAAATGAATCCAAATGTAGGGACTCTGTATGGAATGAAAAACTACATAGAGACTCTGTGCTTCAAGTCAGAGGAGTCCAAGAATTCAGAAGGCACACTGAAGGGTTACTTCCCATACAGAGCTGGTGCCGTGGGTAAAGTAGATGTAACCTCAAAGACTCCGCCACTCAACCCAGGTCTTTTACATCGATACAAGAAGACTAAAGATGGAGGAACCGTAGTATTCAGTGAAGGACTCGGCGTGGATTTGCTACAGTGCGGGAGAAAAATAATAAATGGAATCGATATAACAATGGAATTCTACCAGCAGAGGGACTGCATAAGATTTCTGGCGGCAGACAGCAACAGAAAATATTCAGTCAGAATAACAAACATGTACGTCACTGCTTCTATCTCTAAGCTACGGCGGGAACTTTTATTGAGGCATGCCCAGCTGTTGTCAGAGGACATGCTCGCGACTTATCCGCTTCCTCACACTGTCATGAGGTCCTTCAACATTCCTGCCCAGCAAACCTCTTTCACCTTGAATAGACTCATGTCCGATCGGTTGCCCGCGTTAGTTATTCTTGGCCCTGTTAAACTTTCAAACAGGCATTAACTGAGGGCGTAACAGGTGTACTGTACATGACAGTCCCTGGGCTTTTCAGGGTGAGTGAAGCACGCAAGACCCAAATAGAATACTGAAAAGGGGCGAACATTTTTTTTAAGAATTTAAAATTTAAAATAAAACTTTCAACAACCGGGACGAAAAGTGACATGGTTGCTGCATGTCTACTCCTGTCTTCATTGGAATGAAAAGGCTGCGTTCCTCTCGAGACGAGCTACATTTTACACCTCTGATACTTGTAAATCCTGTTTATATATGAGTGATTGAATTGTATGTTGCGATTATACTGAGATGTTATAAGAACTATATGTTATCCCATCGAGTTGGTATTCGGAATGATTTTAAAGAAGAGATAATAGATATCAGTAGTGTTACTAATGGTACAAGTAGAAAAGAAAATGGTTGAATACCTATGGGTGTGTGTCGCGGCAAGAATCGAAGACGGTGTGACATGTTTTGCATGTATCATACTGATTCACATGAACACAAATACACCTTAATCTATTATATAACGTGGAACAGAACACAAAGCATCAGTGAAAGATATATATATATAACAGTGAACAAGGAATATATTTACGGCGGACGTAAGCACACTCACTACGTGAAATAAAGTGTCGGTACAAGTAGGCTCTGAATCTGTAAATCAGAACAGAAAACAAGGCAGAGAAAAAAGTCCCTAGAACACCTGCCACCCAGTCCACAATTTCCATCATAGAGTTCTGATCCACATGACATGTGTTGTTCTTACTCGGTGTAGAGGTAAAGATAGTGTCTGTGGTTAACAGAGTAAAGGTCGGGTCTACTGTAGTCAGCACTGTAGAGGGAAGGACTGAGGTGTGGGTGGTGCTCTTGACTCGCTGTGCTGACAATTGTCACTTGGGGTGACAACAGTGTCGGTGGTGACAGTGATGCTAGGTGTCTGGGTGGACTTGACACTGTCAGGTTGTGTGTCTGTGATGGGATCGGATTTAGTGACAGGGGTGCTGTCAGAGCGGCTGTCAGTAGTGCTGGCGGATGTGACAGCAGATGGGAAGCTCGTGATATCCTGCTCAGGCAGTGTAATAATCCCACACTGGTCTGCATTGACTCGGGTGACATTTAGTTTTGTGAAGTCTTATAGCATGATGTCACATGCAACATTGAACCACGAGTCTCTCATATCCACAACTGTGATGTCTTTAAATTCGCTCAAGAAGTGATATAAGGCTGATTACGTGAAATAATATCGTTAGAAATCGGCTACAGTGTATCTGTCTATGCTAGGTTCGACGGAGGGGTCTGGGAGAGTGGTTACCTCTCTGCGATAGATCGCTCCCTTGTCCGGGAAACAATAACACTCTTCCATACTGTAACATACCTCGTCCGCAAATGTCGTCCTGACGAGTAGAAGCATTGTCATTATCGTCATTGTTATCATCATTGTCATAACTGCATGCTTCTTCTTTCGTGATCTGATTTTCTGCCAAGTAATAAATGGAAGGATTAAAACATAAATCTTAGTGGGGATTAGACAAGTGCGTTCCTCTCGAACAGGGCTACATTTTACACCTCTGCCACTTGTACATACGACAATTTAAACTAGAGGTGTATCTGTTACAGGATTACACTGTCTGCAGATGTTAAAATCAAGATATAAGTAGTATAGTATGTATCGGAACGGGACTATAGTTAAGTACTGTTTATTACTCAATCGACCTGCAGCCAATCAGAAGCCTCCATTTGACCGGAAGTGACGTCACATGCCCATATAAGGGCATACCGGAAGTGACGTCACGTGACCTTGACCTAGTTAGAGGTCAAGGTCATGACTCAGCCAATCAGAGGCTTCCATTTGACCGGAAGTGACGTAACACGCCCATATAAGGGCATACCGGAAGTGACGGCATGTGACGTCACACGCCCATATAAGGGCATACCGGAAGTGACGTCATGTGACCTTCACATGTACATATAAGGGCATACCGGAAGTGACGTCAAGTGACCTTGACTTAGTTAGAGGCTTCTGATTGGCTGGTACACCGGAAGTGACCCATTTATGCAAATGAGGGGCTTACTTCTGGTCAAATGGAGACCTCTGATTGGTTGGGTCATGAAGAAATGTGTCTCTTAATTTAATTTTGTTTAGGAAGTGATCGATTTTAGGATCACGCGAACGGATGTGACCTGATGAGTCACGTGACTAGAAGTGACGACGACACATGCCTTAATTAGACGATTCAGCAGCGACCGGAGGAAGTGTCACTTTAAGAGGACACGCTAGTTAATTGTTATAATTGTTTTACTTACTAATAAAAGAAGACGTATGAAAATAAACACAACAATAATTTTATTTTATTTTTTTATTTTCTTTTTTTCAATTCTAATAACACTCTTTTTTTGAAAAGATGCGCTCAATCAATCAATAACACACTTTTTTTTCATATTTTAAAGGACTCGTTGTCACACCGTTAGAATGCACGCGACGCTTATAATACAAGTAGCGCACGTCATCTTTCTCTATGGTGTAAGTGTCCATTTTTGGTTCGTACCACTTTTGAAATTTATATTTACCGCAAGGAGAGTTTTTCGTTTTCGAAAACATTTAAGAAGACGACTACTTCTGTACACTTTTTTTGAGATTTTCTTTCACCGGTGCCGCTGATTTGATCGTAGCAAATGTAAGTCTTAGGGTTGACACTTAGGATCCCGTCACCTTCTCACGCCGCTTTCTTTTCTTTCTGAAGTATGTCTCTCTCAGGCGAGGTTTGACTACACACAGGCAAACATCAGAGGCACACAATAGCGCTAATTCTACCTTCAGACAAAGGTCAGGCACTGCTGGACTATAATAGATGGGTCAAGGGCTATTCTAGTGAGGGTCAGGCTACGCCGGACATTCAATAAAAAGCTGGAGTTTGGCAAACTTGCTTTTGAAAGTCTGACCATGCGGGATCCTCATGCCATAGTCTGGCAATGCTGAACTCTTGGGAGAGTATGCCGGACTCTTGCTGGCCAGACTTTCAAGCAAATTTGCCAAAGTCCAGCTTGTTATTGAATTTCCGGCGTAGCCTGACCCTCAGTAGAATAGTCCTTGACTCATCTATTATAGGTCAGCAGCGCCTGACCCTTGTATGAGAGTAGTATTGGCGACATTGGCCGACTCTGATATTTACCCGTGTGTACGGCGGGAGGAGGGGGTTCACAGCCACTGCTTGCGCTTATAGAGCGCTACTAGCGGAGGTCTGGATGAGGAGACTACGGCGTTTGTCTTTTGCTTGTGCAGCTGCTGCTGCTGCTGCTGACGATGTCACGGATGCCGCTGACAGATACTGCTGCTTGTGCTGCACGAGACTGAGTAGCCGCTATTACTAATGCTACTAATACTAGTATGAGAAAATACATTTAGTCAATTGATTAAATCAAGGAGGTTTTCTGACTTCAGTGGATCGTTTAGCCATCGGCCACGGGCAAAACTTGAAACCATTTTATACATGGGACAATTGGCAGAGTCGAAACGTGTTGGTACCATAGGGTCGATCATGTTCATCATCAGTTCAGGCAAAGGAAGTGTGTCGACAGCACGCGAAAACTTCATGTCTGAATGTTTCAACACAAGACTTTTTATCACACTCACACAGCTGCTTTGAAGAGTGAATCCTTGACCAAACTTGTGCTTTTCCAACACAGCTTTGGCCTCTTTCTGTGCAGTAAGGGATCTCTCTTTCGGGTTCATCTCAGTGCTGTCTAGCATGTCCTCAAAGTCTTTAACATAATGTTCCAACGGACTACAAATGATGGACTCCAGATCATCGTCCGCATATGTCGTCTCCTCGCACCATATTGTGTCTTCGCCTGTTTCGAATTCCGTCATTTTCTTGACAATCTCCTCCTGAGTGCCTTGCATATATCGAAGCTCCTTCAAGGAGTTGATAACTTGTGTGGCGAAGACTGACAAACTTGAAGGAATTTCACCACAGTCAGGCCAAGTATACGGAGCTAAGAAAAATAGCTCTAACAGAATCTTCTCCCTCTGTCCAAATGAAACTACTGTTCCGATGAAGTTGAAGCATGCTTCTATCCATTGCTCCTTGGTGACGTCCTTCCAATGTTTCTTTACCTCACATGCATCATAGGGCACCGTTTCTCTTCTTGCTTCAAGTGGGAGTTGCCTTTTCTTTCTTGGACTCATTTCGAGAGGGTTTCGATGCTCTGTAGCGTCAACACTTTCATAAATAAAGAAAATAGCAGAACTAACCATCGTAACGTGCTGAGCAAGCGTAGAGTGGACGATGCTACGAAGATGAAGGGCGGGTGGAGAAAGTGTGACTGGTGACAGCGGCGTTTCACTCCTTATGTACCCTGTCCTAGATAAGCCTCTTAAACGGCTGAAAAGACTCTCTAAGTACAGAGCTTCTACCGCAGGTGGGTTTAGACTTAAGCAGCTTAGTTCACACACATGTCTGTTAGAAAAAGCTACTTGCACACGTGCCTTCCTTTTTTCACTAGTATTCACCCTCTGCCGCCTTATAAGACACCTATACACTCTTTCTCGTGAAATCTATGGAAGATGATGGAAGGACCACTGACTACATTTTCTTTGATCAGAGCGTGGAGGACGGCGTCGAACGGAGGGAACGTTGTGAACACAGCTTATAGGTTTTTTGGAAGAGGTCTTGTAAAGTCAAACTGGCGAGAGAGATGGCGTCTTTCAACATGACAATGATGCTATGTTGGAAAAAAATAGCGTGATTTTTTCAAAAAGCTTCTATGAAAGATTTGACGTCTTTGTTGTTGTAGTGGATCAAGTAATCTGTCATAGTTTGCTTCTTCTTGTCATACTAAACTTTCTGACATGAGGCGTAGTCGGATTTCGGCCATTTTGACGCCCGTCAGTTCGCTGTCAAAAGTCGATCTCGGTGGCAGGGGTTTTTTGTTTACTAGTTTCTTGGTATACGTCATCCATTCGTAAGTAAAGCAACCTTTCTCTTCGTTTGTAGTGAAAGCTCGCAAATAATTCGCGTAGCTGTAACTAAGTGCTAAAAAAGTTGACTACTACGTCCAAGAAAACTGTGTGTAAACCGTCAACTATTGATTGCTTCTCTTTATGACGCTGAATTGTTGGTTTCTTCGGTCTCCGGAGGCAAATAACGAGTGAAGGCGTATTTTTTGATCAGGTTCAAGTCGTAACTCTCCGAGTTGAAGCGTACGACTGGAGCTTGACGGATGTATCTCAGAAGCCGCTTCTTCAGTTGAACTAACGGTTGCCTGGTGTGAGCTGCAGCGAAGCCGCCTGGAGAAGGGGTGAATGTCGCTTCCTCTAGCAGGAGAGCTTCACCTATCGCTACATGTAACTTCGCTAAGGTTGGTCGGTAAACTTCTAGCACAGCTTTCTCGATGACTTTGGCGTTCTCGTTTATGTGATTTTAAACTCGGTCTAACAAGGGGTCAGAATCTGCGTCGGATTCTCTGACGTACGCTGCCCCTCCTACTCCGGAAAGTCGTATGCGACGCTAGCCGACATCGCTGCATAGAGGGCAAAACTTAGGTATTGTTCTTCATTTTTCTACGGGTCACTCGTGATTGTACGGTCTTTTAAAAATTTTGAAACACTTTTCGCAAACGTCCTGCGGCATGTTTTTCTTTTTTTTGTTTTTTCACTTATTTACCAAATATTAAAAAAATAAACGTTGTTTATCACTTCGAATACTAGACGCCTCTTACCACACGATGCTATTAGCATAGTGAAAGACGTCTGTAGTGTAGGATCGATTTCAACAGATGTCCATCTTACTGCAGGGATCAGACGAGAGTGGTCAACACTGGAGTGTCACAGCTCACTTTTATTTCTTTGGGTACAGCTGCATACAACCCTTGAACATACATTGCGACGTCGCCGCGTCCCATGTAGTCTTCCAACACTTTCATCAGAGCCATAGGCTCAGACGTCTCGTTGTACTTCCAAGCTTTCAGCACTTCATAGACAGGGTTCTTCACAGTCCTGTCAGAAGGCACAGGTTGAGAGATGGAAGCTACTTCATGAGAAGTCAACCCTAAGTAGATCCCTATGGTCTTCCAGTCTCTAGGGCAGAGCTCAGCTAAAAGAGAGAAATATTTCTGCACTTTCCACTCCATGTCTCCACTCTCTAAGCCATCCCACATGTCATGCTTGTCCATGTACTCACGTGAGAATTTGATGAGGTCCATACGGTAAGATTCTTCCAAGGCGGCGGCTAGGTCCTTCCACCTACTAGTACAACTTTTCTGGTACCAAGTAGTGAACATTTCTCTAGCTTGAGTTATGACACTTGTCTCACAACTGAGATATCCCATATCCTTCAAGTTCACTTCAAGGAATGAACCTAACCGTATGTAATCTGATGTCGGCAACTTACTACTTATTTTCAGTAGCATAGCGTCTGACAAGTATCCTAACGGCTCTGCTTTGAAGTATGATGATACAGGTACTACTGCAGCAGAACCAATAACAGGAGCAGCGTCTGCGCTGGTATCAGACGACTCGTTGTCGGAACAGGGCAACCACATGACTTCGTAAGGTATTGGTGAGGGCAGTCGCCACGGACCGGACGCACTACCAGTGGAAATGAGGTCGAAAAACGGACTGTGCGCCCGTGACCCTTCGGGTTCCTCGTACGCCTCGTCGTCAGCGTCGTTCTCTGTTTCACCCTGTTGCTTTAGGACATGCATGTCTACTACGCGCTGCTGGGGCTGAGTGTCCGAATAGCTGTAAGTCTCAGCGCGAGCAGCGTTGATGGCGTCGGTTGATGAAGCGGTGGAGAGGTTCTGTGCAACGTGCTGCGTGTCAGTACTAGTAGCAGTAGTCGCAGCAAGAGGTGTAGCAGCAGCAGCAGCAGCAGCAGCAGCAGCAGGAGCAAGCGCAGCGCTAGCAGGTGCAGCAGTAGCAGGCGCAGCAGTAGCAGGCACAGCAGCAGCAGGCACAGCCGCCTCAGCAAGCGCAGCAGTAACAAGCACAGCAGTAACAGGCGCAGCAGCAGCAGCAGCAGCAGCAGCAGCAGCAGGCACAGCAGTAACAGGCGCGGCAGCAGCAGCAGCAGCAGCAGCAGCAGTAGCAGCAGCACTAGCAGCACGAGGATCACTAGCAGCTGCAGCAGGCGCAGCAGTAGCAGCAGCAGCGTGCTCAGCAGCAACAACCGTCGCGAGTGTAACAACGTCGCTACTACGACGACTACTACTACCACTACTACTGCTGTGTGCGCTCGCTACAGCGGGAGGGTGATAAGACCAAGCGGTTGCGGCGGTAGTCTCAATTTCAGTAGCAAGAGGAGACGCTGACAGTAAACGATCACCGTTCTGCGTATTCTTCTTGTTCTTGAACTCGATTAGATCCTTGGACGACAGTAGTTGTTGTGTTTTGCTCATGGTGGTGCCTGTAGAGAGCAGCAAAAGACTGAGTGAGTGAACGGATGTTTCCAGGCCCCTTATATACTCCTTCTCGCTTCTAGAGCTAAGCTACTTACAGCTCTCTTCAGCTGCCGCCGGCTGACCGGTGACCATTCACAAAGAGAAACAAAAAGTCATAAGGCATGACGTTTTCAGCTGGATCCCTTTCCCCCTCCCCTTTGAGAGATCGACTGACACGAGCTAAGCTACTTACTGCCTTGTTCAGCAATTCAACGTGCGTTAGCTGTATAAAGGATTAAGCAGTTGCTGCTGCCAGCTGACCGGCGGACATTCCCAAAGAGAAACAAAAGACATAAGTCATGACGTTTTCAGCTGGATCTCTTTCCCCCCTCCCTCCTTTTTTTTTGAGAGATGGACTGCCATGAGCGGGCGGTGTACCGACTGTACTAATTCAACGCGCATTAGCTGTATAAAGGATTAAGCAGTCATGAGCTTAGAGTGTGTATACAAAAAAACTACAGGAGGCGTGTAGTGTGAAGCAGGACCCCCTAAGACGGGAGTGTCTGTCTGTGAGTACAGTCGTGTGCATGTGGTGAGCGACTTAAGTGTAAAACAAAAAAAATCACCGCCTCCTGCCGTGGTGAGTAGACTGGCCGGCGGCGGCCGGCTAGTTCAATAGGGGTGACAGCTGACTAAGGCTGTGCATGAAAATCCGATTTTCACCTGACCTCTGACGTTTGTTACAATGAATGCCAAAGGGGGAGAGAGTTGTCCTCAGGTAGGGGGTAGGAGGTAAGGCTAATGGATAAGGAAAAAAAACACCATTTTCAGCTGGCCACCACAGATGGCGATGACATACCCCTCGTCATCTAAGCTCTTAAGAAGCTCTTACGGAGCGGAGCGGCTGCTAGACAGCTGGGGTGAGTAGACCGGCCGGCGGCGGCTAGCTAGTTCAATAGGCATGACAGCTGACTAAGGCTGTGCATGAAAATCCGATTTTCACCTGACCTCTGACGTTTGTGACAATGAATGCTAAAGGGGGAGAGAGTCGTCCTCAGGTAGGGAGTAGGAGGTAAGGCTAATGGATAAAGAAAAAACACCATTTTCAGCTGGCCACCAAAGATGGTGATGACATCCCCCTCGTCATCTAAGCTCTTAAGAAGCTCTTACGGAGCGGAGCGGCTGCTGGACAGCTGGGGTGCTGTTGGAAATAGGATTAAACTCCCTCTGTATAAAAGCTCTGATTTCTGTTGGAAAAAAACCATATCACCTCTGACCACAGTAACGTCTACTACCACCACCACCAGCACCACCGCCGCTGCCACCGCCGCCGCCGCCGCCAGTCACAGCTGATCGCCTCATTAAAGCATGTGACGTCGTCGCTTCTAGTCACTTGCTTCATCAAGTCGCTTCCAGGCACGTGATCTTAAAGACCCTCACTTCTTAAACAAAAAAAAACGAAGAGACACGCTTCTTCCTCTCGAGAAGAAGAATGACGTATATAAGGAGGCTGACACGTGTATAGGCGCCTTATTAGTCGGCAAGAGGTAAATACTAGTGAAAAAGGAAGGCAGGTGTGCAGGTAGCTTTCTAACAGACACGTGTGTGCACTAAGCTGCTTAAGTCTAAACCCACCTGCAGTAGTCAAGTAGCATGTGAAAACTTACTTAACAGATCACTTAATTGAGTAGAGACTCTGTACTGAGAGAGTCTTTTCAGCTGTTTAAGAGGATTATCTAGGACAGGGTACATAAGGAGTGAAACGTCGCTCTCACCCATCACACTTTCTCGACTCGCCCTTCATCATCGTAGCATCGTCCACTCCACGCTCGCTCAGCATGTTATGAGGGTTATTTCTACCTTTACAGCTTCTTTTCTTATCGAAGTGTCGACGCTACAGAGCATCGAAACTCTCCAAATGAGTCCAAGAAAGAAAAAGCAACTCCCACTAGAAGCAAGAAGAGAAACAGTGCCCTATGATGCATGTGAAGTAAAGAAACATTGGAAGGACGTCACCAAGGAGCAATGGATAGAAGCATGCTTCAACTTCATCGGAACGGAAGTAGTTTCATTTGGACAGAGGGAGAAAATTTTGTTGGAGCTATTTTTCTTAGCTCCGTATAGTTGGCGTGACTGTAGTGGTGAAATTCCTTCAGGTTTTTCAGGGTTCGGCATACAAGTTATCTGGTCTTTGAAGGAGCTTCAATATATGCAACGCACTCACGAGGAGATTGTTCAGAAAATGACGGAATTCAAAACAGGAGAAGACACAATATGGTGCGAGGAGACGACATATGCGGACGATGATCTGGAGTACATCATTTGTAGCCCGTTGGAACATTATGTTAAAGACTTTGAGGACATGCTAGCCAGCACTGCGATGACCCCGAAAGAGAGATCCCTTACTGCACAGAAGGAGGCCAAAGCTGTGTTGGAAAAGCTCAAGTTTGGTCAAGGATTCACTCTTCAAAGCAGCTGTGTGAGTGTGATAAAAAGTGTTGTGTTGAAACATCCGGACATGAAGTTTTCGCGTGCTGTCGACACACTTCCTTTGCCTGAACTGATGATGAACATGATCGACCCCATCGTACCAACATGTTTCGACTCTGCCAATTGCCCCATGTATAAAATGGTTTCAAGTTTTGCCTGTGGCCGATGGCTAAACGATCCACTGAAGTCAGAAAACCTCCTTGATTTAGTCGACTGACTAAATGTATTTTCTCATACTAGTATTAGTAGCATTAGTAATAGCGGCTACTCGGTCTCGTGCAGCACAAGCAGCAGCATCTGTCAGCAGCATCCGTGACATCGTCAGCAGCAGCAGCACGATCAGCACAAGCAGCAGCTGCTGCAGCAGCTGCACAAGCAGCACAAGCAGCAGCATCTGTCAGCAGCATCCGTGACATCGTCAGCAGCAGCAGCAGCAGCAGCAGCAGCTGCACGAGTAGCACAAGCAGCAGCATCTGTCAACAGCATCCGTGACATCGTCAGCAACTGCAGCAGCTGCACGAGCAGCACAAGCAGCAGCAGCTGTCAGCAGCTGCAGCAGCTGCACGAGCAGCACAAGCAGCAGCACCGACAGCAGCAGCAACAGCAAATCAGCAACAGCAACAGCAGCAGCAGCAGCAGCAGCAGCAGCAGCAGCAGCAGCAGCGGCAATGTGGACCGCTAAATTCGAGATGGTGACATACCTGTTTCTTAGAATCGACATTCGACATGAGGTCTAGTGACATTTGACATGAAGCTTGAAAAACATAGTGACAGGTGACATGAGCAATTCTTAAAATCGACATGAGATATGAGCATAATTAAGCGACATCGACATGCGCCATGGCTATTTTTTATTTTTTTTGAAGACAACTGCCATAGCTTCCTTATTCAGACTTCCACTAGTAGTGCTCTATAAGCGCAAGCTTTGCCTTAAGAGAGCTGTGGCTGTGAACCCTCTCCTCTCTCCGTACACACAGGTAAATATCAGAGTCAGCCAATGTCGCCAATACTACTCTCATACAAGGGTCAGGCGCTGCTGGACTATAATAGATGGGTCAAGGACTGTTCTACTGAGGGTCAAGCTAGGCCGGACATTCAATAACGGGCTGGACTTTGGCAAATTTGCTTGAAAGTCTAGCCAGCAAGAGATGCACATCATCATAAACGCAATCATGATACCTTTCATTGTAAGTAGACGAACCAGTAGACTCGCCTCTCTGCCCTCTAAAAGAGAGGGCAGAGAAGCGAGTCTCACTCTTAAAAAACCCTTCCCCTCCCCCCCTCCCCCCCCTCCCCCCCCATGCATCTTAAAGAGTGCCCCCCAGAGTGCCCCTCCCCCCCTAGAAAAAAAGAGCCGTATTTTTAAATTATTTTTTAGCAAGCTTTCAGCTTGCTTTTTTTTTCTTTTTTTAAATTTATTTATCCATAAAAATCTCAAGTGACTTATTTTGAAATTCGCGCCAACCTAGTAGTCACGTGACCCCCTTAAGTAGGTCACTTCCCGTCACGTGACCTATTTGAATTTCCCGCCAACATGGTGGTCACGTGACCCTCTTAAGTAGGTCACTTCCGGTCACGTGACCTATTTGAATTTCCCGCCCAAAGGTCACGTGACCGGAAGTAGGTCACTTCCGGTCACGTGACCTATTTGAATTTCCCGCCAAAAGGGAGGCCTCTCATTGGCTGCTTTTGAATTTCCCGCCAAAAGGGAGGCCTCTGATTGGCTGCAGGTCGATTGAGTAATAAACAGTACTTAACTATAGTCCCGTTCCGATACATACAATACTACTGATATATTTTGCTAACATAATGTGTGATTCCGTCCAATGCAGAAACACGCGTAGTGGCCGCAGGCCTGGGCCTATCTAAGCTTGAATTGAAAGAGTTTGTTCTCTCGAAGAGAGCTACATTTTACACCTCTGACATTTGTCAATAAGACAATTTGAAGTAGAGCTGCATCTGTCACAAGATTACACTGTCTGCAGAGGTTAAAATCAAGATATATTTTGCTAACTTAATGTGTGATCCCGTCCGAGATGGAAACCGGTGTAGCGGCCACATGCATGGGCCGATCTTAGTTTGGATTGAACGAGTGTGTCTCAAAAAGGGTTACATTTTACACCTCTATTTTACACTAGAGCTGCATGTATTTGAATCTACAGGATATGAATCTGAGGAGAAAGTTGTGAAAGTTGTATCCTTGTAGAACAGTTGCAATGGTTTTCCTAGGTGACACCAGGAGGCAGTAGTGTGCTGTAGAGGGGGTACTGGGCCAGTCTGTCTCTCTGCTTGACTGACTAGCTGCTAGCTGAGGTGAGAGGGAGGGAGGGAGAGAGAGAGGGAGAGAGGGAGGGAGGGGGGGGGGGGAGGGTCGGAGGGAGGGAGGGAGGTCAGTATGAATGTGTGTGTGTGTGTGTTTGGGTTTGGGTGTGTGTGTGTAGGTGGGCTGGGCTGGGGAAGGGGAGCGAGTGGTAGTCTATTACCCTAGCCTAGAAATAGGGTTCTGAAATTGTCACCCCCTCAGGTCACCGGACACAATCCCCCCCCTTCTCCGTGCTTCATTGTACTACCGTAAAACCTTGCATACTAGCCGTGTCTACTACAAATTGTACATTCATGCATCATGACGACATGACGAGCTTGGTCATCATGATGCATGAATGCAGCTCTGTGAGTCAAATCGTCAGTGCCACTCACAGGATCAGCTTAGGATCAGGGTGCGGGCTATAAGCGGGTTTTTGCCAATGTGATACAGTACTAAAATGACCATAATATATGACTTATATGATCAGCCCCAAGTGAAGGTGCAACTCAAACGTCAGTTAGGCTTATACGTGAAGTTTCACGGCGCCTGGTGAGTGGGCGTGACCTGGTCAACTAGTTATGTATAGTAGCAGAATTTTGAAAACAGGGAGGGCCTGAAGCATTTTTGTCTGTGTCAGCTGCTTTATACAGAGGCACGTGACCAGCACACAGCCACTGGGATGTTTTTGCATTGTTCTTTTAGGTTGGGGGGAAAGTGAGGGTAAAAATGAGGGATTTGTTTGAAAAAACAAACAAAGGCCATGCACTTCAATCAGAACCACCACTGAAGGAAGCAGGATCGATCTCCGCATCCATACCAAAGGATACAGATTATATCCCAAGCTGTAGGACCTGTAGCCATACGAGCCCTCAACCAAAGGACATTGTGAGTACTGCCTGAGCATCCAATGTGACTAAAAGTGTTTTTTGAGGGGGTTAGCCCTAATTCTCAAAACTGCTACTTACACACAATTAGATGTAGACCCTCAATTTAGGTTTATCAAAGTATTCCCAGCTCATTTGCTTCATTTTTGACTCGGGGGCTGGGGGGAGAGAAATTTGGTATTTTGGTCTGACCTTAAACTCCACAGTACTGCCTGTGTGGCTAATGCGACCAAAAGTTATATTTTTATTTGAGGGGATTAGCCCTAATTCTCAAAACTGCCGCTTACACATGGTTGAATATAGACCTTTAATTTAGGTTTAAAAGTATTCCCAGCTCATTTGCATAATTTTAGACTGGGAGGGTAAGGTGAGAGAAATTTAGTGTTTTTGTCTCACTGTAAACTCCACAGTACTGCCTGAATATTCAATGTGATCAAAAGTAATCCTTTTTTAATGTGGTAAGCCATAATTCTCAAATTTATGACAAATATTTACTTTCATTTTGCAGAGACTCATCACGTAGTCACATCCCTCTTCAAGTCAAGACACTTTTCATCATTTCAATTAGGCCCAAAACTGACAATGTGTCCCAATTAACTGAAATTCCCAGTTTCCCTGTAGATATTTCAGGAGAAATACGTATATACTGAACGTAGATAAACGTATAAATGTAGATCTACGTATATCAAACGTTTTTGTATATTTTATGTAGTAATTCGTCTTTTCAACGTAGAAATTCAATTAGAAAATACATCAGAAGATGTAAAAAAATACGTGTTTTACCGTTGTATAAACGTTTCTTTTCAGATATTTAGGTAGAAGAATAAAAACCTATAGAATACTCAGAGAGAAAGTATTTAATTCTCCAATCAAATTATGTTAGTTTTATCCCGTTTTACACATCCAATGCTTTATAGGGATAGGCAAACCCTGCAGTTCATCATTATAGGACAGCCATCAGATATCACCAGGGCTCATGTATTTATTCATAGTTGTACCTGGAACAGGTTGGATATATATATCCTTCAATGCCATAAAATGGGTGTGCAGCATGCTGCACATCGTAATACAGGCACAGTATAATTATCTAAAGAAATATTTTGTCTAAACATATTCAAACATTTTAATGCAGATGCCAGATTGGGTGCAGTATTTATATATCAGCATTATTGTTGCATATTTTAGAAGAATATTACTATGCAACTACCAGCATAGTACTATCACATGCTAAACTGCCACCTGGTGAGATCAGGCAGAAACACAAAAACATTTCAACGTTATAGATCTATACGTAAATTATTACCAGAAATATACGTAAAATATATACATAGATCCACGTAATTTACTAACTTTCTTATCTACGTATAATGTACCTTTATCAAATGTCTGGTAGAAAACCAACATAATCCTACTTAAAGTCTACGTAGAAGATACGTAGTGTGTTTACTGGGTTGTGTCCCACAATGCCTAGGGGCCCCACAACATGCCTAGGGGCTCCACAACACGTGTAGGGGCTCCATAACACAAATTCATACCATGCTTAGGGGCTCCACAACATGACTAGGGGCTCCACAACACGTGTAGGGGCTCCACACCACGCCTAGGGGCTCCACAACATGTGTAGGGGCTCCACAACACGCCTAGGGGCTCCACAACATATGTAGGGGCTCCACACAACGCCTAGGGCCACCAAACCACACCCAGGGGCTCCACACCACGCCTAGGGGCTCAACAACTTGTCAAGGGGCTCCCCAACATGCATACTAGCCCTCAAAATATGGACTTTATGAGAGGAAACTTCAGATACAAGTCAGGCATGAAACCCATCTAGAAACTGTTCCACAAATCTAGGAAACTCATCCACATGTTTAGGAACTCATTAACATGTGTATCTAAACTTATCAATGGGTCTAGAAACTCTATATCTAGGAATTCCACTATACTCTAAATAAGTCTAGGAACTCTTCAATATATCAATCTTCATCCAAGTCAATTCATGGCTGCCCTTTAAATTATTAATAAAATCAGGTACAACACTGTTACCTAATTCATATTTGTAAAGGGCCTCATTATTTAGCCAACAGTTTCTTACAAAACTGACCTGTAATCAATCCCTTATGTATATAGACAACAATCACCAAGTCCTTATACATAAAATATCTGTAGTACACTTGTGTACAAATCTGGTGTACAAACTCATATTATTACATAACTCCATGCAACACATATGTAAATACACTGTTGTAACTTGAAAATATAGAAAATGGTATTGTTTGTAAGCATCATTTAAACCCTCGTCAAGATGGATTGTTGCAAATAAACACGTCCAAAAAAAAAAGAAAAGATTATAACAGAAGGAATTCCTTTGTTGTCATTTATAACCTCTATGTCATCAAGTGAACATATTTCCTTACTAACTTTGAAATAAATCTCAAACACACCTCAAAATGCCTAACACGGTTCCAAACACAACCCTGCATAAATATTAAATCCAGTATCTTCTCAAACAAGTGAGGGCTAGCAAACAGATGTAATCTGTTGCGCCCTCACTTGATATTTATATATATTTTTATACATATATATATATATATGCATATGTATGTATGTATGCATATGTATCTATACAGTTTCATTCATTTCCTTTTTAGTGATATCGCCTCTGTGTGCCAGATTTTCGCAGAAATAATGGCAGAGGTTGCGGCAGTCTACAACCGTGCTCCCGTCAGGCTAGGAGACCTAGGCATGGTGTACCGTATGATGCGGGACCTAATCCCCGGTGTTCCCACTACGAGTCATGGCTGCTACCATTTAGATTCCAAAGTTCATGCAGGTGTCCTTTAACAGGTTGGTAATTACCACACTCAGGTCTTCATCCTCTTGTTCCTTAAGCCCTTCAATCATCACGGCTTTGCGTTTTTCCTGCTACTCCATTTTGTCAAACTTGAGATTGTGACTGGTCAATGCACGCGTGAAGGCCTAACAGTTGACGCCTATATCCTTAACCGTTGACTCAGTTGCTTCCCACGCCGTGGTCATGCCTGACAGTTCTTTCGTGTGGCCTTTTACTACATCATCCAGGGTGGTAATGGCTGCTGTGGTTTTTACCATGAAGCTGTCATACTTCTCCAGGCTTTTTTCGATTTTGTTGAGCGATTCTGTTGCTGTTTCTGTTACTTCTTCAGTCAGTGACAGTCTTTTGTCGAGGTCGTTGACGGCGGTGATAATGTCGGCCAGGTCCGAGTCTGGTGACAGCAGATCACGCTTCTTTTTTATCCTTGTTGCTCTAAGACCCCATTTTTGGGTCTTGGTTCGGCATCGTTGGTTGCACTAGACTTTCATGCACCTATGTGACTAGAAATATTAACGCGGGTTGTGAGTTTTGATTTGTTCACGAGGATGTTGTTTCCCTGAGGACCACAACTACAAAGTGCCCTAGGCCCTGCTGACATTTCCCAGCTGGACTTAATTATGCATCAAATTTCTCACCCTTGCTCCCATTGGTTACTCATGTGGTCAGCTGGTCACACTTGGGTCAGGCTCTGACCAATTCATACTGACACTGTGCTAAGACAAGTGCAGTTTACTAGACACTGGCACTGTGCTTCAGTAGGGCCTAGTGGTGTTGTGTGTAGTTGTACTAGTCATAGTTTTAGGGTTTGGGCCCTATGACTATGGCCATGATTTATGTACAGGCTGTTACTCATTACATCAGTATTGCATGGGTTAGTAGGCCTATGGCCTAGTAGCTTTTTAGGTGGATTTAGGGTATTCATAAATTGTATAGGAGACGTGCCCTATTTTATGATTTATTGGGCCTATCCCCTCCAGGGATGGGCCCCACTTTGTAGTTTCGACCCTTATGGCGTCATCATCAGGTGGATTTGACAGGAAAAATATATTGATATGTTGTGAGTTTTGTTGTAGTTTCATGTGAATATATGGGAGCCGCGTCCTACCGCCCGCCTAGCCTGTCAGGGCCATTTTCCTTCCTGCTGCTGCTGCTGCTGCTAGCGTCACGGTCAGTTCCTCAATCAGTGAACATAACCGTGACATTGTGGCGAGTGGTGCTGCGGGTGCCGTGGGTGCTGCTGATGCTGCTATTGCTGCTGCTCCCATCCCAGCTGACTCAGCTGACTCAGATGATCTATTTCAATCAGTTGAAATCCATAGAAAGAAGATGAGACAGGAGAAAAAACCTGCATCATAATAGAAGACTCCTCAGATGAAGAGAGACCTATCTAACCATCTCAGTCTAAAAAGAAGAAGGCTCCACCCGTGTTCACTATGGTGAGGCAGATAACAAAGAAAATGAGGCTGGTGTCCGATAAAGTGCCTGCTTTAACTTGGCCTTCCCCCTCCCCCTCTCCCTCCCCCTCTCCCTCCCCCTCCTCCACTTCTGCTTACTTCACCTCCCCGTCCTGTTCTCCTCCCTCTACACTATCAGTCCAGTGAAAGCCCCCTCCCCTTCAACTCCCAGCATCTACAAACCCACCCCTACCCCCCCCCTACCCCCCCTACCCCCACTACGTCCACTGCTGCCACAGTCTCAAGCCCAACCCCTGAACATGAATCGGAACGTGAAGAAAAGAAGGCCCTTCTTTTCTAAGCAAATAGAATGGAGGCCATTTTTCTCCAATATATATAAGGTCGGAACAGTACTTTACAACTATGATGAGGAGTAGGCAGAGCTATGAGCTTCAGTGATTCCTCTCGAATCAATAAATCCGACCAAGACTTACTGCATAGAAGAAATTCCACTAGGCTTTCCTTTTGACTGAATCTACGGTAATAATAAGTCATGAAATAAACTCTCCAGGCAAAAATGACCCATCTGGTCTCCTTTCCCTTACCACCATTAATCGAATGTCTCTGGTCAAGTATTACTTGAAGAAAACAGATCCTACTGCTATGCCTTCGTCTCTAGATTCCCTAGCAGAGACCACACTCAGTAATGGATATGTTGAAGAGTGAGGCTGTCGAGCCACATGTAGCTTCCATTCCCGCCAGGACATTCTTGTTGTTAACTCAAACACATCTAAAAAATTGACAAAAGATGAAAAATAGATGACACTTGATGTAATATCTTCTCATTTAGTCTGATTTACATATGAGTCACATGTTACAAAAACTTTTTTTTTTTTCCATTTTTCTTTTGTATCTCCCCTGCTCATCTCAGTCAAACATCTACACCATGAAAGGACCCAAGTAACCAGCCCAGTCCTCTCCTACACACCCTGCAGGGAAGGACCAATCACATCACTCTACTAAATAAGGGAAAAAAGTCTGTCCCTGTGGCAGCTATTTCCACGGCCAATGCTGTGGTGTAAAGGAGTTGACAGCACCCATACATAAGGTGTGACTGGTGGCACCTCTAGTGGCAGCCCTATGTACTACTTATCACTCCATGGCTAATCCAGCCACTTTTAAAAAAGGCACCATTTTTAGTTCTGTTGAACAAACAGGGGCATTTTGCACAGTCTATCAGTATGCAACCAGGTCCGTAGCCTCTCCAGGCAGTCCACCCAGCTGCAGCAGTGTGATATGAAGGTTGGGCCATTGGAAGGGCAGAGTGATTGGCATATTGAAATACAAGCTCCTCCAGCAGAAGCCAAAGCTTCAGGTTTAGCAAAGTATTAGTTTGGCTAAAATTCACATGAAATGTTTGAAAAACAAGCAGACATAGCCATCAAAATGACATTTTTAAAAGCTTGATAATTTTAGCATCTAGCCTAAGCTCTCTATTTGAATCAGCTGACTCTGAACTGGAACAGTCCTGAATAGTCATTCAATTCCTTCCTTTCGATATATTATTTGATGTATCTAAAGCACACCATTACCAACGGTTATAATATTTGACATAACCAACACTGTTTGGTTGTTTTGAGTTTTGGATGTTTGTGGATCTTTCCACATTCATGCCTGCCTTATTAAAACCCTCTTCACTGAAATGCATGGACTCATTATTTTTCCAGCATCTCTATCACAAGGAGTCCATTGACTTCCAAGTCCAATTCCTTTCAAAACTTCCCTCACATAGTCCAATCTCTTCTCAGTTGCCCTCTCTTTATTTTCCAATCTTAATCCACGCTAGCCTCTTGTATTTCCTATCCTCTCTTCCAATCCCTATCCCCTTCTCCTAACAGCTACCTCCTCTCCTTAGCTTGAGTTTTGTTCAGTTGTCTTCCTGCCTGATTTTAGTTGCTGTAATGTACAATTATATTTTGGACAACTCAGGTGGATTCATTGCTTTTCATGAAAAGCTTATGGGTGGTTGTTTTGGCTTTTCTGGTCCAGAGTATTTGTATAGAGGGATAATAAAGGTGCAAACAATGTCACACGTAACCTATCTCATTGAACTAATATGATATAGACTAGAAGCCGCATTAATGTAATGTGATAGAGACAAGTAATAAAAGGCTACAGGAATTTCCTCAATTGGAATGAAACATATGACAGCAGAAGTGAGGGAAGACAATGTCAACTGTGCAACATGGAGCATGTTAAACTGAGTGCCATGCTGCCGGTGTGAGGCTGATAGCTCTGCCCAGTAGCTTTAAGTCTTAAAGGTATAAATCAATGTGGCTGTGACATCATCAAAAGCTGTTCTCTTATAATGTTCACATCACTGACGGGGTCCTCTGTGTGCATGAATAACGGCAGTAGTCCAGGAATAGACCGATATGATATAGGCACTTACCAGCCTGAATAGACCAACATAATGCAGGCATTCATGTGGAAATAGGAATCCTATAGACCATTGTTCCATTGCAGCTGCCCTGCAAATCTGAACCTTATTATGTATCAATAGCTAAAGGCCAGGAATAGATACATAATTCATTTTACATTTTTGATTAATAGAGTAGTCAATATAGCCTAGCAAAGTCTCCTGTTAAATAGCAGCTAGATTATTACTAAATATGCAAAAAATTATTTCATGTCCTATGTGTAATCTACAGGGCACTCAGAAAAGAAGATGTACACAGCCTTCAGCCTCTCCCTGCCTAAACCATGCTTGAAAGGTAGGAACCATGTGAAGAACAAACAAAATCTTTTGATCCGATGAAATTGGGCAGGCCACTGTTGCCTCTCCAGCCTTTGACTTAGAGAAGTGCAGACATAAATTGACTGAGCTGATCCCAGAGTAATTTGTTCCTTTCAGCTTTGAATAGAGATGAAAGGGGTGAAAGAGGAGGAGAAAGGCGAATGTTATGTTATGAAAGCTTCAACACATAGACTGGAAATGTGTAATAGTTGAGAGCATGCAATACAGCAGATGCCTTCGGATGTAAATTTGTAATTACCAGGAGCCTAAAATGAGGGTTGCACCCAATTCCTGTATCAAAGGTAGCTGAAATCATTCCAGGACGAGTAAATACAGTCCCTAGTTTGTCCATAGTTCACTCTTAGGATGGCCTGCACCCATAAATATTAACTTTTTTATTACTCATGACTGCATTGGCTTCCATGGTACACATTCAAAAGTTTGGTTTTCCTCAGAAAGCATACGTCAAAGTGCAAAATACCCGCTTTATGCTTTTATGTCACACTTAATTCCAGTAAGCTTTAATGAGTAATGTGTTGTACATTTACTGTTGAAATAGCATTTTCTTGATGACTTTACAAACCTATAATCCCCAAACCTTTCTCTGCAGAGCTTAATGGTGAAGTTGACATATTCAAAATGTAAATCTCATGCCCCAGCAGCAGGTTTTCTATTCTTGCTATATATTTTTACAAGATGCTGTTGCATTAGGGATTCATGAAAAGATTGATGACATTACTGATGCATACAATGACAAAGTTGTCCCTCGTCCCATGAGTGGCCTTATGATTCTTCCTGAATAGTGTTTCATGCGTATCGGTTGCTGCAATGGAAATTCTAAAGGTTCTAGCTGTAGGGGTACAATAATACATTGTTGGTGTTGAGCTCTAGTGTTAAGGTCTTAAATGTTGAATACAATGTCCATCTTGTTCTGTCAAAATACAATGAGCAACATTGACATTACCATTAATTGACAATTTTTACCCCTTAAAACTAAATTCTACATCTGTGTAGAGAATATTCATCCTCATAGGTGTATGATAACCATTTAAGCGTTGCACGGGGAGCCTTTAACTTCTGAATATGTATTAACATTAGCAGATATGGTTGCATACTGGGTTAATGGCATAAATATCATCGTGACAACTTTTACATTTACAGCATATATATCATTTATGATCATCAATATCCTATCTTCTCTCAAAATGTACCTACAGAGCTCGCAGCCACAGGTTAATCCAAGCTTTAGAAATATGAGCCACTGTGGTACGCATCCATTAAGGGTTCCTTGAAATCATAAACATACTACTTCAAAGGATGTCCACATGCAGGATACAGGCTATACCTGCCTGATTTAAACCAATACATAGTCACACACCCACATAATTAATGTGACATGCCTTGCACCATGCCTGAAGGTACTCTTCTCCCATTATTTGAGCTTGACTGTTTGAATTCAGTACCACCCCTAGGTATCTTTGCTACTTAACATCATTTTAGGTAGGATATATATGATTTGGGATAATGCTACTGTGATAATGGTGAAATGATGATAGCTGCAGGTGTGTGACCTCAGCATGTAATGATTAAACCAATGCTGACATTTAGTTATAAGAAATTTGTTACTGCATCCTAAGCATAAGACCCACTTGCATTGGACATCCTCTGTCCTATTACACCATATATTGTGTTGACAATGGTGTTTTCAATGGAAAAAATTGTCCCGAGGAAATAACACTAGTCTGATTCAAAAAAGCTATAATGCATATTTTATTCCTATATGATAATGATGTAAGGATTTTGATGAATGGAAACCATCCTGTAATAATGATGCAATGATGTTTATAAGCAGATTTATTAGATATAGCAACCCCCTGAGAAACTCCCTCTCCAACCACATTAGAAAAGACGCAACCCTGCAAAGGACAAGCAGATGTAATCATGCCATTTGATGGGGAAGGCGGCACATCAAGCTAGCTGTGGTCATGACCTAGCAGCAGACACGTAGTTTTGGGAAAGTGCCACATTTATAGATATGGTTTTATTGCTTCGGGGATGTCTGCATGAACAAATAGCATTAATAATGCACACAATGCCAAAGGTGTCTCTGGGTACATTAGCTACCCTACTGTCCTATCAGGCTTTCTCTAGAATGCTCCACATTTAAGTTTACTCTTCTGCTTGGAACTACAAAGTTATATCTTCAGGCCTACCTAGCTGAATTGCATCTAAATATCTAACAATGCCTTGAAACATAAATACAGGGTGCATCTTAGTTGTTCAGAACACATAGAGCAACAACAACAACATTGTGTTAAGTGGAAGATTCAAATTTCCTGGGCATAGGTTTGATTTTAACCAGAACCACTGATTGAGCTATACTCAATGTTTTGATAAGGCAAGAATGTAGCCCTAATGATATAATTAAATGAGATATATTTATGTATAATGCAGAACATTCAAGAATCTATCAAATGCATAAGGTCAATGTGATGCTTGAAAGCAAACATATTGGGTATTATAGTTAATGTGTATGTTAATATGTATCACGCATGATACATATTATTGTATATTAATGATGAGTTAATGTCCATGGATCGCTCGCCCTCTGTTTTTTTACCAATTCAGCTGGATGGACATGTTTATATGAGAAGTGACGTCTATGGGAGAGTTAATAAAATGTAAAATTGCTGTGGGTGTTTTAATCTAGACCATTCTTTCAAAAACAGCAAGGAAGAAAAATAATGTCAAAAAGTAAACAAAGCGTTTACACTCCCATTGTGTGAAAGGCAGTGCTAATGGGTCTGAACTTTGATATGCTGGTGGTGAAATGTGGTTTTCTATATTTTACATTAAATTTTCTCCCAAGCTCTTGTTGTAGTACGCTACAGCATTACCATGTTAACATTTAAACAATATCATCTACCTTCTGTGTACATATTTATGATCGAAAATGAAATAGACATAGGGTAAATGGGGTGCAGGGCTACCCAAACATGTAAAACCTAGTTCTTGGAATGACAATGCCTGACTGTTGGGGGTTTGTAGGTATGCATGTAGTCTTTACATTATGAATAAATTGTCTCTTACAGGGCATATACCACTGAGCGGATTCTGTGTGCAGATCCCAGACTGGGATAGTCCAGGAATAGACTTATATAATAGAGGCACTTACCACCAGCAATAGGCCGACATAATAATGCAGGTATTCATGCGGGAGTAGGAATCCTATAGACCATTGTTCTGTTGCAGCCACCTGGAGATAACTGGCAGTTCTGAACCTAGTTATACGTCAATAGCAAGAGTCTAGGAATAGATGGAGAATTCACTTTACTTCTTGGGTCGATGAATGTTATGTTTACATTATAATAGTCAACCTAACTTAGTCCTCCAGTGAATAACAATTCAATCATTTTCCAAATCAGAGAAGTTTATACTGATGTTCTGAGGGTAGACAACTCGAGGAAAAACCTGTATATCCCTTCACTCCCTGACCTCCTCAAAACTGTGCTTGAAGGGTATGAACAACATGAAGAACAAACATAAGCTATTGATCAGATGAAATTGGGCAGACCTCTGTTGCCGCTTCAGCCTTTGACTCAGAAAATTGCAGATGTGAAGCGACTGAGCTGATCCTAAAGTAATTTGTTCCCTTTAGCTTCGAATAGAGATGAAAGGGGAATGGGAGGAGGAGAAGGACACATGTTACATTATTACAATTAACAAAACTAGGCTAAAAATGGTGGAGATGCTGTTTGGTGTAAACATTTGGTTTCAAGGGGGCTAAAATGAGAAATTCTAATATTCCAGACTGCATTCGCTTGCATGGTGCATATTCAATATATCTAGATTTTTCCCAAATTAAAAAAACAACATCACCCAAATGCAGATGTCAAGGTTCCAAATACCCATATTATGCTTGTTGGTCACACTCGATTGCAGTAGGCCTTTGCCGAGTAATGTGTTGTACTTTCATTTACTGTATGTCTAGAGTGCTCTACAAACCTATAATCCCAACAGAGTGTTTTACAGGGCTTAATGCTGAAGCTGTCACATTTGGAATAGAAATGTTATGCAGTAGCAGCAAGTATCTGAATCTTGTCATATATTTTTACAAGATGTAGCTGCATTAAGGATTAATGAAAAAAAGATGTTAGTAATGCAGGTGACATTTTTTCAGAAAGATGTTTCATGGTAAAAGGTTGCTGGGAGTTCCAGGTCTTTAGCTGTAGGGGTACATTAGTATATTGTTTGTGTTGAGCCAAAATGGTCTTAAATGTTAAATACATGGTCTATACTGCCCTTTAAGAATATATTGGGCAATGTTGACATGTTGTATGAATCAAACCATGGCAAGCCTGATTGCAGTCCCATATGATGCCAAACTATTTGTTTGTGTATCAACACTGTCATTGTTGGCATGATGTCTGAATGCAGCTCTGCCTAGTAACTAGCCAGGGCTTTTGTCATACTTGTTGCATTGAATCCATTATGCAGACCTGCTGATGTAATTATGAAAGCTTTCATATGTACAGCATGCATGATTAAGGAAATAATACATGAATAAGCTAGCACGATGATTGGTTATCCTTGCCATAGCCATGGATAACTAGCCTGAGTTATGGCTTAACCATGTATTATTTCGTCCATGCAATGGTTCTAACACTTGAGGAAAATATCTGATCAATTTCACCCTAAAACTTGTGTTTATCAAGAAAAAACACCATGTGACACCATAGCAGTGCGATTATCCACTACTGATGTACAGTGGTTATCCAGTTAAGGGACTGGGTTTGAGTGCCTAAAGTGGATAACTGTGATATGATAATGACCATTGATATATTATAACAGTGTCATGTTATCAATTGAATTGTGCATACAGTGCACCATTCATCTACATGAAACCCTGCTTTGGAAATGTGAGCCACTATAGCACACTTCTATTTAGGGTTCCAACACCTAAACATATTATTTCAAAGGCTATACCTGCATGATTTGAACCCCATATCTCTGGTCAGGCACACAGATAGTTGATGTGACCTGCCTTGCACCAAGTTTTCATTCCCAGGCCTCAGGGTACTCTTCTCCCATTATTTCTGCTATCACTGCTTGTCTGTTTGAATTCAACACTACCTCTAGGCATCTCTGCTACTGAGTTCCACATCCCACTTGCATGGAATATGAGCAATGTAAGGATTTTGATGAAGTTTTCTAGTGCAACTGCCTTCCGAGAGTCCCTAGTTATAGTGATCATCTGGAAAACCGTCTTTCCCGCCAGGTTAGACAGGCAGCAACCCTGTGAAAGACGAACAGATCTGTTCATGCAACTAGATGGGGGAGGTCATTCACCAAGCTGAGGTAAGCAGCGGTCATGACCTAGCAGTGGACACATAGTGTTGGAAAAGTGCAATATTTGTAGATATGATCTTATTGCTTTGGGGATGTCTGCATGAACATATAGTATTAATAATGTATATAATGCCAAAGTTGTCTCTTGTTACATTAGCTACCTTACTGTCCTATTATGCTCAAGGCAGCCTGTTCCAAATTTAATGTTTCTGTATTCTGCATGGAACTCCATTGTGGTAAGGGGTAGATTCATACTTTCAGGGCATTGCTATATTTTAAACCCTTCCAGAATCACTGAATGTTTTATGTTGTGATGTCTGATGAGTATATTTGCCACAGGTACATTCATTTTTGATGCAGACCCTTCGAGAATATATTAACTGTGTAAGGTCAGTGTGATGCATGAAAACAAATATATGGGGTCTTGCAGATAATATGTACATAACATACAATATTGCTCGTCCTTGGTTTGCATCCTTTCAGCCCGATGGATATGTTTATAAATATGAAAGTAAAGTCAATGGGAGAGTTAATAAATGTAATATTGCAGTAGATGTGTTGATCTATACCATTATGAAAAATAAAGGAAGGAATAAGATTAATGTCAAAATGTAAACAAAGTGCTTAATCTCCCATTGTTTGAAAGGTAGTTGGAACTTTGATATTCTGGTGGAGAAGTGTGATCTTCTATATTGAACATCAAAGTTGTTCCAATGCCCTTGTCTCTGTAAGCTACAGCATTATCATGTTAATATTTAAAAGATTTCAGCTACGTTCTATCTACTTATTTATTATGGTAAAATGCAGTTCTACATTGTGTTGTTGGAGAATATTTAAACAAGTATGTACACATGCAATATAAAAGGATAACACTCTATACCACCATACTTATTACTTTTTTGTATTGCCTTCTGTTTGACAAAGCCTTCCCCAGACTCCCTGAATGGAATAGCATGCATAAAGCATTTTGGCTCAAAGGAGAGAAAAATATTCTGAACCACATTCGTTATGTTATGTTGTATTGCACGCCAACATAGCTTCTTTGTGCCCTTGTATTATAATCACTCATAAGCATTGGGCATGTTATATTATATGAATACTCCGCCAAGATCATGCAAAGTCTCTGCTTATTTTTGATTCATGACTCTTATCTCTCCTTCTTTGTCTCACATAATATACTACAACATGTCTCTATCCACATCCTACATGAGAACACTGGTGATATAGACTGTACTCAGGTGGAAGACTGCCTGTTTATTAGTAGGACTGTGTTTTCCCTATACCTTTTATATAATCATATTTGCAATTTTTATGTGATATTTGCTAAGAATAAACTAATATAGAGGATGTAGATCAGTACATTACCTTCCAACTTATAGATGCAGTATGTGCCTGTTCCACAGCATTTTTGAAGAATAACATGTATAAATTTTATCTGATGGGACAAGCATAAGAGCAGGCATAACACTTGCCTCTGCTTGTAAAGGTGTGACAGCCTGCGCCCCAGCCTGCTATACCAGGGACATGTGCTGGGAGAGTGTGAACAACCTGACCAAACACCCTGCCTGTATAG
This sequence comes from Harmothoe impar, assembly GCA_947462335.1. Lineage (NCBI taxonomy): Eukaryota > Metazoa > Annelida > Polychaeta > Phyllodocida > Polynoidae > Harmothoe > Harmothoe impar. The sequence goes on from OX381710.1 coordinate 9,417,399, forward strand.
ACCCCTGGCCTGTTAAACCGGCCTGGGCAGCCTGAATTAGCAGGTTGTCTGGAAAAACGGGCCAGGCTGTATCACTGGTCTAGTCCTCCACCTGGTACTAGTTCTTTTACACCTAATAGGTAGAGTCCAGGAGCAGGAGAAGACACCTGCAACCAGGCCCGGACACTCGGTTTACCTGTCTATAGTTTTGCACCTGCCTCCATCGGACCTAATATGTCTGACTATGATCCTCCACTGGAAAACCAGCCTTATGCACCCTTTGCATAAGGCTGGTTTTCCCGTGGACGATCAAATTCATATTTTTTATCCAACTTAACTATATTCTTGTTTCTGTGTGTCCACATTTCCTATGCACACTTCTTATATGGGGTGCACTAGTTCTTGTAAACCAAACAGGTAGAGTCAGATAGTAGGAGCAGAAACCTGTAACTTCTCCCAGAAACTTTTTCTATTTCCCCCTTGTCGGTTTACTGTTTGTGGTGCTGCCGACTCTGCTGTATACATCTACAATGTTATCTCTTTCTTATCCTCCTGAAGTCTAAAATGTCAATTCCTGCACCTCCTACACCCACCACACACTGTCTATCCTGCTCTACAGGTACAGTGGTGGACTGGCTGTAAACCCCTCTGCTTCTTATCTACTTATCCCACAAAAGTGGCCTATAAGCACAAAAGCCCTTATCCCACATAAGAAATGCCCTTATCCCACAAAAGCCCTTATCCCCCAAAACCAATATATATACTGGTGTCATATCCTTACATGCCCTTATCTCCCAGAATATCCTCGAATACCAACTTCCCCTTATCTCCCAAAACCGTTATATGCTAGTCTCATCTGTCAACCTGTTCTCAAGTTCAAGTAGCCCTTATCTCCCAAAACATATATATATAAATATATATATATATATATATATATATATATATATACTTGTCTCATCCCCCAACCTGTCCTGAAAAAGTGCAACAAGTTTTTTTGATATGCCCTTATCTCCCAAAACCTATACACTGGTCTCATCTGCACTTGTCCTTGAAAAGGGCATCATGTTCAAGTTGCCCTTATCTCCCAAAACCTATATAATATAAACTGGTCTCACCAGCCAACCTGTCCTTAAAAAGGGCACCATGTTTACGTTGCCCTTATCTCCCAACACCTATATACTGGTCTCAGCAGCCAACCTGTACTGAAAAAGGGCATCAAGTTTAAGTTGCCCTTATCTCCCAAAACCTATATATACTGGTCTCATCTGCCAACCTGTCCTTAAAAAGGGCATCATGTTTAAGTTGCCCTTATCTCCCAAAACCTATATACTGGTCTCACCTGCCAACCTGTCCTGAAAAAGGGCATCAAGTTTAAGTTGCCCTTATCTCCCAAAACCTATATACTGGTCTCACCTGCCAACCTGTCCTTAAAAAGGGCATCAAGTTGAAGTTACCCTCATCTCCCAAAACCTGTTTACATCTACATACTGGTGTTATATTGGTAAGGTAATGAATTTGTTAATGTAGGGTAGATTCACCATTTTCGGACACCAGTTATCGCTGCCAATGCAATCCTTTACCCATTAAGTAAAGGCAAGGTCCAATTTGACCTATAATTCATTATGTCATACCTATTGATAGGGAAGGATTCATACTTCATGGTCTCTCGGTAATATAAAGGTGCTAAAGTATTTTTTGCTTTAATATTGTCATATTAATGAGACCAGTTTATAACTTTTTTAGGAGATAATAGCAACTTAAACTTGATGCTCATTTTAAGATCAAGTTGATGGGTGAGACCAGTATATATAGGTTTTGGGAGATAAGGACTACTTGAACTTGAGAACAGGTTGAGAGATGAGACCAGTATAATATAACATAAACTTAGAATGTAAACATGATGCCCTTTTCAAGGACAGGTTGGCGGGTGAGACCAGTATATACATATATATGTAGGTTTTGGGAGATAAGGTCTACTTAAACTTGATACCCTTTTCAAGGACAGATTGGCAGATGAGACCAGTATAATATAACATAAACTTAGAATGTAAACATGATGCCATTTTCAAGGACAGGTTGGCGGGTGAGACCAGTATATACATATATATATAGGTTTTGGGAGATAAGGGCAACTTTAACTTGATTCCCTTTTTAAGGACAGGTTTGTGGATGAGACCAGCATATAAAGGTATTGGGAGATAAGGGCAAGTTGGTATTTGAGGATGTTCTGGGAGATAAGGGCAGGTAGGGATATGACACCAGTATATGGGTTTTGGGGGATAAGGGCAGGTAGGGATATGACACCAGTATATGAGTTTTGGGAGATAAGGGCTTTTGTGGGATAATGGCATTTGTTACGTGGGATAAGGGCTTTTGTGCTTTAAGGCCACTTTTGTGGGATAAGGGCCTGACATCAGCCCTTATGTCCCAAAACTATACCCTTTTGGGGGATAAGGGCCGTTTTGTGGGATAAGGGCCTGACAAGGGGTATTCATCACTAGTAAGGTCACTATTAGAATATTCCCTGTGAAACACTTTATAACATGAACGTTCTATATTATATTCTATTCCGACACATATTCAGCACTCTTAACTCTGATAGAATATTCCAATAACAATCGTTTCTGAAACACCTTCCAGGTGCTGTGACTGTAAGGCCTTGATAGTGAGCAGATCAATATAAAATCTCTCTGTGTGACGTGAAACACTGCACGGCAGTAGTATAGTATGTATCGGAACGGGACTATAGTTAACTACTGTTTATTACTCAATCGACCTGCAGCCAATCAGAGGCCTCCATTTGGTCACGTGACCCCCTCATTTGCATAATTACGTAATAGGCCACACCCCCTCATTTGCATAATTACGTAATAGACCACGCCCCCTTGATCACCAGCCAATCAGGGGCCGCCATTTGGTCACGTGACCCCCTCATTTGCATAATAAGCCACGCCCCCTTGATCATGTGACCCCCTCATTTGCATAGTAGACTACGCCCCTTTGATCACCAGCCAATCAGAGGTCGCCATTTGGTCACGTGACCCCCTCATTTGCATAATAGGCCGCGCCTCCTTGATCACGTGACCCCTTCATTGGCATGATAGGCCACAACAACATCACGTGACTATCTTTGTTTGTAAACAACACCACGTGGCTCTCTTTGTTTGTAAACAACACCACGTGGCTCTCTTGTTTGTAAATAACACCTACTAAGTTTAGTCATAGGTAGCAGTAGTGTTTGTAAATAACGCTTACTAAGTTTTTCAGTCATAGGTGTCTAGAGCAGCAGCAGCAGCAGCATCTTCAGCAGCAGCAGCAGCAGCAGCAGCCGCGTCATAAGTGTCTAGAGCAGCAGCCACGTCATAGATGACTAGTGCAGCAGCAGCAGCAGCATCTTCAGCAGCAGCAGCAGCGTCATAGGTGTCTAGAGCAGCAGCTGCAGTAGCAGCAGCGTCATAGGTGTCTAGAGCAGCGGCAGCAGCATCTTCAGCAGCAGCAGTAGCAGCAGCGGCAGCAGCAGTAGCAGCAGTAGCATCTTCAGCAGCAGCAGCGGCAGCAGCAGTAGCAGCATCAACAGCATCTTCAGCAAAAGCAGCAGCAGCCGCGTCATAGGTGTCTAGAGCAGCGGCAGCAGCATCTTCAGCAGCAGCAGTAGCAGCAGCGGCAGCAGCATCTTCAGCAGCAGCAGCAGCGTCATAGGTGTCTAGAGCAGCAGCGTCATAGGTGTCTAGAGCAGCAGCCGCAGCAGCAGCAGCATCTTCAGCAGCAGCAGCGGCAGCAGCAGTAGCATCTTCAGCAGCAGTAGCAGCAGCAGCAGCAACATCTTCAGCATCAACAGCATCTTCAGCAAAAGCAAAAGCCCGTAACTTAGCATCATGTGCATCAGCCATAGCCGTAACAGCGACACTGCGACTAGCATAAGCAAAACAGGCTATTTTTTTAGCAGCTGTACAAGCATTTATAGCATTAGCCCTAGCAGCAGCCGCAACAGCGACACTTTTAGCAGACGTTGCAGCATCAGTAGCAGCAGCATCGGTAGCAAGAGCGGAAACAGTAGCAAAAACATTAGCAGCACGAGCAGCAGCGGCGAGAGTAACAGCAGCGTTGTTAGCAGCATTGGCAACTTCGTATGCAGCATGTGTAGCACGAACAGCGATACGAGCTTCACGTTTTGCACGAGCAGCAGCAATAGCTGCAGAAGTAGCCATCACACTTTCCAGCCACCCGTACGAATCTTGATAAAAACCAACCTCCACCTTGCTACTTGTTAACTCATCAGTAAACATGGGCGTCTCCTCGTGTGGTGTTGTCGCGGCTCTGTAGTAGTGTTGGGATTGCTCACATTCGGTAGAACGTAGAGTGATTCCTGATGACGCCATGCTGAAGGTGGTAGAAGAAGTGTGTGGGACTCATGTTTCACTCTCGCTTATGTACTAGGCTCCGAGATAAGCTTCTTAACTCAAGAGGAAAACTCTCACTAGGAAGGCGACCAGCTGTCTACCTGTGTAGGTGCGGGTTCGTTACATAGACAAAGGTCAACGAGTTTAAGACTTGACACTTGTTTATTGCACGAGCAGGTCGTGCCCGTATTGCACGATGGGCCGAAGGCCCGAGTGCAATGCGGGCACGACCTGCGAGTGTCAAGTCTTAAACGAGGTGTCCTTTGTGTTTATTTTTTGGTTTGGGAAGAAAAACAAGCCTAATTTATTTAAAATCGCCTTACTTTAGCCTACAGAACGGTCAAATCGTCTCCTCGACTGGGCGCCGCCATCTTGTCTTGTTTACTTTTTGAAACCGAGGCTGATATTCATGCGCGGACAGTTAGCCGTATTTTCACCCCAAAAGCACCCACCCGCACCAAATAATTCGCTCGATTCAAAATGGCGATTTGTATATTTAGTGTAATGTCTGCTATTTAACCCTTTTAATATTCAAATCTAACTATATTGTTAGCGTTCCAATGCTTTTTGACCCGTATCAGACTAGCTAATTTTAAAATAAACAAATTTCGGCGTCACGGACTATGTTTTTCAAGTTGACGTCAGTTAGCAGTATCATTTTACTTTCGAATTAACGGCCACCACTCGATGAAATATATTATTACTCTCAACTTATCAGTTTTTCTTCTTTAATCTAGTCAAATTAATTAATTATATGCTATTGGTATATCAATAATCAAGATGGAAGACATTTTAACATGCAAACGACAACTTTTATTTTTTGAATTTGCGTACGGGTCTCATTCAGACGCCGCGCGCGACGTCAACGTTTTCAAATGGCGGGAGCCACGCTGGATTTACAAGGGAACTTCAACATGGATTATTCGATTCATTTCTTGGCAGGAGAGCCATTGTACTGTGAGGATGTGTTGCTTTGAACGTTGTAATGAAAGTGCATTGTGATTGGGGCGCTGACATTCGCTCCCTGGAACATAGTGGAAGCCGAACTTGCCATTTGTTGCATGGCCATGTTCCCCGGAGAAGAGGCCGCCGCTGGCATTTGGCTCACCGGCATGTAGTAGGGGTGCGGCCGGGGGAGGGACACTGCCACCGGGGCTGGAGGGAGAACGCCCGGGGGGAGTTGAGCATATCCAAAGTCGGCTGGCATGGCTTCACTTCTACAGGAGGATATACGTTTGGCTGGAGGATTGGACATGGAGGTAGGTCGGTTTCTCTTCCCTGTGAGAATTTCACTCATGGCGCGCTGCTGAGGCTTGGTGGCGACAGTGTAGTTGTTTAGCGAATTCAAATTTTTGTGTCCGCTGAGCTGAGCCACCAGGACCGGGGGGACGTCATTCGCCATCAAGGTTTGACAGCATGTTTTCCTTAGTGAATGATTGGTGTGGCGCCCGGGGATTCCAGCCTGCTTGCAAATTAATTTCACAATTTTTCGAAGCTTATTTATGCCCATAGGGGTGTGCACATACCACACTGAATCATTGACACCGCAGACTTGTCGTACTGTCAAGTAAAACGGGGCATCTTCCACCATGGCCTTCTCTGGTCGTTTGGACGCAAATAGCTTATAGGCAGCAATAGGGCACCTATCATCTTTTCTGGCATATATTTTGGGGGCAAAAGCACGTGTGTGACCCTGGTCACCTCCCTGTCGGGTTTTAGAAGCTCTTTCATTCCACTGCAGATACTCTTCTTCATCTTTATCCTCCACCAGAATTACGTCTCCCCATGTCATATTCTTGCTCTCGTCGCAACCCCTTAGACCAAAACCTATGGTTAGGAACCAAAAGACAGTATTTTGCAATGTTACTGGATCAGATACTCCCAGAGCCCCTGTATCCCACATTTTATCTATTTCTTCATCGTCAAAGGACTCAGCCTTGTTGGGCCTATTTCCAAACCCTGCCTTCTTCAGTGTTGCTCGCTTGCTTGTGAGCACATCTCTGCTCATTTCGAACGCCTCGTGGAACATGGGGTCCACAGGGTATTCCCTCAGTTTGAGATGCCTGTAAATACAAAAAGTTCCATTAAAAATATCATCTGTTAAGGGGGGGGGGGGGGCAAATACACACTGAAATTGGCTCGCCTAAAAAAAAAAAAAAATTTTGATCAAAAACTAAATTCTCCCTACTCCAAAACTTACCCTCAAGACAAAATTGTATATCCTATACATTACCTACCTAACAATGGCCCGGTGTATTGAAGTCAAAGTGTCAGCTTGATGAGGGGTACCATCCTTCTTTTTCTTGCAGACTAGATAATTACACATGAAACCATCCAGTTCCTCAGGATCAATGGTCTCAATCTCTCTCTCCTCCATACAGAAGTCGTATAGCCACTTCTGGAACGCTCTCACAACCTGAAAAATATTAAAAATATATTTTTATTATACCGTCATGTATGTAAATTACATTGTAAACACTGCACATAGCTACTTTGACAATGTCGAATCAGATCAAAATGCTGAATTCTCCCAACTGGCGGGGCAACGCCCACCGTCGCCAAGGTAGCGTTCTTTGTTTACTTTTTGACAATCACCTCTCGAGACCACTTTAAAAATGTAAATAAATGCTTACCTGCTCTGTTTTGCGTGTGGTGGTAACATTTCGGGTGGAGTCAACAAATTCCTTCAGCTCCTCTCGGGATTTAAGCCGGAATTCATCATCTTTTAACTCGCTTTTCCAATTTTCTTTGTCTTCAGTGCTTCTCGAGGGTGACGACGCAGCGGCGTCATTGGTGATTTCGTCCTCGAGTTCCTCTTCAAATGATTGCCCCATGAAGTCTTGGATATCAAAATCTCCCAAAACCTCGGATTTTCCCTCGGCAGACATTGCCTCAAAGACTATCCTTCCCTCGGGAGTGCCCTCGGGAGTTAAACCCTCTAAATCTGCCATGACAACTTCAAAGGACCACAGGTAAGTGCTGTTGCTTTGAAATCAGACGTCGAACGCTATGCCGGACTACTTTTTAGTGACGTCACACGTCGTGACGTCACTCGCCCTCGGGACTGACGTCACACGTCGTGTAATATTGCCGCCCTGTATTGCACGGGGGGTGTGCAATACGGCGATCTTTGGTTAAGTGAATTACACTGCAGTATTCACCAAAAAATAAATCTTTAATCTTGTTCGACCCCCCGAGGAAATAGATGAAAAAAAACAAAAGACCATCTTTCAAGCACTCGAATCCGCAGTCAGTAGGAAGCTATAAGGAGCTTAACTTGTGTTTGATTTAAGCTGTCTACCACACGCACGCGCTTGTAGTCACAGCTAGAGTGGCAGACTTCCGTCCACCCGCTGGCGCATGACAAACAACTTTAGACACCCCCTGTAGTTTTTTTTTTGCATACACAGTTGACTAGCATCTTAATCTCTTACCCAGCTATAAGCCCATATACATGTAACGCACATTACTCCTCTTTATGGTAATTATCAGATCGATTTAAGGGTGGAAAAGGCTTAGGTGATTTAGGTCCCTCTCTAGCTGAAAACAGGCTTAGACCATAGCATGTAGGCAGCCGGCCGCGTTAAACACCCCCTGTAGGTTTTTTTTTTTTTTTGTATACACTCTCGATCCCCTCTCTAGGTGAAAACAAAGCTTAGAAGATGCGGTGATCCGGCCACCGGCTGGCGCGTCACACCTGTCGTTAATCACCCCCTGTAGGCTTTGTATACACTCTCTAGGTGAAAACAAAAGCTCCCTCCACGGGCTGGCGCGTCACACCTGTCGTTAAAACGCCCCCTGTAGTGTTAGTATACACAGTTGCCCCGCCTTATCTATTCACCAGCTATAAGCCCATATACGTGTACATGTGATTTTTGATACCCTCTCTGGAATAGGGTGGGGCTCAAGGTGAAAACAAGATTAGACCATTCGCTCTCTCAGCTATATAAAGAGCCTCAATTGTTCTTGCAACAGCACTTCACCACCGGTACACTATCAGTCACGAGGCAGATGTTTGCGGTATGGGTCATACAGGTTACCTACTAATAGCGGTTTGGTGAGTAGATCACTTTTTTTTCTCCTAAAAAAAACAACAAAAACTCCTCACTTATGACTCAGGTATGTATATGTAGCACTGTTAGTGTAAGTACACAGTAGAATCTACTGTACTATAGACTCAACCCTCTGAAGACGGTGGAGCGCGTTAATGCGCAGGTCTGTGTCGGCGTCACTTGTTTTTTATTCTAACTAAAAAAGAAAAAAAGTCAGAAGTCAATCTACGACCTATCAAAGACAAATTTGTGATAAGTTCAAACTAAATAAGAGACAGTTTGAGCGTCTCTTAGTCGCTGTCAAAGATGCGAATAACGAACGCGCTGAGGGCGGGGTTCAGGTCACGTATAGTTCTCCGCTCTTTCGTCAGATGGCGCCACAATAGGGGTTTTGTACATTCCTACGATGCTCGCGAACATTTCAACGCATAATGAGCTATATAGGCAACAAAGTGCGCTTCTGAATATATTAAAATATAAAAAACAATTCAATATTGTGTATTTCTGATAGAAATGAGGCGGTTTCTTTGAATACCAACTAAACTATAGCGAGATGAAAAATACCACACCATATCTAAGGCTTTATAAAAGATACATAGTCAGAAACTCTCGCCGAGTCGGCAATCTGAAAAACGGATCAACTCGTTTTGACTCGTTGTGCCACAAGGGCCCCCATCCAACGGGGGCTCTTTGAGGTCAGTCTGTCAAACCACAGTGATCCATGCTGCTTAACACTAGGCGTAATTAATTACGCCCATGTTGTGCAGCATCTAACCAACTGACAGTGTCAGTTGGTTGGCCCCTCTTTAGGGGCCACACAATAAAATAAAGAATAGAGGTCTAAAGGAACGTTCACAAGCGTCTCCCCTTCCTACGGGGTGGGTGGGTCTTTGGGTTTAGTGACAAAACAGCGACATGTGAGTAGGAGTTTGCGTGTCAGCTCTCTTTTTTTTTCTTTTTTTTCCAAGTCTACATATTATTTATGATTAAAAAAATTAAAAAAAAAAAAAACCCACGATAATATAGTGCGCTGATCAAAAACTGAATAGAAAAATAACCAAAAATAGGTTGGGGAAATCTCTGCTATGTAGCTGATCGGTCGTTGTCACACGGTGCAGAAAATTTACTTTTTTTTTAATTTCTTTTTTTTTTTTTAGAAAATCTATATTAGGACCACAGACGGGGCACATGTGTCACTTGTCGAATATAAGAGATACCAATGGGCCTTGTCGAATTTAAGAACTAGGTCTTGGCCATTGGCATTGTCTATTTTGAGAAGTAGTCTTGCTCGTCTTGCCCCTTGTCGCCAACTCCCAGCACCCCCTGTGTCTCTTTGTCCATATTGGCTAAAAACAGGACATTGTTGCCTTGGCTATTTTACCCCCCGTCTGGGTATCTTATTACTTAATCACTTCGTCTTGACCCTGTGGGGCAGTGGGTATATGGAATAATCGTGTCCAGGTGTACTCTATCTGACACATAACCGAAGGTTACTGAGTTATGTAATAAAACCTGACCTATGAGGCCGCCAGTCAGTTTGCCGTGATTATTTTGACACACTCTCAGTTACTCGTAGGACATCTAATACATAATTAGACTCAGCATCATATAAGACAGTCTCGGCCACGCCGGCTGCATATCGGACCAGGGGATAGTCTGGCAGCGACTCGCCACCCCGTCCACAAGCTGTGTACAGCACCCCGTTTCTCTTTGTCCATATTGGCTAAAAAACAGGGCATTGTTGACTTGGCTATTTTACCCGTCTGGGTCTTATTATTTAATCACCTCGTCTTGACCCTGTGGGGCAGCGGGTATATGGAATAACCGTGTCCAAGCGTACTCTATCTAACACATAACCGAAAGTTACTGAGTTATGTAATAATAACTGACCTATAATCCTATGAAGTCGCCAGTCAGTTTGCCGTGATTATTTTGACATACTCTCAGTTACTCGTAGGGTATCTAATACATTATTCGACTCAGCATCATATAACACAGTCTCGGCCGCGCCAGCCGCATATCGTACCAGAGGGATAGTCTGGCAGCAACCTGCCATCCCGTCCACAATCTGTGTACAGCAGTCTGGACCAGACCACCAACTCTGGGTATAGCATTCGGGATGACTGGAGCAAGACTGGATCTAACCCTTTAATAGTCGCATAGCGCTTTAATGTGCAGTGCCCGTTGTCGTCATAAGCCATGAATGCAGCACTCAGAGTTCCTCACCAGGGCTGCATGCATGCATACACAGGCATATCGACAAAGAGCGTAGCGCATTAAAGCACTATGCTACCTTTAGCATTAAAGCGCTGAGGGGTTATTTTTTGATAGTGTAGAACCAATATCTGTCTAATTAAACCCCTTATCAGTCCTGTTTTTTTTTCACATACAAAAGAATTAGGTAATGGCTCTCCGCCATGTATTTGATAACCCCTGCAGCGCGACTCTGAAAAGCGGCAGCGGTGAATTTCCATTTAGATCCTGAAAAGGGGGGCGGTCAGATGTCGTCAAGGCTCTGATAGGTAGGGCAGTTCAAATCATATGATTACATTGAGCTAATTTTCTTGCTGAAAGGAATGAATAATTGTATTTGTATAAAATTCACACACACACACACACACACACCCGCCCACACACACACACACACACACACACGCACACACACACACACACACACACACACACACACACACACACACACACACACACACACACACACACACACACACACACACACAGGACACCTGATGATCTCCACACAATGACCTGATTGCCCTTCCTAAAAAAAAAAAACACAAAAAAGCCCAACTCGATCTACCTACTCAACAGGGTTTCAGTGTAGAGCGTATTCGGGGTTTTTCTGATGCGTATATTATATTGAGATTGATTTTCAACTTTTGTGATCAGTCTTTGGTCCTTAAAAGGACCGTTTGGTAGAGAGAGAGGGTCGCAGGGACCTTGCTGCTGAAGCGGAGGGCGTGGTCATAACGCGTGGTGGTCCTTCAGCAGCTCCTCCAGCACGGCGGGCGGTAGTCCTTCCTCCATGCAGACTTGCTGCTTGACTCGCTCCACGCACTGGCGGATGAGTTGATCAGCGACGTTCGCGATCAGCTCATCCACCACACCCTCTGCTTCAGCAGCAGTCCGCTGTCTCTCCTCTCTCTGTAGCGAGGCTACGAACTGCTTCTCCACGGCCGCATCGATCATAGATCGAGAAACGGCCACGAAGTTCTGTCTCTCCGCCTCCTCTCTCTGTAGCACGGCTACGAATTCCTTCTCCACGGCCGCATCGATCATAGATCGAGAAACGGCCACGAAGTTCACTCCGTGAGCCATTTTGTCGAACTGACTTCCTAGCCGCCTGAGAGATGCTGACGTCACACTATTTTCGACGACGCTATGACGCGCACGAGGTAGACAGACGACGTCGTTTCACTTCCTTATTTGGAGTTTGGGACCTTGTGACACCGAAGTCATACCGTACGGTCGCGATAAAGCAACTAGTGTTGAAAAGCGCGCCGGTCTTGTATAAGCGCCGGAGTATAAGAGCCTCCAAATGTTTTTTCTCAAGCACTAAAATCGCGACTTTGAATAAGCGCCAGCGCCTGGCTTGTATATAGCTCCTGAGTAAGAACTTCACCGAATTGAAAAGCGCTCCCTCAGAGCCCTTAATCGCGACAGTACGGTACAAATCTGATGTCAACCCGCGCCAAAACCAAAAAGGGTGTTCCGGTCACACGTACCTACGACGAGCGACCTTCAGCTATCACCACGTGAAGAGTTGGAAATAAATTTTGTACGGCAAGAAAACTGAAAACTGATAACGATTCCATTAGATAAGTATTCGGTTCCAATCTATGGCGAGATATTTCCACCAGAGCGATTGATTTATATGTCTGTAAGGTTCAGCTCTCCAACACTCTCCAATATCCGCCGGTGCACGACGGTCGCCGCCCATCATTAGTGACAACTAAACTTCTGCTGGAGAGTGAAAGTTACGTTGAGTCTTGAGGTGCGCAGAGATACTATCTGCCGCAGCCTGATTTTAGTTCCACGCTATTTAGATAACCGCCCCATTTAAAATCTCTCTCTCGATCCTAGAAAAGGAAAAAAAAGGCTAGAGTTTATCATGGACGCGTCTCAGTTTTAGTCAAGCCGTAAAGTGAAGAACCCGAGCTTGTACATATACCCACGTGAGGAGTGACATAGCGGGGCGTTCAGTTAGTGCTGAGTCTATAGTCAAGGTCAAGTTCCACTCTCTAAACAGAGCTTTAGCGACTCCGTCATCTAGACTAGACCGCGCGCGCGATTTTTTTTGCTGAAGCAGCTAATCGATGGAAACATAGAGAAGACGTACTCGATCAAAAACTGCTTCAGAGGCTTGTTATCAGGTATTATCAGTTAAATCAAAATATTTCAAAACATCCAGAAAAGCAGAATGACATGTCCTACGGGCTACAGCCGGGCACTGACGTCATTTCAATCAGGTCCCAGCGCTTTTTAGACACCTTTTCTGTAGGACCCGTCTCATACCTTAGTATATAATACCGTAAACGCCGGGTGATTAGTATATGATCACATTGACAGTCGCGGATCCACGAAGAGGCTGGATAAGCCACGAGCGGACCCGCGACTGCAATGTGACATAATCTTACCATGCGCTTTGTTTTGTTTTTGTTTCTATTTACAACAGCAAACATTTCAACAGCCTATTGTTTTTTTAAAATGATGAAAAATCGGCCCAAAAAAAAGTAAACATTTTAGAGCTAAATTTGTGGAGGATAGCCGGACATGCTGATGTCACTAGACCCCTAAATTCGATATGGTGACATGGTCATTTTCTTAAAAATCGATACGACGACACGGACACGGACATCTAAGTGACATGGGCCATGGGGCATTTCTTGAGTCCGACATGTGACATGGACCATAGTGACATGAGGAAAAAAAAATGTTCGAAGAGTGCATCAGAAAAAGTACCATTTCAAACCTAAGCATTTCGCCAAATCTTTTTTTTTTTTCTTGGTATGGTACCCGGCTTTGCGGTGTCTGGGTCCTTAAAAATGTACCAGAATGCTCAAATTCGGGTTCTAAATATTTTCAAAAAACGTTTTCTCCCCTTAGTGACGTGTGACACGGGCATTTCTTAAATTCGACATACAGCTGCATGGGGAGGACCCACCTGTCAAGAGCCCCATGATGACTCATACCCGCCGCGTTCAGTCAATCAACCGAGATCTTTTTCTGTGGTGGTGTAGAAGGATCTCCCCCCTGAGGTTACAAAGTCACCTCTTTATTTAAGGGGCTACGAGCCGCAAAGTCGCTTTCGCAAAGTCGCAAGAAATATTCAAGTCAAAAAGTCAAATTCATCAACTATCAGTACAGTCGTTTGAAAGTCATCAAGTCACCGAAAAACTCCTCTACAGTCACCTCCGACTCGCCTCCTCCCTACCCCCCCTAAAGGGGGGTAGGGAGGAAGCGATTCCCTAGAGATCAGATAATTTATTTTTTTTTCTCCCGAGCAGACCCCAAAAGCCCCCCCTCCCCCCCAAGTGCCCGCCCACCCCATAAATAGTGCCCCCCTCCCCCCCCCCCCCCCTCCCCTCCCCATGCATCTTAAAGTGCCCCCCTCCCCCCTCCCCTCCCCTCCCCCCTTATAGAAGCCTCCCATTAGCTAGTCCAAGTCATGTGACCAAAAAGGGAGCGTAGTCTGTCTATTGTCTATATTATGCAAATGAGGGAGGGGGTCAGGTCACGTGACCAAGGGGATGTGGCCTATTTTCCAAATAAAGAGCGCTTCCAGTCACGTGACTAAAGGGGTGTGGTCCTATTATGCAAATGAGGGGGTCACGTGACCCATTATTATGCAAATGAGGGAGTCACGTGACCAAATGGAAGCCACTGATTGGCTGGTGATCAAAGGGGCGTAGTCTACTATGCAAATGAGGGGGTCACGTGATCAAGGGGGCGTGGCCTATTATGCAAATGAGGGGGTCACGTGACCAAATGGCGGCCCCTGATTGGCTGGTGATCAAGGGGGCGTGGCCTATTACGTAATTATGCAAATGAGGAGGCGTGGTCTATTACGTAATTATGCAAATGAGGGGGTCACGTGACCAAATGGATGCCTCTGATTGGCTGCAGGTCGATTGAGTAATAAACAGTAGTTAACTATAGTCCCGTTCCGATACATACTATACTACTCACGGCAACAACCACCAGAGAGTGGAGGCAGTAGGAGTTTGCCAAAGCACTTACTTACTACCTGTAGAGCATGATAGACGGGTGTGTGTGGTGGGGTTAGGGGGAAATTGTCGTTTCAGAAGGAGGATTGTCATGTACATTATATATACAGTTACGCTGAGAGTTGGCTGAGAGAAAAAAAAAGAAAATATGATCTACAGGACTATAATTTGGTATTGTTTATTGAGTATGATCTGTCAGTGTGAATAACATAGTGCGATGCATAAGAAGCTGCATTATAAGTGTCTAAAGTCTTGGTAAATGGTACTAATCCGCTTGGCTGATGCCTTGGGCACTTACCTTGCCCTTTGCTTGTCAGACCTCTTCAATAAGTTACAATATCTACCGCATAAACCAATGACCTTATATCACTGCTGTTGGTCCTCGGTGGGGATCTATGACTATGATAGTCCAGGAATGAATTATATAATAGAGGCACATATGACCAGGAATATACCACTCTGATAATGCAGGTATTCATATGGGAGTAGGACTCCTATAGACTATTGTTCTGTTTCAGCAACCTGGAGATACCTGGCAATTCTAAACCTAGTTATGTATCGATAGCAAGTGTCTAGGAATAGTTAGATAATTCACCTCACATCTTGGTTTGATTAATCTTATTTTCACATATAATAGTCATCCTAACTTAGTCCTGCAGTGAATAACAACTTGATCATTTTCAAATCAGAGAAGTTAATACTGATGTTCTCCGGGTAGGGAAGGGCGCACTCAATTGAAACCTGCACATCCCTTCACCTCTGCCCTCCCCAAAACAATGCCTGAAGGGTACGACAAATATCAAATAGTCAACTCCCTCTAATGTGGCCACCCACTATGAAAAAGTGGCCGCATTGGTGGGGTGGCTGCATTGGAGGGAGCCATTTTCTATACATTGTGGTATGTTTGGGACTATGAAAAGTGTCTGTATTAGAGGGATTGGCTGCACTGGAGGGGTGGCCGTTAAGAGGGAGTTGACTGTACCATCTACTGATCTGATAAAATTGACAGACCACTTTTGCCACTGCAGACTTTGACTCAGAAAATTGTAGGCATGAAATGATGTGGCTAAAAGTGAGTAATTTGTGCCTTTCAGCTTTAGATAAAGATGAAAGGGAAGAGGGGGGGTCGGAGGAAAGCACATGTTATGTTACAACAAGACTAGAAAAAAATGTGCCTTGCGTTGGCTTTATCACTAAAAGCACTCATATACTAGAAACAGGCTATGCTGAAACCTTTAGTCAAGCCTCAAAAAAGCTCCACCACTGGCAATAGTGTACTTTAATGAGTCTGTTTTTAACCATTCAATAGACCACACGTCAAACATCCAGCATATCCTGACTCTCACTAGGATGCCTGGCTTTAGTGTCTGAGTGCTTTCAGTGATAACGCTAGCTTTAGACTCATTTCTTTTCCAGGAGTAAGCTGACAACGTGCAGCATTGAAATGCATGAAAAGAGGAGATTTTAAAAATCGATTCAAGTGAGGTTAACTTGAGAAATGCATCGGATTTCCTTTTTCACAGGTGCCTTAACCTTTCGTTATTGAAGTTAAAGTAGTCTCAGATGTTGGTATTTAAGATAGTCTGCCCTCCCTTAAAATATAAAACTGTTAAATTCTTCATAAGTGCATTGATGATCATTGTGAACATTCAATATACATTATAAGTACATTATTTTTTTCTTCATTGAAAAATAATCGATGCAGATGTCCGAATTCCAAATAACCGCTTTATGCTCCTTTGTTGCATTCAATTCCATTAAGCTTTAGCTGAGTGATGTGTTGTACTTTCATTTACTGTAGGAATGACATTTTTAGATCTCTACAAACCTATAATCCCCATAGCATTCTCTACAAGGCTTAATGCTGAAGTTGACATATTCGGAATAGAAATGTTATGCAGTAGCAGCAGGTATCTGAATCTTGTATTACAGTTCTACACGATGTAGCTGCATCAATGATTAATGAAAAAAATAAAGATGTTACTGATGCATACAAAGAAGCTGCCTGTAATTTCCAGGGTGGCAAGTAATTGTTTCAGAAAGGTGTTTAATATTTAAAGATCGCTGCAATGGGAGCTCTAGTGTTGTAGTTGTAGGGGCGCATTGGTACATCGTTTATGTCTACCTATCTGATAATGTCTGAAAATGTTAAATACAAGGGTTATATTGCCCTTTCAGATATTAGGCAGCATTGACATAACCGTCCATTGACAATCTGTACTTATGTTGGCTGAATTCAATGCCTGAATGATTAATTGCACCTGCTAATTTGCTGAACAGTTATGGGTTATATAGCCAATACGTGTTTGGCATGTTGTGCCATATTGTATGATTTTAAAATTGGTAAGCCTGATTGCATTCTCAGGTTTTGCAAACTAAAGCATGGGCGTATCAACCCTGTTAGTGTTGTAATAGCACTATAAGATGCTTTCATATCTATATTCCAAAAGCTTTCTCAACAGAACCTAATGCATTTAGGACCTATACTTCCATGCCCTGGCAGCAGTCACACCGTGTTGGGATGTTGCCATGGTTAGATAGTGTTTCATTGCTTCAGGGATACATAGCATTAACATTGGCCATACGGAGGAATAGGAGAGTCAATGATACATCACTGTATGGTTCAGGTGATTTCAGAAAGCCTATCCTATCTAATAGCAACAATGTTTCAATTTTGTGTTCCCAGAATAGAATCAGCCGTTATGCTGGCTTTATCAACTTGTTTTGTTTGAGTGTCTACTTTTTTTTCATGAACCTGACTGTAATATTGAGTGGGTGTGTTCAACTAGACCATAAAGTAAATAAAGCCAGGACGAAAAAGAGTATCAAAATGTTAATAAAGCGTTTAATCTCGCATTGTTTTAAATAAAAGGCAGTGCTAACAGGTCTGAACTTTGATATTCTGGACGTACAGTGTCTATATTCAACATCAAAGTTATTCCCACGCCCCTGTTGCAGTAGGCTACAGCATTAACGTTTTCACATTTTACAGACTCCAGCCACCTACTGCGCACTAATCTATGCTAAAAACGAAGTTTGGAATATGAAACAACTGTCTAAAGAGTTCTATATTGCGTTGTTGGAGAATATTTTCAAACATGTATAGGCCTACTGATGCTATATCAAAAAGCAACATTTGTAGGTCTTGGTTCATCTTACCATCACATTTTGATATTACCTTCCGTTTGACAAACTTTCCTCTCTTTGAACAGAATGGGGTACATTAAGCAACACGAGTAGAGGATTGTTTGAAATAAAAATGACATTATATGAAATAAAATGAGAATTTTCTGGTAACATTTTGCCTCATGATTATTTGTGCAGGTCATATCATATGGGTACTCAATCAAGATAATATTATCTGCTTACACACGTACTCTCTCCTGGCCCACACACTAACTCTTTCCCTCACTCCTTCTTTGTCTAACAATGACACTATATTTTACCATATACAATGATACAATGTGATTTTGCGCTCTCTTGTTAGCAGCTGCAATAAGGACACTTTTTATGTAGACTGCCCTCGTTCTTGTACAACCAACAGGTAGAGTCCGGAAGCAGGGACAGACACCTGTTACCACTTATGTATGCTTGCTTTACCTGTCTGAAGTTTGTGCCCCTGTCTCTTTCCTCTCACTATATATGTACATCAATAATATATTGTTCTCACTCTCCTTGTGTGTCAGCAAGCAGATACTACTGTTGTAAACTGCACTAGGTAGATGTCACCAGTCTGGGACACTTGGTTTACCTGTCTATAGTTTTTGCACCTGCTTCTAGTTATCCTCCTTTGTCTCATTATATACATCAACAGTTTCCACTGCCCCAGTGTGTCAGCAAGCAGATATCATTCTACTGGCTGCACTAGTACCTTGACACCTTACAGGTAGAGTCCAGGAGCAAGAAGGGACTACTGGAACTCTCCTTGATGCTCTCTTTACCTGCTTATGTTTTTGCACCTGCCTTCATCTCATCTCCTTTGTCGCACCTAATACATCAGTTCTCTAGATTCACGGATATGAGGCCCCAGTGAATCAGGCCCCTGGGGATTAGGCCCTTGACCGTTAGGCCCTATGTAATTAGGCCCAGGAGGATATTAGGCCTGGGTAGACATTAGGTCCGTTCACGTCATATATACATCATATTTACATCATAATACATCATAATACCACATATTTTACATCATATTTTATTGACATGCGTTTACGTCATGGTACGTCATGTATGTCATGGTACATCATAATACATCATGGTACATCATACGTACGTCATACGTATATCATGTGTACGTCATAATACATCATGTGTAAGTCATAATGCATCATGTGTACATCATATGTACATCATGTGTACGTCATGTGTACATCGTGTATACATCATATGTACGTCATGTGTATATAATATTTTATTCATTTTTGGGACTCCCCTCTATTTGTACATCCTATGTACGTCATATGTACGTCATATGAACATTATATGTACATCATGTGTACATCATGTGTACATCATGTGTACGTCATATGTACGTCATATGTACTTCATATTTTATGTCGCCTGTATGTCATGTGTACATTATGTGAACATCATATGTACGTCACCCTAGTAGCAAGCCCGCACGGGGCCAATTTGGTTTTAGGTCAGATTGGCTGTTTGAAGTCGGGCAAAACTGAGCTGGGTTTCATGTTTGGCAGATGCCTGGGCTGAAGTGTGGCCCAGATTGGGCTGCCCATTTTGGGCTCAGATCAGTTTCAAAGCCGGCTGCCCGATTTGGGCTCCGATCAGTTTCAAAGTGGGCTGCCCCCTTTGGGTTCATATGGGGCAGATGACAGGAAGCTCGTCCAAAACCCGCTCTGAGCCCAATTTGGGCAGCCCGCTTGGGGCCACACCAAAGCCCAGTGCCCTAAACCAACGGGCGCCCATCGGTTAGCCCACTCCGGGCGGATGAGGGCTGATCATGAGGTTGGGTTTGGACAGGGCAACTGGTCTAGTAGTTCTGATGATTGACACTAGATGTCACTACTATACAATATATAGAGCTTTCCAACAAAGCCAGATGAAATTGACATTATACAATAAAACGATAGAATGTTAAAGTGATGTAGAAAGGGAAACAATAAACAGATGCTCTCACAGTTTTGAAATAAGGTTGACTATATATATTTGAATGAAGAAGAGAAGGTTCTCCAAGCAGCTATCCAGTTTAGACACTATTTATGTGGTATTACAATGTGCTTAACACAGTCTCATATGCTCCATGTGGGTATGAACTATGGATTTGAAGGCTAATGTACACCCTAAAGACTTGTTTATGCTGCATGTGGCTCAAACCTGATGATAATAGGCCTGCTTGATACGCGGATCATCCTACAGTAAGCATGATAGGACAGTATGGTGACTAATGTTACCAGAGACAATGTTGGCATTGTATGCATTATTAATGATATTTGTTCATGCAGACATCCCCGAAGCAATGAAATCATATTTAGAAAGATGGCACTTTGCCAACACTATGTGTTTGCTGCTAGGTCATGACCACTGCTGACTTTAGCTCTGTGTATGGCCTTCCCCTTCAAATTGCATGAATACATCTGTTCATCCTTTGCAGGGTTGCAACTTGTCTAATGTGGTTTGAGAGGGAGTTTTTCAGGGGTTGCTTTATTTGATAAATCAGGTAATGAACATATTGGCATCATTATTACAGGATGGTTTCCCTTCATCAAAATCCTTAAATAATTATCAGATAGGAATAGAAGATGCATTGCATGCTGAGGTCACACGTCTGCTGCAGCTATACTTATTTCACCATCATCCCATTAGCCCAATGTAGCTTAGCACAACGGATGTGGAACCCAGTAGCAGAGATGCCTAGAGGTTGTGTTGAATTCAAACAGTCATGCCGTGAAGTAATGGGAGAAGAGTATCCTCAGGCATAGTGCAATTAATAATATGTGTGCATGACCATACATGGGTTTCAAATCATGCAGGTATGGCCTGTAGCCTGTATGTTTACATCTTTGATCTCATATGTTCAGAATTTCAAGGAAGGTATTGGAACCCTAAATGGGGGTTAGCCACAGTGGCTCATATTTCTAAAGCTTGGTTTCATGTAGATGTGTGGCTGCGAGCTCTGTATATACATTTAGATATTTGACATTTTGATATCAAGATAAGATATTGATGGACATAAGTGATATATATATCATGCTATAAATGTGAAAGTTGTCATAATGATATATACAGCGTTTAATGCAATATGTCCTTATAAGCCATTTTGTTTTGGAGGCAAACCTGCCAAGTAACTTGGCAGTACTGCATTCAGGCTTCAAGCAAGGGTGATTTATCGCAGAATTGTTAAGCATAATTAACGCAGGAATGCAACCAGACTAATGAAGTTCAGACACCACAGAAAGAAAAAGCCCTCAGCTGTTATTAGATCCCTGTGCAACGCTTAAATGGTTACCATACATCTATAAGGAAGAATATTCTCTACACTGGTGTAGAATTTAGCTATTAGAAGTAGAAATTGTCAATTAATGGTAATGTGAATGTTGCTCAAAATGTTGCTTGAAAAAGCAAGATAAACATTGTATTTAACATTTAAGACCCACCTACAATGTACTATTTTACCCCTAGAACCTTTGAAATTCCCAAGTTGAAATTTAGCCCGGCTGACCCCTTTGAGCTATAGTAACGCGCAGGCTTTTCCGCTAAAAAGGGGTGTAATTTTTTTGGTCCAAATTTGTTTGGTCCCCACCCAAATCCACCGCCCCCCCCCTGTTGTTAAAAAATGACCACTCCCTTAGTAATGTCATTAGAATCCATGATGCAGCAGTATATTATAAAAAATATATGGCAAAATTAAAATACCTGCCGCTAGGATTTATTCATATTCCGAAAGTATTGACTTCAGCATTAAACTCTGCAGAGAAAGCTTTCGGGATTATAGGTTTGTAAAGACATCTAAAAATGCTATTCCTACAGTAAATGAAAGTACAACACATTACTCAACCAAGGCTTATTGGAATTGAATGCAACCAACGAGCATAAGGCGGGTATTTAGAACATTCACATCAGGTATTAGAGGAAAATCTAAATATTCAATGTGCACCATTGAAGCCAATGCAGTCATGAACAAGCAACTATTTGCAGGGGAAGACCATCCACATAGTGCTTTCACTCCTCCAGAACTGCTTTCACTCCTCCAGAACTGATTCCAGTTACCTTTGATAGAGGAATGTGGTGCAATTCTTATGTTAACCTCCCAGAAACTTAATATGTACACCAAAAGGCGTCTGCTCTATATTGCATGCGCTCAAATGTTACACATTTCCAGCCTTTGCGTTTAAGCTGTCATAACATAACAGGTGACTTTCTCCCCCTCCCTCTCCCCTTTCATCTCTATTCAAAGCTGAAAGAAACAAATTACTCTTGGACCAGCTCAGTCAATTCATGTCTGCAATTCTCTAAGTCAAAAACTGCAGAGGCAACAGTGGCCTGCCCAATTTCATCAGATCAATAGATTGTGTTTGTTCTTCACAGGGTTCCTTCTGGGGAAGGAGGGGTTGAAGTTATGTACATTTCCAGTACCCTGTAGATTACCCAGCTTTCCAAGATGGCCTCTTCCTTTGGTACAAGATGCAAAAACCAGCTGTACCCCATCTTAAAATGACCGCCTTTACATAACTTGAACCTAGATAAATCCGTTCAATAATCTAGTACCCAGACCCATTTTTTTAAACTCAGATTTCATTTACTTTTTCTCATTGTGGCAAGCTGGGATCATACTGCTGTTCATGGGTAGAGGCAGGGCTGGCTAGGGGCAGTGTATATAATGACACGGGAGGCACAGGCCCCCTTCTCTCTGCCTATCATTATGCCATTTGATGTACAAGGCTTCATGGCATGCTCCTGTGCACCCTGCATGGGGTTGTGTAGTGCTGCCCTCACAGGCAGTAAACTGTTTTGTAAGCTTGTTGAACCTATTCTGTATAATACTATGGTGCCTGTTACAACAGCACCTTTGGGCAGTGGGGGCAGAATTGGCTACTTAAGGACACCTGCCAAGATTTGGTTTCTAATGTATTGATGACTTTGGAAAGAGAAAAAGAGACATAATTTGTTGGCTTCAGAAATAGCACATAATATTTTTATTTTCATTCTCACTAGGAAGGAGTTTGTGACTAACGAAACTGAAAACTAGCTAAAACCTCAGACAACTCATATGAAAAATCAATTGTCTTGAAGGAATGACTCTTAACAGTGTGTATTCGTGGATGGGAAGGAGAATAATTATGAGCTTCGACCTAGGTTCCATGCACACTATATGTGATACTTTCAATTCAATAACAGCATCCAAATAGAATAATATATATGCAGTCATATCTAGGATGAAAGAAGATGAGGTAGCCTTTAATTCAAATGAAATAGTCTACTAACTTAGTGCTTGAATAACATTGTTGAATTCCAGATTGAGGAATATGTTGAATACTGTAAATGTAGATATTTTCGCGCAGCTAAATTTTCGCGCACCTAGCACATAAAGACATTTTCGCGCAACCATATTTTTGCGCACCTGCAATCAGGTGATCTTAAGCTTCATGCCAGTTTTAACGTTTTTTAAATCGGACAATTATTAAGGGTTTTACAGCCCAAAACTATTGTTCAAATATTTAGCCCCAAGCCCCTTTTAGTAAGTCATATACATTTTGAGGGTTCTGTGCACCTCATTTTTCTAAGAGAAGCTAAAAGATATATTGTAAGATGGGGGTATTCTGAACATTTTACTGTCAGATTAGTGCATTCTGTTGTCATATTACTCCAGGTTAACTTTGGAATCTACCTCTAGATTGGTGTCTTCTGAGAGGTTAGTGGGTATTAGTTAAGAATATTTTGAAAAAGCTAAAGTTTGAATTGTGTATTTATTTTGGTTCTAATAGGAATATTTATGAAATTCTTTCAGATTTAGAAAGCCTAGACTATCCCTGATGTCCCTGTCGCATTTTCAAGTCCCTTGTCGCACAAAATGTGCGACATAGTGATCAGATTTTTCCAGCATGTTAGATTTGGTAAAAATGTCTATATTGCATTGCAATATAGGGTACCAGACATCATTGAAAAGCTAATTTCTTGTGCAAAATTTTCGCACACATCATATTTTCGCGCACATACCTATGTGCGCGAAATGCGCGAAAATATGTACTGAGCGAAAATTAATACGTTTACAGTACATAGTGTTTAGTGAACTTGTTTCTGTAAAGCTGTGATATAATCCAAAATTACACCAATCGACTTTTGCATGCATTATTTCTATTGACAAACTAGTTTGGGTGGACATAGTTCTATACAGGTAACTGTCCAATTCATGGTTTAGTATCAGCATGAAGTACAGAGGGACTGGGACCATGTGTGCTCCTTAGAACCACCCCAAAACCCCTGTGTGGCACCTAACACAGTGATACCAGGTGTAAATGACCCTCAACAAGTCTCCACCAACACTGTGTCACCCACACAATGGCTGTATTGTGCTGGTTTGTGCTGAGGGAGGTAATTCAGGCTAGATAGAGACACTCAGCGCTGTTTAGTGACAATATGGCTGCACTAAAACACACATCTACATACATGATTCATGTACCAAGAAGCACGATGAATATAATAGTACCACCTCTCACCGTGGGTTCTGGCAGGATTAGACCTGGAAAATTGCCTATGAATAGCTACTTGCCACATAACACTTGGTGCTTGTCAAGGAATCAGAATTTAAGTTGGCCCTTTGCTACAATAAACTATTTTCATGTTCTTGGTCATTTCAGTGATGAATTGAACCCTGGTGCGTTTCTCCTATGACTGCAAACACTATTCAAGTACCGAGACACACCTTGAGAATAAAAGGGAAATCCGTTTTGCAAATTCATGTGGTGTAAGTATGTTGCAGGTAATGCTGTGTTAAGAGTGAGTATAGAAACAATCCATCAGTGACATTTGGTGGAAGGATAGCTGAAATTCTAAGTGGAAGTTTTCCTGATAAAAAATGAAGCAAACTGTGGCCAATACTTATAGGAAACTGTGGCCAATACTTATAGGAAACTGTGGCCAATTCTGAAGGTAAACTGTAGAATATCCTGAGTGTAAACTGTGGCATATTCATGTGGTGTAAGAATGTTGCAGGTAATGCTGTGTTAAGAGTGAGTATAGAAACAATCCATCAGTGACATTTGGTGGAAGGATAGCTGAAATTCTAAGTGGAAGTTTTCCTGATAAAAAATGAAGCAAACTGTGGCCAATACTTATAGGAAACTGTGGCCAATACTTATAGGAAACTGTGGCCAATTCTGAGGGTAAACTGTAGAATATCCTGAGTGTAAACTGTGGCATATTCAGAAGGTAAACTGTGGATTATGCAGCCAAATAAAGTATAGACATGCTATAGGGGCTAGGGACAGGTGTGGCAGTTAAGCTAGCCAGTAAAGTAACTAACCAGGAGCAGTAATTGTTGCAGCCTTTCTGCACTATCCTAGTACCATGTCCTAGATACAGCCTTAATAAGAGCCCCATACATCACCCACCCTGATGGATCACTCCACATTACCTGCAGTATCTGTTAATTTTATTACACAACCTAACGTTATAAGTACGATCCTGTATTTGTTTAAGCATTAAAAAACATACCACCCGGGCTGTGGTACGTTTTTGCGTACCACCTGGCCATGTGGTACGCTTTTCACTACTCTAGACCAATCAGGAGGCAGCTTTTTGGTCACGTGACAGGGCAATGGCGGCAATGTAAACAAAGCAGACGATGATGTGAACAATGCTAATTAACAATGTAAACAACTAAATTTGCAATGTAAACAACAACTAAAAGGTAGGGGGGTGGAAAATTGTCTTCTGGTTGTGTAATAAAGCTTGTATTGTACGCTAGGGCCATGCTTATAAAGCCAGACACACCTCTGGTTGGTACGGGAAGTATGTGACCCCATCGTACAATACTGGCTATGTACTCCTCATCTCCCCAACATGTCCTACCACTGCAATTTGATGTATCACCTTTCTACTGGACACCTTATCTTAATAATGTGCACCCACCCTGGCCTGCTACCTGGCTCACACCAAGGGGAAATATATACATGTATGATAAAATAAAATAAACTTACCGCAGGGTAGATACAACATTACCTGCAGTATCATTTAATTTTACTCCTCATCTCTCCAACACATTGTAATACTACAGTTTGATTTATCACCCTTCTACTGGATCTTCATAACAGCACTAACCCTGACCTGCCACCTGGCCAACACCAACGGGAAATGATGAAGTAAAATGAACCTGAGAACAGGGAGCATCGTCCTGGTCATGCATTTATACAATGCCGAACAATTTGTTGGTGTATCAACCCTGTTAGTGTGGGCATGTTGCCTGAATGCAGCACTGCCAAGTTACCAGCCAGGGTTGTATTCATATGTTTACATACTTGTTGCATTAGGGAATTGTGCAGTCCTGCTAATGTCATTATGAAAACTTTCACATTCACAGCAGGTATCATTTATGCTCATTCATATCTTAGCAGTGTTCCTCGTACGTACAGTGCACCAAACATCTATGTGGAACACTGATTTATGAATATGAGCCACTGTGGCACATTTTTAGTTCTGAATTTTCTAATTTCACTGTGGCACATATCCATTTGGGGTTTCAATACCTCCCTTAAAAGCCTAAACATACTGATTCAAAGGATATATACAGGCTACAGACTATACCTGTATAATGGAAAACCTATAAATGGTCACACACCCAGATAGTTGATAAAACCTTGCCTTGCACCAAGCTTTCATTCCAAGGATACTCTTCTTTTATTACTTTTTCTATCACGGTATGACTGTTTGAATACAACACCACCTCTAGGCATCTCTGCTAATGAGTTTCACATCCTTTGCGGTATTCTAGGTACAATGGGGCCACTGGGTCAACGGTGAAAGGTTCATGACTGTAAACTTCTGGCCTCAGCATGCAACGTTTGAAATAGTTCTCTGATCCAGGTGCCACAACATAAAAAGCAGAAAACATTTGTAGTTCTGAATTTTCTAAATCCAAATTTTCACCTTCAGATGGGAGGATTGCAAGATTCTAAAGTATTGAATTATTCCTCAACTTAAACACATGTATCAGTTTTACATTGGCAGCACTCACACATCCTGTACAAAAATAATTGATTTTTTGAAGCCAAAATTCCGTCTCAGTTTGCAAGATTGAGATTATGTGAAAAACCTGCATTATACTTAACCAACCAAGCTGATTCCATAAGGACATAGGTATATGACATGTTGCTATAAGTTTAACGTTGCTATAAGTTTAACGTAGTTCAAATCCATATCATCGCAATAGCTTTCTGCACAGAGCCTAATGCAGAAGTAAGACGCTGTACTTACATGTGCTAGCAGCAGACACATCTGTTGGATTTTTGCCATGTTTAGATATTCTTTTATTGCTTGACAGATGTCTGCATGAATACATAGCATTGATAATGGCCATATAGATGAATATGAGAGTCAATGATAAATAACCGTATAACTCTGATGACTCCAGAAAGCCTGTCCTATTTATGAAATCATGTTTTAATTTATTGTGTTTGATAAATTTGTTCTTTGAATAGAATCAACCGTCGTCCTGGCTTTATCACCTTGTTTTGTTTGACTGTCTGCCCCTGTTTCATAAAACTGGCTCTATTGTTGGAGTGGGCATGTTAATAAAGTGGTTAATCTCCCATTGTTATTAATAAAAGGCAGTACTAATGTTCAGGTCTGAACTTTGATATCAAAGTTGTTCCCACGCCCATGTTGCAGTACGCTACAGCATTAACATTTTAACATTTCATACATTCCAGCCACCTTCTGTGCACTTAACTATGCTAAAAATGAGGTTTGGAATATGAAGCAACTGTCTATAAAGCTATACATTGTGTTGTCGGAGAATATTTTCAAACATTAATACCCATGCAAAATCAGAAAGGAACATTTTAAGATCTTAGTTCATCTTACCACCACATTTCAGTATTGCCTTCCATTTGACCAACTTTCCTCTTTGAATAGAATTGGATGCATAAAGCAACATTAGTAGACATTTAAAAAAAATCAAAATGAGAAAACTAGTAATAAAATGAGAACTTTCTGGGAGTATATATTACCTCATGATTATTTTTGCATGTCATATCATATGGGCACCCCATCAATATATTTAAGAAAAACATCTGTTTGTTTCACTACATGCAAGAATACTCTAACGTTTCTCACTCTTTAGTAATTCACATCCACAATATTTTAATAAACTTCACTAGTTCCTATAAATCTTTCTCTTTTCTCTCCATGTATACATCAATACTATAGTTCTCACTCTCCTTGTATGTCAGCAAGCAGATACTATTGTTGTAAACTGCACTAGTTCTCGTACAACAGGTAAAGTCCTTGAGCAGGTATAGACACCTGTAACAACTCTCGGAAGCTAGTTTCACCTGTCTATAGGTTTTGCACCTGCCTCCAACTCACTTACTTTGTCTCTCCATATACATCAATACTATTTAGTTCTCACTGTCTTTTTGTGTCAGCAAGCAGATACTATTGTGATAGACTGCAGTAGCCACTGTACAATGATTCCTCAAGCAGAAACAGACACCTGTAGCCATTCCCGGACACTCGCTATACTTTTTGCACCTGCCTCCATCTCACTTCCTTTGTCGCACGTTATACATCAGTGCTGTATAATTCACATGTTCCCTAAGTGTCTTCGTGCAGACACTATGGTTATACTCTGCACTAGTTCTTGTACACCTTACAGGTAGAGTCCAGGAGTGGGAGCAAACACCCCTCTCGGACACCTTACCTGTCTATAGTGTTTGCACCTGCCTCTAGTTCTCTACTGAGCTAGCTGCACTAGCTCTTGGACACCTTACAGGTAGAGTCTTGAAGAAGAAGCAGACACCTGCTACAGCACAGGATTCTTTTTTAATATTCTTACATTGTCTACAGTGTGTGTCCCTGCCTTATTCTCTCCAAATTGTTTTATACACCTAAAGCATTGTCCCTTTTCTCTCTTTGTCACCTGCCTCCTGCAGTGTAAATACTATCCCTCTCCTCACTCAAACCTGGCCAGTATACTCTACAAGAGTCAGTAGGTGTATTAGCAAAGCCCTCCACTCTCTGGTGGTTGTTGCTGTGCAGTGTGTCACGTCACACAGACGGGTCTAATATTGACCTGCTCAGGGCCTCATAGTCAATAACCTGGGGCACACGTCCGGGGCACCTCCTTTCCGTGAATTATATAGTTGCACTTATATCTCCAAAACTAAATGCCAGACTTGAAACAGACTTAATGCAGATCCGCTTTCTGCCTGGCTTTCTGCTCCTCTCTTGAATACCAGGGGCAGAATATGTAGGGAAATTACCTGTGCTATAGTTATGTGAACAAAACAGGTAGGAGAATAAACACCGATGGTGCTAGAATTAAAATGTCTTCAATAATCTCATTTACTGAATTACCTCTGATATGTTGTAAGATAATTCAATGATTTTGCCAGGAAATCATATAAAGTTTCTTGAATTTTTCTCTAGCTTTCTAACCACACAGTGTACCCACATCAGTATCTCCATGGAACTGTGTTATGGGCCCTGACACAATAGGGCCACTTTGACCCTAACCAAGTTGTGAGCAGGCACTCTCTAACTCGTTCAATCCTATACCCAGATGTATGACAACACTGTATAATCACAGAGTGCTTACTTCTAAAAGGATATGTCCAGAGGGGAAAGCATTTATCAGGTTAATTAGAAGGTAGGAAGCAGGATGTCTCAGACAGAATTACTGATACTTGGTGTGTAACAACAGCAATATTCCTGCAGTATTGAGGGTCCCACAACCATTCTTTACCTAAAGGTGCTGCCTTACACCATACAGCACAGTCTACACCTGCTCCCGTCAGGTACGGAGCAGCCTTCTGAGCTGACCTAACATAGTGACCATTTAGAGGCAGCCAAGTGGTTTTATGCAGTATGCTAATCTCTCTAAACAAAACTCAAGAATGAAAGTTTGAAATGTTTGTATTTCCCAAGAAAAGCACAAATTGCATTAACAAGATAGACACAGGTGAAAACACAAATTGCATACACAAGATAGACACAGGGGATTCTCGAGAAAAGTGAACGTTCTTCGTGACATGTTCAATGGTGATGTGTATTTCCTCAGTTTTACTCAAAAAATAACGAGAATATCTAGGAAATATCCTACGAGAAAATTCACACAAGATGCAGAAACATTCTGAGAATCCTGAGTAATGGCACAAGAATTACGGAAGCTCCTCTCAAGGTCTTGGTTGCAGGGTTGTCAGGTCATTTCAATTTGACCAGGTTTTATTCTAAAATCACAAAATATATAAAAGTAGAGGAAATTGCATTTGTTTCAATCAAATAACAGTGAAGGTTGATACTTACAATAAATCAGGAATTACTCTTGCATATGTATTTACATGACCCCCATATCATTGTTAGCATAAGTATACAGACTTTTCTGTTAGTCCTCGTATATGAGGTCTTACATTGAGGTCGTTTGTGGTGATATTAGTGCGGATAATGGAGGGAGAGGAGAGGATACTGAAAATGAGACGATACCAAGTTCGTAAAACAGCAATATAGCAAATGTGTTCTTAACATACTGTTTGGTATCCAATTACAGGTAATTAAAGGTAGTGGCAAACAAGAAATGTTAGGAAAAAAAGAAGGCTCTAGATAAAAACCGAGACTGACTGTAGAAATGTAGAAAATGGTCAAATAGAATCATAAACCACAGGATGTACGATTCTCACACCTATGATACCAAACTGCCTACAAGTGCTTACATCAGTTCCACTGAAGCCATAAAACAGACCAATGAACATCCGCTTTGTCTCCTTAATGGGGATCATTGAATAGCAAGTGCCCCTGGGGGCAATGGGATGTACTATAACCTCCAGTGAACCATCTGACATCTCAATGTTTTAGTTCTACGTAGACCCCTTCTAATGGTCAGCTAGTATCCCATAGTGTTTTGATTCATGGACCTAGTGTCATGAATAAAGAGGGGTTTCTACCTTCATCCAGATCTTCATTCCACTAAATGATTTTATCCAAGAATATATTTTTGTTGTGAATGAAGCTGAAAGAAATGACAGAAATGAAAGAAACAGTGAATTTAAATTGAATTAATAGTAATATGGTAGAGACAACTTTCTCCAGATAGTCCATGCACTTGATAATACATCATATACAGCATAGGGAACATATGGCATAGGAACAATGTAATATAGGCAGCTAATAAACTACCACAGTAACTATCTCAAATTATAGGGAACATGGAACAAGAACAAAAGAAAATACCAACTCTAAGTGGCTTATATCGAACATGAAAAGCCCATTTGTTTTCCCCCTGTTGAATATCACCTGTTTCAGTGGGTGGGGGTCTGTGTGACTTTTGGTTTTTGTGTTTGTGGGTTAAACAGGCTGCACCGTGTGCCATGCTCCTGTTATAGCTGCTGTTTACCCTTTGGTCGAGGTGTGGTGTAAATATAAGTGACCAACCTAGCTTTGAGAAAAAAAACGGAATTCAATTTGATTTTTTTAGTTAAGAGCCATTACTGTACTGGAAAACAGATTAAATGGTGGTGAATGCTTTGAACCTTCAAAGGAAATAGGTTAGGGCAGACAACGTTTGGTCCTGCAGGGTGGCTTCTTCTTACTATACGCCTTTGACATCATTGTATTTTGTGATTGTAGTCCCTTATAAATAGCTTTTCATTAAATGATGAATGCTGATTGCGTAAATGCAGCTGTGACCATGTACGGCAAGTGACCATGTACATCTTTCTTTCTTTTAAAACTGTATATTTCAAGAAGTAGTTTTAGGACAAGTACCAAGCTATATGCGAAATACGGTAAATGGAGCCTAATACCGCTAGCTGTGTGCAGTATACAAGAGGTTTGAAATGCTTGGTTCTCCCTACTTGCTGTGGTATAAGACTAAACACAAAAATTGCTTTCCCCACACAACCTAACTTCTGAATCTATCATGCCCTAACAGCAGACACATTGCCTTGGAATACTGCCATAATTGTAGATATGGTTATGGCTTTAGGGATGTCTGCATGAACAAATAGCATTAATAATGCATACAGTACTGAAGTCATCTTTGTTTACATGATTCACCTTACTGTCCTATCATTCTTATAGTTGGGTTTGTCAAGTTTAGAGGTTGTTGCATTACTATGGGAATCCTCAGGTTGTAGCTGTATGTTGTGGGCTTGATGTTCCCACAGCTCTAAATGTCCTTAATGATAAATACAAGGTTCATCTTAATCCTTCAGGGCACATTTGGCTGAAGAGGAACAGTGACATTAAGGTAGGCAGCGGCACATTTGGACCATTTAAATGGAATTTAGATAATAGTGGCTACGGGAGCTAAGGACTTTGTGCAAAACTTTATGTTGGGTCGAATTGCTGTGAATACAGATTTGGGTTTTATGTTGGAGGGGTAAGTTAGATATTGACAGTGAGGTAAGCAGGATGTCTATGTCTAATGGGTTGTTTGCAGTCGCACACTGGAGATGCCATATTCGATTTTGTTAACTATGTTTATAAAGAACTGGATAAAGGGAAATTTGTTAGTACATGCTTCGTCGATGGATCGAAGGCTTTTGACTCGGTCCATCACTCTATACTTCTTAAAAAATGTAAAGCCTTTAAACTGCACAATAAGATTCTAAACTGGTTAAAGTCCTACCTGAGTAACCGTAGACAGACTACGACGCTTAATAATGTCAAATCTAGGGAGTGTAAAGTGGGTTTTGGAGTGCCGCAGGGTAGCAGCCTCGGCCCATTGATGTTTTTGATGTTTATTAACGATTACCCATCACATGTACACGAGAGTAAAGTTTTTATGTATGCAGACGACATTGCGCTTGTCACAGCCGGTAACGACTTTGTCGAGTCTGAGCTACAACTCCGTCAGGATGTAGAAAAAACAAACAACTGGTGTAAACTAAACTGCCTTACAATTAACAGGAAAAAAACCAAAGTCATGAGGATAACTAGAAACCGTCTAACATGTATGATTCCCGAGCTAGATATTAAGATTGGTGAGCATAAGCTGGAAGATGTAAAGGACTACCGGTATCTCGGTGTTAGCATCGACCATAGATTTACCTTTAAAACCCAGGTAACTGGCTCCATAAAAACCACGGGCCACAAGGTTCATCTTTTAGCTAGGATTAAAAAGTATATGGAGGAGCAGTCATCATTACTTATTTATAAACAAATGATCGTTCCTTATTTTGACTATGCGAGCTTCTTGACTGATTGTACTAACAGTGATCTCATTAAAAGGTTACAACGCATACAGAACAGAGGCCTGAGAGTCTGCAGGTATAATAACATGTTTGAGCGATGTTCGGCGACAGACTTACATACATACTTTAATATGAAATTATTGAGCCACCGACGCTACACACAGCTACTGTTAATCATGTATAAGCAGTCCAAGACCAAGGGTACGGTCATTCCTGAAAATGAAAGACGTACTAGAGCAGACCATAAAGTGAAATTTAGGATTAATGTAAATAGGTTTGTGAGCTCCGACAAAAGCCCTTGGTATAGGGGTGTACTAGCCTGGGATAAACTATCACCTGAAGTACAGAGTCTGGCTACCAGCGCAGCATTAAAACATGCCATTAAAAACATGAAGCCGGATGTTAATTATTAAGTTCCATTATTTATTCTGACTCCATATGTAAATACTGTAAGTACTTCAAGTACGTCCAACAACCATCTTTGAGAACTCGGTGCTCTTTTTGTATACCCGGTCTTGTATGGCACGCTGTGATAATAATACAGAATCATGTCTTGGATTCTCATCTCGGAGATACGTCGACGAACTTAGCTTAGTTGGTTTAAACACCTTTATGGTCCACCCAGGTACACGGGGAGGGTGGTTTATTTTGTACATATACTAACTGAAGAGCAATTTGGCTCTGGATTGATACGGCACTGTTTACACTGATATAAAGGATATACATCTATGATTGTATGACTACGAAAAGAAATGCGCTGGATCCGAGAATCTTTATTCATAAGCATAAACCGAATGTATGTACAAATAACTCCTAGAAGGTATGATGTAGTGTATGTTGCCACTACCGGTAACATAGATATCCAGTGTACTATACAGCCCAGAAAAACAGGCTAATCAGATAAGAAAGAAAGTATTTATTTACGATGCTAGATTACCGGTCTATGTTATTCAAGTGAAGGTGATTAAAGAGCCGACACACATATGTATTTGAAGCATAATGTTTATTCAACTAAAACATCTGTAACTGTTTGAGACACACGAAAAATTGTAAGGAAGCTGACCACTTCCTGGTTGCCAAAGGTCGATCGTCTTGATATGAAGAGGCAATAAAAGCTGTTGAACTTGAACTTGAACTTGATCATCATATAGTAGCGGCAATAACCATATATGTGGCTGCTGTAAAAAGGAAACATTTGTTTTTGGTTGGCTCCTTTTTTTTTTCGTTGGCACAGCAGTGTATGGACACCAGTCAAAGGACAGTGTCCTCCATACTTCACCTTGTGTACATGCCCAAAAGAAGAAAGATAAGTGGGTGGAAAAGGAAGCCAGTCAATAAAGAAAATAGAGAAAAGGAGAGAGATAAAATGCAGATAGGTAATTCTCGACTTGGAGGTGTACATAGTTTCGAGATCACAAACTGGATTTTGACCCATTGAAACATGTGTGATGAGTGTTATGTTGGATCCTATGGGAACGCTGTTCTCTGACTCAAATAAATTAATTCAATGTTAGCTGTATCAATACAGTTAAGAAAAAAAATAAGCATATTCATTAATCCATAATGTTGGCAAGAGAAGATGGGCTGTATAATACATCTGGTGATATGAGCTCTGACATTTCAGTATGCATATATATTGCTCCACACAATATATGCATGTATACAAATTGCTTACAGGTTTATAGCATTATTAGCCTAGTTTACGTTACATATGAGTCCCCCAGACAGCAAGTCTACGCTTTATGTACATCCCCAGCGCCCTTAACCGTGCCCATACATATTGTGTGTGAGGTATGCCGCTGATGTATGAGCAGGGCCCACCACAAGTAAACACAGCAGGTATAATCAATGCCAGTCCTTATCTACTTCCACATCATCTACCTCATACCGACCATGAGTAGGCACTGGGCAGGGGTAGCCAACAGGGGGGGGGGCAGGTGGTTTGACACAAGAGGATGGTATGGTAAGGGCAAATGGGGAGGGAGGGAGGGCAGGGAGGAGGAAGGAAGGAAGGAAGGAAGGGAGGAAGGAAGGAAGGAAGGAAGGAAGAAAGGAAGAAAGGAAGGAAGGAAGGAAGGAAGGAAAGAAGGAAGAAAAGAGGGAAGGGAAGAGGGCTAGGCAAAGCGCTGAGGGCAAAGATAAAGGGAGAGGAGGCAGAGCAGGGAATACGAGGGGAGTTATGCAAGCAAGGCAAATTCAAACTATGTTCATGTTGGGTAGTGGCAGGGGAAGGGGGGAGAGGGGTAGTAGCAGGGGGCAGACAAAGAGAACATAAGGCATGAAAGGTCTGGTGCAAGAAGAGGCAAAGATTAACAAGAGCAATCTAAATGGGAAACACTGTTTTCATGCAAGGAGGTTTCATGCCATGTACAGCTCCCTGTATCTCTTTGTAATGTTTGCTCCCATATTTCTCTTTCTACACTATTCTAAACCTGTCTATTTTTGCTCCTTTGCCTGCCATGTCACATGCATGCTATTTCTTACCCAACCCTACCCCCACTAATGCACACACACAGCTCTACATCCACTACAGGAAGACAACAGTCAGTGTTGGCAAACCAATGCTGCCTCCACTCTGTCCTCTAGACACTCTGTCTGCACACAAGGCTACAGTAATTCCTTGTTTCAAAAGGGTCTCAAAACATTTTTTTTGAGAACAAATCTAAGTCCATCCTATAGAGGTCCATGTTTTAACCTTAATACTAAGAGAAAGACTTGATATGAAAGTGTAGGTTCTAAACACTCTGGTGGGTTATGGGTCCCAGAACAATAAAACTACAGGTGGGCTTTATTAGGCAATTACGGTAGTTGTTGGATGGGTTCCCATATTGACTGGCGCACAGCCTTGAGCTGGTCCCTACTGCACTATAACCTGGGCACTCTTTGAGGTCACAACACAACATATTCCTAATTCATGCTGTAGGCGGTCCGGAGACTATGCTCCTCCGTGGTCTTAACTGGAGATTCTGAGATTTGAATAAATGTTGGTGAAAAAGAAAAGCCAACTTGCTAATGGATACCTGGAATAAGCCTTACATATATTCCCTGCCGCTCAATTCATGTCAGTCCTGTCCTTAGGTCTAGCAGAGGTCCCAAGTTGCAATGTAACATCCAGTTTGATATGTGGTAATAAAATATAAACTAAGGAAGTAATATGTGCAAGGGCACTAGTTCATCCGTGCAGTAATCCCTTCCCTGACAGTGCCTGTCCTGAGCACTAGGACAAGAGGATCCATGGTGGCCAGACTGCTTTAGAGATAGGTGAAGCGCCATTCAGTACTCAGAGGTCCTCAATTACAAGAGCCACTACAGCACACACCTCTCCTCTACACCTGCTCCCCTCAGGCACTAAGCTGTGCTTTCATCTCCACTCCCAATTCAACATTGACACAGTTTTTCAGATCGTGCCTGTTTACTGGTCTGAGACTGTAGGCAGGGTCCATAGTGACCAGAGTGCCAGTGCTACAGACGTAGGAGGGGGTCAGCACCATTTAGCCTACACCTGCCCCCTACACTAGCCCCCCCCCCCCCTTTAGGCATTAAGCTGTGCTCACCCTGACACAATAGGGTCATGCCAACCATTACCCAGTCAACTTATGCTTAATCCCAGGTCCACAGTCCACTATATAGTAGTTTCATCTGGTTGTTTACAAGGTAGAGGGAGGTGAAACAGAGCGTCTGGTGGCCACACTGGTAATTGTAAAGGTGTGTTGAGTGCTAGAGGCGTAGTCAGGGTAGGACAACTATTCAGTTTATGGAGGTGTTCCCTTACACCAACCACTACAGTCCACACCTGCCCCCCCGAGGCAGTCAGTAGATCCCTGAGCAGTTAACACTTTAAGGGCAGCACAGTGATTACCCATTTAAGGTTGGCATTATGCCTTAATGCATGATGCCTTGGTCGTCATGATGCTTGAATGCAGCCCTGGCAAATAATTTGCCAGAGCTGCATTCAAGCATAATGCTGACCCTATGGGATTGAGACACTCTCATAGGATCGACATGATGTATCAATGCAGCCCTGGTGAGTTACTCGCCTGGGATATCTTTCTAATACTCTATGTCCAGGGATATCTTTCTCATATGTCCCATTTTGCATCTTTCTACATATGTACCTTTCTATCTTGCCTTTCATCCTTCCCTCCTTTCTTTATTCTTTCTATCTGTCACTTTCTCTTTCTCTCTCACTATCACTCTCTGTCTGTATGTCACTCTCTTTTTTCTCACACTGTCTCTCGCTGACGTTCATGCTATGTGTTGAAATCCAGTGCCCTAACTAGCATTATGTACACATGGAGGCAGCACTGTGCCAGGACAGTGGGGCCATGTATGGACAGAGGCTGTGTGTACAATATGGTCAGTATCCTCATACAGTAGCTGCAGTAGCCGTATTTGGATGGACGCTGTTAAAAGGAGACTCGTATGTCCATGGATGATATGACATTCACCGCAGCAAAAAGCAGCACTAGGCACAACAAAACAAATTGTGCTTCAGGTTAACCCATACAGGATGGAGGTAACTAAAAGATGGCATTTGTCATCATGACTCGCCGGTGCTGGTTTGGTGCATCATCCCGACCCTTTAGGATTGTCTCAACACTGTAGGTTGCCGTGTCTATAATTGTGACATAAGGGAAGTAATAAACATTTTGATTTGTACATACTTTTATAGACAGCCAACTGGAAGGGATGGGCATAACCTGTAATGATGATGAGTTGTTATAAAGCCCATTGCATAGCTTTGGACAATGGTGCAATGCTGTTGATACGCTACACCAAAATTATAATTTATAGGAACTCCGGATGGAACTGGAATGACGTATGCTGCTAGAGAACAGGACAGAGGGCTATATGAATCCACACAATATATTCATGTATATAAATTGGTCAGAGCTTTACAACAATATTAACCTAGTATGCCTTATAGATGGGATATCTATGCAGCAAGCCAATGCTTTATGCACGCCCCTGCCTCCCGTAACCGTGCCCATACATATTGGGTAAATAAGCTGGTAAATAATGTATACAGGTGATGCATGGGTAGAGCCTATCCTAAGTAAACACAGCAGGTATAATCAATGCAATTCCTTATCTACTTCCACATCATCTACCGCATACCTACCATGAGTAGGCATTGGGCAGGGATAGTCAGCATGGGAGTATGGTGGGGGCCAGGTGGTAGAGTTGAGTAGGGAGGAATGGATATTTATTGAACGACCTAACGTTATTGGTACGATCCTATGTAAGAATACAGAAGGAAGAACATACCACTCAGGGGTGTGGTACGTTTCTGCTCTAGACCAATTAGAAGCCAGCACAGTGGTCATGTGATCATAGATCAATGGCGGCAATGTAAACAAACCTCTCCCCGATTTAAGAAGAAAACTCACCGATTTAAGAAGAAAACTCGCCAATTTATAATACAAACTCGCCTTTTTAAGAAGAAAATATGGTAGGGGGGTAGAAAATTGTCTTCTGGTCGTGTAATAAAGCTTGTATTACATGGTTGGGTCATGCATGGGGTATGAAGGCAGATGCACCTCGGGCTGGTACACCCCATACGTGACCCCACCATGCAATACCAGCTATGTATGCAAGCAGAAGGTGCCAGAGTGAGGGGGACAGAAGGGTGGATGAAAGAAGGGGTAGTGGGGGAAGGCAGGGGCTGGAGGGAAGGATGGTACTGAGGGAAGCAAGGTAGGGAGGCATGGAGGTAGCAAGAGAGAATTTAAGGCAAGCAAGTCTCATTCAAACTGTCGTTATGTAACATTGTACTAGGACAGAAAGGAGGAGCGAGGGAGTAGAGAAGAAGAATGAAGCGAAGTAGGGATGTAAGGTGGGCCAGGGACTGTTGCATGAAGAGGCAAATATGAAGAAGGCAGTGGTCAGATAACTAGGCATCAAAAGGATAATAGGGGAAAATGGGGCGGGCAGTGGGGAGATCTACTGGAGAAATAATAGGAGTACAGAAATAACCCCAGGGTGTATAACTATGTGTCACTACAGTATGGAAGAAAACCAATTGAAATAGGTGGAAACGTTCTTGCTGGATTCACCAGCACCCCATCTTACACTAGTTCTAGTGGATAGCCGTTCAAGTTGTTGACTTCACACTACAGTAATTTGTCTCCCTGTAACCACTGCCGGAA
The DNA here is from genome assembly GCA_947462335.1 of Harmothoe impar. Classification (NCBI taxonomy): domain Eukaryota; kingdom Metazoa; phylum Annelida; class Polychaeta; order Phyllodocida; family Polynoidae; genus Harmothoe; species Harmothoe impar. Next base: position 9,456,583 of record OX381710.1, read on the forward strand.
TCCATACTGCATTACCACCCCGTACCCAGGGTGCCACAACCCCCATCCCTCACCCTATACACTGTACAGTGTTTAGCTATAAACATACACACTACTTGGGCAATGGCTGCCAGGGCGGTGACCTCATTGGTAATACTATGTTAGGAATAAGTGCTGTAGAATTGTATATCTTTTTTTCAATGAGTTCAATAATTCACATACCGTAAAACCTTGCGTATCAGCCTAACTTGTGTATAAGCCGCACCCTGACCTTGGGCCCATCCTATAAGCCGCACTGGCGATCTGATTATAATAACTTTAGTGCTATAATAATATATAGTAGTAAAAACACACATATACGCCGCTCCCTGCCTCTGAGCCATTCCTATAAGCCGCAACGGTGAATTGATTCGGGTACTAGCCATGGCTTATACAAGAGGTTTTACAGTAGTAACCGTACTGTAGTTTTGAGGGGAAACTATGAAATGCATAATTAGTTTACAGCAACTAAATCATTTAAAGCATGACTGCACAGTAACATGATATGCTTCATTCTGCATCTAATCATTATACCAGACCTATAACCAGCTCAATGAGGCAATGCTCACCAATACATGCCAGATTTACTCACCAGTGCTACATTAGAATAATAAAACAATAAAAACAATAGGCATTATGAGGCCCTTCGAAGCCCTGGTAAATTCTCAGAATCGCTCAGCCAATTTAATTATGTAAATAATGATTCAAATTGGCCATCTACGCTTGTTTTGATGTCTCTCCAATGCCTACTTCAACCCATCTTTGGTAGTAGCTTAGTACTAACTAAAATTATATTTCCTTTACAGAGATGTATGGTGACTTTTATCATCAATAAAATAACATCTCAAATGAAATCAGCAATTGTCTCCTTCGCCCTTTCAAACACCTCGAGGCCAATCTGTAACTATCTTAAAGTAGGGACATGACACTGTGTTACTCTTTGCTACCCAACCCGCAGACAGTCTGTCTAGGACAAGGGTGAGAACCTTTTCCTTCTCCCAAGACCATCTTGGTGGGTGGGTGGGTAGTAAAACAGGGGTTTGTGACTAGAAGCTCAGCTTTGATCCTAGCATTATAACAAATATACATGCATTTGGATGCATTAAAAGGCCACTAATCCATAGTCATGTGTGATAAATAATATAGCTGGGATCCAGAATACAAAAATATATCTCAAAATAGAGATAAAGCATCTTTAAATATGACCAAAATGATACAAAAGCAGAGTAGGTGAATCAGTGACTGCCTCCATTCATGTCATTTTGAAATGATTGGTAAAGTGATATGGCAGGAAGTAGTATGAGAGGTCTGTTTTACAATGTGCTCAGTCCTCATACAGAAACCTTATAAGGGCAAGGTGAATGGGACCCCTCAAGGTCTGTGGCCAAGGGGACATTCACCGCATCCTGTATTATACGAGACAACAAGTCATGCTTCAGGCAAGGAGCAGAAGCCGCCAAGGGAGTGACCATTTTTGAACAACAGAGGGGCTTGGTGGATTTGGATGGGGGGACCAAAAAAATTTGGACCCCTTGAAAGGAGGGGACCAAAAAGATTTAGACTGCTCTTGAGGGAGACCAACAAAATTGCACACCTTTCCGATGACAGCTCAAAAGGGGTCAGCCGAGCTCAATTCTAACTTGCCTGAGGGGGGGGGGGGAACTTTTGACCACTCCTGCAGGGTGACCCAAAATATTTCGAACCCCTCACACGAAAATCCAATGAACCCCCCAACCCTGCCCCCAATTGTTAAAGAATAACCACTCCCTAAGCCTTAGCTGACATATGAATCAACTGTTATCATTCCCTGTAGTGTATGGATGCAGCCAAAAGCAGTGTTGAAGGTTGATGGTACAAAGGAGAAAAAGGAAATTAGGCTAAAAGCTAAATCCTCAAACTGCATGATACAATGTCACAAACAGACTACCTGATTCTTTACAGGTGGCACTTTTCCACTTTGTCTGGTTACCATGAGCAATCTTCTTAATTTATATTGGTTTTGCAGCATGTGTATGTCAGCCAGAAAGCAGTGTTCGATATACTGCCCACTGTGTAGGGGTTAGGAGGTAAGGCAATAGGTGGGCGACTGGGAAAAGATGACAAAGTGACTAGGACACGTGGAGGGCTGTGGGGACATTCACCAAAGTCTGATAGCAACATGAGGCACAGCGTAACTAACTCTGCTCAATGTATACGGTAAAGGATACTGAGGAAGCGTGGCTTGTATGCAACCTGATCATTGTCATTATATATTTTGTGATTTCTTTGAAAGAAAATAAATGGATTGGCTGAATCTCAGACTACCCTCATTAACTCCTTGTCCCTTCTTCAAGCAACTGTCTTCAAAAGATTAAATTTAAGAAAAAATAGACCTGATTCATTGCAGTTGGCACCTTTCTGCTTAGTCTGTTTACCATAGTTTGTGCTGGCTCTGCAGTATGTGGATGTCAGCCAGGAAACAGTGTCCTACATGGTGACCTCTATCAAAATATCAGGAGGTAAGATGATAGTTGGGTGACTTCAAGAGGAGGGTAAGCTAAGGAGACAGGTGAATATGAGAAATGGCACAATACAAGACCGGCTATCCTCCTTTTATAGTGGACTTGACATTAGGTATCTGGCAAGATTCTTGAATTACATTTACATTACTTTTAATATGATCAAACTGTATGAGGGAAACGTGTATACCATATGTATATATATATGCACTATGTACAAGTTCTCAGTTTTACCAGTCTACTTTGTTTATAAATATGAGAGTTTTTCTTACAGCAAACTACTGCTTTGTGTTCATCCCATTCCCCCTCAACCAAGCGCATATATATCAGAACTCTCTGGCCGGGATAGGTACTTCATGTAAATCCCGGCCTCCCCTAACCATGTCCATACATACTTGGTATATAAGCTATGTATGCCGCTAATGTATGAGCAGAGGCCGACCCAAGTAAACACAGCAGGTATAATCTATGCCAGTCCTTATCTACTTCCACATCATCTACCTCATACCGACCATGAGTAGGCACTGGGCAGGGATAGCCAACAGGAGAGGTATGGAGCAGCGGGTAGAGCAGGACAGGGTAAGGTAATACACACAGAAAAGGAAAGGTGTCAACTGTGTCTCTCATGTGGCTCTTTTAAAAGTCAATCAGCTGTGACTCAGCTTATTTGACAAGTGTTATGACTTTACTCTGTACAATCAGTGTACTATTAGTGTCAACTCAAGTTGACCGTGCATATAAGCAGAGTCATTGGCCGTTTGACTCTCTATTTTACCAGGGCCATGCGGGAGACACTGTTGACACCTTTACTTTTCTGTGTGTAGGGTAGATTTAATATAGAGGAATATAGGCGAGCAGGTAGGCAGGAGTAGCGGTCAGAAAGAAAGGGGGGGATGGCAGGAAGGACAGAGAATGAGAAGGGGCAGTGCATAGGGCAGAAAATAAATAAGGGAGGAAAGAAGGGAGGGAAAATGGGCAGGGTTAGGTGTACAATGTGGTCAGTTGTCCTTGTACAGAAACCTAATAAGGGCCTGGTAAATGGGACACCTGGAGGTCTCTGGGTGATCGGACATTCACCTCATTCTGATGGCAGCTGAGCAGCACCTGATCCGCAGAGGTATGATGGCTGGCATGTCAACCGAATGTGATTCTGTTATGCTGGACTACAATGTGTTTTATTTGTCATAATTTCTTTACTGGATGGGATTTAATTTGCTGAATCTCAGCCATGAAGCAATAGCACATTTGATTTTTTCCCCAATTATAACCAAAACAAAGTAGCCAGCAATCAAGGAAAAGGTGCTGATTAAATTTAAATGAGACAAACATCTTAACAACACTGTTTACAGTACAGTTTCCTTAGACACTCCTTCTATAGACCAATGCATCAATAAAGGATGACTTTGCGGAAAAGTTTTTGATAGAGTTTTTGAAATTTTCTGAAGTCTGACCAACAAATACATGAATATAACCTCAAAATCCTGCATTTTAATATGTACTAGCTGAAAGATAATTGTCCTGTAAATCCCCTGATATGAGATGTTTGCAAATACAGTCATTATAGACATTGTTATGTGCATTCTGTTTAAACTAGCATAAACACAACTTTATTTTGGAAAAGTCACCGTTTCTTGGCGCATTGGTCTAAAGTTAGTGTAAGCTCTGCAGCGTATGAATGTCAGTCAGATCGTGTTCTCCTTACTACCCCATGTAGATGTGTCAATACGTGAAGCGATAGGTCAGCGACCGCAGAATGGGAGGTAGGAAGCAGTAGGTGAAGAAATATGAGAAATGGCATGATAACCAATCGTTGGCTATTTTCTATTCATAATGGACTTGACATTTAGTATTTAGCCATGTTCCTGAATTACTAACATAACTTGGATCAGAGGAACACAGAGTAAAATCACTGTATTAAGTTCCCGGATTTAGTTGGAATGTATCTGTTTCAAAATAAATAATTCCTAACAATATGCTCAATTTGCAGCAGGCAATGTGGGGAAATGAGTGCTGTATATCCGCAGTCAGAAGCTTCATACACGATTTAGAGCTTAAGAGCCTAATTTGTTTCATGAATATGGGACCGCTTTGTCCCAGGCAGGTGGTTTATGTACATCCCCTCCTCCCATAACTGTGTCCATACATATTGGGTACATTCGGTATACAGCTGATGTATGAGCAGAGGCTGCCCCATGTAAACACAGCAGGTATAATCAATGCCAGCCCTTATCTACTTCCACATCATCTACCTCATACCGACCATGATTAGGCACTGGGCAGGGCTAGCCAGCAGAGGAATCTGTGTAGAGGGTAGGAGTAGGACAGAGCAAGGGGAGGTGACTTTGAGTTTGTTATTTTTTTTGTTGACCAAATTTTAGGCTATTGAAGGCATTCATGCTAGGATTCTCTAGCACCCTGGTCTATACAAGTACTATAGATCTTCCCACCATATATGGGACTCAAAACTTAAAGTTTCCCCTGTATGTTTTGAAGAATCATTGATAATTTCACAACCCCTGAGCCTACAATAGTGATCCAAATATCAGGTTAAAGCTAAAAAAAAGGCTGAATAATTGTGGCATTGTCACTTCCATATTTTGAAAATCATGTAACCGGTTGCCATGGAATTTTTATCTACCTGTCACCACTCTGACAGCCGTTACAGAAAAAACTGTTTTAGAATGTGGACCTGGGAAGTCCACAGAATGGGTAAAACTAAATTCCGCTTCTTTTGAACCTATTTTGATAACTCTAGCACCCTTACTGAAAGTGAGCCTCTAAAGAGATTCTCAGAATAAGGCAAACAGGCTTTATGCCTGCTATTGATGGTCTTGAGATGCTGTCTCGGAAAGTTGAGAATCTGACAGCATATAGGCCTCTGTAGGTCAAAGTAACCCCTATTTTAGACTGTTTCACTCACCCACTTAGTTGTAAAAATCAGAAATATTCCTCATTTTCCATTGATAATGTTTAAAAATGCTGTGCAGGGCTGCTACTGTATGATTAGAAATGACATGACTGGAAAAAACACATTGAAACTCATAATTTCCTTCCTGAATACACCTCAATTGTTGAGTCCCATATATGGTGGGAACATCTATAGTTGTTGGGTGAAACCAGCCAGTCCTACAGACTCCACACTACAGTAATTTGTCTCCCATGCAGTAACCACTGCCGGAATCCATACTACATTACTAGCCCGTACCCAGGGTGCCACACCCCTCATCCCTCACCCAGATGACTCAAGGGTTTGTAGCTATAAACAAACACTCTGCCACAGGCAATGGCCGCCAGGAGGATGACTTCTATAGGGATTGAGAATTGGGCAATTCCCCTTTTTCCAGGGAGCCTAGTCATTTGCCATAGCTTGTTGTTACAATTTTGATGAAGTTCTATAATATTTTTAAAACCCAATCATTGCTTCTCCCGTCAAGGGCATAAATGCAATTCTTGTTAGTAACCAATGGTTGCTGCAAGCAACTGTCTGATAACGGCTGATCATTGATAGTGCAAGATGTTGATCAATCTCCAAGGTGGGCAAACTGCATATATCCATTAGGGAGTGGTCATATTTTAACAAGAAGGGGGTCAGGGAATTTTCATGCGAGCGGGTCCAATTTTTTTCTGTCCCCTGCCAGACAGGTTGAAGGAGTGTGGATGACTCTTTTGAGTTAAAGTAAAGCACTGGCTTTTTCGCCAAAAAATGGGTCAACTATTTTTTAATATCCCTTGATATCAGAATTGTTTTGGTCCACCTCCCAATCCACCAACGCCACTCCAGATGGATAGTCTAGTCAATTTGCTCACAGATATTTGCAAGACATCATACACATTCATTTTGATATATCCCTCTGTTACTCGCCAAGTTTTAACCAAAAGTGATGTTTCCCTTTTAAGTTGTAAATGGTGACTATCATCTTCCGTGCCCTGCCCCCTCACCCTGCTACGCCCTTAGAAAAGTAAGTGTAACCGTCGCCGAAAGCACCCTCACCTAAAAGTCAGCCAGGTGAGTGTGCTTACGACAACAGGGACTCCCACTTTCCTTAGAGTGTATCCATCTTAGGTAGTCTGGCTCTCTCAGCTTTTCTGTATTATATAACATCCGAGCTTTCCAAATGTTTGTGCTAGATGTCTCCATTCCCTTATCCAAATCGAAATGACATATCTATCCAAATAGTGTGCAAGCAAGCAGCCCCTTGAAACACCTCTCACTTGTAATTCCAGACAGTAAGTCTCCTTAGTTTGACCTGTGGCATACCCTCACTATAGACCAATGCTACAAGAAAGGGTGATGTTATCATAATAAGGTTGTATTTAAATTGGTTTTAGCAGAATTCTCATAGTACTGTACGTAGTGGCTATGTTTGTGAAAATCTCATATCAGGAGATTCACAGGACAATTATCTTTCAAAACCTATGTGTTAGAATGCAGGATATATATTTATCCATTTATGGTCACACTTCAGAAATGTGCAAAACCTTTATCAACAACTTTGCTTAAAAGTCACCCTTTCTTGCTGCATCGATCTATAACCCTTCATCTAGAAAGACAGTAAGTCTGCCACTGGCTGCATGATAGCACGGAGGGGAATGCACTTCCGCTTAGGTTTATTGATTTAATATCATAGCATTACGGCTGATCATTGATAGTGCAAGATGTTGATCAATCTCCAAGGTGGGCAAACTGCATATATCCATTAGGGAGTGGTCATATTTTAACAAGAAGGGGGTCAGGGAATTTTCATGCGAGCGGGTCTAATTTTTTTCTGTCCCCTGCCAGACAGGTTGAAATGGAGTGTGGATGACTCTTTTGAGTTAAAGTAAAGCACTGGCCTTTTCGCCAAAAAATGGGTCAACTATTTTTTAATATCCCTTGATATCAGAATTGTTTTGGTCCACCTCCCAATCCACCAACGCCACTCCTGATGGATAGTCTAGTCAATTTGCTCACAGATATTTGCAAGACATCATACACATTCATTTTGATATATCCCTCTGTTACTCGCCAAGTTTTAACCAAAAGTGATGTTTCCCTTTTAAGTTGTAAATGGTGACTATCATCTTCCGTGCCCTGCCCCCTCACCCTGCTACGCCCTTAGAAAAGTAAGTGTAACCGTCGCCGAAAGCACCCTCACCTAAAAGTCAGCCAGGTGAGTGTGCTTACGACAACAGGGACTCCCACTTTCCTTAGAGTGTATCCATCTTAGGTAGTCTGGCTCTCTCAGCTTTTCTGTATTATATAACATCCGAGCTTTCCAAAAGTTTGTGCTAGATGTCTCCATTCCCTTATCCAAATCGAAATGACATATCTATCCAAATAGTGTGCAAGCAAGCAGCCCCTTGAAACACCTCTCACTTGTAATTCCAGACAGTAAGTCTCCTTAGTTTGACCTGTGGCATACCCTCACTATAGACCAATGCTGCAAGAAAGGGTGATGTTATCATAATAAGGTTGTATTTAAATTGGTTTTAGCAGAATTCTCATAGTACTGTACGTAGTGGCTATGTTTGTGAAAATCTCATATCAGGAGATTCACAGGACAATTATCTTTCAAAACCTATGTGTTAGAATGCAGGATATATATTTATCCATTTATGGTCACACTTCAGAAATGTGCAAAACCTTTATCAACAACTTTGCTTAAAAGTCACCCTTTCTTGCTGCATCGATCTATAACCCTTCATCTAGAAAGACAGTAAGTCTGCCACTGGCTGCATGATAGCACGGAGGGGAATGCACTTCCGCTTAGGTTTATTGATTTAATATCATAGCATTACGCTGGAGTGCCTATATTTAGACGGATTAAACCTTACTTTAATATAGATCATAAATTCCCCACGACCCCATCACCTCTCCCTGCACTCCTAAGGGAGTGGGTCTAGGGGCAGGTATTTTACACCCATGATCACTATTGCCTTTTTTGTTTTCAGATAACATGTGTATATATTGACCTAGATAAAAGCTACTTTTTACTCTATGGAGATTTCCATGACCCCCCATCCCACAACCTTCAGAGAGTCAGCCTGTCTCAGACTGCCTGAACAGTAATATGTACTTTCACTCTATCACTATTCATCTGCTTAAATCATATTACGCAAAATAATACACATTAATCACAATGGCACCTTACTGTTTACAAATCATGAAAGTCCCCCCACCCACCCACTGCTCTGTCGTATACATTGTCTGGTTGGGAAGCTGTCATGATTTCCTCAACAACACACATTGTACATTGCTTTCCTAACTGTGTGTATACATATGAGGCACACTGTAGGCATACTTTATACGAATAATAAAACTTCCTTTGACCCCCCCCCCCTCAACCAACTAGAGCTCTTGCCGCCAGTGCAGCCCTAAACAGACAGTCTTCCTATAGAGCTGCCAATTTCTCACTCAGCAGCAAGCCTGTAAACTGTATTCCCAGCTGCCTGTATCTTAAACAAAGCCCCACTTTAATATGAATCATAAAATTCCCCCGGATCTAATCTCAACCATGCAGACCTCTGGCCGCCTGTGTAGCCTCACACACTCATAGTAGACTGCCATTATATACTCAGCAGCACGCCTGTATATTGTATTCCTAACATAATAGGCAAGGTATAGGCATACTTTAGGCACATCATAAAAATCCCCCTGAACCTCCCTCAACCACCTCGACCTCTGGATGCCATTGTAGAATCAGACCCACAGTCTGTCATTATATATCCTTAGCTGCACGGCTGTATATTGCATTCCCAACTTTCCTCATGTAAAATGTAATTATAGTTTAAATGAATCATAGAAATCTCCCTAACCCCCTCCCCTACCCAACCCATTATGGAACAACATTTAGGCATACTTTATGTGCATCATAAAAGTCCCCATGACCCTCCATGACCCATCCAGACCTGGGGCCGCCAGTGCTCCTGCAGCTACCAGTCTATCTGGCCTCAATAGCAAGCCTGTATACTGTATTCCTTAATGTATCATTATAAAGTAAAATGTACGCATACTTTATGCAAATAATAAAGTTCCCTTGACCCTCCCCCCCTCCTGACGCACATAACCAGACCTCCACCCCCCCCCCATCCCCGCTTCCAGACACCCAGTCTCTGTGTCTGTTGGTTCCCCAGAAGCACGCCAGCATTGTTTTCCCTACCGTCTACATACTTATTAAGCAGAATTTAGGCATACTTTATCTGAATCATAAAGGTCCACCTGACCCACCCAGACCTCTAGCCGCCGCCTCCCCCACCAGACACCCAGTCTGGCTACCTGTTAGTTCTGCAGCAGCCCGCGTGGTGGCGTGGCAGTCCTGTCCCCCTCCTGTACCTCCTCCTGCAGTGTTAATGCATCCTGTGGCGGCAGACTCCTCCAGCACACCGCCCAGCCAGTCCGCCTCCCGCCGCCTCCCCGCCCACAGCTCCCCATGTACCCCACACTACCTGCCTGCCCTGGAGGAGGCATGGCCACTACTGATACCACTAGTACTGGTACTACTACCAGGGGGTAGCCGCTACTGGACCTACCCCAGAGGGACAGCACTAGTCTGACCCACCAGGCTCTAACGTGGGAGATACCCAGGCTGCTGGAGAGGCACAGGAGGAAGGACTTGCCGGTGAGACTGAGTGACTCCCAGGGCCTTACCTTCCCTGCTGCCGGCAAGCAGCAATACTAGGAGCATACCTTTAATGGTGAGGGCCTCCTGACACAGTGGGGGCTAGCAAGGCTTGGCTGTACTACTGTGTAAAATAGATACAGCCTAGCAGTCTACTACTACTACCACTACTGATAATAGTACTAAGGATATACTACTGCTACAACTACTAGTACTACTACTAATAGGTGTCTCAATACTACTACTAGTACTACAACTTACAGTACAGTACAACTGGATACCTTTACAACCACCGCTACGACCTTCACACCTTTTACGACCTTCTCACGTGTGACACACCCCTCCTGCTCCCCCCAGAACCCTATACCTAATACCCTGGAGTACCTTAACCGGCGCCTACTTCAGCCTACAGAGGGTACCCGCCGCCTCTCCAGGGGAGCCCCCCTTGTGTTACCCAGCAGGAGGTGAAGTGCTACAGGGTGCGGCAGGTGAGCCCAGCGCTGAGGGAGCAGCTCACAGAGCAGCTCACAGTCAGGGGGCTAGTGCTCAACGTGTGGGTTAGTACTATACTACAGTGTGAGTAGTATACTGAGAGTGATACTGCTTATCTACTGCATATAGTGGTTAGTATACTACTATGTGAGTAGTTTATACACAGTTGGATTATACTCAGGAGAGTAAGGAGAAGCTCATACCACGGTTAACAATAGGAGAGCAAGGATAACATCAAATAGAGCAGCTCATACAACGGTTAACAGTAGGAGAGCTACTGCCCAATGTGTTACAGCTTGGTTTAGCTAGTACAGCACTGTGTGAGTAGTGTATAGAGTTGGCTCCATAACCAGTACTAAAGCTGCTAAGTGTGTATAGTTAATGCACAGGTGGTAACCTTACATTATAAATCAGCACGGAGTGCGATCTCCGATAAGACGCAGCGATTGCTCGGCGTACTGCCCCTGTGCACTGTGGGTAACACATATATTATTTGTCTATTTAAGGAGAAGCCCTGGATGTAAGAAGAACCGCGTAGACCTGGAGTACTATTGGGACAGGAGCAGCATTCAGTGATATCGTCAATAGCTAAAGTATTGTGAACAGCTCCAGGAGAAGACATCAAATGCTCATATTGAATTCTGTGTTTCATATACACTAAGGAATAAGGAGTAATGCTGCATGGTTATACGTGCATGTATGAATACTTCTCAGGAGTCGTGCCGTGAATAGCTGAGCAGTAGTGTAAGTTGCTCAGAGCAGCTTGTGTGGGGCAACTGCGGCAGCCGCTACTGTTTGCTCTATACTGAGCACTCTGGATTTTAGCAGAGAGAGGTTCATACATGGAAAATTATACCTATAGCATTATAGGTGTTTGTAATCATATGAATACATATATCACAGCACGATTTCGTCATATTATTGAAGCATTTGATACCCAGGATCAAACCTTGAACACCTCCTAGAGTTCCTCTAGGGTCTTGGAATATTAATAATACTGTTAGGTACCAGGGTAAAGGCTTGAAAAGCTCCTCCTACCTGTACTTACATCTTATGTCCAACACTGTTAGTTGTATACCTGCAGGAATAGTATTGGCTGTGGTTATATATTCCTAGAGGAGGAGTACTATACTAGTACCACATACATCAATACCATCAATACATTAAAAGGCAGCCTTGGCCACCACAGGGTTATATATCGATAAGAGTGCACCTAACGTATTGACACGGAGTTAAGGATTTAAACGCAGTGGGTGTGCCGGATAGCACTAGGAATAGTACAAAGGAGCTTAACTGTGTCTCTGCATATATTATGTATATGTTATGAAAGAGCCATGCCCTGTCGGGCCCTGGATTTTACTTGCGGATACATACAGGAGGAAACTATTCTACAGCATACGCTAGGTGTCTACAGTAACTCCCTGAGATACATTTCAGGTTGGAGGAGAATTACTTACCTGTGATAGATTTATCGGGATTACCCTTCGTCCTACATGCAAACGTAAGTACCAAGTTCTGTATATCGCCAACTATTCTGTAAGAAATGTGTGAATCGATACCCTGAGCTCAGGTGAAGGACAGTAGTCAGGGTTTTTGTTTCAGTGGCTGAAAGTATTTAAGAGCTACTGTCTCTAGGATAGACCTTCATCACCTATAGCGAGAGACGGGAGAGATGTGTAGGGATGGGAAAGAATAGGGAATGATAGGGAAATGAGGAAAGTATAGAGTGGGGCATATTCTAGGTATTGTAGCAGGTGTATTACAAACGGATTAAAAGAAAAGGAGTGAGAGAAAGGGGAAGACCAAAGGTTAAGATTTGAAGAAGACCTTAGAAAGAAGGAAATATATATACAGATATACATCAAGACATCAGAAGGCTAACATTTACATAGTTAACAAAGGAGTGAGGATGAAATGAATAATGTGAGAGGGCACCCCAGAGTGGTTCAATTTGAGCTGTTCAACTGCTCGGTCTGCTCCCCGTGACATTGTGAGCTGCTCTCTGCATGCAGCCGGTGAGTGGGTGAGGCTGCGAGGTGGGGCTCCAGCACACCACAGTATGTAGGGAAAGAATCAGTTGGTGGGAGAGGGGGGGGGAGCTCCACAATGTCCCAGTTGCCTGTGTACATAACGACGGATGGCAGTGGAGAAGACTCAGACTCCTCAGAACCAGAACTCCTCAGTGCACAAGCACCACCATCCTAATATGGAGCTTCCTTAACTTAGCGTGGAAAAAAGCTCCCCTCCCACATTGGGCTCGATGTATAATTGGCTCAGTGCATGACTCTGTCCCCATGGTAGAGAGTTAGACATTTGGCTGGTTGAGGGTGAAAGAATTCCACCAGAAAAGTGACACCCTCCCCAGTAAAGAGTTCCCTGTGACTCTGCCCCAGACTAACGAAAATCCCCCACGCCCCAGTAGTGCCTGTCACAAAGGCAAGTGAGGAGGTAAAAAGAGGGAAATACCAGATAAAGATTTTGGTTGATGAACCTCGACTTCCTCTTTGACCCCTTTGCTATAGAGCTGCTTCCATCATGCAGGCAGTGAGGCATGCGGAGAGGGTTTGAATACACTGGGCTCTGGGACTACTCCATACTGACCAGTGAGACATTACAGTGTATGTCTCACTGACTATTAACTCTTTGCATTCTGGGTAGCTAACCACTAACAGTTAATATATTCATAGATCCTTGAGCCTATCCCCCCACCCCAAACACCATAACAGTCTACTTACCCTGCACCTCATCACCAATACTAGGTACATATATATGTACAGGTTGTGAATAGACACTTTACCTCACCCCTCCACCCATTCACTAGGCGATATCACTGCTGAGTACTACTCTGAATCTGAAGGCATGTCAGGCCTTATTGCTTGCTGCTCAATACATCCTATACCTCCTCTCTAATCAAATTATAATAATACAACATACCGGCCTAGATGTGTATGCTCAACCAAGGAGTGTGGGACTACTCCTCTCACAGGAAGCCTGTGCCGCAGCAGCGCAAACGTGGAGGAACAGATACCTTAAAAGAAAGAGAGAGATTTTAGTTTGAGAAACTCAACTTCCTATTTCTCCTTCAACAACAGTATAGTACACATTGCCATTTTAGAATGGATGGTAATGCCGATAGTGCCAGTTCCATGGCTTCAGTCAGAGGATTTGAGGAATTTGATATACATGTTCTAGAAAGTGTGGATGGTCTAGAATGTTCTAGAAAGTGAGGGTTGACCACATATGACGCCTTATTTTGGCATTTCGTAATAAATGGGTAGGCTGTAGATCAGTTATGAAGTGAGGTAATATAGGGGGGCACAGGGGGAGCTCGAGACGGTCAGTTAAACATAACTTAATGAGGTGGTGGCTGTGTCTCACGACCTTGAGCCAATGTTTTTATCTCTGATCAGGTGCCGTCTCTTACCAGGTGCCGTCTCTGACCGGGTGCCATCTCTGACCGGACGTCACTTTGGGAGTTTAGTTTCCTTCTACCAACAGCAGAAGGCTAATAATGATTACATAACAACTGCCATAGCGTTTTTACAAATCCTAATATATGTGAGTATAGGTTAACAATTGAAAAACACTCTTCTCTGACACAAGGTCAGAGACGGCACCCGGTCAGAGACGGCACCCGGTCAGAGACGGCACCCGGTCAGAGACGGCACCCGGTCAGAGATGGCACCCGGTCAGAGACAAAAACATTGGCCCAAGGTCGTGAGACACAGCCTGGTGTGGGTCTGAATAGCTCAACAGCATCTCCCTCATAACTTGCTTTTAACCCTCCCAGAACAGCATGATGTCTCCGGGTGTTGAGCTTGTTTTCATCAAAAGTAACCGAATTCAGCGGGGGCATGCTAAAATGGTTGATCATGACATAACTACGAGAGTGTATCACCCACAGGGTACATATATATATTTTTTTAATGTAATATTTATTCTGGAGGAATCAGGTTGGGCTCCTGTAAAAATTGTGGTACCCATATACTCCTGGCTCCTGGTATATATATATTAGCATGATGCATGTATTACTTGAAAGATACATTGAAACGCAAAGTTCCTTTCAAGTGGTTAAACTGAGAGAGATAGGCCAAACCACCTCCAGCATGGGGGTTTTCTGCACCATCAGAGATTAGAGGGGAATCAGCACCAGATCACCCCCCGAACTCACCCTACCCATCCCTACCCCACCCCGGACCAGCATTACCCTACCGATTCTCACCCCTATCCACACTGTGGCATTGAAAGAGATACCAGATAGGAGTCTGGGTTTAACAACCTAACGTTCAAAGATGGCATGTTGCTCCTTATATAATTATGCTGTATCTAATCGGTTAACTGCAGTGTAGCACATAAATATTTCCTTTTTTTAATAGGCATCAGAGCTGGTCTGATTGAGTCGATACACTCCTTTATTACTGCATTGGTGCATCATGTGTGCAAAGCCTCATAATCACGTGGTGTCTGGCCTCCACAATACACTTATTACAGGTCTGGTTATGGAAAGGTGGGGTCTGGAACATCAGTCGAGACTGAGAGAAATGCAAAGGCAGGTGCCGGTAGAGGCAGAAAAAAAACAGACAGGATGGAGTGGTTTTGGTTTTGGTAGCTCAGTTGCTCCCCAATCATGGCTGAGCCGCTCACCCAGAAAGGCAATGAGCCCCGGTGTCCTCCCCACCACAGGGGTTGTCTGCGGCATCAGGGCTTAGGGCGGATAACCGCAAGGATCATCCCCCTACCCCCTCCGTACAACCCCCTCACACTCCCTACTACTCCTACCCCTCTGCAGAACATCGAAATAACCTGGAGTCTAGTCTGTAATGGCAATCCCTGGTTGGTCATAGGGACATTGGTTAGGCATGACTGAGGCCAAAATAACATACGACTAAGGCCTTACTCAAAAGGCCTTACACTCTTATACCCTAGTTTTATTTGAACTAGAGCAGACTAATGTGAGTCAGTCAGTACTGACCACTCTGACAGTAATAACTGATTGTAAAGGGAGCCAAAAAATGACTGACTAGGTTAAGAACTATTGATAGGTTAGCCAGTACTGACTAAGTTCTGGAGCCTGAAGAATGTCAGTGCTCCCTACCACCCCCTCACCATCCCCTCACCACCCCCCACTGTCCCTACCCCTCCTCCACCCACTCACACATAGAGATCAGAGATCAGAGCCTGCCGACTGACCTCCTGTGTGTGACCCTGCAGTATCATCCACCTTTAGGCTGCCCTAGGGTCTACTTGTATAGGGACAACCTTTGTCGTAAGGTCTTTGTGGTGAGTTTCTTGCTGCCCGCTGCGTGCTGCTCCCCATCACCTTAAAAGGGTGAATAGCTGAATGGTACACTGATAATCAAAATGCTGGGGGCTTAGTATCCTCCCCTACTGCACCTACTCCCCTACACAGATGGCTCCGGCCCTTAGCCTGTAGTGGCTATCTCAGGTTAGTCATAGGGATATTGGTGAGGCATTACAAAGTGCTATTTGGAAAATGACTGAGGAAAAACAACAAATGACCAATGCTTTGCTTAAATGGACTAATACTCATTGAAATGAAGAAGATAAGGGAAGGTGAGTTGACCATCCTGATATCATTAAATAAACTAGGTTGGTTATATAGGGAGCCAGAAAATGACTAAGTAGCTAAGGTAGTATTGACTGATTTGTAGGTCAGTACTGACTAAGTTCTGGAGCTTTAAGGTTATCAGTGCTCCCTACCACCCCCTCACCATCCCCCACTGCCCCTACCCCTCCTCCACCCCCTCACACAGGATGTGGCAGACGCACAGAGGATCAGAGATCAGAGATCAGAGATCAGAGATCAGAGATCAGAGATCAGAGCCCGCCGACTGACCTCCTGTGTGTGACCCTGCTCTGTGATCCTCCCTCACACAGCCCCAGGGTCTACTTGTATAGGGACAACCTTTGTCTTTACGTTTGAGTTCCTTGCTGCTTGCTGTGTGCTGCTCCCCGTCACCTCACCTACATGACTAGCTGAACAGTAAACTGATAATCGTTACTATGTGGCTTAGTATCCTGCACCTACTCCTATACACAGAAAATGAAAATGCCCTAGCCTTTAGTCTGTTGTGGGTGTCCCCAGTTAGTCTTAGGGACATTAGTCAGCCAGGTGCTATTCAAAATGACCGAGGTTAAATATGACGTATTCCTTAATCAAAAGGACTGAGCCTAATACTGATTGGAATGGAGAGTACTAAGGTGAGTTAGTCAGTAATGACCAACCTGACAATATTGTTGTATAGGGAGCCAGAAAATGACTAACTGACTTACTATTGATCGATTTCCTGGCCAGTAGTGACCAAGTTCTGGAGCTTTAAGGTTATCAGTGCTCCCTGCCACCCCCTCACCATCCCCCACTGCCCTACCCCTCCTCCACCCGCTCACAGAGGATCAGAGATCAGAGATCAGAGATCAGAGATCAGAGATCAGAGCCCGCTGACTGACCTGCTCTGTGTGACCCTGCTCTGTGATCCTCCCTCACACAGCCCGAGGGTTTACTTGTATAGGGACAACCTTTGTCTTTACGTCTGTGTTAACCTTAAAGGCGCTAATCTCGATACCCCCCCCCCCCCAGCGACAGTCAGAGTCGAGTCGGAACAGGTACTGAGCCCTATATGTAGGGGTGGTGGGGGTTTAACCTTACCCAAGGTTGTGCCTATAGAACTAGACCCAAGGGTAGCCTGCGGGTGGATCACTGTGTTTGTGTAGAGACATGGCTAGCTTAACCTTTCTCCGACAGTGTGCTGCTTCAATGTGATACTGGTCCTATAATGATGATACAATGCATAGGCATATCATGCCAGCCCTGTAGAATTAGCTGGGATGAACCGCTTGTGAGTTAGTTCATTGGCCTGCATTCATGCTTCGTTTACCAGTCCTACTGCATGCTTAAATATTTTTAAAATAGAAAGTACTAGCCAGCCGTAGGGTCAGCCATGTTTTGATAGGGTCGGATGGGTGACTTGAAACAAACTTTTTTGTTGGCCTTAGGACCAGGGTGTTAAATGGCTGTTACCGATTTTTTTTCTCAGTACCCTGCACTACCAAGTGAATAGAGAACGATACAGTGCAGCAGGTCTGCACCTTTCTCTCTATATAGAAGCAGTTTTGAGGTCTGCTAGCAGGGGGAGCAGGCAGCGTGGGTGAGTGGTGAGTCGCTTGGCGCTCGCTGTGTGCTGTCCGCTCACCTGTGTACACTGCTGTACCCGATGAATAAAAAACGATACCACTCAAGTGAACCGGTATATTGAGTTCTCAGCCAAACTAGCAGGTTGGGGCAGCAGGCAGCAAGCCGCTCGCTGCTCATTCCGTTTCCACTTATCAGTGTAATTAACTGGCCTATAATCTACTGAACCTAATCAACTTACCCACATGCCACCAGTTATAGCCTTACTACCTACATACCCACAACATTTAATATAACCTTGTCAGGTTTGTGGTTATGATGGACATTACTAAGGGATGTTTTGCCGTCACCTTGCTGCTTATTCGCTCAGTCACTCGCTGCTCATTCTGTGTCCACTTATCGGTGTAATTACCTGACCTGTAATCTACTCTACCTACCTACTGACCTACCTACCTACCTACATACCCACTAGTATAGCCTTATTACCTACATACCCACTAGTATAACCTTACTGGGTTTGTGGTTATGATGGACATTACTAAGGGAGGTTTTACCGTTACCTCGCTGCTTATTCGCTCAGTCACTCGCTGCTCATTCTGTGTCCACTTATCGGTGTAATTACCTGGCCTGTAATCTACTCTACCTACCTACTGACCTACCTACCTACCTACATACCCACTAGTATAGCCTTATTACCTACATACCCACTAGTATAACCTTACCGGGTTTGTGGTTATGATAGACTATACTAAGGGAGGTTTTGCCGTCACCTCGCTGCTCATTTGCCCAGTCGCTTGCTACTAATTTCGTGTCCACTCATCAGTGTAATTAACTGGCCTGTAATCTATTCTACCTACCTACATACCCACAAATATAGCTTGACTACCTACATACCTACATGTATAACCTTACCGGGTGTTGGCTTACAGTAGACATTACTAAGGGAGGTTCTGCTGTCATCTCAGGCTGAACGCTGCTCAGTTATACTGTCAAGACGGAAGCAACGCCATTCTGAACTTTTTTTAGTGGTTCTGTTCATAACGACAGAAAAAGCAGGAATCTGACAGCAATAGATGTGACACTGACTGCTTACTCGCCAAACTGCATGATGGGACCATGGGGGGGCAATGTAGCGCTCCCTCATGCAATGTGTCTATGAAAACCGAGAGCATGCCCTGACATCTTCCTATGAAGATTCATAGATTTAGCCTATATGACATATGTATGCTTTGAAGCAGCATCGAAGGAGCTGGCAGTAGTAATCTAAGACGTTGTTTGAAGTCAATATCGAATCATGCTCGACGACTTGAGAGATAATTATATTTCCAGTGTAAGCATCTCAAGACAATCATTCTAATGAATGTGTCACATCTTAAATCCCCTCTAATATAATCATCACCAGGCAGCCTCCTTCGTGTTACAATACAGCAGTGAGACTGCAGCCTGGAACAATAGAGAATTAAAGCTGATGAGACTGTCGGGTGGCTGGTCTAGTGACCAATGTAGCAAGAAACAGTAACTTCTCAGAGATAAATTTGCACATTTAACAGATCGAACGATGATAAAAGGAAATATGACACAGTCTCTAATACATGATTTTGAAAGGTAATAATCTAACTATGTTAACATTACAGACAATAATGTGACTTTCTTTCCTAAAACCAATATTAAGCGCAGCAGTTTTATGGAAATCAGTGTTTAAGGGTCTGAAATCGTTACTTGCTGCAGTGGTCTATAGCTAGAGACTACAATGACAACGATTTAAGGGTGCCTGCTATAATCCCAATTCATATTAAATACAGGTTTACTTTTTCAGTGTAGGTGCTTCAGGGGTATAGACTGGATTATAGCTGAATCTGATGCAGCAGTAGGGCCAACGTCCAATCAATGTTGAGACATTAAATGTCCAATGCAAATTGAGATACTGAAATTCAAATTCATTTATAGATTTCACAAAATGTTGCTACTTGATCGTAACATGCACATACAAAAGAATCCTGAAAAAAAAAAGAATAAGACAAGGTGTTTCTGATTTGGCAGTATATTGCTACAGCAACACCTAGTGTTAACAGAATATCATCAGATTATATGGCTTCCAGACCCCCATTACAATCATGCTCTCTCCCATGTTGCAGTATTTCTGTCTATATGGCATCTTAATAGATCTTCCAGTTTTTAGAGTTCGCAATAATTAGCTGTCAGACTGGAATGTTTCTCATTAAGAAGGGTATCAATGATATTCACGTTTTTTGGCATTCTCAGCATTAGCGCTAGTTTATGCCACCCACATGCCCACACTACAGCCCACTCTAAAAAAAGAGCCTAGCGCCATGGCTGCCATTTTATGATTTACGATAGTGAGGGGTGCGTGGGCAGGTTTTATGTCTCCAGAACGAGCTAGCTATTGGCAAAGAATGGTAGCCTTTCCATTATATCTATTACTTCTGGCATTATAAGGATTATATTTAATATCTCACCGAGCCAAATTGCCTGTTCAGTCTAAATGATTAAACTGGAACAAAAGAAAAGAGGCATTGGTCTATATCTAGCAGTAGAGGATAGCTGATGCTAAGCACACCCACGTAGAGTTTGATATTTGATATCTCTTATAATTTGATGAATATATAATGGAGATGCCAGGCGAGTACAAAACCTGATATGTGGGGGAAAGCCAACGTTTACAAAAATATGTACTGTAGGAATATGAACGGGAGAAGCCATTATTATGAATGCTAATGATATTTTAAGGGGTAAGTGGAAAGAGACTAGAAATATGAAACCAGTATGAGCAGGTATTTTTTCACATTTGTATGTCCCTTCCTGTGTTTAAAGCCCAAAGGAGATAACATGCATGTGTATGCATGGGAATGGAAGCCTATGGTAATAGCTACTCAGGGAAATTTACATCTCACAACATGGACCAGGTTACTCTGTAGGTATGGTCACGTGCAGGCGTTCTGTCACCGAGGGATCTCCTCTCCTGGGGATGTGTGTGTGGGGGGGGGGGGGGGGGTTCGAGAATCACTCTCCAAGCACAGTCTCTTAATAGACCCTGCCCAATTGTTCGGTTTACAAGAGCTCATCATAGGAGGAAGGAGAGAAAACAGTTTTCGTGGCTGCTTTCCCCTCTGCCTCAGACAGTACAATTTCTCTACGTGAAAGATATTTCCTGGGAAGATCTTCAATTTGACCATGAAAATATAGGTAAAATTTCTGTAATCTAGTAAAAAATCACTAAAATACCTGAATCGATGTGTATTTAGTAAGAGATCATGTAATAGATTAGTTCTAATTTTATTCCGAGGAGAAATGGATGGATAAGGATGTTAAAAGCTTCGAGAGAAGGCTCTATGCTGACCACAGACAGTTTACATTGGGTAATATGGTTTGACTGCGGCTCAACCAGACTGTCTCACCAACACTGCTATATATTGAGATGGATGAGCACAATCATACACAAGGAACAACAAAGATTTCAGGGAAAAAAACAAATGGGCTCCCCCTTTCTATATGGGACGGTGTTCGGCTGTAGCTTATAGCCCTACAAAGACAACCACTCAGTCAGGCTTTACAAAAGCACAATGGACAATGAAAGTAAGGCAATGAATGTATACTGCAATTGTCCCAGAAGATGAGGGAGGTAAAATAAATACGACAAAACTTTGTATAGTTTACATGAGGTATGGCTATGGCTTAGCCGTTACAAAGACAAACCACTCTGTATGCAGGGGTATGGGGATGGATGAGGATTGGGCAGGCAGGACGCAGCGCTAACCCGGGACCATCAATTGACATCACACCCGCAAGGGTAAGACACAATGGCATCAGTTTATCATCTATATAGGTTTGACGTAGGATGAATATCACTCAGATTCACCGGGTCTTAGTGTGGGTTTCATATCCTTTTAAAAGATATCACTCTCCGAATAAATGTGTAATCTAGACTCAAATCCACTGCATAGATTAAAAAATTATCAACTGATGGATAAGCCGGCCAATTCTGTACACAGCCGGTATCAAACTTGGTGGTTGGCACTATCTGTAAATCTCCCGACACCCGACTCTCCCCCATTATGGCTAAGATTATCCAAACAGGGGCTTCTAATCTCTCTTTTGAGTATTAGAAAAAAGAACAGCTTTACCTAGTCCTGAGATATTTCTTGAAAACATATTGTGTATATCTTAGTTCACCATATATTACATGCACAGCAACTAATGTTTGTCATAAGTCTCTAAAGAAGTGTCAGTTTTTGGGTCTCCCAACCTGCGGCACTGACAGAGACAGAGGGGGATGACACCAGGCGCCATATTAGGCTACTTCCCCCATAATGCACCTTAATATATCATCTCACCTCTGTCCACTGCCTTGTGCATATATCACTGTCTGCTAAACTGCTGACGATGCAGCTGCAACTTCCACTGGAGGTGTTAGTTTTTTTTAGCAGGTTGTGATTCATTTTCTAAGCTCTTACTTCAGCCTTAAAAGGACTAGAGTGTAGGGGAGGCTCATTTCTAGAGAAAGTGATGAGTTTGAGTCATACATTGTTACATTGGTCAAGCTTAACATAAGTCTAAGATTGATGTACTGTGTCATTCCAAAATGTTATGGAAAAAGTATTGGCGTATTCTCTGCTGTCTAGAAAAGCCATCCATTACAAGAGGTAGGGCCTAATCCCTCCACAAGGTATTAAATATATATATATATCCTTCATCTCAGCTGTTTGATAATTGTAAACTTTGTTTCTGCAATTTATATTTGCACTTTTGCTGCATGGGCAATCAAACTTTAAAGTCACCATATTTCTTTTCTTTCAAATATGCATATATGCAGACCTAATGAGCAACTCATCATTTCGGGATCAATACATGTGTGATGGGTTTATGTCACTCAAGTGCTCTGCAGTCCTTAAAGGGTTAAATCAATTAAAACAAACTAGTGGACTGTAAAGAAGTTACATCCTTTTGCCAGCATTGTTTGTGCAGGTTGTTTGTGCAGAGAGCAGCAAACAAAAAGGTTGTCTCTCTGTGTAAAAAAAACAATGAATGGACAACTCTTTGTCTAAAAGAAACAGGGACAGACCTGTAATGAAAAAGAAGCCGCCGGTAATCTCTGAGTAAGAAAGAGCTATGGAAGTCTTTTGTCTGTAAGCTTTAGTCACTTTGGCCGGGGAGAAATAGGATCAAGTCCGAACCATGGATCCACATTAGGCTTAGAGTGGTAAGCTTTCATCCTACTACTAGAGAGACCCCTCCTCACAAAAGTCATTTAGCATTTGGACATAAAACTGTACAAACAGCACACATAATTTGTAGGTTTCAGTTACAAAGATGTCTAGTTTTGCCTTTTTAAATGGGCAGGCTAGCTCACAGAATAATATCACGTTTTCTAAAATAAATGCATCACATTTGTGACATATCTGTGTTACTCATAAGGTTAATAAAGCACTTGGAACTTGGTAGTTAAAATGTGATGTTGGAAATGATAATTAACCCCATGGCCTGTGAGAATTTCCTCAATAAAGCTTATTTATAAGTTCCTACATTACCCAACCATCATTATGTACCGTTATTTGTACATCAGTTGTTCCATGCCCAATGTCTAGTGACCTTCTTCCCCCTCTTTATTCCCACAGCCATTGGCCCACCTGAGAGGCTGTGTGCTCCAACTTCCAACACAAATCACTTTAGCTCGGACTGGAAACTTATTTCCGTGCAGGATATGAGGGAGTGGTGATACTGCCAGACTCCAGCCTTCTGTGTCCAGAATAGACATCCCCCTGCCCCAGACTATGTAGCCCTGCTAGTTTAATACTGGCCTTAGGCTGGAACACTGTCTACTGAGGGTCAGACAGATGGAGTTTGGAGCAGACCATAACCCTTCAAGGGCTGAACAGTAAATTGATGCATTATAGTCCTCTTCTTATGATGAGTGAATAAATTTGCCTGAGGTATGCGCATAAGCAGGTTACTCTACAACACTATATTTATACATAATAAATGATGATGAGGGTACAGTCCTCAGACAGTTGCCTGGGAACTTCCCTTATATATTTCATTAAATTTGGACTTAATTCCTGGAATAACTTGGTTCCTTGCAATTTTTAAATTCGAGGAATTGAGGACTGACTGTATAGCAAAAGAAAAAAAAATCTGCCCTTAAGGACTGATGCAGTCATCGTTCTAGACCTATTAAACAAACCACGTTGAAAGAGAGACATTCTGTTCAACTAGAATCAATTTGATATTGTCTAGACTGTCTAGAATTACAAAACCATTTCATTATACAAAATACCTTTAAATAATATTCCTACCACAGCATGGATTTACCTACAGCGCTGTTGTTATTTCTAGCCCTACCTGTCCACTCTAACACACAATGTGTCACAT
The DNA here is from genome assembly GCA_947462335.1 of Harmothoe impar. Taxonomy (NCBI): domain Eukaryota; kingdom Metazoa; phylum Annelida; class Polychaeta; order Phyllodocida; family Polynoidae; genus Harmothoe; species Harmothoe impar. The sequence continues at coordinate 9,480,726 of OX381710.1, forward strand.
TAGGTGTTATTCCCACTCACATAGAGCTAAGGCCCTGCCTATAGCTGACAGCAGACATCAAGGTTGTCATGGAAACAATAGTCTGGTACAGGAGGCGACAATCCCCTGGGCTGCAGAAAATATGTCATGGTAGGATTGGCAATCAATGTGAGGGTAGGTGTTGATGTAGGTAAAGATGACAGCTCAATGTGTATTCATACTCGGCACTTTGCATGATGCTAGACTCAGAAACTGAAGTGTTTGAGAAACATAATTTCGGAAATATATGAAGGATGAGAATGTATTTTTGTGGAGAAGGAGACACCTTGTACAGACATTAGATCACGATAGAACATACTGAGGTTAAAATGTGCACTATTTACCTAGCAAGACACTTTTTTATGTCAAGAAAGTGAATAGCTGTAGCAGTATGCAAGTTCCTATCACAAATACCTCAAGTATCTCAAAAACAGTTTTAGTGTTGATGTAATAGATTACTTAATTTAATCATGTATCTAAAGCATGTAAGGAAGATTAAATATGATAATCAAAACCTATATAAAGCTTTACAAGTAGCACAGCGTATATCATGGGCAAACATACACCAATAGGTGCTTCAAACAGGAGTAGGTGGAGGTTTATCGAAGATCAAGATCCAGACATTGGAGATACTAGATTACACTATAGGGACGTGCATGGGAATAGGTCTGGTATGTAAATATGCTGGGAGCTTTGATGCCTTTATGGTATTCTGTACAGGTCTCAACAGTCTTCTCTACTCATTCTATGAAGGCTTCATACCAACCTTGACAGTTACTGTATATCAAAACAATATTTGATAAAACTATGTATATCTAATATCACACATAATCTAATAATTGTACATATTGTCTTGTTACTCAATGTATTCTAAACCATGCAATCATAACAAACAGTGGTTTTCAACAACTTCAGATGTTTCATGATTGAGTAACACAATTAATTTCGCTCTTAACTTTTCCCTGTCTTTTAGGTACAAATAGATACATCCCTGTTTTTCTGTCCTTATCTCATGTATCATTGTTGCTACCCTCTGTCAAGGTCACATCTACGGGCTCATGATTTATCCACCAGATTGTAGAGATAAACATGCAAAGTCTAGGCTCTACATCAAAGCTCTCTTGTTTTCTTTTGGCATTCACAAACAGGCTACCATTGTATTACAATATCCCTTGCTTCCATGCTTCTCTTATTACCTGCTATTGCGTTTTGAGTCTGGTAAGGCTTTATTTGACGATACATGTTCACTGGGAGCTTTTCAATTACCACCAAATAAATACACTACCTTGACTACCTTTATGACGTCTCAATGTGTTGTTCAGCCAATACTTCAAGGTCTGAGCTATTGACCTAGGATGGAACCAAACCCTGTACAAGTGAGTTGTATTCATACTGAGCTACTCATTCTTCATGAAACAGATGACCCATCTTTCTAATAATAATTCAGTCCTTGTAAAACATAACCACGGATGCAATATCAAATGTTTGCCATGTTCAATATCCCTGTATCATCACCCATCCACCAACCAGTCTACATAATGCATGGTGTCCACATCAGCCCCACAGATGGTGTGCAGCTTTTCATTACACACACATGGACAGTGACTGACTGCAGGGACGCAGCATTTCCTGTATTAACGAGGACTATGGCCAGTAATGAGACATCCCTAAGTAGGGACTGAGGACCATCAGGAGGGAGGCAAGTGTGGGGGAATGGGGCCCAGCTCTGAGATTCCAGAGGTGATGGCATTTGCCAGAGTACTGTAGTCCTTCATGCAGCCATATTCTATTCACCAACTTTACAGTATACCACAAACTGGCAGTGATACCTGTACAATATGTGGCCAGTATTGTATGATGGGATATTGTATGGCCTGTACCAGCTAGAGGTTCATCAGGCTTCCTCGCTATCATGTGATCAATTGTTGCCTTCTGATTGGTATAGAGCATCAAAAATCATACCAGGTAAGTTTTTATGGACTATACAAACACAGGATCGTACCAATGGTGTTAGGTTGTGTATTCAGTGAATATAAAATGTAGCATTGTGAGTCCTTTTTATGGCGGAAATGAATGGTACGAGGATTAATGAATTACATGTCAGAGCTATGAATTCAGATGCCACCATCATGACACCTTCACATGGTAGGTTGCCAGCTAGGGTATCCGCGGTACACCATGTGATATAGATAGCAGTGATTGCCAGGTGAAGCTGTGGGCAGCAGGTGGAGCTGGTTAGAAGGCAGAAACCCATTACTGCTCAGATTAGCAGCTGAGTGGGGTCAGGTGGGGATATAGGTGGGGCTGTGAGATGGTAGGGGATGTATGGTGGAGAGCAACGGACACTATAACATGGATAAGGGGCCAGTAAAGAGAAGAGGCTGGGTCTTCATGTGGTTACCAGACAGTTTGGATTAATGGCCGCCATAGATATACCTCACATTGTAAACCTTCTGTGTTTTACAAAGAAGAACGACATGAACAGGCTTTAGAGGCAGCCCATAGCTATCTACCCATTATAGAAGGAGGCAAGGGACTATGCTTGTTGAATTGATTAATGGCCTAACTGTGTTATAGTAAAGAGCTTAATGTAGCAAAAGAGCTTTGTAGTTAGACAGCATGATTTGTTTGACACCTGCCACATTGAAAATAGCCATAATTGGACCCACAAACAAGCTTCTCAACCAATCAAACATCTTGAAGCTTGTGCCCTTTGATAAAAACAATAAAGTAATTTCTCTTGTCCTTCTACCATGACATCGCATAAAAACTACTCTCAATGACTTTACCATTGATTGTATGTATCCTTGGCCTGAATGATTTGGGTCATGTAGTTTTCATAATAAGACAAGCTATATATGTCCTCTTTGCTCCCTTTCTTTTTTTGTTAAACCATTTATTGTTTTGATTAAGACATTGAGCCATATGTATCTTTGTAGTTTTTTTTCCACATAGATGTGGGTATGTTTTGGTCATTGTTACCTTGTTGTTGGGTTCCAAAGACCTTGATTAATACCATTTGATACTCCACTCTCACAGTGCAGTATAATTTATGTACTGTAGTCTGTAACAATAGAGAACATCTGCTGATGAGGCTGTCTGACGGCTCTGTAATCACCTCATGTCTGAGCAATGTTCTCCTTCTATAATTAGATATAACGAGCACCACCCACAACAAAGGCTATTGGTAACACGTCAGGCACAAGTCGAGGAATGAGTCCTGAAATGCCCAGTTTGGCAAGTTTGAAGTGTGAATTCCTTCATGGAATGCCATTACATTGTTTATAAAACCACCATGCTTGGTGCCACTCAAGGTCTCGAATATCTAGTTCAGTAGAAAATCAAGATGGCACTGTGACCTCCTAGACATTACTATGTCAGTAGCTGGAGTTGAGCAGATGAGTGGTGGGTTTCTAGTGGCGATTAACAAGGGTCTGTATACATTTCCATTGAGACTTGAGACATGGGAGCATATTCTGCTATGGATGACGATGTATAGTCTAGTATGAAGCGCTCTCAGTGCACCTTATGTCTTTATTGAAAGATGGCTGTTCCGGCAAGTCTTATACATTCTCTAGATCATATCAGCAATATTTTTCAGTAAATAATAGTCATCCCAGGATCTTTCCCTTCGGAAATCTAATCAATGATAATCTTGTTTTGCCTCCTTCCATCCCAATCCAGACAGGGCTCTATTAATGCATCCCATGTATTGCAATCTGCCATCCCTAGAATAAAGCAATAAAGCAAAGTGCCTAGATTTTATGATTAATGATAGGACAGGGATTAAAGCAGTGGCACTGCAGGGGGTATTAAGATGGATTCACTATCCTTCCATTAGATCCAGTATTAATGGCATTATGGGTCATATGTTTAATATATTGTTGCGCCGAACCGTCTCTTTTGTAAGGGAGAAAGCAGGGAAAAAGAGAAGGAAAGGCATTTGGTTTATAACCTTAGGACTGCCGGTACTTTCTGGAGGAGCACTGCCATAGCGTATTGTTTCCAATGCAAACGCAAAACCTTGGCTTTCAGGGAGCCCTTTTTACTATACACATTGGCCCGCTATGGCAGTGCTAAGCCCCACCAGCTATGGGGATGTTAGCATTGATGTTAGCCATCTGCAGATGCCCATAAAATATTGCATATATATGTATTTTGTTGGGGATAAAGACATTAAGTGAGAGAACATTTCTGGACTGTGAGGTATAACAGTATAATGTACTTCATACAAGATGTGTCATTTACATTTGGTGCCTTATAAAGTAAAAGGAACAATATATGAATATGGATAAATTAGAAAAGCAGTTAAAATCTGTTCAGATGCTCCTTGGTGGAAATGAATATAATAGCTGGTCAGAAAGGACAACAAACTGTTTGTGAACATATTGGCTCTGACAGGTATTAGAACATATCTTAGTTTAGTATTTATTGCACTAGAACAGTAACCATGGTATTGTTAGCATCCTTAATCTATATGGAAGTGTCAGTTTTTGCGCATCTCCACCTGCAGCACTGACAGAGACAGAAGGGGATGACACCAGGCGCCATATTAGGCTACTTCCCCCATAATGCACCTTAATATATCATCTCACCTCTGTCCACTGCCTCCTTCATATATCACTGTCTGCTAAACTGCTGATGACGCAGCTGCGACTTCCACAGGAGGTGTTGGGAGTTAGGAGTAGCATATGATTCATATGTCAAGCTTCTACTCCAACTGTGTAAGGGCTAGACTCTAGCAGCGCTTCATTCTTTCAGCAAGTAATTGGAAAAGATTAGACATTGTTACCTCCATTTTTTTTCATAATGAGCCAAAAGTAAATACCATGTCTGTTTTCCGGGGTGTCTGTTCTCTTATAAGGTTATTTTTCACTCAAAAGTAAAATGAAGGTCTTATGTAGAATTTGTTTGGGATTAGTGTTGCTGGTGTCATTTTTACATCGGTATCCCTGGAAAATAGTTGTATGTGATTGGTAATGTGCAAGTAATACGACAGTTGTACTACTAGCAGGACGTTTCCCTACTTGTGGCAGCAGGCAGGACACGAAGGAAGGGGAAATAATACATCATCTGACCTGGGGCAGGGAAGCCAACCATTACCTGAAGTAAGGTCTGATCCATCTACACAGTATTACATATATTATCTCAGGTGCAAAAGGATCATAATTTTTCTGAACACAACTTTCTGCATTTTTATGTGGTAACTGTTGCTGTATGAAACTGCCCAATGACACTTCAAGGAAGTATAACACTTTATTGACTATCCTTTGTTGTAAGGATACATTTATGCAGCCCTGCATTTCCTTATTAAGTTGTAAACATGTATGATGGGCTTAAAACAATAAAGTGCTATGCAGCTCCTCAGGGGGTAGAGCAATTAAAAACAAACTGTAGACTGCAGTGCTATTTCCTTCTAGCAGCGGTGCTTACGCAAGGTCTGTGGGAACGAGAGAAGTGATATGAAGGAGGTCTTTCAGTGCAAAAAAACGCACAAAGAATAGATAACTCTAAAGGAAACAGGGCCAGCCTTGTAATGAAAAGAAAGCTGCAAGTAATCTTTGTGCTATGGAAGTCTTTTGTCTGTAAGCTTTAGTCACTTTAGCCTTGGAGAAATAGGATCAGGTCCCAACCGTCAATCTTTATCAGACTTAGAGTGCTGAGCTTTCATCCTTGTCATGTCATGAGGCATAATGTGCTACTTGAGCACCGGAGGGTCACTCTACAGCATTGCATTCATCAATCTTAACTGCTGAATACAAAGAAAACCCTATGCTGCCCTTAAAGACTTGCAGTCTTGGCTATAGACCTAGTGATGAATGTAATTCTGCTTATGTTGAGTCTACCAGAATTATTTGGATTTTGTCTGAACTGTCTACAATTCCTAAAAGCATTTCATATATATCCCTGAAGAATGATATTCCCAACACAGTAGCCCTAGGGCTTTCATATCGTGGAGTCTTAGGGCTATGGCAGCAGATAAAACAAGTTGCTTCGTATACCAGTTGTCCCCAGCCCTCACACAACAATAGTGTCCTGGTGGGAGGTACTCTAACCACGTTACGGCAACCAATAAAAAATGGAAGAGGACTAAAAAAAATGCTCCCTAGGTGTGTGATAGAGAGGCCGGGTGGAGGGTTGTTGCTGAGGAGGCAATCTAACCCTTCGAGCGGCACTCAGTGCTTTAATGTATTTTACCCTTTGTTGTCATGTGAAAACATTCGTTACTGATTTGTGTTGCTTTTTTGATAACCATATAAAGATCATACCTTTTCGAAGAATCCAGCTGTCACAAAAACTTACAATGATGGCATTATGTATCATGACAATATGACAACACATAGCATTAGGGAAGCACTATGCAGCCCATGAAGGGCTAACCGTGTGGCACCAGCAGGAGTCGAGCCAGACTGCCATTGTCCTCAGGGAAGACACAAGACCGTTGGAAAATAAATGGAAAATGCAAGAAGGGTGGAGGTAGAAAGAAAGCAGTGAATGTACAATGAGGGGCCATTTTAGCACCACCTTCTAAAAAAGTAGAGTTGAAATGAACCTTTAGACATTGATTTTCTTGACAATGCAACTGTCTGCCTTGATATTATTCCTGTTTTATACCTCTTTAATGTATGCCATTTGTAGTGGTCTGGAAATCCCAAGAAGTTAAGATAACACCTCAAGTGACATAAAAAAGCAAGATTGATTTACTTACGACAATGTTATTATTCCTAGCCCACATGGCAACCTTAACATACAATGTGTTGCATTATGTGTTACGAGGCAGTTACTATAGCTGACAGCAGACATCAAGGTTGTTATGGTAACAATAGTCTTGTACAGCAGGTGACAATTTTACATGGAGGATTGGAAATCAGTGTAAGAGTAGATGTAAATGTAGATGTTAATAGCAATTCAATGTTACACTCATACACAGGGTGTTTGGATACAGCACTTTACTTAATGCTACACTGGGCGCCTCTGAGGAATAGGATCTTCGAAACATGATGATGATGATTTACGATATTGCATAGACACTTATATATAAGATGATAAGGTTCAATACCGATGTTTGAATAATGCACATTTCCTCCAAGGATGAGCATTGAAGCAAATAGCTATAGCATCATGCAAATTAATAATTCAAAAACAATGCTTTAGATATGAAATTTAGTGTAAGTGTAAAGAATCATAAAACTTCAGTAGCAAAGATCAACAGTAATGAACAATTATACAGAAGTCCACAAGAAGCACTGCATATATATATATAAACTGGCCAAACACATTACATTGGGTGCTACAAACAGGAGTAGGTGGAGGCTTATGGAAGATGCAGATCTAGACTTTGCAGAGACTAGATTACACTATAGGGACGTGCATAGGAATAGGTCTGGTATGTAAATGTGATCGGAGCTTTGATGCTTTCATGATATTCTGTAGAGGCCTCAACAGCCTTCTGTAATCATTCTACTTAAACTTTATACCAACATTTATAAGCAGCTATTGCAATTGATTCCATATATTATCGATTTCTTAAAGTATATGAACATTCTCAGTGTATCAAGTTATAACGCTGTCAATCATCAAATATCTCTGCAGTTCAAATGTCATTATACGATTTCATATATATAATTTTTGTAAGGGTTGGTCAGCCCAAATTTGCAAGTAGGTAGACCGTGAAAATGAGAAAGCAAATACAAAGTTCAAAACTCAAACTCATATCAAAACAATATTTGTAAGATATTACATGAATTCATCACATTGTCTAGTGACACAATGAAAATAAAGTGATTCAAGTGTGGGAATCATGTTACAATTGGTGGTTTCCCACATTTTTGGAAAGGTACATGAATGTTTGAGTAAAGCCAATATGCTGCTCCTAACCATTAGAGATTTATTGTCAAGATGTCCCACCTTGTTATATAGGTACACAGTGTTGCCTGTAGGGACAAATGTCACCATCATCATCTCATCTCAGCAGCAATGTAACTGGCCTGTTCCGTGCTATATATCCCAGTCTCATCACCCATCCACCATGCTGTCTACATAATTCATGGTGTCCACATCAGCCACACAGATGGTGTGCAGCTTTTCATTACACACACATGGACTGTGACTGACTGCTCCGAGGCGACATTTCCTGTATTAAAAAGGACCATGGCCAGTAATGAGACATCCCCAAGTAGGGAGTGAGGACCAGGGTGGCAGGTGTGGGGGGGGGGGATTCATTCTAAAGGTGAATACGCTTGTCTACAGTTTTTGTAATGCAGCTAGCTATTTTGTATCCCGCTACTTGACATTGGCCCGTACACCGACAGTCATACCTGTATAAGATATGGCAGTGATATTCACAGTGCATATGATATGAAACACTGTGATTCTTCTGATTGGTATGATATTCATACCACTAAAAACCTTTTATTGTTACGTTACACACATTTAGGAAATCCTCTTGTTATACAAATTCATATCAAACCCCCATAGTCCTGTTGGTGTGTGCCAATACAGTATAATGGTGGTAGTCTGTAACAATAGAGAATATCTGCTGATGAGGCTGTCTGATGCCTCTCTAATCACCTCATGTCTAAATGATGCTCTTCTGCTATAATTAGATATAACAAGCACCACCCACAACAAATGCTCACTGGTAACATGCCAGGCACACTGCAAGGTAAGGGTCCTTAGAGGCCCAATGTGGCCATTTTAAAGTTGATTCCTTATTGTAATGCCAATTCACTGTAATTCATACCACCAAGCCTGGTGTCTCCAAAGTGCCTGATTATCTTCAGATCTTATTTTTCAAAGAAACCCAAAATGGCCACAACATTATGATGTTAGTAGCAGGTGTCTAGCAGATGAATGGGACGTTTCTAGGCTGCTATAGGAATAGCCCTCATTAGCCGTGTACCAGCACACAAGGTGTCAGTATGGGTGCTGAAGCAGGCCTAAGGGTGCAGAGTCAACGATTTATATCAACAGTAGGACCAAGCAGTGTTATGCTGTCTTCTGAATGTTGCATTTCCTTTCTTTTTTTTAAACAAAGTTGAGTTGAACATTTCATGAGATATCTTTTAGGTAGTATAATATCTTTACTCATTTACTGATAGTAATAACATCGAGATGGACAATATGACATGTATACAAATATCATTGATTGTGAACTGAGCCTTAAGATGGGTTGATATATTTTCTTATGGGTGAGAATGTCTGGTGTTTAAATACATCCCCCTACTATTGCACCTTATGCGTTCTAAAAAGTGACCATTATGGCAAGTGATAGATTATATGAGTAATGATTTTTATTTAGTAGAAGTTATCCCACAATACTTTTCATAGGGAATTCAATCAATGCCAATCTTGTTTTGCCTCCATCAACCTCCATGTAAACAGTGCTTTATTAGATCATACCATGTATTGCAATCTGGAAGGCTGTTGCAGCTGAGTCATCTGCAGATGCCAGTGATAACTCATGTCTTATTTTGGGGTCTGAAACAATATAACATTGTTTGAAAATATCTTATGTCATTGCCTACACCCATTCCTCAGCAAAAGGAACAATCACGAAGCTTATCTGAGGGGTTGAGAGTTATGCAGAGACATCCCAGTAAACAAAAACAAAACGATACACAACATTTTATAACGTTATATAATTTTTCTCTATGGCTCCTCACCAAGACATAACGTTAATATAGCGTTTAAAACATTATTTTGACATAAAATAACTTTTTTTTTGCCTAGACGTGAGACAAGCTGTGCCCAAAGATCACTTGTGCTTTCCTCTTCACTAAATACAAATTTCTAGTAGAAATCAGTGCAGGTGTTCCAAAAAATCAGCAAAATGGCTGCTTAGAAAGAACAGCAAACTGTTCATGTGTATAGTAGTTTTGAAAAGTATTAGGAATATCTTAGTTCAGCATTTATTACACTAGAACAGCAATCATGCACAGTTTGCTTCGTAAATCTCCATAGAAGTGTCAGTTTTTGCGTCTCCCCACCTGCAGTACTGACAGAGACAGAGGGGGATGACACCAGGCGCCATATTAGGCTACTTCCCCCATAATGCACCTTAATATATCATCTCACCTCTGTCCACTGCCTCCTTCATATATCACTGTCTGCTAAACTGCTGACGATGCAGCTGCAACTTCCACAGGGGGTGTTTGCAGCTTAGTAGGTTATGATTTGTCTGCCAAGCTCATACTTCATGCTTATAGGGACTATATAGAATGCAGCAGAATATCATTTTTGAAGGAGGCAATGAGTTACACATTGTAAACTTTGTCAATCTGATCTTGATTCTACCAGGACTAACAAAGATAATACATACAGGGGCTACAGGGCTCACTTGATTTGACAATTACAGCTAGTATATGTTTCGGACGTAAATAAACAGGGCCTGAATTGCCAAAATATACCTACCAAAAAGTTGTGTCATCCTGTTTGGGTTATGTTCAAGAAAGATGTAACCTGGAATACAGATTTCCTAAGTTTTAAAGCAATAAAAAACGTTTTGAAGCCACAGAATCAACTGTACTGCTGGTAGCAACAACGGGTGTTTCTGAAATATTATCCTTCTTGCTTGAGCTTGCAGGCAGTAGCACAACAGTGGTGCTACCCTCTAGACCCTTCCCCATGTGTGGCAGCTGGTCCAGCAGTAGGTGAGGGGTGACTATACATCAGCTGACCTTCGGCAGTGAAGCCATCCATTACAAGAAGTTAGGTCTAATCCCTCCATGAGGTATTATATCCTTCATATCGACTGTTTAAGAATTATACAGTTTGTTAACACAACTTTCTACATTATTGATGGTGACTGCTCCTTTGTGAAAGTCGAGGTGGAATGATGTACGGTCCAATAACACTTCAAGGCCAGCATCTTGTTTTAATCAACCATACCAGTATGTTGTATATTTCAAATAAATCCAGCCATAGTAAATATCTCACCAGTGCTGCATTCACTAATGAAAGTACTACTTATGTATACAGGAGCTTGATGGATATGATATTTGTATGCACTATCCAGCCGCAATTAAGCAATTAAAGACAAATTATGCAGTAAAAGAAATACTTGACTGCCAACTTAAATATTTCTGTAAGCAGTCTTTTTACAGGATCTAAAGAAATTATTGTGGTCAGAGGAATAGGCATTTGTGTAAAAACACAATGAAGTGACCGTTCTTTGTCTCAAAGGTACTGTGGGGCAGTCACTTAATGAAAAAGAAGCTGTGGGTAGTTTTTGTGTTAGGAAGAGCTATGGGAGTCTTTTGTCTGTAAGCTTTAGTCACTTTGGTCTGGGAGAAATAGGATTAGGCCCCAGCCATGGATTTGTGTTAGGCTTAGAGTGCCTCGCTTTCATCCTACTACTACAGAGACTCCTACTCATGGAAACCATTTGCCCTTAGGTAATAAAACTGGACAAACAGCACATATAAGTAGTGTATTATTCTATTGATGTCTACCACTGTTTTAACAAGGCAAGCTACCACATATGATTCCCAAGATGCACATTATCAAATGAATAGTCCAGTTATTGCACGATATTGCATTTGGATTTCAAAACAAATATCCTGTTTTCCAAGGATTTAATTATTCCATAAGGAAAAATGAATAGTTTACTAGGTAGTTGAAGGATATTGTATTTTGATTTTAAAAGTTATATCCTGTATCCCAGGAATAATCAAGGGAAATAGGCTTTATTTTGAAGAGTAAATGGTATGTTTTTGTGTCTTCTCTACACTGTGTTTCTTCCCCAGAATCCAACAAAATTTGTACAGCAGCAATTCCACCCCAAACACGTATTGTCCTCCCCAGCCCCTGAGGCAGAGGTCTACCTGTGTGGCCCAACTTCCTACAGAAATCATTTTAGCTCGGACCCAGGAAACTTATTTCCTGGCAGGATATGAGAGAGCAGTGATACGAGCCGACTCCAGCTTTCTGCCTCCAGATTAGATAACCCTCCTGCCTCATCCTATTGAGCCCTATGGCCTTTGCAATAGCCTTGAGCAGTAGGGTGGTCTTCAGAGGGTAAGAGAAGAGGTTTCTTGGCTAGACCTCCATCCTTTAAGGCATCCAAAGTGCTCATATGTGCTGTACTAATGCTTCAATGCAACCCTGGTGACTCCTCATGGATCATGCCAAAACATTTGGGAAGTTATCAATCCTATAATTTCTGGAAGGCAGAGAGCTCTATAACACAGGGCCATCTAAAAAGGGTTTAACATTGAGTTGGCGTGGAAAGAGTAGGGCCCGAGGCTTAGATAGATCTCCAATAATCTAGCAGTTTGTCCTATGTTTAAGAGACAATGCTGGAAGATGTGTTAAAGTCTTTCAATATATCATCATTAATTTTAATATTTCCTACTCATTACAATGTGTTCTCAATTGTCATACCATATAGAAATGTATCCATATGGACGATAATAAATATAAGAGATGCAAACATTTTTTGCTAAATGATAAACCACTGAGAAGTAAGGTAGAACACTGTCATGACTGTAAAACACTTCGTGCAAATGTAATCCAATGCTGAGGTCTATTCCACTGAGAAAAGATTTATTTATACAAACAGCACTATTGAATCTATTTTTCCATATATAGTTACCTTCCCAGACACTGTATTACCTTAGGTGTTATTCCCACTCATACAGAGCTAAGTCGCTGCCTACAGATGACAGCCTACATCAAGGTTGTCATGGAAACAATAGTCTGGTGCCGCAGGCGACAATTCCCATGAGCACGGTAAGAATGTCACATCAGGATTGGATATCAGTGTAGAGTGGGTGTTGATGTAGATATTGATATCAACTCAATGCCATACTCATAGAGCCCAATGCTGTACTCATAGACCTGACTACACTTAATACTGCGCTTGGAATCTCTTTGATGTAGAATTAAGGCGACACAAGGGGATGTTTAACCCTTTATAGACTGCATCATGCCTTAATTTATGAATGCAGCCCTCGTAAGTTACTCGCCAGTGCTGCATTCAAGGTTCATGCCGATCCAAATGGTATGAGAGTCAGCATGATGCACCAATGCAGTACACTTGTGCAGCACAGGTGAGTTACTCGTAGGGGCTGTCCACGTATACCATGTGATACAGATAGCCTGACTAAGGCCAGCTAGAAGGCAGGAAGCCATTACTGCAAAGGTTAGCCTTGGAGTGGGGTCAGGGAAATGAGGGGTGCTGATAGAGAGAGTATGCGGGGGACGTGGGGTGATAAGAAAGGGGGACAGGAATTGCTAGGGTTTGGTCGTAAAAAAACTGGTGACCAGCTAAGATCTTAAATTGAACACTGACGCATCCCTGTTAGTATTTTTGATGTGGAATATTCCCGCCTCTTGAAGGTGACCTAGATATAGAGCAGAGCACCTCAAAACAACTGCATCAGTCATTCATTGTTGAATATCACACTGCAGTGTTTATATTTTTATATTTAAATCTAAGAAAATAGGACCATTTGATACAGTCATGTACAATGTATTTCTTTCCTTGGAACACCAGACAGAAGATTGCTGAAAGGTGCCCTACATTGTCTGTTCACAAAAATGCATTATCGGGATTAGGAGCTTGAAACATTAAAGACAAACAACTCTAGTCAGACAAGAGTAATTTGGTCTCAGCTAGGCCCCATTAAAAAGAGCCATAATTGGACCTGCTGACAAGCCTTTCAACTATGTAAAAGAAACAACCAATAAAACATCTTGAAGGCCGTGCCATTTAGAAAAACAACCTACTAATCTTCTTCACTTTCTCTAACACTGCAGAAAAACTACTTCTATCAACTTTACAGTTTATTATTGTGTACAATATAGCCTTGGTTGAAAAGGAATTGTATGCACTGCTTTGTGCGAATTTATATTGGATCTGGTCATATTTGATCCGGTCATGGACTATTATATTCTGAATTCTTATTCGCTGTCGTTATTTATTTGAACCCATTTTTTCCCCCCATTTTCTTGATATTGGTAATTAAAATGCCATAATTAGGGGATAGTTTTAGCGTTGTATACCCAGGTGTCAATGACCTACATGGCCCTCCTAGCTCCTTGAAGCAGAGGCTCGCCAGTGTGAACTGACCTTTACAGGAGCAAGCCTTCTCCAGTTTTCTGACTCAAGGTTAGATAACCCTCCTCCCTGATGCTATACCGCCTGTTGCTTTTATTCTGGCCGTAGACAGAAGGACTGTCTTTGGAGGGTCACAGCGATGGGGTCTGGGGTCTAGACTATATATTCCTCAAGCAAAGTGATTTAATGCATTAAGGTGGGTCGCTACCCTTTGATCAAAGTTAACAGAATGTTTCTAAATTTTTTCAACAGACAGGCTGAATCATATAGAATCGAAAAATAAAAATAAAAATAGGGGGTCCCGACCTACTTTTTTAGATACAGAATTTTGAAAAATTAAAGTATTTTTATTTTTCTCTAAAATTGAGAAAAAAGTGTGCAAACTTCAATAATTTTTTAAGATATCAACCATTATGCACAGCAATGTAAAACTTCACATGTAAAACATCTATTTGTTCCACATTGCTGCAAAATTAATTTTACAGTTGTATGCCATGGCATTCTGGGTAAAAATATGATGTTTTGGGAAGGAATAGGAATAAATTGCTTTTATTTTGTAGCCTTATTTGCTAAAAATTGTATTCAAAATTAACTAATTTTTTTAAAACTCTCTCAGAAATTAGTTCAGATCATTTGTTTACATATAAAAGTAATTTTGATAGGGGGTCCCAGGCATATTTTTAGTTTTTTTGGCCTTTGAAGTTAAAAGTTGACAAAAATAGCAAATATCACTGGCTACAAATATATAGAATATTCAAAGTCCGAAAAAACGCTCAATTTTGCTCGAAATCTCCCAATTTATTAACATGGTTTATTAAGGATGTATTTGTATCAGATTATGTAATATTAGCTAATTTTGATACATTTAAGCTATATGCGCAGATACCTGCGCAGAGTGTCCATATTCAAGAGGTAGCGATCCACCTTAAGCCTCGAAAGGTTACTTGCCTACTAGGCATCATGCTGAGAATAGACACAAAGCTATACACCTATGCACCCATATCAAAATTGACTTTAAACCTGCAGATATTACTGCATATCCAGTTACAGGCAAAGTGCAGTCAGAACTGATACTCAGCTCTATATATAGGGGCGCTGGGCCTTAAGCAATATTGCCTTTTTATTGTCTGCAATGGCAAAAAAAATGTTCCCAGAAACATATGCATGATTATGTTTAAATATCATATTTCAAATAGCAGGGTTTTATGTCCCTCTTCTATGACTCACAGACAAATGGAGGTGTCACTGCAGCTACACTGTAAGCAGTATTGGTCCAGGTGTCACAGGAAGGTCATGGCTGCCAGCAGCAGGAGTTGCTGTACACCAGGTCCCCAGCCTGCCCTATGATATCCCCCTCGTGGCAGGTCCTCTAACTACATCAGGACAATCAATGAAAAATGAGGGAGAAAAAAGGCTTCTTAGGTGTTCCAGACGCCGGGAGAGTCAAAAGGAGACAGAGGGTCGCTGCTGAGGATGTAATCTAAACCTTTAAAGGTACAAAGAAATCTTTGGCTAGTAACTCTTCAGGGTCGCATTCAGGCATTATGCTGATGCTATGCGGTTGATGCTTTCTTACAGAATCAGCATGTTGCATGAATGCAGACCATGTGAAGAGACTGTCCAGGGCAGTATTAATGTGTCATCACATCAAATTACCTAACATTAGGCAAGCACTATGCAGCCTTGAAAGGGTTATATGTGTGGCCCCAGTCTAGGCAGACCCAGACTGTCATTGTCCTCAGGGAAAAAAGAGAATCCCACTGCAATAAATAAGTGGAACGTGCGAAAGCGTGGAAGTAAAAAAAGAAAGGTACAAAGGTAGTTTCTAAACACATACATGGATGCTGAATTTATACCTTTGGTGCTAAGTAAATTAACCATTGAGGAAACAAGTATGCTTATTTGCAGCACGGTTGTCATCCTTAATAGTTCTATTCACACACAATTTCTATGCTGATAACTATAGGATCGAGGAGCAATGCATGTATATATACAGCACTGTTATCTCTATTTCTCCTATCTTGCTACCTTCTGCTTACAATGCGTCACATTAAGTGTTATTCCCACTCATATAGAGCTAAGACCCTGCCTATAGCTGACAGCAGACATCAAGGTTGTCATGCAAACAATAGTCTGGTATAGCGGGCCACAGTTCCCTCCATCCACAGGTTTTAACAAGCCCTCAGTTTGGAGAGTGAGTTGACTATAAGGTACCATGAGAAGGTGTGCAACTATTAAAAGGCCAACCTCATCTACAAATTGGTAGTGTACACAACAAACCTTAGATGGCACCATCTCTCTGTAGACTCTATTTGGATGTGCAGAGATGAGGTTGAACGTTTAACTAGTTGCACACCTTCCCATGGTACCCTATAGCCTACTCACTCACCAAACAGAGGTCTTGTTAAAACCTGTGCCTCCACCAGAGTAAGACTATCACGTCAGGATCTGGAATCAATATAGAATGGGTGTTGATGTAGATGTAGATGACAGACTAATGCTACACTCAAGCACCTTCTGTTTGCCCTCAGCACTTTAGTTAATGAAGCCTCTGTACTGCTGGGGCTCATTGCTCAATGGGAAACGATAGTGAGAAAAAAATAGCTATCCAGTTGAATCATATAATCCAAAAGCTTTAATTATTTAATATCATGGGAGGTTTTGTGTTAAGCATAACTTTGGTATAGAGTTGTCATATTGAGTTATCGTAAAGAGCTATTGTACAGAGCTGTCATACAAAGTTGTTATACGAAGCCTGTATTGTCAAAGTTGGGCGAGTTAATAAGCTTTAACAAGCAGGAGCTGGATGATTTAGCTTGATGATTCACTTGGACAAAATAAGGTGATCAACATGACCACCTTTGCTCATCTCAATGGCATGATCACCGCTCACTCATCATGAGAAATGAAATTAATTAAATTGGGGAACCAAATAACTTAGAAATTATGCTTGCAAGCGTCTTCAAAAATCAATCACTTTCAACAAACTATGAGGCATGTATAAAAATCCCCAGGTGCTTCATGTTTGAGTAGCATAAATAATGGAGCTTGCAGCTATCAAACTTTATTACCAATGACATCTGGCCCTGTTATCCATACATGTAATCACAGTACAGACTGTTAGGTAGGGACAAATAAACCCATGTTTTTATGTCCCTGTCTCATGTTTTGTTGTTGCTACCCTCTGCAAGGGCACTCATAGTTCATCGACTGGATTACACAGGTAGAAAATAAGGTCTAGGCTGTTCTGAGTCATCTTGTTTAGTTGTAACAACCTTGCATAGTATAGTTGTTTGGAACTAGCTACCGCTATGAGACAATATTTCATCTATTCTGAATTCCCTGCAAAATGGTTCCTATACAGGGGTGGATCCAATTAGGGTCCTTGGACTCCGGAGCCACGTTTTCTGAATTCTTAGGTCTTTTGTCACAAGATCTTGATCCGTCACATTTCTTGACAATTTTGGGTGATTCGGTGTATAGTTTTCAAATTCCGGGGCCCGCCCAGTATAAGGTCCACTTTTCCATGCACTCTCACACACCAGAGACTTGTCACCTCCCCTACTTTCCTAATCTGCTATCTGCACCACACACTGCCTGTATCCCTAACCAAAAATAGTTCCTAGGAAATCAACAATTTCTGCCATTCAAACAGGACCAATGTATCTCTAACTTTCAGAGTTTGTAGTTTGAATATTCATTCAAATATATGAATTGATCTTTACATGAGAAAATGCAGATTCACATGGGGTAGGGGACCACTACGGTCCCTTGCCATACATGGAAGAATGATTGTGCAGAGATGAGGTAGACAGTGTCATGCCAAATATCTGCCCACTGGAGACTGTGTTCCATGCTTTATTGTATTGTTTGGACCACACTCAGGACCCCTCCCTCTTTGTGTTGTTCAGGCAGGACAACCTGCACACCCTGAGGCGGTGTGTACAGTGAGTGGTCGGTATTGACCTTGGATGTCACCAGACCTGTGTGTACGGTGTATGAGCTGGTTGTATTCACTCTGAGCTACTCCTACTCATAAAACAATCAATATGTTTATACCTTTATAATCAACATGTGTTAAGCAAGTATGTACAGTGTTACAAAACAGTTAAAAATGGCAAAAATGCCTAGTCACTACACTATAACAACAGATATCTTTTTTTGGTATACCCATGGATTTACCTAATACCTGGGATCTGCCATTTGTAAAGGCGGAAGTAATTAGCTATCACAGTAGAAATATCTCTCACTAGGAATATGATCAATGATACGACTGTATTTTGTCTACCCCTACCTCCCTTCAGGAGCTTTCTTTACGCTGTGTATGGCAAAACAGCGTAACTGGCATTAAATACGGAAGCAACGTGCCTGGATTATATGATTAATGATAGGACAGGGGTTTTTGCATTCCCAGAAGGGAGGGTAAAAAAATTGCCATGCTATCTTTCCATTATTTCTATTACTTATAGCATTATGGGCCATATGTTTAATATCTCACCGAGCCAAAGTACCCACTTAGTCAGTAAAAAAAGAGAAATAATGAAAACGAAAGACATTTGGTTTATGTCAAGGGAGACCAGCCTTCCAGGCCCAGCTTGGCAGTTGTAGGCATTGGTTGGCAATCCATTTGTAAACGCTCATATAATTTAATATCTGTCTTATTTTGGGGTAAACAGAGTTAGAAAGGCGACATTTTACAAATAGGCTTTTCTTGATCATGCTGAGTAAGATAAAATTACGCAAACAGCAAGTATTTAAGGTCACTGCAGGAAAGTATGAGGCATATGTACAATACAAAATGTGTGATACAAGATATATATATGATAGATCATAGATGAGTAAGTATACCAACAATCACTACATATGGTAAACAATTTGAAAAGAGTGAAGTCACCTTCCCCATGGGGGTTGGCTGCTAGGACTTAGGGACAAAAGATTGCACTTTTCCTTGGGGGTTGGGGGGAGGGGTCGGGCATTAAAGCTGGTGTCAGGGTCTTAAAATGAGATATCAAGAGCTAATACATTCTACATGAAAAAATGAACCCTAGACCAAAGTATACACCTAGATGGAAATAAATGGGCATGGGTTTCCTTTTTCATGTAGTTTTAATGAGACAATGTCTGACTTGGGGCTCAGTCATAACAAAGACAGATCGCCCACCATACAGCCAGAGGATGACGGAGGGGCGGGATGGTCAAGGAGAGTCCAAGGGAGTGGTCATTTTTTAACAGGGTGGGGTTCAGTGAATTTTGTTTATCCTCCCCAACGGGAGGGTCAAAATTTGTTCAGTCCCCCCCGGCAGGTTGAAATGGAGCAAGGCCGACCCCTTTGAGCTATAGGAACGTGTTGGCTTTTTGGTTAGAAAGGGGTGCAATTTGTTTGGTCCCCTCCTTCAAGGGGTGCAAATTTCTTTGGTCCCCACGTAAATGCACCAACCCCCCCCCCCCTGTTCTTAAGAAATGACCACTCCCTAAAGTAAAAGTTCAACAAGAAGTAAGAAATCCTGAAGCGTCCCCTTAAGGTATGACTTTGTTTTAGCCGTTACAAAGACAAACCACTCTGTAGGCAGCCGTGTGAGAATGGATAGGCAGGAGGTTTATATAGCGGTGTAACGTGAGTGAGCTTGTTCCCGCGACCACAATGTTTACACTGAAACAAGCAATACATTGAGACCTTTGTTCTGCTCTCATCACTTAGCTTGTTGCTTGTAAGCTATGGTGTTTGGTAAATGTGGCTTAATCTCATGAGAGATTCAGATCTAACATGGCTGCCCACACAAAGAAACCCAAATTATCACTACACGGTGGTCTTCAGTTGACAGCACATCAGTGGGGGTCAAACACAGGGTGTGTGGTGTATTCAAATTATCGTGTACTGCAACATTGTTTCTGAAAATTACCAGTTGCAGCAAAGAAAAATCGCCTTGGGCTTCCAAAATGGCCAATCCTTAGACAACCTTTGCTACTAAGCTAAGGATAATTTGGATAACTTACACAGCAAAAACATGGCGGGTATTGACTGCAATATGTTGTCAGGCCTAGAGAAGTTACTAAGTTGATTATCTAAGTAGTTTTAGAAAAGGATACTGAAGCTAAGATAGTTCTAATATCATTTCAGCAGCTTTGTGGCTTTTGCTGGATAAAGACCTTTGTAATTACATTACTACATGATAGAAGTGACGGTAATCCCGCCATTATGACATTTAATCTAGTATATGGGGTGTTAAAGGATTATACAGTTTCTTAGACATAGGCCACATTTGTTACTATGCAACGAGACTGAAAGATTTATAGTAATGAGGGTTTTGTTTAGGAAACACCTGTCAGGGTTTAGAGAAAAAAGCCCGTTACCACCCACTGATTAAAAAGGAAAAGGGATATATGGACATTATGGGTGCAAAGAAAAAGATGGTATGGGACTCTTTTGTTTGTAAGCTTCAGTTACTTTGTTCTTGAAGAAAAATGAATTCAGGCTATCTATCAGCATTAGGCCTTAACCCTTTAAGGACGAGATAATGCAATAATGCATCATGCCCTTAGTCGACATGATGCATGATGTGATTAACTCGCCAGTGCTCTAGTCAAGCATCATGATGGCTCTCTGGGGTTGAGACAATACACAGGTTGAATCTGTTGAAGCTGTGCTGGTGCATTATGAAAACAAATGCCATCTTTTAGGTAGTTGCCATGCTTCAAGGGTAAGATTCCCTGCCTCCATCCTTCCAGTCCAAAGAGACCAGTACTACACCCAAATACCTAGTATTTAATCATTTATGGATATAACATTGGACAGAGGGTAGCCGACTAGAGCTTTCTGCCTCAAATTGAGCAAAAGAATAGATAACCCTACGTCACCTGGTCCACCCTGCTCCACACAAAGTGCTTCTGTGTACCAGTCATCCAACATTTAGACAGTGTGTAGGGTAGCAAAAGTGCTTAAATTACAAAAGTTAAGGGTCATTTTCACAACTCACACTTACCACATCGTAAACTAGAACTAGAATTGTGAGTAGGATATGATCAGTGATTATTCCACTTTAAGGGAACTGCAATATCAAGCTAGTGCTTAACTAGGATAAAACTGAGGCCTGCACCATTTGTGGCTTCTGTTTTTATTTAGATTTCCCGTATTGGCCAAATAGTGCAATTCATTGGCGGTGCTAGGCAAATAGTTTCCTACACTATTAGGACTTTATCAGAAGATCAGGCTTGAGATCATATTCAATTCAGGCATGTTGGTTTTAAGGAATGGCTCTACCGCATTCCACAAAATGCCGCATCCAATACTCAAGGGTTAGCCATTCATAACCAATGGAGAGATCTCCTCCAGCTACATGAGGGTAATCAATTGATATGGAGGAAAACAATAAAAAGGCCCCATTGAACATGGGTGAGTGCAGGGCAGACGGTTGATGCTCAAGAGGTACCCTAAGTTTGACGCACAGGGAGGAGAAGATGCTGTAAAATAATAAAGCGACAAAAAGGGGCAAATGGCAGGAAACGTGAGAAATCAACCGGGAAAACTGTGTATTTGAGAACGTCCCTGGGGCATGTCTTACAAGAGCACGCACTGTAAACAGTAGTCATCTCTGTCATCGGGCAATGAATGTTTTAGCAGTTGATTGCACAACAACTCAAAAAGAGCTGAAATTGTTTATTCAATAAGCATTGTGCAAGTTAGAGAAATGAGTTGGAATGATATGACATTGAGTACCATTTGATCGAGTATTACTCTTTTTTGTGTTATTCCCTTTCTTTCTTAAGTGATGTTTACTATTGGAAACAGCTTGGTTGAGTTCCAAAGTTGTTATTCTGCTGAATTTGAAATAGATGTGTTTCTCTGAATATTTTAATGTTGTGCTACCTCTAAGTAGATATTTTCGATTTGGTAAATAAGCAACACCAATGCTGCATTTATATGAACATGGACATCACAATTGAGGCTATCAGTAACATCATATTGAAATGAAGCGGGCGCTGCCACACCTCTTCATAACTTCGGCAAACACCTGTAGGCCATAATGAATAAGTGAATTCACCAACATTGCACATATGCCTACTCTCTAAAAGATCTTAAATAATAGTACTTTATTCTTTCAAAATATAGTCGGAATATGCAACATTCAGAGTGGTATGATCAAATTTTAAAATGTTTCCTATGATAAGGCAGACTTGCTAACACAATAGAAAGCCATACCTAATGGATCCCTGAGGGGAAAACAACCAGTATGCAGCGTTACATATGGCATGTAGGTAACAATAGTTAATCAAATCAAAGTACTTGCACAGGGGGATATTTGAATACAGTAAGTGCAGTGCCATCCCTCAGGCAGACATACAGAAATGCATCTAAATGTGTCTGCTATGTAAATGGATGTTTTATGGATATCAAATTTTATTTTGAAGCTTCCTTATTAAGCTCCAGGGATAGTATCAGAATGGCATGGTGGCTCCATTCAGAGGGAGTGATAAAAAGGAATACTTACCAGTATAGATATAGATGTAAAATAATAAAGGAAGAGGTTCTGGTTACACTTTGCTTCTACATTTACCGTAACCACTAACCAGTCTCCGTTTGAAGGAGACATTGTTGGACCCACTAGCAAGCCTGCAACTAGTTATATAAAACTGTTTGTATCTTTATTGCAATTAGATGTTCTGTTGTTCTGCTAAATGATGACATTGCAGTCTGCTGGACTTTATCATTATTAAATGCTTGCACTGCTATTGATAAGAGCATAAGATTCATGCAAGCATCATCTTGATAGAAAAATAAAAAGTGTGTAAAAGCACCCCTCCACCAGTACAGGGTTAAAGAAAAAAGTCACTTGTGGACGCTCTTTACATGGAGCCTGATTGATTCCCAAGTATCTATCTATCTATCTATCTATCTATCTATCGATCTATCTATCTATCTATCTATCTATCGTTCTATCTATCTATCTATCTATCTATCTATCTATCTATCTATCAATCTATCTATCTATCTATCTATCGACCTATCTATCGACCTATCTATCTATCCATCTATCCATCTATCTATCTATCTATCTATCTATCTATCTATCTATCTATCTATATCCATCTATCTAAATCTATCTCACTCTCTCTCTCTCTCTATATATATATATATCCATTTTACTATACGGAATTTAGTCAAATAAAGGGGAATGAATTTGTGTGGCATGTATAGTTCTCTCATCCTCTTCATGATAATATATCCCCTATAGAATACAGGATATGGACAAATGTGTAACTAGGAATTGTATACTATATTGTATGCACACTCAGGTCTGGGCTGTGGGAATGGTAGGGTGTAAGTGTGGTGATATATTTACACACAGTATTACATGATCTGAGCACTGCAGGGTCATTGAACCCTGCCCTACCCAGCCCGTAGCAACCCCCGACCCATCCCTCTGATTATAGCATCAGTGCAGCAGGTCAGGCACGTGCAACACGCAGGGGGAGGTAAGGGAGTGGTCTTTTTTTAGGGGGGGTGGGTGGGTTGGTGGATTTGTGGGGGGAACCAAAGGAATTTGGACCCCTTGAAGGAGGGGACAAAAGAAGTCAGCCAGCACCCTCTGCCCTAGTCACCTCACCACCTCCCCCTCCCTGACCCCACTCAGCTGCTAATCTGTGCAGTAATGGGTTCCTCCCTTCTAGCCGGCTCCACCCGCTGCCCACAGCTTCACCAGGCAATCACCGCTATCTACATCACATGGTACACTGGAGATGTTGTCAGCTGGTAGTCAACATGCTTTTGGATTGTTTCAGGCCAAGGAGTTATCAAAGTTCTAGGGCAGTAGGTAAACTAAAGTATATTTTTTTAACCTAACAACAAAACAGCCCAACCAACCCAATAGGGTCAGTACTTTGCAATGAGTCTAGACATTGACTGTGAAGGACCTCAAAGAGTTTATGTGAAAAAAGAGAAACTAAGCTATGGTAGTCTTCTTAGTCAGCTTCAGGAAATTTGTCCTGTGAGAAATAGGATCAAGCCACAGTCATTGATGTACATTGGACCTTACAGTGCCTGTCTACACACCACAAGTATCATAGGGGCACCGACCAATCATGACCAAATAAAGTTAACTATGTGAATAGCCAAAACCATTAACAAGCTCAGATTATATACTGCTAAAGTTCCTCAGATATTTTTTGGGCATTTTTTAAGGTATTTGTATGATTATTTCACCATGACAAAATAGCACGTATTATAAGATAAAGTTATTTAGCAAGGGACTTAGCTCCTCCCACTCACCTGTTTGTCTAACTTCCTCCTAATGACATTGGTACCCTCTGAACCTTATTTCCTGCCAGGATATGAAAGAGCGGTGATTCAAAGAGATACAAGCCAACTCAGACTTTCTGCCTGTAATTGAGCTCAAGATTAGATAACCCCTCTGCCCAAAACTGCTCAAGCATCTTACCTTTGTGAGTATTTTAGCAGTAGGATCGCATAGGCATGAGGTTGGGTGAGTAAACTGGACTGGTCAAATTAGGCACATTTCATCTTTGTGGTGTTTCTGTGGCTAAGACACATTAATATTATACCAATTTTGTTTTATGGCTACATCAATGCAAAGTCTAGCTACAACCCCGACCCCAAGTTGTGACCCACCATAATCATGTAATAACTGTTATTGTTAAAGGGAATAATCCATATCTAAATAAAATTACTGTTAACTTATTCTAATGGTTTGTTTCTGCTTCCTTTGTAGGTGAGTACAGAATGTGTCCATGTCATTGTCTGCCATCAAGAGGTAAGTAATGGTATTCTGAGGTGGCGAGATGACAGCGCCATACACACAGGCAAATATGAGCAATTAAAGACGAATTTAGCAATGAAAGAAATACTTGACTGCTGAAGTTTAAGCTTTCTGTAAGCAAGACATCATTGTAGTCAGAGCAATAGGCATTTGTGTAAAAACACAATGAAGTGACCGTTCTTTGTCTGAAAGGAACTGCGGGGCAGTCACTTAATGAAAAAGAAGCTGTGTGTAGATTTTGTTTAAGGATAAGCTATGGGAGTCTTTTGTCTGTCAGCTTTAGTCACTTTGGTCCCAGCCATGGATTTGTGTTAGGCTTAGAGTGCCTCGCTTTCACCCTACTACTACAGAGACTCCTACTCATGGAAACCAGTTACCATTAGGAAATAAAACTGGACATACAACACATGTAAATGTAATGTGTTATTCCTTTCTTCTTCTTCTAAAATACACATTATCAAATGAATACTGTAAACATATTTCATTTTAGTCTGTACATATTTTCATAATTTTGTCAGAGATGAAAATTCTCAAAAATAGGTCTAGGGTGAATATTTATCCTGTGTAGCTTTATAACTATTACATTCCAAAATCTGTGAATTTAAATCTGTGCAAAACTTTATTTTATAACCAATTCGCAGAATAATATAAATTTGCGCAAAAATATTTATGTTAACAGTAGTTTAGTACTAGCAGGATATTGCCTTTGAATATCAAAAGTATTATCATGTAATTAAAGGATAATTATTTCATAGGGACAAAGGATCTATTTTGAAGAGTAAATGATATGTTTCTGTGTGTTCCCTACACTGTGTTTCTCCTCCAGAATTCTTCATAATGTGTACTGTAGCAATTTCAACCCCAACACTTTAGCTCGGACCCCTCAAACTTATTTCCTGACAGGAGATAAGAGAGCAGTGATACGAGCCGACTCCAGCTTTATGCCTCAAGATTAGATAACCCTCCTGCCCCATCCTATTGAGCCCTATGGCCTTTGAAATAGCCTTGAGCAGTAAGGTGGTATTCAAAGGGTAAGAGAGGAGGTTTCTGGGCTAGACTTCTACCCTTTAAAGGAGCCAAAGTGCTCATATGTGCTATACTAATACTTCAATGCAACTCTGGTGACTCTTTATGGATCATGCCAAAACCTTTGGGAGGGTATCAACCTTATAATTTCTGGGAGGCAGAGAACTCTATGACACAGGGCCATATAAAATGGGTTTTACAGTGAGATGGTGTGCATAGAGTAGGGGGTGGGGCTTAGATGGACCTTTAATTTCCCTATGTTTAGGATACAATGCTGCAAGATGTAGTAAAGGCTTTCAATATATGATTACTGATTCTAATATTTCCTGTTCATTTAAAAAGCAGTTCTCAATTGTCTTACCATATGGAAAATTAATTTATGAAAATAAATAGGTATAGGGCCTACAAACATATTTTGTATTAAATGCTAAACCATTGAGAAGTAAGGTAAAACACCTTTATCATTTGAGCAAGCATAGTCCCGTGCTAAGGTCCATTCCACTGGAAAAAGATGTATTTATACAAACAGCGCTATTGAATCTATTTTTCCCTATATATAGCTACCTTCCCAGACACTATATTACATTAGGTGTTTTTCCCACCCATACAGAGCTAAGTCCCTGCCAACAGATGACAGCCTACATCAAGGTTGTCATGGAAACAATAGTCGGGTGCTGCAGGCAACAATTCCCATGAGCACGGTAAAAATGTCACATCTCGATTGGATATCAGTGTGAGAGAGGGTGTTGATGAAGATATTGATGTCAACTGAATGCCATACTCGTAGAGCTCAATGCTATACTCATGAACTCAGCGCTACACTTAATACTGCACTCTGAGACTCTGTGATGTAGCATTAAGGGGACCTCAGGGAATGTTACAGTAGAAAGAAAATGTGTGGTGTTCATGATGAATGACAGTGGAGGGATTATAGCAGTTGCAAGTAAGGGTATGAAAATTGATTTTCCCTCTTTCCCTGTTTTTCATTACAAGACCTGTACCCCATACTCTCTAACGTAATCACAATGCCTGCTAATAAGCAAAATACATGTATGTGCAGAATTAGAATCTGAGAAGCGATTTGATGTTTCTTTCAGGGAAATATGTCTGTTAGGTAGGGACAATTGATGCTCATCCTATCTACATAATACATGGTGTCCACATCAGCCACACAGATGGTGTGCAGCTTTTCATTACACACACATGGATAGTGACTGACTGCATGGAGGTGGTGCTTCCTGTATTAACGAGGACCATGGTTAGTGATGAGACGTCATCAATAGGGTATTGAGGGGAATGAAAGAGAGGGACAATAGATTGTGGGAGAGGAGTACATTGTATTCATACTTTAGAGTTGACTGCAGTTGGCAGAGTGATTCATTTATGCATGCAATGGTTTGTGTATCCAACCTGAAAACAACTATGCCACAATTTGCTTTCAATCCGATAGTTATACATTGCAGCAGCCATGTCCATTACATATATAAGCATCCATTGAGTCAGCATCAGTGTGTGCCATTAGGATTTTACTTCAAGTAATTCATAGACACTACAAAGGTTCTTAAACCCCACCCATCCGTTATGAATCCTGAGAAGGGGCCCTTGCGCCACTGTGTGGGTCTATAATTACCAAAGTGAATTGGATGATAATTAATGAGTAGGCAACGGGGTTAATTTTTAAATGTGACAGATATAAATTTTAATGACACCACATGACACCAGCAACTTGTGGCCCACAATTCAGAGGTAACTCCAGTATACCATGTGATACAGATAGCCTGACTGAGGCCAGTTAGAAGGCAGGAACCCATTACTGGAAAGGTTAGCCATGGAGTGGGGTCAGGGAAATGAGGGGTGCTGAAGGAGAGAGTAGGCAGGGGACGTGGGGTGATGAGAAAGGGGGAAATGAGTTGCTAAGGCTGGGTAGTGAAAGACTTGTGACCAGCTAGATACTTATACTGAACATCTCTTTTGGTATGTTTTTACAAGACAATTCCCTGCTTTTGTAGATGACCTAGAAAAATGGAGCACCTCAAAACAACTGCATCGGACTGTCATAGTCCATTATCAAATTGTTTAATTTCATGTTTAAATGTAAGTAAATAGTTTAAGGCCATTCGATATTGTTACATACAATTTCTTCTCTCCTAGGGACTTGAGACTGTAGATTGTTGAAAGGTGCTCTACATTGTCTGTTCACAGAAAGACATTATCAGGAAAAGGAGCCTTAAACACTAAAGCAGCAACGACGACTCCAGCCAGACAGAGTGATTTGGTCTCAGCTAGGCCCCATTAAAAACAGCCATAATTGGACCTGCTGACAAGCCTTTCAAGTAGGTAAAAGAAACAACCAATGAAACATCTTGAAGCCTGTGCCATTGAGAAAAACAACCTACTAATCTTGTTCAGTAGCTCTAACATTGCAAAAAAACTGCTTCTATCAACTTTACAGTTCATTATTGTGTTCAGTGTAGCCTTAGGAATTTAGTCTATGCAGTGTGAATTCTTATTGGGTCTGGTCAAAGACTCTCCATTTTATTCTAAGTTGTAATTCTGTCATTATTATGTGAACCCATTTTACAACATTTTTAACTAGGGATGTATATATTTCACTTTGTATGTAGCTTATAACCTATCATAAAAACATGATTACATTCCATGCGATAAATGGTCAACCCTTCGTCTAAAAGGAATGTAGGCCAGTTTCTTATAAAAAAGAAGCTGAAGGTAGTCATTGAGAAAGGAAGAGTGACAGAAGATGTTTGTCTGTAAGGATTAGTCACGTTGGGCCCCAGCCATGGATCCAAATCAAACTCAGACCGCTTCTCTTTCATCCTACGACTAGAAGAGCCCAGTCACAGAAATTGTTTACTTCTGGAATGAATTACACATATGTTCTGTGGGGTATTATTTAGAAGTACTACTACTGTAACATGGCACATGTTGGCCCACTTGTCATATTCTCAATATAGAGGAATCAAATATTAGGGATTCATAATGGTAATAATGCATTTTTATATTAGTAATCAAAGCGCTATGAAGGATAATTAGAGCGTTAACAGTTGTATGCCCAGTTTCACTGACCTTCATGGCCCTCCTTGCTCCTGGAGGCAGAGGCTCACCTCTGTGATGTGACCTTTTACAGGAACGTTTACAGGAACGAGCCAGCTCCAGTTTTCTGACTCAAGGTTAGATAACCCGTCTACCTGATGCTAGACAGCCCTGTTGCTTTTATTCTTGCCTTTGAGAGAAAGACTGTCTATGGAGGGTAACAATGATTGGATCTGTACTAGACCATATCCTTTAGGTATTGTGATTCAATGCATTATGCTTCGAAAAGTTACTTGCCTGCCAGGCATCATGTTGATGATAGACACAAAGCTACATGTCTATGTACCAATAATAACATTGACTTTTCCATAATTGCCTTTTTATTGTCTGAATTAACTGCAATTGCATAAATATTTCACAGAAATACATATGCATGATTATGTTTAAAATAATGTATTTCAGACATTCGTGTTTTATATTACCCCCACTTTTATGTATTCACATGTAGAAAAATAAGGCTGTCACTGCAGCCACGCTATATTGACCTATGGTGTCACAGCAAGGTCATGGCTGCCAGCAGCAGGAATAGGTGTACACCATGTCCACAGCTGCCCTATGATACCCCCCCCCCCTAGTGGGAGCTCCTCTAAATACATCAGGACAATCAATAACAAATGAAGGAGACCAAAAAAAGGCTCCCTAGGTGTCCCAGACACCGGGTGAGTCAAAGGGAGACAGAGGGTCGCTGCTAAGCATGTAATCTAAACCTTTAAAGGGATGAAGAAAGTGCTGACTAGTACCTCCCCGGAGCTAAATTCACAAATCACACTGATCCTTCTTTGCCGATCCTAGACAATCAATACCTTTCCTCATGTTGCATCGAAGCTGACCTTTTAAGTAAACAAGGCATGGCAGTATTCATGCATCATGACATGAAAGGGCATAGAGTTAGGCAAGCACTCTGCAGCCTTGGAAGGGTTATATGTGTGGCCCCAGTCTAGGCAGACCCAGACTGCCATTGTCCTCAGGGGAAAAAAAGAAGAACGCAGCAATAAAAAGGTGAAAGTGAGAAAGCAATCGAAGTAAAAAAGAAAGGTACAAAGGTAGTTAAGGTACTTTGAGCTACCACAGACAATGGCATAAAAGAAATGTACTGAAAAGTTTTCTTTATAATTGCTTAAATTGTAGCCAAATGTTTCACACAAACAGATGAAGATTTCCTATTGAATGCTTTCATAGTAATGCTGCCACAAAAATTGTCAATCATCTACTTGAACCACTTCACAATGTTGTTGTCTGACTTGATAAATTTTCTTTTCCCCTTTTTATATTCTTCTCTCTCAGAGTCTAGCCATATATGAGGTCTAAACACAGAAATGGATGTTGAAATTACACAATTTGTGCTAAGGAAATTAGCTATTGAGGAATCAGGTATGCTTATTTGCAGCACAACTGTCATCCTTAAGACCTCAATTGACACACAATGTGCATGCTGACGTCTGCAGCATTAAGTAGCAGTGCATGTCTATATATCTACAGCACTGTTATCTCTTTTTTCTCCTATCTTGTCACCTTCTGCTTACAATGTGTCACATAAAGTGTTACTCCCTCTCATATAGAGCTAAGCCCCTGCCTATAGCTGACAGCAGACATCAAGGTTGTCATGGAAACAATAGTCTGGTACAGCGGGCCACAGTTCCCTCCATCCACAGGTTTTAACAAGCCCTCAGTTTGGAGAGTGAGTTGACTATAAGGTACCATGAGTAGGTGTGCAACTAAAATGCCAACCTCATCTCTGCATGACTCTCCAAATTGGTGGTGTACACAACATACCCTAGATGGCACCACCTCTCTGTAGACCCTAGTGGGATGTGCAGAGATGAGGTTGAACGTTTAATTAGTTGCACACTTTCCCATGGTACGCTATAGCCTACTCACTCACCAAACAGAAGTCTTGTTAAGACCTGTGCCTCCACCATAGTAAGACTGTCACCTCAGGATTGGGAATCAATGCAGAGTGGGTGCTGATGTAGATGTTGATAACAGCCTAATACTACACTCAAGCACCTAATGTTTGTCCTCAGCACTTTAGTTAATGAAGCCTCTGTACTGCTGGAGCTAAGTTCTCAATGGGAAACGATAGCACTGTGAGAAAACAATAGCTATCTGGTTGAATCATACAGTGTGAAACCTCTAAGTATTAAACATCATTGGAGCTTAAGTGTTATGCATGACTTTGGTACAGAGCTAGCATACAAATCTGTCATACAAAGCGATCATCCAGCCTGTATTGTCAAAGTGGGGCGAGTTTATTAGCTTTAAAATGCAGCGGCATGATGATTTAGCTTGATGATTCACTGGGACAAATCAGCTAAGTGTACAAACAGGTTATACTCAAAGCAAGTTGCAGGTACAGGGATTAGTGGCTATACTTGGAGTTGACTTAATCATAAACACAAAGGCACTTGGTAAATAGCGATAATAAAAAATGTACGAGAAAAGCTAAGATATACATGTGCTAGCGCTTTTAGGCTTTCGTAACGCTCTGTAGAGATCTGTTGAAGATCTAATTAGCCTAAAACGCTCATCATGAGAAATGAAATGAATTAAAATCGGGAACTGAATGACTAAAAAATTATGGTTTCAAGCATCTTAAAAAATCCATCAAGTTCAACAACCTATGAGGCATGTATAAAGGTCCCTGCATGTTTCATGTTTGAGTAGCATAAATAATGGGGCTTGAAGCTATCAAACTTTATCTTCAATGACATCTGGCCCTGTTATCCATACATGTAATCACAGTACAGGCTGTAAGGTAGCGACAAACAAACCCATGTTTTTATGTCCTTGTCTCATGTTTCGTTATTGCTACCCTCTACCAGGGCACTCATAGTTCATCCATTGGGTTACACATGTAGACAAGTAAGGTCTAGGCTGTATCAAGCCATCTTGTTCGTTATAACAACCTGGCATATTATAGTATAGAAACAGGCTACCGTTATGATGCAATATTTTGTCCACTGTGAATTCCCAGCCAAATGGTTTCTAAACAGGGGTGGATCCAGTGGGGCTCAGGACCACTGTTTTGGACATCTTAGGATTTATTTTATGAGATTTTGATTCGCCACATGTCACAACAATCTTGTGTGATTTGTTGACTGGTGGACACCCCCTCCCCCCCCCCCATTCCTGGGTCCGCCCACTGTTCAATGCACTTGTCGACTCCTCTCTGGAATAGGCTATGGACCTACAAAAATCTTCTGTAATGGGAGTAGTAGAAGTAGTAGTAATATTTTAAAGCCGTCAGGGCAATCGAGGCAGCGTGGCGGCCGCAAGGCCGTGGAGCTGCCTACCCTGGCGGCAGGACCTATATCCCAGGCAAAAGCCGGCGATCCTGGGACAACAACGTTGATCCTGGATGGTAGAGTCAGCATCCATCGTCAAACTTCAATGGGAGGGGCTAAAGCAGCGCTCTCCTGTACTACTTTACTATTCTCTTATCTGCACCACACACTGTCCCTACCCAACAGTTTCTACCATTTAAACAAGACCAATGTGTCTCTAACTTTCAGAATTTGTTTTTTAAATCTTCATTCAAACAATTGAATTGATTTGTACATATTCAATACACCTGGCGTAGGGGACCAACACAGTCCCTAATTGTACACAGAGGAAGGATTGTGCAGAAATGAGGCATACAGTGTTGTGCAAAATATGATTCTGTTCCATGCTTTATTGTATTGTATGGACCACACTCAGGACCCCTCCCTCTTTGTGTTGTTTAGGCAGGACTACCTGCACACCCTGAGGCAGTGTAAACAGTGAGCGGTCGGTATTGACCTTGGATGTCACCAGACCTGTGTGTACCATGTATGAGCTGCACGTATTCACTCTGAGCTACTCCTACTTCATGAAACAATCAATACTGTTAAACTTCGTGCATAAGCCTAACTCACGTATAAGCCACACTGTAACATAGTAGCAAAAACTAGCCGCACCCAGACCATGGGCAAATGCTTTGCACTAAAAATACCTTCAAAACATTCTCATGAATAATAACATATCAATTTACTCTAAAATGTATGTTTAATTAAAGACTAAAACACCTTTTCTCAATAAAACTTTGAGATCGACACACATAGTGTGTGACAAAAAGGGTGGGTTAAAACTGGCTACAAAAAAAGCCTTTATCATAACACAGATTTTTTAGAGTGTTTGCATATTATATTATATTGTGTGAAATTAAAGATGTGTAGTGGTAGTACAACTATTCCCTTTCTACAATAACCTTCCTGAGATCAGGATCAAGCAACAAGGCCTCATAGCTGCCACAGCAGTGATTACCTGGTGAAGCTGTGGGCAGCGGGTGGAGCCGGTTAGAATGCAGGAACCCATTCATGCACAGATTAGCAGCTGAGTGGGGTCAGGTGCGGTAGGGCAGTGAAGTGTAAGCTATATATGGTGGTTATTAGATTGGCGGATTTGGGGGGGAGGTTGTGATGGTCAGAAAGGCATAGACGAATGGTCGGTTTATATGGTAAAGAAACTGGGAAGTAGAGGGTACTTCAGTTGTACTGTAAGAAGTCAGGCTACACTACACTACACATCACTACACTATAACACCAGCCATCTTCTTAGATATACCCATGGATTTACCTAATACCTGGGATCTGCCATTTGTAAAGGCAGAAGTAATTTTCTATCACAGCAGAAATATCTTTCACTAGGAATATGATCAATGATACGATTGTATTTTGTCTACTCCTACCTCCCTTCAGGAGCTTTCTTTATCCTGTGTATGGCAAAACAGCGACACTGGCATTAAATACTGAAGCAATGTGCCTGGATTCTATGATTAATGATAG
The DNA here is from genome assembly GCA_947462335.1 of Harmothoe impar. Taxonomy (NCBI): domain Eukaryota; kingdom Metazoa; phylum Annelida; class Polychaeta; order Phyllodocida; family Polynoidae; genus Harmothoe; species Harmothoe impar. The sequence goes on from OX381710.1 coordinate 9,514,520, forward strand.
GACAGGGATTATTGTATTCCCAGGAGGGAGGGTAAAAAACTTGCCATGCTATCTTTCCATTATATCTATTACTTATAGCATTGTGGGCCATATGTTTTATATCTCACTGAGCCAAAGTACCCACTTAGTCAGTAAAAAAAAAGAAATAATGAAAACGAAAGACATTTGGTTTATGTCAAGGGAGACCAGCCTTCCAGGCCCAGCTTGGCAGTGGTAGGCATTGGTTGGCAATCCATTTGTAAACGCTCATACAACTTAATATCTGTCTTATTTTGGGGTAAACAGAGTTAGAAAGGAGAAATTGTTTACAAAAAGGCTTTTCTTGATCATGCAGAGTAAGAGAAAATTACGCAAACAGCAAGTATTTAAGGTCACTGCAGGAAAGTATGGGGCACATGTACAATACAAAATGTGTGATGTAAGATATATATACAATAGATTATAGATGAGTAAGTATTCCAACAATCACTACATATGGTAAACAATTTGAAAAGAATGAAGTCACCTTCCCCATGGGGGTTGGCTGCTAGGACTTAGGGACAAAAGATTGCACTTTTCCTTGGGGGTTGGGGGGGGGGGGTGCGGGCATAAAGCTGGTGTCAAGGTCTTTAAAATATGATATCAAGAGTTAATACATTCTATTTGAAAAAAAGAACCCTAGACTATTTTGTAGCCTATTTGTACCTCTTATGCCATCCTCATGGCGCCTAGCTATCAAAACTTTACCTAAATAACCCCAGAGGTGCCTTTTCCCCCACTTGCTCACAGAGTATATACACCTATATTGAAACAAATAGGCATGGCTGTCCGTTTTATGTAGTTTTAATGAGACAATGTCTGACTTGGGGCTCAGTCATAACATAGATAGATTGCCCACTATACAGCCAGAGGGTGACGGAGGGGCGGGATGGTCAAGGACTTTCTAAGGGAGTGGTCCTTTTTCAACAACAGGCTGCATTTTCCGCCCCCCCCCCCCAAGGCAGGTACAAATGAAGCACAGCCGACTCCTTTGAGTTATAGTAACGTGCTGGCTTTTTGGCTAATAAGGTGTGCAATTTTTTTCGTCCGCCCCTCAGGATAACTTACACAGCAATGCTGTACTCCAAAAAACAACATGGCGGGTATTGACTGAAATATGTTATCAGGCCTAGAGAAATCACTTTGTTGATTATCTAAGTAGTTTTAGAAAAGGATGCTGTACCTAAAATAGTTCCAATATCATTTCAGCAGCTTTATGGCATTTGCTGGATTAAGGCCTTTGTAATTACATTACTACATGATAGAAGTGATGGTAATCCCGCCATTATGACATTTAATCAAGTATATGGGGTGTTAAAGGATTATACAGTTTCTTAGACATAGGCCACATTTGTTACTATGCAACGAGAATGAAAGATTTATAGCAATGAGGGCTTTGTTTAGGAAACACCTGTCAGGGTTTAGAGAGAAAAGGCTGGTACCACCCACAGATTGAAAAGAAAAAGGGATATATTGACATTATGGGTGCAAAAAAATAGATGGTATGGGACTCTTTTGCTTTAGTTACTTTGTCCTCGGAGAAAAATTAACCCCGGCTATCCATCAGCATTAGGCCTGAACCCTTTAAGGACAAGATAATGCAATAATGCATCATGCCCTTGGTCGACATAATGTATGATGTGACTAACTCGTGAATGCTCTAGTCAAGCATCAAGGTGGCCCTTGGGGTTGAGACATTACCAAGGGAGAATCTGAAGTAGCTGCACTGGTGCATCATGACGACAAATGCCATATTTTAGGGAGTTGCCATACTTCAAGGGTAAAATTGCCTGCCTCCATCCTTCCAGTCCAGATATACCAGTACTACACCCAAATACCTACTATTGTAGTATTTATGGATATAAAATTGGACAGGGGCAAGCTGACTGGAGCTTTCTGTCTTAACTTAAGCTAAAGATTAGATAATCCTCCATTGCCATCCAACAGTGGGACAGTATGTAGGGTAGCTCAACAAATGTGCTTAAATCACAATAATAAGGAAACCCCTTGTTCCTGAAATCACAAGCAAATGTTTATTTAGGGTATGCCTGAGGTCTGCACCATTTGTTGGTTCTATTCTTACTCAAATTTCCCATTGGCCATTTACTGCAACTCTTAGGAGGTGTGGTTTCCCACACTGTTAATACGTTATCAAAACACCAGGCTTGAGATCCTACTAAGTTTAGACATGTTAATTATTCAATTGGGCAGCGGAAAATGCTGTATTCCAGAAAAATAAAAACCTTGGACCTTGAAGCCGCATGCAATTCTCAAGTCATTGATATCCCCTGGAGAGGCCTCCTCCAACTGCATCAGGGTAACCAATGAAAATGGAGGACACTATAAAAAGGCCCCATGTGACAGGGGGTGAGTGCAGGGCAGATGGTTGATGCTCAAGAGGTAACCTAAGTTTAAAGCCCAGGGAGGAAAGGACGCTGTAAATTGATAAAGTGAGAAAAAGTGGCAAATGGCAGGAAACGTGAGAAATCAACTGGGAAAACTGTGTATTTGAGAATGTCCCTGCCGCACGCCTTACAAGAACACGCACTGTAAATAGTAGTCATCTCTGTCATCGGGCAATGGATGTTTTAGTAGCTAATTGCACAACATCTCAAAAAGAGCGGAAATTGTTTTTTCAATAAACATTGTGCCAGTTAGAAACATGAGTTTGAATGACATGACATTTAGTTTCATTTGATCAATTTTTATTCTTTTCAGTTTTATTCCTCTTGTTTCTTAAGTAGTGTTCACTATTGGAAGCACACATCACCAGGAATCAAGGTTGTCATGGTTACATAGTTGCGGCTAATAGGAACACTGTACTATGAGAAATCTGACATACTGATGGCGAAATTGCATATTGAAATGTAAGTCGTATTGTCCCGATTGTAAAGGAAAATGTAAATTTGCCAATATTGCACATACCCATACCCACATAATTAATCAAAACAGACACATGTCTACATTTTTACGAACAACATATTATGATAATATATACACTATTCTATGTAAATTATGATACTGCCTGGAGAAAACCTGTACTACTACGAGAAACAAATTTATCGAATATCATGTGAATGAATAAATTTAGTTTAAAAAAAAAGGAAAAAAGGCAACTTAGATCATGGCCATTTATTCTTTCGAAATATAGTCAGAGTTGTAGCATTCAGAATGGTATGATCAAATTTGAAAATGTTTCCTATAATGAGGCAGACTTACTAACAACATAAAAGATCATGCCTAATGGATCCCTGAAGAAAAAATAACTGGTACGGGACTTTGCATATGGCATATATATATACATAACAATGCCTAATCAAATCTAAGTGCTTACACAAGGGAAAAATTAAGCAGACAGACAGGAGACGCGGCGCCATCCCCCAGGCTAGATTAGACATACAGAAATGCATCTGAATGTGTCTGTTAGTTAAGTGGACGTTTTTATTCATATATCTAATTATGTCTGAAACTTTCTGTTAAACTTGCCACTGCCTCCACACTCAATAATAAATTATATGTTTAGGATAGCATTAGACAACAATGGCATGGCGGCTTGATTTCTAGAGAGTGGTAAAAGGGAATACTTACCAGTATAGATAGAAAGCTTGATGTAAAATAATAAAGGAGGGACTTTGCTTCTATGTTTACCAGAACCATTAACCAGTCTCCGTTTGCAGGAGCCATCGTTGGACCCAATGACAAGCCCTGCAACTTTGAATTTGGACTAGCTTTATATAGAACTGTTTGTATCTCTATTGTAATTCATTGTCATGTTGTTCTGCTAAAACGATAGCTCTGCAGTCTCCTGGACATAATTATTAAATGCTTGCACTGCTATTCTTGTGAAAGCTGTGTGGGTGTTACTCTCTTTGTAGTGATGACTGCATAATTATTATGAAACAGGATAGAACCAAGATCCATTCCATCCTATGGCTATGGTTACAATGGCTATGGTTACAATGATATCACTGAAGTATTATGTGAACCTGACATATGGCTGTTTTCTCACAAGTGAGGTTTTGCGCTCTCCCTTTTTAACATACACAACAGCATAACCCCCCCCCCAGCCCCTCAAGGAACCCCTTGCCAGTTAGAATATAACATAATATAATGAAGCGAAGCGCCATGTTGTTGCCAGCTTGGCATTATGATTTATAGTAGGGCAGAGTTTATGGCAGTTAAGGGGGGTTGGCAAAGGAAAGGACTCGCCATCGCTCCATTACATAGATCACTTATGGCATTATAGGGCATATGTCTTATATCTCACCAAGCCAAAGTACCTACTTAGTTAATAAAAAAGGTAACAACAAAAAAGGGACATTTGGTTTACGGCAACAATTAGGAGGTTTTTGGCGATGGCCTAATATGTTCGTAATGTATATGTGAGTTTTTATCAAGCTATAGAGTACAAGGAAGCCACACTATGCAAACATACAGACAGAAATTTCAACACAGAAATGAAAATATATGAAAATCTCTAAGATATACTCTGAGGAAAATGTGTTGGATGCTATTATCATTCACCATGTTAAAAATAGGCTATCGAGCCATTTTGTCTAAAGTCTCGATTCAGAAATAGGATTGGGAACCAGCAATGAATCAATACTTGCAACGGACCTAACACTTACTCACCACTGCTCTCTCCATGTGCCCTCTGCTCCAATACCACAACTTCAGCTTTCTGTAATGGCTACCTCTGCCTGAGGGAAGAATAACTACCATGAGTATTTTTTTCCTGTCCTTCGGGCAAGCGGTCCATAAAGTGAGGAAGTAAACAGTGTTGGCAACCTGTGGTCATGATTGTGGCATGGCTGTGGGGTCCTGATCTTAGCTGTTCACCTGCCTAAAGGGAGTATTCCACTGAAGGAATCGGCCGTGATTCTGTCGGTCGGACGAGATTTGCCCATAAATTTAACATCATAGACTTTGATCGGATGAGGGAATAACCACTGACCGACGGCAGTGGAATACTCCTTTTCAGATAAAGGCACCCCAGGGTAGCTTGGTGCTTTAATGCACTATACATTTTTGGGCGCGCTTCATGAAAGCAGCATTGGGAAATCTGCCGCAGTTGAAACATTTCCAGGTGCCGATATTTTTGAGGTACATACACAGCAATTGGTATTGGCTGTACATGTCAAGACATACACGGCTGGCGAATCATACAATGAGTCATCCATGGGTACTACATTGACATTTAACATAAACCCTAAGGCAGCATGATGCTCCAAGAGTGAACCACAAATATCATCTTGGTGAGAAGTTTGTTAACTACATTGGGGAAATTAATGGAAAAATGGAGCAGAATTAGCCAAATGCACTGATCTGGAGAGGAAACAAAGAGTTGATACTCAAGAGTGAATTGTAGTTAGGCATCAGTAGCAGCAGATCCAGATGGTGGAAAATATAGTGAAAAGAGGCGAATGACAGGGAAAAAAGTAATAAAGTAGCCTGAAACGGCATGAAGACACTTCATACAAGACTACGCTCTATAAAAAGAAGTGGTTTTCATTATTGGTGAACCTTTTTTTTTTGTAATTAATTGAACGCCACTTTAACAAAAGTAGGAACTGTTTATCCAACAAACACTGTATCGTTTTGAAACATGAGTGTGAATTGCATGACTATGCGGCTGCTTGGATTGATTTCATTACTTTTTAATATTTTCTCTCTGGTTCCTGTTTGGCCATTTTAACCGGTTGATTAGTACACACAGAATGGCTAGAACGTCATTCTAGATCCATGAGGTTGAGTAGATCACTGGAAAAAGTATATCTAGCAAGGGCACTTTATATTGGCATATGTAACAATGGGTAAGATTAAGAAAATACCTACAACAGATTGAAGGACAGAGAGAGCATCATGCCGCCTCTACGGGGTTGAGACACTCCTAAAGTGTGGCATGATGCACCAATGAAGCACAGGAGAGTTACTTGCTGGGGCTGCACTGCTGCATCATGACAATGAATGTCAACTTTTAGCGACATCCATCCTTAAATGGTTAAATAACGTAACTAATCACCATCAGTAGATTTAATGTTTACAACATCTCATGTCCTGTTTTCATGAGGGCAAATAAACCCCTGTGTTTATTGTCCTGTCTCGTGTTTTACTGTTGCTATCCTTTTGTTAGTGTTTTGATATGTCTACCCACACGCTCATACTAGGGCGATGCGAGAGAGATAAAATGTCTAGTTACACAAAGCCATTGTGTTTACTTGTAACAACATCAAGGTTTGTAGGAAGTAACAAACATTATCATCTGGACAAACAATAAAGATTCATTGGGCCTGGGCCTTGCTTCATTCGTTGAACATTGCCGGGTCTGTCCTGAGACAATGAGACCATGTTTATGTAGAGAGTGTAATGGCATTGACCCTGGATATAATCAGACTCAAATGTAAGGTTGAATTGCTGTGATACATTTATTATAAGATTGGTTCATAACGCTTGTTGCCATTTGCAATTTTACACAAAATAGGATCATGGATAGCAGTAATGTGTTTAGACCCTAGGTAGACTTCTGGACCCTCACTGACTTGTGCAGTGTGGGATTTTAACCCTTAATGTGGCATAATCACCAAGCGTATACAATTCACACTCCTAGTACTGTTCTTGTATACTGTGTGGTTAAGTCCGAGTGGTGAGAATGCCCCTTTATATAGGCTTTAATGAATTATACCTTTCTCGTCATGATGCATCAATGCAGCTCTTTGGGTTTGATAAACCTCTAGCGGCTTGCTCTGATGCGCTTCACTGGTAGCTCCCAACAACACAACATGTCTTAAAATAAGGCAACATACCATGATTAAAGGGTTTAACATCCTCTCTATACGTCTCTATAGTAGGAATACTGCTAGATGTAGTAATGGACAGTCTCTAAATGTCAGGGGCGGTGGGTCAGCCCATTCTGAAGGGTTCCCTTTACACAATTAGCTTGATCCTCCAGATGCCTCAGTGAAAGGACCTCTGTAGAATGCCCTTCTTTGAAAGAGCCTTCTGGAAAGGACATTAGGGACACTAGCCTTAAGGGTCTCAGCATGCTTTATTCACTATGTTATTCTGGTGAGTCAGATTCACGACAATGTCATTGGATTGCTAAACTCTGGATGCAGTCATAGTGATTAGACTTGTCGCTACTAGATTCTTGCATCATGCCAAAACAAACACGATGCGTTGAAGTACTGTGTGGCGGGTAACCCTTTAAGGATGGCATAATTTCTTAATGTATCATAGCCTTGGTAACCCGCCAGGGCTGCACTCAATCACCATGCCAACCCTATGTGGTTGAGACACTCTCGAAGGGTCGGCATGATGCACCAATACAGCACCTGCAAGTCACTTGCCGGTTCTGCATTGGTGCGTCATGACAACAAATATCATCTATTAGCGACAACCTTCATCAAAGGGTTAAAGGACTGACTATAGGCTACAAAGGAAGCCTTGCTAAAAGACACCGGGACCTAGAGGTCGGTCCCCAGACAGATTGATTCTGGTTGGGTCAGTAGCTTTCACCAGAACCCATCTAAATGGGTCGTAATTGGAGTCTCTAACATGCCCTGCAATTATGTATAAGGACATGCCAACCAACATTGTAAAGGCTGGCTGCACAAAGAAAGCTGAAACAGAAATAGCTTACAATCCTCATCGTCTGAGAACCAGGATAACTTTCAATCAACTTTTTTTTACTTATTTACCTTGAACGTAAATTATATTGTAAACATGAAGGCAACATCGGACACAAAGTTATGATTAGATTTTGTAACATTTATTCAAACATAGTGAATTTTAAGGACTTTGAACTTTTCTGTTCACAAGATAAGGTTTATGAATGGTAACAGATATGTTAAGCTTGGTCTTAGGCTAGAAGGACCAAAATGGCGGATGCAGAAAAATTCCCTTTGAATCCCATGAGCACCATGCATGCACCATGCTGACAAGATTTGGGCTACTGGAATGGGGATTGCACCCACTGCTTACCCTCTATAGACTGTACCCTCATGTATTAAACAACTATGCTATTATGAGCTATATCCCTGCCACCACCGTCTTTAGCCGGTGATCCACTGAAGCAAATTTGCTGCGATTTTGCTGTGAATCACATGGGGAATCACACTCGTGCGAGTACACACAGAGATAATGTTCCAGCAGTGGATCTGGTGGTGTGAGTCCCTGCAACAATGTCATCGTGAGGGGTGTGAGGGGTGTGCAAGTAAATTCATAGAAAAAGTTTAAATTTTTGCAAGTGTACTCACAAGCCTCCCCCATATGAGCTGATTCATGAGAGACTCGCAGCATTGGATCACCGCTTTATATGAGGTAGGTGTAGTCGCTGAGGGTTAAATAGAATACAGACCAGCTGACTTGAAGAAGGCAACTCACATAAGCTGTTTGTACGATTTGACAGTGAATCGTCCACGCCATATGATGCTGGACGCCCGGTGAAGTGTTGTTAAAGCAGAGTGTTGTGGCTAGGAATGGACGTGCTTTGTGACTAGATTGGGACTCAGTTGAGAGAAAGTGTTGTAAAGGGACTCGTATGGTGAGAGATTATGGTGTGCATACGCTGATGGAGGTTAACAATAATTTACGTCATGACAATAGATGATAACTGAGGGCAGACAGTGTACCTTGGACATGTTGTGAGTTTATTGAAACAGCTGAATTTCGCCCAATTTCATAGGTTTTTATTGTGGCCCAATGAAGCCAAAGTTTTTATTGATGTAGAAATCAGGTCTGAAAAGCCTGAACTGGCATGATATGTAGATTCATGCTCTATGAATGGTGTTAGCTTGTAAGGATAGGATAAACTTGGAATAGACCAGGCCTTTTTGTGTTGAGGCCAGAATTAGATTGGAAAGAGGTCGGTCCATAGATAGAAGCCAGGTGAGAATAGCCTCGTCACAGACATGGCCGCAGGCAATGTTCACTTTGTCGATAATGAAACGATTGAACCCTTCCTAGAAGTAGAACAATGCCTTGGGGTAAACAGGCTCTATGGTATACTGGCTTCAACATTGACCAGAAACTTCATTTTCATGATTCAATGATTGCAATCATCTAATGTTTGTTTAATCAATGCAGGACAACAGGGAAGAAACTGTTTTTGGTTATAATGTATGACAGGTATGTTATTGGGTAGGCTACAGATCCACAAATGATGATTTCATGATTCGGACTGATCCTATTGAGAATTACCACTTGAGAAGCAGAAACTAAGTTTAAGTTATGAAATAAAACATATAATATAACAATTTTGATATAAGGTTTATTAGGTAAACCACCGATTGGCATACCATAGAGAAAGATACCAGTATGTTATAGAGAAGAACTGAAGCTGGGATATGAAACCATCCATACAGAGAAAAGTCAAGAAAGCCCATCGATATATCATTGTGTTCCTGAATGCCTACATTGTCCGTCCCTTTGTGTATATGTATAGATGTCTCCTCTGATATATCCCCCACAGTCCCTGTGTCAGGACATCTTGGTGACCTTCTCCCTTTATGGTACTGTATATATATCAATACTGCCTCTGTATGAAGACCTCTACATCAGAACAGCAGCTCCATATAAATAACACCCTCTCTGACTATGGCTCTGTGTGGGCATATGCAGTAATGTATGGAGCTATATTCACACTTATTTAGCATAGGGATATAACCAGCCATCATACCAAGCCCATAATCTTGCCCTCTAGAATTGTCCCTATTGCCAAGTTTGTTACTACCTTATTCCAGCAAGTCACAAAAGTTAAGAACTAGTACCCATTGGGTACACAGTTCAGTTCAATGTTGAATCAATGTTAAATCAACATTGAATCAACGTTGACAACCAGTTTTCAATGTTGATTCAATGTTCTGTGCCAACTGGGTATAGGTGACTGGTGACGTTGTAGTTCCCTTCCCTGTCAGTGCCCCTGTGGTGTATGGTGCTATATTCACACATATTCAGTAAAGGTCTATAGCCAGCCATCATACCAAGCCCACAATCTTGTCCTCTAGAATGGATCTATTTCCAAGTTCATTACTACCTTATTCCAGCAAGTCACACAAGGTAATGGGGCATTCTCACCACTTGCACTTAACCACATAGTAGACTAGAACAGTACTAGAATTGTGAGTGGGATACGCTCGGTGATTATGCCACTTTAAGAACTGGTGGTGACATTGTAGTTCCTTCTTCTGCCCCCATAATGCTGCAGTCACCCTGTTACCTGCATATATGCACTTTACAGTTACTGTATGTCATACATCAACACTGTGATAAGGTACTCTGTGTGGGCCCCCGGGCAGGGTATAGCCAGAGCTATATCAGTACAGGCAAACAAGGCTCCCTATAGTGAGATGTCAAACAAATAGCGACACCATCTTTCTTGGTGTAATCAAATGAAGTGAAATTATACAACTCACTCACACTGCATTAATCATACAATCTAAGCAATTTGAATCAATTCCTAACAGATTGAAGTGCTGTGTTTGGTAATTTTTCCTTTTATCGTCCATAGATCTTTTTGAAGGATGCGCCACTATAAGCATCCAGACTTCCCCTTGTACTCTAACTACAGCAGGACATTCACTGTGTTATCCTGGCTTCCAGCCTCCCTGGCTTATATTTCACTTTGCTAGTCCTTTCTTTAGTTACTTTGAAATACCTGGTGGCAGAATGTGTAACTGAAGCTAGCACGTTGGGAAAGCTAGCAGTAGGGTAACTACCGGGGACTATATGGCACAATTTAACACCTGGATGTTGGTAATAATTGTGTACCTAGAACTAAAGGTTAAAAATTGGTCTTACTTCTAACTTTTAACAACTGATGAAAATGGGATAACAATGGGTAGAATATGAAGCAAGTGAGGAATGAAGGAAAGAAGGAGGGATGCAGGTAAAGTGAGGTTTAGATATGCCTACTTCTAACATGTACAACAATGTCTGGCCCATCCTTCAGCATTGCTGTAAACATACACATTGCCGTACACGTGTTAAGGAAGAAACCGCAACGATTAAGATGAAAATCAAAGAGAGAACACAATAAACTAAAGGATAGAGGAAAATGTCAAGCTATCAAGGAGGTTATATAACTAGGACACACAGGAGCACCAGGAGGCCATCAGTGTGTGTTTTGTGTTGTGGGTACCAGGGGCAGACAGGGAGGCTGCAAATCTCACCTAACACAATCACAGCCCGGCAACATATGTAAGGTAATCAGCGCGTCCCCTGGCAGACCACCGCCATTCAACCATCATTAATAGCTTCCACCCTCCACCTCTCCCCACCAACCACTCTCTGCCAACTTTACCCATCACCCAGTCTGTGTCCTCATTTTCAAAATTATTGGTGTGTCATCTATTCACAAAGGTCTTGGGGTTTTGTTCAAGGTCTGAATAGTAAACTGGAAATTTTCCTCGAGGCTACACACATCAGTGTTTTCATCAAACTGTTTGGGGAAAATACATTATAAACCACAATTATTCAGTTTGGTGTGGGATTTGCAGTGCGGAAATAATTACGACCACAGACCTCCTCTTTCTACCATGACTGCTGATGGCCACCATGCCACAACCCCAAGCGGGGACAGCACATTAGGCTGCAGGGGCTAACGTGCCCAATCAGCTGACTGATCACTTGGTGTTTTCATTAGCGTGTCCTCCGCTGCCTGAGCTGCTCCCCTCAGCTACTCCCTCCCCCTCACTCTCCCCCCTCTCTCCCTCTCTGACCGAGCTGCTCCAGCAATATATTACTGGTGCTCCTGCTGAGCTGCTCTTCACACTGGCCTTCTGCTGTTTTGTACAGAGGCAGCGTTTAACACAGACTAGCTCCCCTTTCTGGTATAATGCACTTTCCTAGCTTCAGCCCCAATCCTGAACTACCTCCAACCATAAGTTCTTCCCTTCCATACCATTGCCCATCGATTCCAAGCTGCCTCAACAGACCTCAGCAGCTGCCCCTATGGGTTCTCACCCATTGGCAATTCGTAAGAACCTGGGATCCGTCTTGACAAAGGATGTCCACCCAGCCTTACCGACCCGACACTTCCTGAGCTTCTCACCTTCTGCTGCTCACTCTGAACTGCTCCTCAGCAATAATTGCTCACTCAGGGTCCCCCCCACCTCCCCACCTTCTATAACCTTGTGCAGCTAAAAGAGCCAGTGGCGCCCCTGGTGACGGATGGAGGCAGTGACGGTGAGCTGCTCCTGGCTGCTTGTTGTCGTCCTGGTAACGCTAGACCTGCTCTGGCTGATGAGTGGAGCTATGAATATCTCACTGCAGGCTGCTGGCTGGTTCTAACCAATGTCTGCTATACCTTGTTTCTTTCAAATGACTATGGCTAGGAGGAGTGTAGGATCTGCAGTACTATATTTACTACCACACTCTCAAACCCTGTAATCTGGAGTTTTGCATCTACGCTATTAGACAAAATCTCTATCGAATGATATAAGAAGCAATCAGTTATGTCAAACAATCCATGAGGAAGCATCAGTAATGATGTTTAGGAACACACTGAAATTGAAATTCAAACAGGATCTGGTGGCATCATTGAACCTCCCATTCGTATCTAGTTAGTAACTGAACAACTAATGGTGTTAGAATAATCATATCCTACAGCAATTGGATGAACCCTAACATCAGCTTACATTATCTGATAATATCATTTGGTGCTAGATAGTAAGCCCAACCTAATCACTCTTATTATATTAGCACTATTGGCTAAAAATGCTGCCGATCCCTTAGACTTAAATTTCTTGAATAAAAAGGTTTCACTACTACAAAGGACGCATGCAAGGAAGTGAGCAATATTTGATTACTTTCCAATAACAGACTGCACACTGTCATCGTCAATCTAATTAAATCTAATTGAGAATTAGTATTGGGTACCAAGTCTAGGTTACTAATGTTAAGTTGTTCTCTAAAGAGTCTCTAGGGTCCAACTAGGGAGAGACAAACAGGGTTTCAACAGTCATCTAGAACCCAGAAATGCCTAATGGAATTCTGTGCAGCTGTTATATATGGCCTTTACCATTAATAATGCAAGTGAAATATCGGGAAATAATTAGGAATGGCAATCAGCAGATAAACCTCACAACCTGACTAGGGTAAAAGGAGGGAAAATAGCCAAATCATAACGAACAGCAAGGAGAAAGACACCATTTAGGTCATCACATCTTCCAACCTTTAATCACAAATAAATTACCTTCAATTTCTTCCGGCTGTGTCAGTAATTAATGGAAATTGGATTTAGAACTTCAGCAGACTGATAGCCCTTAAAACAATACCCCCTTTTAAGGGATGAATCGACTCTGAGAGCCTTCTCTCAGGTTTCCAGATCTGTTGCAAAGGCATTTCTTTACCATATCATTCCTTGACTAGGTTAGAGGTCATTTGAACGTACCATAAACCTAAGTGTCGGATGCCTTAAAATTGCTGTATAAGTATGCAGAGGTGGGAGTCAAGAAGGTCACATCCACAATTCGGATTATTTCACATTAACATTGTAGGTCTGTGTGATGATAAAGGGTCTCCCTCATACCGACATGTTATTTTCAGGAAGCACTGTAGAGCGTTGTGCCCTGAGGCTGAATATGTAAGCCACTGGTGAGATGGATGAGGGGATTGGGAGAGGACTAGTCTCAGGCTGAAACGCTATACATGTTCTGGTACTGCTAATGTGGTATCAATATAGAGCATGGCATGATAATACTTGCTGAGAGCAGGCGGTACTGCAGAATTGTAGCAAAAATATAGAGAGAGATGATCTCAAAAATGGAAAATGAAATATTGAGACGGAATTTGAAGAAGATTCAGTTTTTTTTGACATGCTGTAGACATTATTGAACCTTCCCCTGGTATTCATCCAGCTATTGAGCAACTGAGCATCCAATAATGTTAATGTATGTCTATCGTGATTTGCTGATCAAAAAAAACTCAATATCAAATCACCAACGAAGCATACATTAACCGAATTTATCATTTGGCACTGCATTGTAAGCCAAACATAGTCATTCTATCATTATCAACATTATAGGTTCAAAAAGCCTCCAGAAATTTCTGCTCAACTATAACAAAAGGGAGAAGACAAGGAAGCAAGCAATATTTGATTATAACAGCTTGCACGCTTTCATGGTCAATCTCATTAAATCTAATTGAAAATTAGTAATTAGTCTAGGCCAATGTTTGTTGTTGCACGAATTGCTCTCCAAAGAGTCTCAGGGGACCAAGTACTGAGAGACAAACAGGGTTCCAATGCTCATCTAGCCTTATTATTTCCATCCTGAACCCATAAATGTGGGCATAAATCTTTGCAGATGCTAAATGGCATTAAGATTAAGATTCAGTGTATAACAGTGAGAAATGCTGTAAATTATTTTAACAAATGATTTTCACCATTCTCATTCAGTATATCAACTATATTGCAAAGGAACATCAACATCCATCACAGATAATACTCTATGAAAAGCTTTGATCAGGAGTGATTACAATGAAAGAATGAAAAATGACCATCAGACCCAATCACCAAGCAGCAGGCAGAATTTAAGTCTCAACTAACATTGGGATCAATATGTCTTTCGTATCTTTAATCACACTTAAAATATCAAATTACCTTAAATGTCTTCACACCCGCTCAATGATCAGTTGACATTGGATTAAAAGTAGCACATATCCAAATGCACTTTTTGAGGCTACAGGTGGATTGAGGACTCCCTCGGCCAGGTATCAGTCTCTGAAAGCCTAAATATTACAAGATAGGAGCTGAGAAGGGCACACACACCAAAGGACCCATTTTACATCAACATCATATGTCTGTATGATGATAAAGGGTCTTCCTCATACAGAAATGTTATAATCAGGAAGCCCTGTAGTGTGCTGCGCTCTGAGGCTGAGTATGTCCGCCAGTGGTGAGATGGATGAGGGGATTGGGAGAGGACTAGTCTCAGGTTGAAACGCTATACGTGTTCTGGTACCACTAATGTGTTATTAATATAAAGCTAGACATGGTTTTCCTTAGTGGGAGTAGACATCTGGAAGCTGCGAAATAGATAAGTTACAAATGTATTTTATGTACAATTAGCACAACTCTTGCAAATTATGTGATGATCATGTAAGGATGTGTTTCTTTGTTTTTATATAATATTGACATACTTGATGAGTGATGCTATCTGGTTAGAGGAATGTAAGTACCAAATATTATGTTCACAAAATGGGTAATGAATATATGCTGACAGAAACAGGATGATAGACAGAGACAGATAACAACATAGAGGGACAGAGGGAGAGTCCAACCTTGGTGTAGTTTTGAGAAAAGTATGATATTCTAGGTAGCATCTGCTTGGATGTAAAGAGAAGTCTCGAATATGCACAGATACTATGAATAGACTTAACTCAGCAGGATCTGCCTCTTGAAGTCCTACACCCTTTATACTTAACAGCGTTTATGGCATCGTACCAGGTGGCAGGCATGTAGTAATAGGACTCACCACCAGGGGGCCCTGCTGTGTAATAAAACCCTTATTTATGGACTCTCCCCTTCATTCAAACTGAATAAAACCTGACGACCATGTCCCAGTGGTCCCTTTTTTGTCCCCAGCTCCTATAAGACCCCCTCTGTGACAGTGAACAGGTTGCAGCTGGGGGAGGCTAACTTACAGTTAGCTATGGCACTGAGACCTCTCATGCAACATTATATATGTTCATATCATCAACAATAATGTTATATAAAATATGCATCCTGCTGTCATCATCATCATAGCCATGTTGATATAACTTTTGCTGTTTTGACATAAGGGAAAAAAAACGTATTTCAGGGCATACTTGAAATGAAGATTGGGTAAGTGAATTAATGTCATTCTGAAAAGCAGGGGAGGATGGCTCCTACATGGATCAAGCAGCCTCAGCAGTCTGCAGGATACATAGAGGTGGGGGATGCTGGAGGTAGGAAGCGGCTGGGTACAGTAGTAAGGGACAGGCGTTGTATGGTAAGACAGCTTTATTGCAGTCATAAAGCCCTACCTTACAGAAGGGTGCTTTTCGTTTCAGTGAGCTCTAAACGAGACTCGTTTATTACAAAGTATTACATGGTACAGGACCGTGTGATGTTTTCATTTGTAACTGAAGGAAAAGTGTATTCGTCAATAAACAATCGGCTTCATGACTATATATTACATGTTGTTTATAAACATATTGACTCAATTTATGATGTATATTGTCCGTTTCCTGTTTGTGCATTGCGGTATTGCACATGATTTTGTGAGTTCACATAGACTTATTAGCAGTCCTGGCATATTTTAATATGCATAATAAATTTTGGATCTTGAATTGTCTTGCTTACTAGGAGGGGTTTTATTTGTACCTCATGTATCAATGATATATCACCTATGTGTTTGTCTACATTTCTTGTGAGCCAGCTTGCTCAATGATATTACCGGCATGAACCTGACCAATACGATTGTCAGGTTTTATATGGAAAATACATATACGCATTTTGTAATACGATTATGATTATGCAGGACAAAAACATCAGAAAAAATAAATGAACAAACAAATATGCAATACAAGTATGTGATTGGTGTATGTACCCCCGATGCAACTGTGTCTCAACAAGAGTAATAGGGCTGGCGAATATAAGGGCTAATAGATATGCGTAAAGTTGGAGCTATGTATATCATCTAGCTTGCCTCGCATTGCATTGTCATGTAACCAAACATAATGAAAACATACCAAAAATGAAATACAAAGATACGTAAGATATAAGGTCAAACAATCAAATCAAATCAAATCATATCAAACATACATGAAAAAATACATACAGCTACAAGGCAAAACAATAAGTTATTCTCGGTATGCCTATTTTACAATGTGTATATCACAAGCCTTCATTGAGGCATTCTAAGTCTGATTTATTCCTCCCCCGAGTCTGATGATGAGCCGGCACTACTTGACTCCTCATCAGAGGAGTCATCAGAGTCCTCAACGCACCGTCTTTGGAATTGCTCTTTGGTTTCAGACAGTTGCACCTTACTCTTTAGCCGATTCCATATTTTGACCCCCCTATAGAGGGGACTCTTTTTGAACCTTTCAAGCCTTGGCCTTCTTACTACAAATTTGACTTTATAATCAGACCGTGTTCTTGGGTTGGCTATTGGTCTCAAATTTAGCTTTTTGGACTGCTTAAACATAATTAACAACAGTTGTTGTTTTCTCCTGTCCTCTAGTAACTGAACCTTACTGTCGGCATGTAACTGGACTGTTGATATTCTGTCATAGTTCCCCTTACAAATTTTCAGGCCCCTGTTTTGCAGTCTCTGCATCTTCACTTGTGCAGAGATTGTGGCCCCCTCACAAAGGAAACTGCAGTAATCGAAATAAGGCACAACAGTCTGCTTATATATCTGTAAGGCAGTGGCTTTGTCCACCATGTATCTCAGTCTACCAAGATTGATTAACTTGAAACTGACCAACTTTATGGTGTTGTTCACCTGTTTGCCCATGGTTAACCTACTATCTATTTCAACACCTAGGTATTGGTAGCTGTCTGGGCTTTCCAAGCTGACGCCATTAACTCTTAATTCATTTAGTTTAAGGTTGTCTGTTTGTGATTTACTACCATGCCATACAACTTTAGTTTTCCTAGCATTGATGGTGAGGCCGTTCCTTCGACACCAAGCTGTTATGCTATTTAGGTCAGCCTGTAGATGTGCATGTACTTCGTCAGTGCTCCTGCCGCTGGCTATTAGGGCTATATCATCTGCGTAGAGTTGTAGCCTGCAATGCTCAACAACACTATTTATGTCATTTATAAACATGATAAAAAGTAGGGGTCCCAAGATGGACCCCTGGGGCACCCCAAATTTGACCTCCCTTTCCCTTGATTGACTGTTGTTGAGCATTGTTCTCTGACACCTGCCTCTCAGATATGCTCCCAACCATTCGGCAAAACCACTACCAAGGCCATACTGGTTTATCTTATTTACTAATAAAGACTGATGAATCGAGTCGAATGCTTTGCTAAAATCAATGTAGCATACTCCCAGCGCATGGCCCTCATCTCGTGCTGTGTATAAGTCAGTTGTTAGGTCAAACACTGCATCAGCTGTGCCTTTGCCCTTCCTAAAGCCATATTGCTTGTCGGAGAGCAATTTGTTCTCGTCCAGGATGGCAGTTACGTATGAGTGTACCAGCTTCTCCAACATCTTGCCTGGTAAGGGCAGGAGACTCACCGGCCTCCAGTTAGTGACTAGAGACAGCTGACCCGATTTTGGTATAGGTATTACTAGGGCCGTGGACCATTCGTCAGGGAATATCCTATGTTCAATGCTGCTGTTGAACAGGTCCCTTAGTTGTGGTATCAACACCGCAAATGCATCTTTACATACTCTGGCCTCGGTGAGAAAAAATAAATCTGTCCACACTCACTTGCTTTCAGCCCAAATGCTTCCAGTTTTCCTCAGAACCATCCTATGAGGTTCATGCTGGGTATCTCCTGATTTAAGTCCCTAGATGTCCCTATCTCCCCTGCTATGGAGTAAATTGGCCGGAGCTGTTTTGTTTATGTTCCAGTCATCGCGGTGACGTCCAATTAACCCTGTACTTCTTTAGGTCTCTTTACATCTGATCTACAGGCGCTCCCAGTCATATACACCCCTACCTATAGGAGCCATAAACGCCCCTTTTTACAAGAGACCCGTCCATATGCCCCTCTTACCATACAAGACTAACGTGAAAGCTGTGTATCAACTTACACTGCCGCACACTCTACAAGTGTGTGTTTTGCCTTTTATGTACGTCAACTATAAAAACAATATTATAAAATAGTATAAACGTGTCTTAAAAGACAAGAAATGAGTTTTATATGGAGAGAAGTCAAACTTTAAGTTATACGTCACAAACAGATTCAATGCACTATCTTTTCAATTTTTATCAAGTTTTTACTTTTAATTCCTGATGGCTGCATTCGAAATTGTCAATGATATACAGCAATACGAATATTATATATATTTCAAAGGTCCCTCCATGGCAGTAACAGCCACAGGATCTGCTACCTATTTAATCAGGACGGGGGCCTTCTGGTCTGTGTTCCTGCTGGGTGTAAAAAGAAGCCATCTAGATGTAACTGCTGCAGGAAAGGCAACCAGTGCTGCTCCAACCTACCCCAGCAGCTGCCACAGCCATCCATTATTCTAGTGGTCTGCTATGTATATTCAAGGTAACAAGTGCTAATGGTAATGTCAAGGCAGTTCAGAACCATTTAGGTGATTCCATATATATGTGCAGGGCTCTCTTGAAACCTTAGGGATGCAGTGCTCTAAAACTTGGAATCATGCCCCGCAGAGACATTTCAGGTTTTTGTAATGTTGTCTTTTATCATTTTAGTCAATGATAATTTAGGAGCAGCACCATCAAATGCTGCATCAGTCATCATGTCAATTCTATGTACATCAAAAGAATAGACAGAATGTGTTGATGCAGAACCAATGAACTTCTACCTTGCGTTGCATGTGCCTATTGTGATAACAAAAAATTGTGTTGCCCTCCTATCTTCAAACATACACAGTAGCATCACAACCCAGTTCTCAATGTAGATCCCCAATATCAGCTCCCTCCCATATCTCCCTCTCACCCTCCTCCCTCTACCCTTTAATGACACAGGATTATTATTGAACACAGAGCTACCCTTGGGGCATAAAGGAAATAGAAAAAAGGCTCCTCCCTCAGGTAGTTCCTGTTATTTACAAAAGCGGCCAAGCCCTTTCAAGTCTGTACCCTACTTTAAGGAGTGTCATTGTGATTCATTAGTGTAGCCAGTCTTAGCCTTCTCACACATGCTACAGTAATGGATCATGCAAATCATAATGGGTTGGGACAGTCCAGAGAGGTTGGCATGATGCTGGAATACAGATCTGTCTACTCACTAGGGATGCATTCATGGTTCATGATGTACTTCACTGAAGCACTAAGTTGCCTTTAAAGGGTTAGAATAGAGTTGTGCAGTATGGCCCTATCTAGAGACTCATTACACTCAATTATTTCTAATTATCAAACTAATGATGAATTTGCCAACCCAAGTGAGAGATTTAAATTGAACATCATGGTGGTGGGAGGCTGTGCCTTTGTCCATGAAGAGACTCTGAAGATAGATAAGATACCAAAGCAATGCTGTTTCCCATGATTCTGAGTCATGATGTGAATTGTGATGAATAAGCATGGTCCATCAGTTACACCATATCTACCAAGCTTGTGTAGCATTTCCACACATGTGCATCCAATACCGTAGCACAAGTAGTATGCAACAAATGTGTGCACATAGTTCAGTATGCAAACTAATGATTCGGCCTGCTCAACAAAACATGAATAAATTCTGATGTCAGTGGATGCAGGAATACATGGCATGTGCACTGTTAGGCTTAGTTAGTGCTTCAATAGAGTGTTCTCACTGCAGCAAAATTAAAATGTATTCCAATCACAAAGTGCAAAATTATTTTTTGTTGGTACTTGCATTGGTGAAGTAAGCATAAACTTTAGGACACTATTACTCCACTAGGATCAGCATGCATGCAGCAGTATAATCTTTAGTTTATTCCCTAGGCTGAATGCATGGTACTCATAAAATACCTGCATACACAAATCACCAGACTAACAAAGATTGCCTTTCTAGATCCAGAGGGGGGGCTGACAGACCTGAGTATTAAAATGTTGTGTTGAGAAATGCCCGCTGCGCTGCACTTGCAACAATCCTGGATCTGTCACTGTGATCTCTGGCCTGATGCACTTGTATACTTTACATACTACCTGGCTGACTGCTAACCAATGTACATACTCAGACACACCCTACTACATTATTAATGTGCCTGGACAGATTCCTGCCTGCACCTAAACCGTTTGCGGACCACCCATGTGTTATCTGTAAGATCTGTAACCTGTGGGAAACCAAGGGAATCCCCGCAGTAAACGATCAATATTTTATATTGAAAGTAGATAGGGCCACACGGGAGTGGAACCTTGCCAATGTTTGCATGTGGAACAGATTAGTGGGAGATAAGAAAGTGCAAACATACAGTGGTGTGGGGGCTGTGTAGACAACATGGATATATAAAAAGCAGGACAAGTGCACCATATAGTCATTTTCGATCAAATATGGGCTGATCATTGAATAAAATACCTAACAGCTGATTTTTGCAGGAATGGTGGATCTATATATCAGGCTTAACCTGCTAAAAGTCCTGAGGTGTCCTGGACTTCACTTTTTTTCCAGCCGTTTTTATATTGGATGAAAGATACCATAGACTTGCTAAATTTGAAATTTGTACATCAAAATATCATCATGATAAAATCATTTTTGGGGGGTATAAATTTGGCAAAATATGCAGAATAAAGAAGTTGGCATCATTCAATGCATAGTTGATTGATATCCTCTAGCCGACCTAGTAGGGGTAGGGATATGTATGCAGTCAATGGAATGACTCATTAGGCATTCTTTATTTTCGCACTGCAGTACTCAGGCCATTTACATAGCATGCATTGTATACAGCAAATACAGCTGGGCAATGTAGTTTAAACAACTTGTGATGAGTTAATGGAGTCAATATATCATGTACTACATGTTATACACTTGACCTTTTACAAACATCTAGACAGGAGCAGCCTCTTAATCACGGCAGAAAGTCCTGATTGACTACACTACTCACTTACTGAACCATGTTAGTAGTATAGAGTAAGGTTAATGGCATGGACCTAGTATATGCTGTGCAGTGTGATCCTATCGAACTATAATTTTTGGATATTACCAGTTAATAAATATCAATACTGGTCCAATTCTTTCATCAATTAAAATTTAACAACAAATACATTATATCACAAACGTGTATTCCGCATGTGGCCATCCCTAGCTGCAAATATAATTCATTATATAAGAAATATTCTAATTAGAAATCATATTCTGGGTGGATGGTATTCATTATGAAAAGACTCAGAGTGAGACGAAGGTTGTTTTTTTGTGTTCCTTTATTTTTCTAAAAGGCACAATGTTTTAGATGTGTGATTAGCCTTTATCTTTACATACTTAGGCCTGTAGGAAAGCCAAATATGGTCCATTTGACCATTTAATGCTCTCATCATGTCAAGGATCTTTGTTCATTTGTTGCCATGGTGCATTCATTGAGCTCCATTTGTGCTTCAAGCCCACTTTTTGGGAGTGTATCACCATGTTGGTGTTGTATTTGACATGAATGCAACACTGCTAGCGTAATGTTAAAAATAGGGTAAATGGCCCAAACTCCTGAGTCATGCAGGTTTGAGGCTGACCAAGGAAAAATCAAAAATTTCTTAATATGTTTAAACAAGTTTATGCTATTGAAAGGTATAATATTATATCCTGGCTCCTTGGAACACCTTTTGATACATGTCTAACCCTAGTTTTATTGCCTTTCCAAGTCTCTTGTCCATTTTTGGGTGACTCAGGGACCTTTTTGACATGAGAATGAGAATGGCATTTGGTCCACCCCCCCCCACCCTCATGATAACATATCCCCTATAGTATACAGGATATAGACAAATGTGTACCTAGGGACTGTCTATAGAGCCTGCACACTCAGCCCTGGACTGTGGGAATGGTAGGGTGTAAGTGTGGAGGTATATTTACACACCGTATTACCTGTAGCGTGATCTGAGCACCGGGGGTCATCGAACCCTGCCTTACCCTCCCAGTAGAAACCCCCGACCCATCCCTCTGATTATGGCATCAGTGCAGCAGGTCAGGCACCTGCAACATGCAGGGGGAGGTAAGGGAGTGGTCATTTTGTTTAATAACAGGGGGGGGGGGATGGGTTCATAGATTTTGGGGGGGGGACCAAAGGAATTTGGACCCCTTGATGGGGGAGGGACCAAATAAGCTTGCATCTGACTATGGCTTAAAGGGATCTGCTGCGCTCCATTTCAACCTACCTGGGGGGTTCAACAAAGTTTTGACCCCTCCCTGCAATGACCAACCCCTCCTCCTGTTGACCGCTTCCTAAATGAACCATTTGTGTCATATTCTCGAACACAGCAAGGTAGCTGACAATTATCATATTTTCCCACTGGCGGTAGGCCACTTATCAACCGCTTATTAAGCCATGCATATGCTCTGTTGCAGGGGTTAACATGTGCTTAGTAATGCCTCTCGAGCTGGCAATGTACACTGGGTAGCTAATATAAATAAAGTAGAAATAAATCATCAATCATGGATGGAAATATTAACTTTCTTCTAATACCTGAATATAAGGGATCCCCTAAAAAAACATTTTCTATGCTGACCAGCCATCTGCCCCCAGTCAGCCTGCACCCCCTGCCCTAGTTACATTCACCACCTCCCATCTTCTCCCCACCTTACCAGACCTACACTTTACCACCTCCCGCACCTGACCCCATCCTGTGGCTAATCTGTGCAGTAATGGGTTCCTGCCTTCTAACCGGCTCCACCCGCTGCCCACAGCTTCACCTGGCAATCACCGCTATCTATATCAAATGGTGTACTATGGGTGCTACCAGCTGGTAGCCACCATGCTATTGGTCGGTTTCACACCAGGTACTTACTAACTACGGCAGTAAGAAAACTAATGTTTCTTTTTCAACCTAATTAACATTACAGCCCAACCAACCTAATCGGGCTAATACTCTGCAACCTGGTTGCATGTGGTTTGTGAAGTGCCTCAGAGAGTTTCCTGTGAAAAAAGAGAAGCTTAGCTATGTGTAAGCTTTAGTTTGACCAATCATGGAACGTAGTATACGATTGGTGGATAAAGCACACGTTCTCAAGAGTGCCCAGTGTACCTGTTTTACCTCCTTGTGGATACTCCTACACCTGCTACTACTACTAGCCCCTGAGGCAGGACTCTCCTTCACTACTACACTACTACTGACTCCCATACCCAGGGGCAGGCTCACCTGTTTGGTCTAACTTCCTCTAAATGACATTACACCCAACCCTCTGAGCCTTATTTCCTGCCAGGATATAAGAGAGCGGCGATTCAAAGTGATACAAGCCAACTGAGGATTTCTGCCTCGAATTGAGCACAGTATTAGATGACCCCTCTGCTCTAGACTTCTCAAGCATCTTCCCTTTGTAAGTGTGTTTAGCAGTAAGATGGTATAGGGAGGGGGTTGGGGAAGTGTACGTACTGGACACTAAAAAGTCTGGTTGATCCAGGTGCATTTCATCTGTGGGTAAGACACATTAGTATTATACCAGTTCCCGGAAAAGCAGTCAAGGCAGAAAGCTGAACACAACGATGAATCGTACTATATTGAATAAGCTAGCATAGGTGATGATGCTGAGGGAAAAAGGTGTTTAGGAAAGTGTTAATAATCTCACATCAAGGATGATGAATCTTGTACCTTGTGAAGGTATTGAACCCTACGAGCAGGAATGTATGATATATCTTGGCTCGCCTTCCATTCCCAGCACCTTCTAATGTATGGCAGATGAGTTATGAACTCTCTGAAGCACCTCATATCTCATATACAATGTAGATGAGATAGAAAGATGTTTAACAGCACTGGTACAAGAAGGTTTCGGGAATACTCATGCGGAAAGTCAGATAATATATAGAGAGCAAAATACACTATGCTCACAGTATCACATTTCACAAATGCCTGTGTAGCATGAAGCCAGCCGAAAATCTGCTGTCACATAACACAGACTAAATACTTTTTCCCGTCACTTTTTTATCCTTTTCCTCAGGGCTGCTTAGCTACTTCAGCTATCTTAGATTATATGGCCCAGAGGGGCCCCCAGAGGGACATTGATACAATAGCTAGTCCCTTCATATACCTAAAACACACTGCAGCTATGAAACCTTTCTATTGTAAAGCATAAGATTGTGATAGTCTATTGGTGTTAGTGGGGATAAAAAGCAGAAGATTAGAAATGCTTGTTACCCTGCACTGCGTCTGTTTATTTCATCCGAGACCAGCATGGGAAGAATGCATGATTTTAGCCACATCATTCATATCAATACTAATCAGAGACATTCCTCTTTGACAGCTAATCATGACTTACTCTAAAAATGCAGAGATCCATTGTTACATCATAGCAATAAATAAAATGAATGAGATGTCATGCTTTAATGAAGCCTCAGACATGTCCTGGCTCATACAGGAATATGTCATCTCAACACTATATACCTTGTTCGGCATTACCAATTCAAAGGTGACACCAATTTTGTTTAATGGCTACATCAATGCAAAGTCCTGCTACAACCCCAACCCCAAGTTATGACCCACCATAATCATGTAATAACCGTTATTGTTTGAAAAGGCATAATCAATATTCAAATCGAATTACTGTTAACATATCCTAATGTTTTGTTTCTGCTTAATTTGTAGGTGAGTACAGAATGTGTCCATGTTATTTTTTTCCATTAGGAGGTAAGTACTGGTATTCTGAGGTGGCAAGATGACAGCGCCCTCTCTATTGGTACCAGTGTGTACCCTCTAGCCTTCAACAACCAGCTTAGCATTGTAAAGGATATTAGGGTGTTTTAAACGGGTGGTAGTTAAAAAGTTGTTATTACACCTGTTTATATTTGGGAGTATTTAGGACGTTGGCATGATGATGCAGGGGTACTACCTTTTAGGACTTTTGTGTTTGTATAAATACTGACTCTGACCAAACACCTCCTCTACAATATCCTCTACCAGTGATGTCTTTTTTCCAGTACCCTGCCCCCCATTCCTGACCTTAAATCTAGTTTTTTAAGTAGTTACCTCAAGGAGATGGAAATACTATTAGCTGTATCATTTTTTCCTGCCTAGGACAAGCACACTGTTAAGGGAAGAAGATAACATTTTATTAATAACAGGCGGGGTGGGTGGTGAGATTTCGCATGGAGGTGCAAAAGTTTTCTATGCCACCCCCCCTCGAGAGCTGGTGTAATATTCTATTCCCCCTTCGACATTTGTTTGCCCCCCCTTTGAACTATAGTAACGCACAGGCTTTTTTTGCTAAAAAGGGGCTTACATTTTTACGACCCACCCTCATGAGGGGTCGGAAAATTTATACCCCTCTCCAAACCCACCCCCCCGTAACTAATAAATAAACACTCCCTTACTTGTGACTGTTACTTGGATATAGGGGCCTCATCTTTACTGTCCCCACAACAGATATGCTGAAATCTCAATAACTTGAGGACAGCTTGGTGCTTTGATGCATTATTTCCTTTTGCATCAGTACATGAAAGCCATATTGGGAAGTTGTGCATTCCAGCATGCTGATATGGGTTCCATGCACTCCAGAAGGATGAGGGAGTGGTCATTTTTTAACAAAATGAGGGGTGTTGGTGGATTTTTGCATGAGCGGGTCAACATTTTTTTGTTCCCCCCCATATATATATTTTTTTGGTCAGCCCCCTCAGGCAAGTTGAAACTAAGCACGGCCGACCCCTTTGAGCTATAGTAACGTGTGGGCTTTTTCGCCAAAAAGGGGTTGAATTTTTCGGGGTTCCCCTCAAGAGGGGTCCACATTCAAATTTGGTTGGTCCCCCCCCCTAAATCCACCAACCTTCCCCCCATTGTTAAAAAATGACCACCCCCTATGATGCATCACTGATCTGCACATGGGGGCTTTATTGGTGACTGAAGCAGCCAGGGTTAACAATCAATAAAAGCCTTGTGAGCTAAGTGCATTAGGCCAATCAATAAAAAATGGAGTAACACCATAAAAACACTAGTATGTGGAGGGCAGAGGGTTGCTACTCAGGAGTTAATCTGAACTGAAGCTTAAGTAGGAGCAGGCCAGAAAGGTGAAAAAAGGAGCCAAAAAGGAGGCAGGGAAAATATAAAAAGTATAAGTAATAGCCTCAGGGGTACCACATACAGGATCACGCACTAGAAACCAGAGTGGTCGGTTTTATTGGGGATGTGTATTTTTTGTAGTTAATTGCACTGCATTTCAAAAAGAGCAGGAATTGTTTATCAAATAAACATTGTATCGTTTGGAGACATGGGTGTGAATTGCATGACGATGAGGCAGTTCAAATTCATTTTTTTCCTTCCTCTTCCATGTTTGGTAATTTAAATGTCCATCTAGAAGCAATCAATTTGGTGAGGAATGTGACAAGAATCCAAACTCTGTTTTTATCAGTTGTTTTTTTTCATGAATGATTTTAAAAGAAAGGCAAATCTTATGTCCACAAAAATATTAGAAACATCAAAGGTGAATAGTTTTTATCTGGTACTATGTCATGTTATAAGATGTTATTTCCAGACATATACAACTCTGTGCGTCAGCAATCTATGATGACAGACATCAAGGTTGTCATGGATATAATAGATCAGAAGGAGACAATTGTCTGCATGATACATCGCAAGTCAGCACTGTGAGTTTGGATGAGGCTAATGAACGCATAATCCTACATCCATTCACCTTGTGGGGATACATGTTTGTAATAACATAAATCATGGTAGCATTGGGTACGAAGGATGAAAATATCTACTGTAGCAAGAATGATGAAAGAGAGCAGCTTTATCCCTTTATGTGGATTAGACGTTAGCGGTATGCCTGGGAATATGTCTGATAAATAAAGGGATGGTATCATGCTAATATAATATTATCTCTACCTCCGCGCTTCTAAATTACTGCTGTACTCATAAATACAGGTAATAATAAGAAAATAAGGAGGCAAATCTACTATCCAGGTTCATTAATATTTATAATACGAATGTGTAAATATATATAGACGATTATTGACTTTTAATGACTTAACATTTTGTATGAAAAGAATTATTGACATTTGACACAAGTCAACAGGTACGTTTCTGTGTACAGATGTTCGTGTTTGAGCACCATAAATAATGTAGCTCATCACCATCAGCAACTCATTGTCAGCGATGACTCAGGTCCGGTTTTCACGAGGGAAAATAAACCCTTGTGTTTATGTTATTGCCTCATGCTTCATTGTTGCTACCCGCTGCACGTGTGTTTCTGTTTCCAGGAACGCACACAGATGTAATGTTATAGAGACACGTGATGTCTGGGCTACACAAAGACATCTTGTCTGAATGCACAAATACCACACAATAAGAGTTAGGTGACTGTCTGGGATATGGAATAAAGGCTTGTTGTGTTTAGCAGTTCTCAATACCATCTTGTTTTCTTTATACATTCCCTGAAAAATACAATTCAAAGCTAGGCTCTCCAGGCCACTCTACATAGAACTAGGTTTGTGTGAATAACTCCCCTTATATGGTGGTCTAGGCACTGGTCTAGGATGGTGAATAGAAGACCATCAAGATGTCAAATGTCTCTACTCTAAAGGGCCAGGTAGAGTCGGCTTGGTGCTACTGGTACACACAAAAGTCTGTACAAATAGCTTCTCACTCATGCCCTATTATTCACAAAGGTAGGACTAGAATGTACATCTCTATAGGGGGCCCCTAGCTGTGTTTGCCAGTCACCTCTCATTACCATGGACTAGTCTATATAGCATCTACTTTGGCAATCTAAGGAAGGTATTAGCACAATAATGTACAATGCTTTTGCCATCATTGTGCATAAAGCGCAGAATTGTACTGTGTTCAAGAATCATGCTGACCCTGTAGGGTTTTCACACTTTGGATGGCCCACACAAGAATGCATTGTGCTGGTGCAACAACTTATGTCTGAGTGTAACACACAGTTATCAAAGGGTTAAATATCCTCTATACTAGACTGTGTGGTAGGAATTTTACTGAATGTAGTGAGGGACATTCTCTAGATATCAGCTCTGGCTGATCAGCCCATTATTTATAAAGGGCCCCCCTTACACTTTCTTCCTCTAAGTAGCTCAGTGAATGGACCTGGGTAGAATAGCCTTTGCTTAAAGGCTGGACATGGCGGCTACCAGACCTTTAATGATAGCACATTGCTATAAAGCAGGCAATCGGCCCATGATCAATGGATAATACTGACAAAGGGCATGGTCCATGAAAGTACTGTGCAGCCTTTAAAGTGCTTGTTACAAGCTAGAAAGGAACCGGGCCTTACAGGTCACTACCCAGACAGATTGATTTTAGTTTGGTCAGAAGCATCCAACAGGTCCCATTTAAATTGGCCATAATTTGAGTCCAAGAAGCCACACAGTGATGTTTAGGCAAGGCCAACAATACATCTCAAGATTGGCTACCATTAGCAAGAGGAAATAGAAATAGCTTATGGTCAGCATCCTCCACCCAGTATTAAGACCCAGAATAACTACCAAAATCTCTTAAATAGTTTTACCTTAAAATAAAATTGTTCATGTCTTTCCAATAAGAACATGGCTTCAAAGTAGCATTGTGCTTAATCTTGGCTGTGGGATTACACTCTAGCTGCCTAGGGCTAAATATAGTGTAGACCAGCTGACTTGCAGAAGCCAATTCAGACAAGCTCTCCATATTGGCAGAACTAGTAAATGCCTCAGGCTGGTTAGGTGTTATTGAAGGGGGAATGTTATGGCAGGAAAGGGATGAGATGGGGCTGGGAGTTGGATGCGAGTTGTATGAAGAATACTGGGCTTGGGGTGATGTGGGTGGGATAAATTATAATGTATTTCCAGTTGATTGAATACACAGGCTCTACAACCGAGGTAATTTAAGATTAATTAAAGCTAGCTGGTGTGTAAAGTGCTTGGCTGGGAACATGCCAGGTCACTATGTGTGGAGGCAAGAATTAAGGTGGTATAAGGTCAGTCTATAGATAGAAATTAGGTGAGAATAGCCTTGGTGGTGAACACAGACATGGCCCCAGGCTATGTTCACTTTGAAACAATTTATCCCCCCCTAGAAGTAGAACAATGCCGGGAGGTAAACAGGCCCTAATGTATAGAAGCTTCCACCTTAACCAGCAAAGTCAGTGTTTCAATAATTATAATCATGGACTGTGATTCATCATGTTACAGTGTGTGGAATATAATCTCTCATGATTTTGCATTTATTTCACAGAAAAGCTTAATGGTATTTCCCTTTAGGGAACATAATAACATACATGTTTGTATGATCGTAAGAAATCTCTTTTTTTTTTACGCTGTTTGACAAAACCCCCAAATAATGATGTATAGCTGTATTCACTGATATAAGTTATAGGACTATAGTAGCTATCCTATCAAGATAGTGTTCATGAAGGATGAAGGCAATGATGAAGTTAATAAAATGCCATTGGAGGACTGAGGCAAAAAGAGAAGAGAAGGAACATGAAAAGTATCAAACCCCAGGAGGCAATATGTCTGTGGGTTCTGCCGTGGGTACCAGGCTACCAGTTTAGGGCAGGTGGGGATGCGGCAAACCTCACCTAACTCAAACAGGGCTTCAGAACATATATGTTATGTGATGAGCGATTCCCATGGCAGACCACTGCCAATCAACCATCATTGATAGCTTCCACAGTCCCCCTCTCCCCCACCACATCCCCAACAACTAGTATGTCATCTGTTACAAAGATATTCTGCTTCTATGAAGTGTCCAGACAGTATTGCTAATAATATTTCAGAAATTGCAAACATCAGTGCTGCTATTGCACTGTAGTGTGACTCTAAATACTTTGTAGATGAGTTCAAAATGTGATCTGCTCCAGCTGAAAATAACCCTGACCTAGTACTTATTACATATCTCCTTGTTCTACCATGATGGTACCACGATACCAATGGCCACCATGCCACCAAGACAAGCAGTGCACAGGGGCCACCACGCCCAATCAGCTGACTGATCACTTTGTTTTCATTAGCGTGTCCTCCCTGCTCCCCTCAGCTATTGCCCCTCAGCTGCTCCCTCCCCTCCGCCTTCTCTCTTCCTCTCTGACTGAGCTGCTCCAGCAATCTGTTACTGGTGCTCTCTCTGAGCTGCTCCTCTCCCTGAGCTTCTGCTCTCTTTTATAGAGGCAGCCCTTCACACAGACCTGGTCCCCTGTCAGTGCTAGACTTAGTTCCTGTAGCTGGAGCTCCAATCTTGAGCTATTCAAACCCTAAGTCGCTCCCTTACTTTTTATTGCTCATACATTCTAAGCTACTTTGCTGCTCTTTGCAACACCCAAGCCTTAAAATCACTTGATTATTACAGAGAGACTGAGCAAGGAAGCGAGCATTACTTCTAACAACAGCTTACACGCTGCTGTCACTAATCTGATTGAATCTTATTAAAAATTAGTATTGAGTACCAAGTCTGCACTGATTGCTGCAAGTCTGCACTAATGTCTCTTGGGACCAACCACTGAGAGGGAAACAGGGTTTCAACGACTATGTTGACTTATGATTTCAATCTTGAATACCGGATATGTAAACAATATCTCAAAAGCTGTGAAATGGCATTTGCCATTGATATCTTGAGTGAAATAGCGGAGAATTCAAGTATGCAAACAAAGGATCTTCTTCATTTTTATTCACCAGAGTAACTATGTGAGAAGGAAAAACATCACAGAAAGTTATAAGTTGGAACAGCTTTGATCAGGAGATAAGCTGAACCAAGTGACCACGATGAAAGGAGGGAAAGTGGCTATCAGACCAAGACAGTAAGCTGCAGGGCACCACTTAGGTCATCACATTGTCAAAACCTTTAATCACACTGAAAATATTAGATTACCTGCAATTTCTCCCGACCATGTTGCTGATCAGGAGAAATTGGATTTAAAACAGAAGCAGACTGAATTGTTCTGATGGAACTTAAAATGATACGAATTCTAAGAACAAGGTTGACTCACGAATCTTTGCTCTGACATTCCAAATCTGTAGCAGAGGGATCATATGCCCGTATATAAAGAGCTGCTCCCTCTCTCTGGATGCCCTCACTCTATGAGCTGCTCCTCCCTGGATAGTCTACACTGTAGTAGATACTTTCACCCTTCAGGAGCTACTTACCAAAGAACAATGCCCTTACACCATGAGCTGCTCCCCTCCCTCCCTGGGTGCCCTTACTCAATGAGCTACTCCCTCCCTATCTAGATGCCCTCACACCATGAACTGCTCTGCTCCCTCCCTGCCCTTATAGTCTGGAATATTTTAGGGATTTTATCATCCATACTGGCCCAAGGAGCATTTCATTCTAAAATTTAGCGACAGGTATTTCTTAGATAAATCAAGGGTGCTGATCATGAATCTGCCGCTCGCAGTTCTGAAAAATGAAGATTTCCATGGAAACGAGCCCAAAAACAAAATGGCCGCCAATAATGCTTGAGAAAGCCTAATTTCTATATAAAAAAGCATATATTTATCACTTATGGGTAAAATCAACCATGGATATCATGATTGAAGGACAAAATTAGTCCAAATGAGGGTCCTTGGCCATTATTGTTGTAATGATAGAAGAAAAAAAATCGGAATATCATACAAGGTTACCATGGTAACCGTTTCACCTAGCAACACTGGTGAATGAATAAAAGTGCATTATGGTCAGCATATTAACAGCTTTAATGAAGATATCTACAATCAATACATTACTGCAATAATCAAAACATAATTCAGTGGCAGGCATATCATGTCTAGCAATATTGCTTCCATCTAGGCACCGTGAGCTGTTGCCTAGCAACCAGAATGGGATTTGCTAATTTGCTTGACAACAACCCTGTATAAGTCACATTACCCTAATTCTGAGGTAGCATATCCCACTAAATCAGGCCGAAGCAATTTGAGTTTACTATTCCTCTTTTTCTAGCGAAAATGATTGCCTAGCAACAGCAATTCTTAATGATTGTTTGCCTAGCAACATAGTTAGCATCACAATATAAAAAAAGGAGTATGCAAAAATGATTAAGGCAGACTTTTCCCATATGCTTGGTGCATAATGATCCCAGAGATATTAACAATGATACCATTGTGCTTGCTGCTTAAGTAAGTAGTTTTAAATGCATGAAAAACCTGTTTCTTTTGATGGTTTCTATGCATAGAACATTTTGAAAGTATTGTTGCTAGGCAACAGATTTCATAAAAATGGCAAACACAAGGGTACAGTAATAAACCCTAAGGGGGGGGGGGTGTTTTTTTTAAGTATACAATTTACCTCAAGGGTCAAATGACACTCATCCCATTCACTGTAGTCTATGATAAGACAATAATAGAAGATAGTTAGACAGTTTACCTTGTTAATGTTGCTGTTGCTAGGCAACAGCAAACTAGCAACAGCAAACCAAACAAATTTATTGAAATAGACACATTTGGTTTAAGGGTTGGGATAGCCCTAAACTGGTGACCTGTAACATGGGCCTGCAGCTTCTACTAATGCAGTACTCATGGCATAATTACTGCTAATGAGTGCATTAAACATGTAAAAAAACAAGGCTGCCCCTGGTGGGAGAATGGAGAACTATGCATGTTTAGCCCAAGTGGGAAACTAAGGCACAATATTTAAGAGATCTTAGAATGGTGATGTAAAGTTTTAGAAAATTAGAGTTGATCAAATTACAAATTATGATAATATTCACAACCTCATAAGTTGAAATTAAGACCTTCTTTGCCAATTTTACCTAAATACTAAAACAATTGCCAAACTGAATACTGGCTTGACAACAAAGACATCAAGACAGACAAACTGAATTCAGGAGAGCACACATCTGACGTCCTCAAAAGAGGTGTTCATCATGATGCAACATACAGCTTTTCCAAATGTAAGTATGGAGTGTTTTATTTATGTTATATAGATTACATTGTTAATATGAAAAGGAATTATTATGGCTAAAAGAAAAAGAATTTACAGATTATATGTATGAATGGGTGATAATAGGGGTAATCCTCTATCCAGTATTGTCTTCAGGAGGCCAAGCCTTTCTATCATAGTCCTGCAGACAACCATTTTTCGATTGGCTACCATGTTCTTAGTTTTCAATGAATTGCTACGATTCTTTTTGGTACTAGTAGTTCTCAGATCTGTGAAGACAGTGCTTAAAAGGAATAGAGCTCTTAGTGACCTCGAATGACCTTGAGATTAGGTCAAAGGGCATAAAGTTTAAGGCCAAAGAGCATTTCTTCTTATAGGACCAAAACAAGGGGACTCTCAATAGGCAAAATCAAGCCTTGGGTAACATCCTTTCACAATTGACACTACACAGAGGCCCTCACACCAGATAGGCATCCATATATCTCACAGAAATGCACTCACACTAGGGTAGGGGTGGTGATTGACTTTTGTGTGTAGCTTTTTTAATGATTCTGATACTGATGTCTTTCTTATAGGTGACAAGTACACTACATTATTCATACTGCAGCATTGCCTAGTAACAAGTCGAGTGGTTGCTGCATTCCAGTAGGAGATCACACCATCACACAGAAGTGAGTATCTATAAGCAATGCCCTTAAGGTGGGTCAATCCTTTTGAATCAAAGTCATCAGAATTCCACAATTCTCTTTCTGTGGGTACACTAAATCATTTGAAAATGGAAAAGGAAAAGAAAAATAGGGGATCTTTAGGTACTTTTTAAATTATGGATATTTTGAAAATAAAAGCACTTCAATTTTACATTAAAAAAGACGAGAGTTATGTTAAGATTCCTATGGTTTTATTCTCTATCAACCAATAACCCACAGAATTCTGAAACATCACACATTATGTCAAAAACATCTAGAGGGTACAACCCTTGATACTAATCAGGGCATCCTCATACCTTCCCACTGCGTCCCCATTCTCCCCCTTCCGTCCCCAGCCTCCCTACTCCATCCCCAGCCTCCCTACTCCATCCCCAGCCTCCCTACTCCGTCCCCAGCCTTCCTACTGAGTCCCCAGCCTCCCAACTCCATCCCCAACTTCCCTACTCCGTCCCCGACCTCCCTACTTCGTCTCAAGCCTCCCTATTACATCCCCAACCTTACTACTCCATCTTTAACCTTCCTACTCTGTCTCTTACCCCTCACTCCCTCCCCCAGTCCCCCTGGAGGCTTCCCTGGCCTCCACAGGGCAGGTGCCACCCTCAGTTCCTCTGGAGGCTTTCTTGGCCCCCTCAAGCCACAAATGGTACCTGTCAGCATTCTGGAGATTGGGGGGGGGGGGGTCTCCCAACTCCCCAAAAAGTTGATGAAAATGATGAAAGTCCCCCTCCACAAAAAAAAACAGTCCAAAATAAATGACACAATTTAATGACATTAAGGTAAAATTAGTGGTCGCTCAGCCTGGTATTTAGGGGCATTATGTTACATCACTGTGTCTTTACAACAGCTTTTATATACCGTATTCGACGTAATAAGCGCACACACCCCCGTTTTTGGCAGATTTTTAGACTACAAATAACCAAAAATATCTCAACTTTTGACCCCAAATAAACTCTTAACTACTAAAAGGTGTCCATAATCATTTTTTAAGTGCACTGTGCGCTTATTACGTCGAATACGGTAATTGTATTTGTGATTGTCCAGTTTGGCACACATAGAGCAGGGTACAGCAGCTGTATCTTCTGGGAAAAGGTGTGAAAGCGAGTGCAGATGAGTCCAGCCTGCTATACCAAGCTGCTGGCCTGGGAGAGTGTATAAGGGTGGCCTGAATTAACAGGCTGTCTGTTAAAAACAGGCCAGACTCCGCCTGATAATAGTCTGAATATCTTTTCTTTTCTTTTTAGATGGAGCCTCTCCTTAGTCTAAAGAGGAAATCCTCCTCAGAGGAGGATACTGAGGAGATATGCTTCTTCTGTGAGAAAAAGAAAACCAAACGTTCAAAATTAAATTCAGCTACAGACAATGGTGT
Source organism: Harmothoe impar (assembly GCA_947462335.1). Lineage (NCBI taxonomy): Eukaryota > Metazoa > Annelida > Polychaeta > Phyllodocida > Polynoidae > Harmothoe > Harmothoe impar. The sequence continues at coordinate 9,550,172 of OX381710.1, forward strand.
GAAGAAAATAAATAGCAGCACAATAATCAGATCAGACTGTCATGACATCAAAAATGCAGCTGTAATCAAGAAAGTTCAAGCGTTCAATGAAGCAGGCACTATCATCAAACATTGGCATCATGTTTGTTACTCTGACTACACCCATTCTGAAAAGTTAAAGACACTTCAGGATGCGTATGCGAAGCAGATTGGCCAAGTTTTTACACAGTCAGGTGGTGGTGATGGGAACCCAGGACATAATATTATGATCACTCGCAGCAAGGTCTCCCCATTGAACTGGTCCTTATGCTTATTTTGTCAAACAGAAGAAAGTTCCTGTGTAACCAATTTAATTTTAACACCATAAAAGAGCAGTGAAATCCTTGATTTTTCTCAGTTTGATCAGTATCTTAGTCTTGCTTTATCTGGAGTTACTGATTTAATTGCCAATGATGGATGTTACCATCTGCACTGCTACTCTAAATTTCAGTACCACAGTAGAAGGAAAGCAGCTGGTGCTCAACAAAATCCACTGCCATTACTTTGGCTTTCTGATGAGCTGATCTTGGCAGCTAAGAAAGGACTGGTGATTGAACTTGAGGAAGCTTGGCAAAGATATCTGGTGTTAGCTGACTTACATCAAATCACAGTACCGGCATCATTTGTCAGTAAAAGATCCACATTCAAGATGAAACTGGAGGAGATTGTAGGAGACACAATCCTGTTTGTTCAGCCCAAACAGTCATGTACCGACGAGCGAGGCATGATACTGATTCCAAAAGAGTTTTCCGCTGATGCCATTGCAATGCTTATAGCTGCAGAGGAGGAAAGCCTTACAATGCCTGCATACGTATCTGATGACTCCTCTTTCCTCTCACTAGTGCATGTGGCGCTAAAGATCAGATCTGATTTGATTGAAAAAGATGGTCACAAAGGTCTGTCAGTTACCAAAGAGGAACTTGCCTGCATCCCTGAGAGTCTGCAACTGCTTCTCGGTATCATATTTGCTGGGCAGGATTTGCTAAATGATGACATAGACAAAACCAGCTCCTGGCAAAATAATGTGCTGAGCATTGGCCAGGACATGGTGTATGGTGTAAGTGGAGGCCACAAGTGGACACCAAAACACATCGGACTAGCAAACATCCTTCATCAAGCTACGCGATCCAAGAAGCTTGTGAATATCTTTAAGTAGTATAGTATGTATCGGAACGGGACTATAGTTAAGTACTGTTTATTACTCAATCGATATGCAGCCAATCAGAGGCCGCCATTTGGTCACGTGACCCGTTGCCATGGTAACGTGACCTACTTAGGGCTCTCAGCCAATCAGAAGCCAGCATTCTGGGTGACCTACTGACCTACTTAGAAGCTCTCAGCCAATCAGAGGCCGGCATTCTGGTAACCATGGTAACGTGACCTACTTACGTCACGTGACCTACTTAGGCTCAGCCAATCAGAAGCCGGCATTCTGGTAACTAGGGTAACGTGACCTACTTAGGGTTTGTTTGTAAACAACACCACGTGGCTCTCTTGTTTGTAAACAACACCACGTGACACGTGACTGTTTGTAAACAAACAAACAAAAAAAAGTTATGTAACTTATATATAGAAATAAAAACACAACAAGATAATTTCTTTTCTTTTCATTTTATTCTTTCTTTTCATTTCAATCAGAAAAAACACACAAGTTTATGCTTTTTTAGCTTGCTTCTTCGATTTGCAGCAACCCAACAGGCCGCAAAGTCTCACGCCGCCGTCACTCGCACCACCACACCCCGGACGACTTCTCTCCAATAGACATTGCACGACTTTGGATAAATCCAACACCATTTCGGCAAGGCAGAGAATCTTTGCCTCCATGAAACGGCCGCCATCGCAACAACCCGTCACAACAGCATCATCGATAGCTTCTGACTCACGGCCCGGTCGCTCAGCTTTGGGATTTTGCTCATGCGCATGACGCACTTCTTGGGGTTTCTTGTTCGACATGCTTCAATTAGGAAATGAACGCAATTAGGTCCACAGGTGTCAGCAGAAGTGTCTTGTAGTTGAATGCGGTTTCTTTGCCACTTGAACGGAGCAGAGCGTTCCACGAAAGACAAGAACTCCGCACTCAGCGGCGGTAAGCCGAAGGTATCAAAGTAGTACACTTCACCCGTGCTTGACACGTAAAACGCCACCCAATGCTGACCTGGTAAATGTTGCGGATCTGTGTTGCTCACTAAACAAGTGTCTTTGATAGGGTGCTTCGGAATAGTGTCACAAGAGAAAACGCCCAGGAAACGATGTTTTGTGTGAACGTTTTCCTTCAACACTCTGCTTATTTCAAGCGTGTTCATACGATACGCCAAGTACCGCCGTCTTGTCTTCAGTTCATGTGGTAGTCGGTGATGGGGTGTCGATCTCGGGTCATCTCGACGACGTTGTCGTACACCAAGTAGAGTAGCACCGTTGTTGTCGCTTGTAGCGCCGAGCGGAAACTGACTTCCACCCTCAGCTGACCCGCTCTTATAAGGTTCACGCGACACCCGTCGTGCGATCTGTCTGGGGTTAAGTCGAGGGGGAACACCGTGTAACCGTTCAGGAATTGATCGTATGAAATACCGCAGGAGCGCGCGCCCTCGTACATCCCCGTTTCCGTGTGTAGCGCCAAGTACTCTCTTACGGCCGCTTTGGTCTTAAAGTCGGGCACGTAGGCGTCGTTCGGCACTTTCTGATCGTTCACTATCACTTGAAGCGAGCTGATGTCGTAATGCTTCATCTCGAACGGGTTCTTGGTGTAGCTACCGTTGAAGGCGTCGTGGTCCAGGAAGCAAATCATCATCGACTTGGGAAGCTGGCCTGTGTTGGAGTGCGTGTAGCTGTGATCTCTGTTACCTTGAGGGATGGCGTACGTTGTCACCTCCACTCTGTTCACCGGGTAGTCGAAGGGCCCGTGTTCTATCACCGCTCTCTCGTGCGTTTCCGCTACAGCGTCCGCCACCAGCACGCGTCGCACGTAGAGCTTTGCTTTGTAGATCTTCAAGCTGTAGCCTCCGTCAGCGGCGCACATCAGATAGAAAGAGGGCGCCGCCTGTTTCAGAGTGAGATTGATTTCTGTCTCTCCAACGATGAGCTTCGGTTGATGAGCCAGGTCAAAGTGCAGTCGCGCCATCAGCGAAAAGCGCTTGTTGGAGATTAGCTTCTTCAACGTGTCAAACTGACCGGGCGTATCTTCATGCCACCCCTGGGCGCTCATGACGCCGTCCTTCACGTCTTTGTTGTAGTTGAGTAACCCTTCCAAGTAAGCTCGGTAAGGGTAGGTCTCGGTGTTGCCAGACACTTTGAAACCGCCGATGGAGACTTGGACGTCTTTGAAGAGCAAGTGAGCCAAGTTGTTCACCGGAGCTACCGCGTCGGTGTCCTCGATCGCCGCTCCGTTCGCTTTCAGCACTTGACATTCCAGATGAAGGTAATTCTCGTTCAGGTCTGTGTACTCTTGCGACTTGTTGATGGTGAAATTTATGTTACCTCCATCCTCTAAAGAGTTTTTTGTTTCTATCCCCAGGAAAGACGACTTTAAGATAGTAGTCTGAGTCGGCGCTACGGTGTGCAGGTCGAGCTCAGAGAGCGCGCACTCGTTACTGCTCTCGTGTACGTAAGCCATTGTGTTCTCTCTTCACGCGGCCGACAGACTGACGCCGGCCGCCTCCAGTCTTTTTATTTATACCTGAACGCCTAGGCGCTTACCGGTCGAATACATCCCCTCTACGTCTCTTGCAAGAGCCACCGCCCGTCTGAGGAGAATGCCGGCGACGTTTCTACCCTTTCTTAGACGCGACAGTCGTCTTTCCTCCCGAGAACGCCGTACTCACCAGTCTCTTCAGAGCGCCTGCGCCTCGGTCTTTCACGCTGCTCTTTAAAGTCCGACCCGCCAGCACATCTTTAGCTACGCCCACACCGGCGCGGAGCAGCGTTTTTCCCACCGACTTCAATAGCGGGGTAGCCGAGCGCATCAGACCTCACAGAGCGCCGCCCAAACCGTGCCCGCTCTGGAAAGAGCGCCCGCTGTACACGTTGATGCCGTTGCCCAGCTGCGCGTTGTAGTAATCGCTGTACCCTCTGCCGACGGTGCGCCTGGGTGGAAAGTACGGAACGCGTTGACGCATCATTTTTCTCTCTTTCAGCGCTCAATAGGTCTCATATGAAGTGTCACGGTCACCTCGCCTCTACCGAATGGGATGGAATGACCGGATCGGTCTCTTAAATAGATGCCGACCTCGGTAAACCTCTTGGATTTCAAGGGGAAATAATCCAAATGGGGAAAACTGATAGCTTGCACGCTACCTCGACGCTTTCCGCCTCTGTCCACCGCGACGCAGCGCAACAGCCGCACTTGCATGTCGCCCACACGTCTCTCCTGGATCATGTCTGTGTATATGTACACAGAGTGCACGTCCCCGTAAACATCCATCGAGTAGGCGCCGGTAGTCGGGGACGCGAAACACGTCTTCTCTCCGAAGCCTAGAACGCATGCGAGATGCTGAGTCAGCAGGACAGCGCAGTGTCTCGGCGGTTTGATGGTGACGCGTTTCGTGTTGGCGTCGTACGATAAGATCCGCATCGGTTTGAGCAAGAAGCTAGAGCCCTCTAGTCTGTCATCTCGCATCGTCTCACTCAAGCGCTCGACTAGGGTGTGGTTGCTTCAGGTGAAAATAGGAGGTATCTGGAATATGTTTGGCATGAAACTGCGCACTCCCATGTCTTTCTCCATCTCTTCGATCATCTGTCTTGCTTGATCGCTGATCGCCTTCTTCTTCACCGCCGGGGACAAGAACTGCTTGTATACGTCATTCGTCTGTCTCAAGTCGACCTCTCTCTTGAACCTTTTTGTTTCCGGTTTCAATCGCTGCTCTTCCGACGTGTCTGATATCTCTTCCACCGTTACATAGCTCGCTTCCTTCCAGCTCAGCGGGTATTTTGAGCTGAACGTCAGCTTGCTCAGACCGTTCGCGTTTTTCATTCCCCTCCAGTCTACCTGTGGTTTTCTTCCTTCGGCGAGTTTAGTTTCTTTTAAAACGTTGATCGCCTCCTCTAGCGAACCCTTGGTGCGCAGAGGAACAACGATGATCAAGTCGTCGTTGTGCACGTTAGTCCATTCTGTAGGGAGGATGATCTCAGTCAGAGCCGCTTCGTACCCTTCGGGCAGAAGGAGCGGCGAGTCGAAGTGAGTTCGGAAAGAGGTCAAGCTGTTGTCAGGATAATACTCCATAGAGCTGTTGCTAGGTAGAGTGATGTTCATTTTTTTTTTTTTTTTCTACGTTATTTTTTTGACGGGGATCCACTCGTTGAACTTGTCGTCGTAACCTAACCAACGTACGAAAGCTAACTCTTTACCGTCGACGGTCTTGCGGCGCAACACCTCGTCTATCAGGTAGTTGTTGTCGTAACGACTCTTGTACACCTTCTGAACCTCTTCCGGGTAGAAGACGCCTTTTATCTCCTCGCCCTTGTCGTCTTTCAGCTCGAACCCTCTGCTTCCCAACGTCTTAGCAACGTCGACCACTTCCTCGTGCCAGTTTCCCTCGTACCCTTTGTCGAAGGCGCCTTTAGTTCTCAACATCCTCACTCTGTCACCCGGAGCGATGACGTCGACGGCGGACGTCTTTGTTTTTTCTTCTTTTTCCATATTTCGTCGATTTGTTTGTTAGTTGGGAGATCTTGTCTGTAGAAAACTGTTTCGCTGTTTTCCGAGCTGACTTGAGCCGGCGCCATTTTCAACGTATTGTGCTGAGTGCGATTGTAAGAAGACACTACATGGTGCAGTACGTCTACGTAGCGATACGTGCGCTTGTGTGTGAAATAACGCCACAGCTTCTCCTTCAGACTGCGGTTCAAGCGCTCCACTAGACTAGCTTTAATGTCGTCGTTCTCGCCAGTGAAGAACTCTATGCCCTCGCTCTTCAAGTGATCTTGAAAGATCTTGTTCAAAAACTCTTTCCCCTTGTCTGTCTGAACAGTGCGCGGTCGTCTCTCGCCAGTGCCTGTCATCTCTCGGAAGGCCTCGGTGACATCAGCGCCGCTCTTGGATTTAATGGGAACGGCCCACGTGTACCTAGAGAAAACGTCGATCGCCGTCACCACGTACCGGAAGCGGTCGTTGTGAGACGCCAAAGCTTGCATGTCCATCAGATCTATCTGCCACTGCTGATCGATTGCGCCGGTTATAGTCTTGTTCCTTGCGAATTTTCTCTGAATGGGTTTATGTTTAGTGTAGGCGTCCAGCGACACTAAAGCATCTCGGATGACGGCCGGGTTTAGGTGGCGAAAATGATGTTTCTGGAGTTTAGTCACGCTAGTGAAACTGGAGGGCGCTTTGACGTCGGTATATCTAGCTACTACGCGCTTCTTTTCTTTTTCCTTCTTGGTCAGTCTCTTCACTGGTTTGCCCATGGTGGGCCTGTTGAGGGCGTGAACGACGACCTCGCCGCTAGGCGGTTGCGCCCTTTCCTTTTCTTACTCGCCACGCTCCTATAGGTAGTCGGAGTTTGGAAAAGTTCACTGTCCTCCTCGTCGTCAGAGGATGGATCGTCCACCTGGAGAGAAGAGTCTGCTGCTGCTACTGCTGCTGCTGCTGCTGCTTCTCCTTCTTCCGAGTGGAAGCTCGGTCGTTTCCGACCTCTGTCAGCGAGCCGTGTGTCTAAGCTTTGGCCAGGTCCGCTCGCTTTATACAGATGGTTTCCGATCAAGGAGTCTGTGGGAACTGCTTCACGCAGCGCTTTCGTGAACGGAGAGTAGCCCGCCGGTCTGGGCGCCGTCTTCCTGAACCTGGCGGCGTCGTTCAGTAAGTCCACTATGTTGATGCGATGCTCAGGTGGTATTCTCCGACCCGACATCTCACGCACCGCACCGTCCTCGTTCCACTTGATCACACCGGATTTCTCCAATTGTTTGTACAGCGCCACGGTCCGGGTGCGATTCCTCTTGGGAACTTGGTTCGCCAACCGCTCAAGTAGGGACGCGCTGGCCTCTTCAGCAGACTGACGGAGGTGAGCCGGGGGCAAAGAAGAGTAGGACGAAGAGATGTTGCTGTTGTGGGGATTCGCGAGAAAAAATTGCAATCTATTCAACAACCTTCGGTATTTCAACATTTTCTCGCGCGATTCCAAAGTGGGATCGTTCAACACTAAGTCCAAGTACCTGTAGATAAACTGTAGCACCTGGTGCAAGGCCGCGTCGGGATGAAGGGACTGTTCTGCCTGCTTGTGGTAATAGGCCATGTCGGCAGGTAGGCGGGCGGCGGTGGCAGGAGCGGAACTCTCGTTCTTTTCAGTGCGCTCATCAGGAAGAGGAAGAAGGTTTGGAGCAGTAGAAGTACTAGCAGCAGCGACTGCAGTAGTAGCAGCGCTAGTAGTAGCAGCAGCGGGCACATGATGAAGTAGACCTGCTCGTGATGATTTGTAGAGCGTCTCAGGATCCACGAGCGCTAAGCGTTTGTAGTGTTGTTGCTGCTCTGAGTCCGTCATGGGGACGACGGTGGCAATGACGCTGGTGGTGGCGGTAGTGGTGGTGGTGCTGTCGGCGAGTAGGTGTCGAATGAGGTGTCTCATATACGGAGAATGCTCTTTATAAGCGGTAAGGCCATCCCTATGAGAGCCGGAATGAGGAAACCTCCCTCTTGTACCAAGACGCGTCTCTTTTTTTTGATGGGCGTAGATTTTTTGCCGACCTCGCTCAACACGTCAGCCGATTCTCGAAGCTTGTCCAGTTGTTTGTCGCTGAGCGGGATGTTCCCTACCAGTAAATTGTGACAGATCTCACTCAACGCTGCGATCAGATCGTCGCTTCCAGAGTCTATTAGATGCGAGCAGTCCTTTGGTGAGCACTTAGCTAAGTGCTTGAGAGTACCAAAGTGTCTTTCGAGTAGATGAGAAGACATTTTTGCTACTGCTTTCTCTTGTTCTTTTTTTTGTCTAGCGGTACGAACACTAGCTGAGAGTGTATGGACGTCAAAGAGGAGCGTATTCTCAGATCGTCAGGTGTTGACTGCTTGAAGTCCAGAAGGAGGTATGAGTGAGGTCGCTTGAGTTCATGGGTAAATATACTAGAGAGGGCCGCCGCGTTGGACGGAAACACCTGGCGAGACAGACTAGCTATTTGCCCCATGTCGCGCGGGTTCTTGAAAACGATCATGTAGTGAGCGTTCAGACTCATAGTTCGAAAGTCGGGTGATTTCTGGAATAGGTTCTGAGTGATGTATATGACGCTCACGTTCCAGTGATGCGAGTATTTAGTAAAGATGTCGGCTACCACTTGCTGATTGGAACTGCTCATCAGATCGTCCAATATCAGTAGAGTGTGGGGTCATAAGGCGTTTTATTACTCGATGATATGTTCCCCCTACCTAGAAGTCTGTACACTAAGAGCTGTTTGTCACTTCCTGAGCTGCTTCTTCACAAAGAGTGTCTCCCTAGCCTTTCAGGCCCTGACACATCCCAAGCTGCCCACCTTCTGCTGCTCACTATGAGCTGCTTCCCCACCATAATTGCTCACTCAGCGTTGCCCCCCCCCCTCTATGACCTGCACAGCTAAATTAGCAGCAGGGTGGCAGTGGTGCTCCTGGTGACGGATGGAGGCAGTGACCGTGAGCTGCTCCTGGCTGCTTGTTGTCGTCCTGGTAACGCTAGACCTGCTCTAGCTGATGAGTGGAGCTATAAATATCTCACTGTAGGCTGGTGACTTGTTATACCAAAGGTCTTCTTCCTAAATAATTTGAAATAGCTATATTTAGGAAGTAGGAGTTAAGCAATTGAATGGTACATAAGATGACTTCTTGAATTATGCTTTGCCATCTTAACCTTTCATTTAAAATTACACAATTAATGTTAGGAGACAAATATCTACAACATATTATGTTTTATCAAAGAATACATAACTCATATTACCACTATTGGCTGAAAAGCAGCAGGCCTCAGGACTTAAATCTTTACAACGAGAAAGTACTGCTTGACTACCACCATCAAACAGGCTATTAAAGAAACAAGAAATATTTGATCATTTTCCAATAACAGCCTGCACACTGTCATCGTCAATCTGATTAAATCTAATTTCAAATTAGTATTGACTTCCAAGTCTAGATTGCTCCTTGTGTTTAGACTAATTACTCTTTAATCAGTCGTAGGGGACCAACTACAGATGGACAAACAGGATTTTAGCACTCATTAGATGTATGATTTCCCTTACCAACAGCCAATTGTGTAAAGTAGTATCTGCAGCTGTCAAAAGCCTTTAACATTAGTTAGAAATATATTCAATCATTCAAGCACATGATTTATTTACCATAGTTACATTGTCAAGAAGTAACACCATCAACCTCTTTCTAAAACGGTTATTATTTGGAACAGTTATGATCAGGAAATAAGCTTTGGAAATAAAATATAATGAAAGAGGATCAGGAAAAAAGCTATGCAAACTGAATGCAATAAAAGGAGGGAAAATGGCTCTCAGACCTTATTATCAAGCAGCAGGACCATTAAGATCATATTTGTTTCCAGCCTTTAATTACAATTAAAACATTAAATACCTCTGATCTTCCCGGCCATCACAGAGATTTGGGCAAAATCTGATGAAGATTATCAGTGGCCCAAACTGTGCAGATGATACTTAAGATATTACTGAGTCTGAGGCAGAGGAATCATTCTATGATGTTTCCAAATTTATACGTAGCAAAGACATAACTCTGCCAACAAATCCTTGGTCTAAGTTCTAGTTGCCTGAATTGATGTATGGATATTGAAAGGCAGGCCAGTCTAAATATAACAAGATCTAGCAAGAGAGGCCACATAACTGAAGCCCCCAGTTCATCATCATAGGTCCGTATGATGATGAAGGGTCTTCCTCATACAGACATGTTATTTTCAGGAAGCACTCTAGAGTGTTGTGCCCTGAGGCTGAGTATGTAAGCCAGTGGTGAGATGGATGAGGGGATTGGGAGAGAACTAGTCTCAGGTTGAAACGCTATACGTGTTCTGGTACCGCTAATGTATTATTAATATACAGCTTGAAATGTTGGCCCCATGGTGGGAGAAGGGGATACTGCAGACTAGACCGCGGGTATACGTACAGGGATATAGAAACAAACTCATATAGTCATTAAATTAGTAATGAAAAAGACAAAGATAGATAGTGAGACATTAATGCAGGTAAAGAAGGACACAGAGAAAAACAGAGAAAGAAAGTCAGCCAGAAAGGATAATCACCGGGACTGAGAGGCAGAAGTAGATGTAATTTTCAGAGGGAACAATGGTTTAAAGGAGTCCAGAGAATGCTCAGCATCTGTTTGACTGTGGCCTGACCATGGCCTGACTATGGCATCACTATAAGTAATAGATGCTTCTTTCCGTAATTGTACTTGAACCTTTGAAGACTGTGGTAGACTATGAGCAGAAAACTTCAACATTATGAAATTAGGCATGCTAGGTGAATTTGTAAATATTGGACTTTGAGGCCAATTGCAGTAAGGGATCGAGTCAACAGACAACTATCAGGTGTTGGTCCAGGAAGATATACAAGTATGTGGCTGTGAAAAAAGGACTTTGATGTGATAGTTTTGTCCTACACATATAGACTTACTGCATAAAATGTGACAGAATCCTACAGCACTTACAGCGTTTATGGCCCCGTACCAGGTGGCTGCCTGTAGTAACAGGACCCCCCACCAGGGGGCCCTGCTGTGTCATAAAACCCTTATTTATGGACTCTCACCTTCTTTCAATCGGAATAAAACCTGACGACGACGTCCCACCTGTCCCACTGGGGCTCTTTTTCTGTCTGACCCCCCCTCCCCCCCCACACTACCTCTTCTCGGGTAGCAGTCACCTTGGGGCTGGGGAAGTTTTTTTTGGAGCTTTTGCACCATATAGACCTCTCATGCCGTATTATTCATTGGATATCACATAATCATTATCATTATATAAATCTTTTATCTTATTGTTGTAAGCATAATAGCTTTGTACTTTGTGTGTTGAAGAGCAGCAGTCAAATGTGGAGAGAGAAATACTTTTCATCATGAGAAGAGAAAAGATGAAGAAAAAAAAAGTAGCTGCATGTGTTCCATGTGGCACAATATGTAGCCTTGCAGTGATTTCAATATTAATTCAATGGGAAGCAGATGATGATGGCTCCCATACGGGAATACTGCGGCGGGGTGGTTAAAGGTGGTAGGAAGGAGGTGAGCATAGTACTATGGGGACAGGTGTTGTATGGTAAGTCAGCTTTATTGCAGTCATAAAGTCCCTACTTTACAAAAGGGTGCTGTTAACCTTGTACTTCTTTAGTCCTCTTTACTTCACATCTACAGAACCAAATTCCCATCGTGCAGGCAGTCTACACATCTCCCTCCCATCCTGCCCTTACTCCTTCCTCCCCCTCTACCCTTTAATGGCACCGATGATTATTGAACACCATGCTAGCTGAGGGGTACAAAGGAAATAGAAAAAAAGACTCCTCCCTCAGGTTGTTCTTGTTATTTACAGAAGCCTCTTAGCTATTTAAAGGCTGTGCAATGCTTTTGTCTTCATGAGTTTTGAGTGAGCCTTATCCCCTGTGATGCATTATTGCATCATTATGGGGTTGGCATGATGCTTGAATGCAACTCTGGTGAGTAGTCATGCATCATGATGACATAGGGAAGACCATATTAAGGTACTTTGTTGCCTTTAAAGAGTTAGTCTTTGGTTGTGCAGTATGGCCCTATCTAAAGGCTCATTATGCTCAATAATTTCTAATTATCAAACTAATGATGAATTTGCCAACCCAAGTGAGAGATTTAAATTGAACACCATGCTAGTGGGAATCTGTGCCAGTGCCAATGAAGAGACTCTCAGGCAAACAAAAACACAAGAAGAATTTTGTTTCCCATGCATCCATGCTGTTGAGACTCATTGATGAGTGTCACAACTCAGCTGCATGAAAACTATGTTAATGCTTTTTATTTCAAATACTGCAGAAGGGATAGCACTTGTAATATAAATTTATTTTCTGCAGATTTTCAATATTAAAAATGATATTCTGGCATCAATGTAAAGACATAAATAACAGCCCATGCCATACAAAGTCTAAAGGTTTGACTTTGAGTTTGTTGTTCTTGACCTAAGGTTCCAAATCCTGCATTGTAGTGAGAGTGTGATAATGTTTAATTATTGAAGTAAGTGTAAATTAAATCTGTATATAGCTAAGTATTAACATTCAATTCGGACAGTAAATAAGGTCCAACAAACTGTAATTTGCTGAGGAGCCTGTGCCAAGTCTAGCTGTCCGAGTCTGTCTGTCACCTCTGTATGGCAATCTGCCCTGGACTGATTGCTGGCAGCAGAGTTAACAGCCAATCAGGGACAGCCACACTAACAGCCAATTAGAGGCAGCCACACTACTAGGCAATCAGAGATGGCTGTACTAACAGCCAATCACAGGCCTTCATACATGTACAAGAAAGGCTTCATCTGGCAAGAATCAGACTGATTCTATGTCTTTAGCACAGTTCTAGTCTGTAGCATTCTGATTGTTGGTGTCTATTTGATGACAATGCATACAATTTGTGAACTATGCAAAAACCTCAGGGGTGTATTAATCTGGTAAGGTTAGCATGATGCTTTTATGCTAAAATTTAATTGCTTGTGTTTGGCCTCAGTGAAATGCCTTTATCATTACGATAATTGGGCATGGTGACTTAGTGCACTATATTTAAGGAGATAAGATTCTTGCTATGTTGACAATAAAGTGTTGATTTTAACATTGACGAACCATATATCTTAGAATAGGTTATTTGCCCAGTCATGTTCTCTTCTTTATCTGGCGCCTGATGCACCTGTATACTTGACATACTTCCTGGCTAACTTTTATACACATAGATACATCCTATTACATTATTCATGTCCCTGGACCAGTGCCAACCCCCATGTATACCACCCATGCAGACCACCCATGTGTTATCAGTAAGATCTGTATCCTTTTCAAGACCATGAGGTTCCCCTCAATACACAATCAATATTTCACATTGTAAGTCAATAGGACCGTATAACCGGAGCCGTGCCAATGTTTGTATGCCGGACAGATTAGGGGTGGATAAGGAAGTGCATACATACCGTGGTACCAACCCTACCACACAGATAATCTAAATGCTCAGGCCCTTAGTCTGCAATCCCTAGACCAGGTTAGTCAAAGGTATATTGGTCAGGCATGACCAAGTGCTATTCAAAATTGACAAAACAATGTATGACCAATGCCTTAATCAATAGGACTAAGCCTAATACTCGTTGATGAGGAGAAGATTAAGGTGGGTTGGTCAGTACTGACAGTGTTAACTAACCTAGATTGGTGGCACAGGGACTCAGAAAATGACCAACTAGGTTGGGTGATTTTAACTGATTTTTTAGGCAGTACTGACTAAGTTATGGAGTCTAAATATTATCTGTGTATTTAGTGATGTATATATACGGGCAGAAGAGATGGCCAAAGTTTATCGACATCATTGGCCTGAATCCTGAAATATGTATTCAGTCATGTTTTTAGTACCCACGATATCCAACACGTTTCATATTCAACAACCAGGCTAAATTGTGTATATATCTATACAAAACAGGCCAAGGCATTGTATAAAGCAGTTCACCTGATGCAGTTCAATGAACTGCACCTTATCTTATTAAATCAATATGTCAACACTGCATGTTTAATTCTTGGCCTTTTACGATGGTCTAGACAGGAGTCAGGTTGTACTCCATACACAAGATCCTCTTTCACTAGACTACTCACTCAACCATGCTCGTAGTCTAGTGGAAACCCCAGTAGGCCAAGTGTATGCTGTAGCACGTATGTTGTGCAGGGTCAATGGTGTAGCATCCTAGACTGTAGAAGAAACAATTGCTAGATGAAAACATAATAGCACACTTTTGCGTTAAAACTAATGTTTTGTACAACAGAAATTTAATAGCAAAAAGTACAACTTCAGAATTTGACATTATTAAAGATCAATCAAAAAATGTCAGTGTAGTTGTGCACACACTGCTATATATTGGATAACTGCTCAAGGTAAATTGTTTATTGTGGTCACTTTCTCTGTCTTCAATTAAACAACAGATTTAACAACATGGTTTTCAAACCATGTGTCCTTAAATAGGGACCAAGCGTGGTCATCCATGACCACAAATACTGATTATTTCAGGTATTTTCAATTCTGAAACCACATTATGAGAAGAAGCTATTCATGGAAAGCTATGGACTTGGAGAGTGAATAAGGTTGTTTGGGTTGTCCTTTGTTTTTGTAAAGGGCAGATGCTTTTAGATCTGTTATCTGCTTTCTCCTTTACAGTACTTGTTCAAAGAGCCAATTATAGCTATTTAAGGGTCACAAGATGCCTCTATGTTATTTTTATCATCATGTGTTATCCAATATTGCCAATGCAACAGCAACAATAAACAACATCAGTGGCCAATATTCAGGAATATAACACCCTGTAGGACTGCCAACATAACGAAATACAGATTTATGAATGTTGCATACAAGCATCATGTTAATGGAAGGGTTCAAGGCATTAAGCACCAAGGGACCCTTAAAGGGTTAAAGTTAAAAGGCACTTTGTGGACCGTTCTTTACATGCAGCTTGATTGATTTTCAGGGCTGGAGACCTTTGTTTCTTTGCTTAAGGCATGTTTTTAGTTACCCTTGTGGATCTAGTGGTTCAAATGTATTTCTTTTGACTAGACAGGCCATAGCAAAAAGGTCCCTTAACTGAGAGCCTTTTAATTGAGGAAAGAGAAATACCAGACCCCGGTGGGCTGAACCTCCAACCCTGTTATTTAACCCTTTGCATAGAGCATGTCGCTAAAAGACAACATTTGTCACTAGGACGAGACAATACTCTAGGGAGCAGCTGGCTGGTGATGTAAGGGTGCATTCTGCTGACTCTCCAGATGTGTATCAACCCTAAAGGTCGACCTGATGCTCAAATGTAGCAGGGGAGCGTTACTCACTAGGGCTGCATTCATCCGTCATTATGACTATTGATCCGTTATGCCATCCGTAAAGAGTTGAAGAGAGACGGCTCCATACCCTGCAACAGTTATACAAACGTATGTGCATCCAATTTAGAAACAAACATTTCATACACAACTGACGGTTTTTGATCATTTTTTAATGAGTTGGACTACAGTGGGTAGTTTGTAGTAAGAGGAATGATCCAAGCACATTGTATTATTGGATGAAAGCTGATAAACATATCTCTATATGCATATACCCACATTTGACCATCAGTGAGGGAATTTCCTAGTCGTCTTCCCTGTACCAGAATGTCAATACTATATAAAGCAGCATTAAGACTGTGTGTAGAGTTCAACAGAAGAGGCTGCAAACCCTGGATGGCTGGAGAGAGGACCAACCATGTATATATGCTGGTCAATTCTCACAGAAATGGGGCTGGAGTCAGAGGTGGCAGACTTTTTACAAAAGAGCAGCATATCAGTTCTCACAAAGATGGGGCCACACAAACAAGTATCTCATTAGTAGTATAGTATGTATCGGAACGGGACTATAGTTAAGTACTGTTTATTACTCAATCGACATGCAGCCAATCAGAGGCCTCCATTTGGTCACGTGACCGGAAGTGACCTACTTAGGGGATTAGTGGTGCATTCTGGGTAACCCTGCAGCCAATCAGAGGCCACCATTTGGTCACGTGACCGGAAGTGACCTACTTAGGGGATTAGTGGTGCATTCTGGGTAACCTACTGACCTACTTAGGGGACCGGAAGTGACGTCATATGACCTAATTTAGGATCACGTGACCGGAAGTGACCTGATGAGTCACGTGAGCGGAAGTGACGTCACATGACCTAATGGCCGACCGGAAGTGAGTGACCTCATTGAGGATCACGTGACCGGAAGTGACTTGATTGATCACGTGAGCGGAAGAAGAAGTTTTTTGTTTAGGAAGTGAGGGTCTTTAGGATCACGTGACTGGAAGCGACGTCGTCACATGAGTGCCGCTTTAAGAGACTGCGCGACTTACTAGTAAAAGAAGACGTATGAAAATAAAAACACAACAATATTTTATTTTATTTTTTTTTATTTCTTTTTTTTTCAATCTTGATAAACACTCTATTTTTGAAAAGATGCACACGCTTATTTTTTTTTTTTTCATATCTCTAAAGGACTCGTTGTCACACCGTCAGAATGCACGCGACGCTTATAATACAAGTAGCGCACGCCGTCTTTCTCTATGGTGTAGGTGACCATTTTGTTTCGCACCACTTTGAAGTTTCTATTTACAGCAATGAGAGTTTTTCGTTGGCGAAGAACATCCAAGAAGTCGTCTGGTTCCTGAGGGTTTTGTTTCTTCTGTACGCCTTTTGCACTCCATTTTTTGGATTTTCTTTCACCGGTGTCGCTGACTCGATCGTAGCAAATGTAAGTCTTAGGGTTGAGACTTAGGATCCCGTCACCTTCCCACTCCGCTTTCATAAGCCCCGAAGTTCTCAGATCGTGAAGGTACCGTCTCTCACAACATCCGCCGGGCGGCGGACACCATTCTCGCACTCTTTCCGTTTTTGTCTTCACGAAAAGCTCTAAGTGATCGTCGCACACCGCTGTCGGAAGCCACTTTCGTTTCTCTCTGAAGTACGTCTCTCTCAGGCGAGGTTTGACTAGGTCATCCAACGTGTCACCGCTGAGAGCCATGTAAAGACTGTCGGTGTCCATTTGACAAAGGGCATAATCGCGCCGATCGACGAATCTATCCAAGAAGTCGTATGTGAACTCTAACATTTTCAACTTCGCGTACTGGTATACCATGAACCCTATTTGAATAGGGAGGTTGTTGTTGACTGTTTTCGGTTGTAGTTCGACTTCAAACAGATCGGAACTCAACTCGGACGCCTTTTTGAAGCGCCACGAATTGGCCAATAGTTCGAACTTCCGACTGTCAGTGTATCTCACCGCCGTGTGTTTTTCTTTGTTGCAGATTGTTTTACCGTACGTAGCGTTTCCCATTAACTTGTAACAGTCTGACAGAATTTTCTCGTTCTCGTTCACGTCGCCACGTCTTCGCGCCGCCGTTACTTCGTCCGCGAAACCGGCAAAGGAGCGTTTAGGTAGGTATTCTACCACCAGCTGCACTTTGGTGACTATCAAACCGTGCTCTAAATACCACTTGAGAAGCGGCGTTCCCAAGAGAATATTTTTTCCGTGGTAACTCCCTATCAGACATCTCTGAGGCGTGTTCAACAGCTTTTCTTCCTGCGCAAAGTCTGACATGTGAGGTCCTATGTCCGATTTTGAAACGGTCACGTTCTTGAAAACGGGGGTCATTTCTTCGAAGTAGTCTCGTAGGTGAGGCGGCGTAGTGATGTCCACTTGAACTAAACCGAACATTTTCTCCTCTTTCACAGCGGAAAGGATGTCGCTCTCGCTCATCGCGTTTCGAGACACTTTCAAAGCGTCAACCTTCCAGCGTTGTTGGGAGGCCTTGACCCGCTCATCTCGACGCTTCATCTCTCGCCATTCGCACTCCCACACGACGACCAGCTTGTGACCTATCGCTTTCAAGTAAGCGCTTACTCTGGTCGTTCTGTCGCGTCTCTCCTCTCTCAGTGAAGCGCACTGATATCTGTGCGACGGTATGCACTCGTGAGCGTGGAACCAACACCCGTGAAACTGGAAAACCGTATTAGAGGCCGCGTGAAACCCGTCCACGCGAATTCTCCGACAGCCTACAACCATCTCGCCGCCGTTCAGAGCGTGGCGCAGTTTCACGTCGCGGTCGTGCTCTACGAAGCGTAACCACTCCAAAGCGCTGTGAGAGTTTCTTTGCCTAATTTCGGGCTTGAACTCGGTCTCGGGCCGTCTCACCGCGTAATAGCCCGTGCAGTGCGCTTCGCTCATGCAGCGCAAGTACAGAGAGTTAGCGTCTAGTCCTAGGATGTGTTGGCACGGTCTCGCTTCTTCGCCGTACTTGTGCTCCCTTATCCGCGTGGTGCCCTTCTCGTGAAATCTATGGAAGATGATGGAAGGACCGCCGACTAGATTTTCTTTGATCAGAGCGTGGAGGACGGCGTCGGACTGGGGGAACGTTGTGAACGCGTCTTCTAGGTTTTGGAAGAGGAACCGTAAAGTCAAACCGGCGAGAGAAACTCCGTCTTTCAACATGTCAATGCCGCGATCTTGGAAAAATTTAGCGTGATTTTTCAGAGCTTGTATGAAAGGTTTGACGTCTTTGTTGTTGTAGTGGATCAAGTAGTCTTCCATAGTTTGCATCTTCTCGTCGGACCAAACTTTCTGACATGCGGCGTAGTCGGATTCGGACATTTTGACGCCCGTCAGCTCGCTGTCGAAAGCCGATCTCGGTGGCAGCGTTCTGTTTGCCAGTTTCCTGGTAGACGTCATCCATTCGTAAGGAAAGTGACCTTTCTCTTCGTTCCTGGTGAAAGCTCGCAAATAGGTCGCGTAGTTGTAACCGGGTGCCAAATAGTTGACTACGTCCAAGAAAACCGTGTGCTGTGTGTAAACCGCCGAGTATTGATTGCTTCTCTTTATGACGCTGAATTCTTGGTTTCTTCGGTCTCCGGAGGCGAAGAACGAGTGAAGGCGCATTTTGATCAGGTTCAAGTCGTAACGCCCCAAGTTGAAGCCCACGACTGGAGCTTGACGGATGTATCTCAGAAGCCGCTTCTTCAGTTGAACTAACGGGTGTCTGGTCTGAGCCGCAGCGAAGCCGCCTGGAGAAGGGGTGAACGTCGCCTCCTCCAGCAGGAGAGCTTCACCTATCGCCGCATCTAACTTCGCTAAGGTCGGTCGGTAAAGTTCTAGCACAGCTTCCCCGATGACTTTGGCGTTCTCGTTTATGTGATTTAAAACTCGGTCCAACAAGGGGTCGGAATCTGCGTCGGATTCTCTGACGAAGCAGACGGGCCCCTCCCACCCCGGAAAGTCGGATGCGACGCTAGCCGACAAAGGGACGTGATCCCACAGCAGGGACACGTGTTCCGTCGACGGTTCTTTGCACGGTCTGAAGAAAGCCTCGAAATCGAAGGCGATCTTGTAAGGGTAGATTCCGGAATGTCCGTCGGGGGGAAGAATGGAGAAGTCTGCTAGCGCTTCGAAAATCGTTCTCGAATTTTGGTAGATGCCGCCTACGTAGCGCAACTTGACTTGTCGGCAAGAGGAAAGCTGGTTCCTGTGTCTCTTCAGCAAGAACTCGGTGGTGAACGCCGCCTTACACTTGCAACATTCGTATATGCCCGCGTACGCGTTGAAGTCCGTGACGAGAGAGACGTGCAAACCGCCTTTCGCCGTCAGGTGTGGGTTGACTTTACCTCGGGCGGCCAGAGTTCTGGAAGGCGGTCTGATCAGAGTAACGCGTCTTCTCAACTTCCGCCCCGGCACTTGACGCGACGCGGTGTAAACCGCTATCTGTACGTCAAACAAGTTCTCTAACGCGGGTAAGTCGCGGATGTTCAGACCCGGAAAGGATTCAGGTGTGGCAGCGGGACAGAACTGACGTAACAAATCTGAAGCGCGCTTGCTGGTCTTGTATAAGTGAAAGGAAATGCAGCGGAAGATGCAGAGGTTGTCCTTGTTGGGAAAATCTAACACGCCGCTTCTCTTTCCAACTCGACCGGCCTGAGTGATCCTACCGCCTATGGGGAATTCCCCCGGTCCCATGTAAACGCAAATGTTCAAATTGGTAGGACAAAGAACGTGCCACTTGGTGTCAGCGTCGCAAAGTTTCCGTACTTCCTCGCAAGCGACGGTGTTTTCCATCTTTGAGAGGAGCTCTTCCAAAGTTTCTGAATTAGTTATAGTAGGGAGCGGTTGTATGAGAGTTGCGTTGTTCTGGGAGGCGTGAAAGTAGCGCAGTTTGCTCTTGTCTTCTCTGTGTTGTAAGAGTAAGCCTACCGAGAAACCCACTTTGTACCTGAATCTTTGTGTCAAGTGAATGCGACGCATAGTATCTACAGCGTCACTCAACTCGCCGGTTGGTAGCCTGAAGTTTGTTACACTCACGCGAGTCCCGTGCATCCTGACGCCCGTTTGTATCGCAGGCCAATTCGCCGTGAACGTTTCCTCCCCGTTCGGTACAGCACATATGCGCGGAGGGACGGTCACCCCGTCCAGAGATTCGCGTCGACAGGCGATCTTTCGGCAATCGCCTTCGCCGCATAGAGGGCAAAACTTAGGTACTACTCTACAATTTTCTACGTGTCTCTCGTGGTTGTACGGTCTTTTAAACATTTTGAAACACTTTTCGCATACGTACTGTGTCATGTTTTTTTTTCCACTCAGTTACCAACTACTTAGCCGTCTAACTTTTTTTTTTTTTTTTGATTTGATTTGAGAGATGTGCATAACACATCCTCGTTTATTTATACTGAATAAAGAAAGAGCTTTAGAACTATCTATCTATCTATCAATCTATCTGTCTATCTATCTATCTATTTATCTTTCTGTCTGCTGTCTGTGTATCCGTCTGTCTGTCTCATACAGCGTACGTCAAAACGCTGTGTGTGTGTGTGTGTGTGTGTGTGTGTGTGTGCGCGCGCGTGAGCGTTGAGCGTCTCTCATTCCGAATCTATGCCGAGATATTTCAGAATGATCTCTGTTTTGTCATCCAACTCTTTGAGCGCTCTGGCGGACAGCGTCACTCCCTGCTGTGTGGGTTTTTTGTCAGGACCTTCGTACTTGCGCACGTGGACGAGGTTCTTACCGCTGTAGTAGCTCACAGCTGCGTACACTTCGCCCTCCTCATCCAGCACTGCGAACCAGGGGGTGTGATTAGGTTTTCCTTGCGCAGCCGCTGTGTCGCGTATGCGCACCACTGCGCGGATATCGGCGATGCGTGCTATGAGCTCGCGCAGCGCGTCGGCCGTGAAGTGCACTCGCTTGCTTCTGGTCAGAGACGCCTCTTTCACCTGGCCGTCTTTTGTGTAGCGCGGCCTCCTAGACAGTCTAGCCACGTCCTCCCAGATCTCCAGCGTCAAAGCTCCGTCTAAGCAGAACTCTAACCCGAGAGGACGGGAGAAGGTTTTCTCTGCTTCTTCTCGTCCATCTCGTTCTTTTTCTTGTATTTTTCTCTTCTTACTAGGCCTTGTTGTTCTGGAACTCACCTTAGAACGTTTCACACCCGCAGGATGAGTAACACCATCAGCGTGAGCTGAATCAGCAGCAGAACAGATAGCAGGAGCAGCGTCAGCGCTGGTGGTATCCGAGGCCTCGTTGTTGGAACAGCGCAGCCACACGCCGTCGGTGCTGAGTGTAGCGGTAGAAGATGAAGCGCCGCCGCCCTCGTAAGGTGGCGGTGAGGGCAGTCGCCACGGACCGGACGGGACGCTACTAGTGGAGGAAGTGAGGTCGAAAGGTCGAAGAGGGAAGCCGAAAAACGTACCGCCCACCCCTCTCCCTTCGGGTTGTTCGTACGCCTCGTCGTCAGCGTCGTTCTCTGTCTCACCCTGTTGCTGCTGCTCCTCCTCCTCCTCCTCTTCTTCTCGGTTTAGGGGCTGAGTGTCCGAATAGCTGTCACTCTCAGCGCGAGCGGCGTCGAGGGCGTCGGTCGATGTAGTGGTGGAGGAGAGGGGCTGTGCAACGTGCGGCAGGTCATCAAAGTCATCAACAGTAGTGGGGAGGTAAAAACCCGGTTGCCAGTACTGCGCTGTGCCAGGAGCGTTGTCGTCAGTAGTAGTAGCGGTAGCAGCAGGTGCAGCAGAAGCAGCAGCAGCAGCAGCAGACGCAACAGTAGCAGGCGCAGCAGCCTCAGCAGGCGCAGCAGTAGCAGGCGCAGCGGTTGTGTAGCAGCAGCAGCAGCAGCCGCAGCAGGCGGGGCGGCAGTAGCAGCGGCAGCGCGCTTAGCAGCAACGTGTACCGTCGCGAGTGTAACAACGTCGCTAGCACGACGACTACTATCAGTAGTACTACTACTACTACTACTACTACTAGTACTACTACTGCTACTACTACTGCTACTACTACTACTACTGCCGCGAGCGCTCGCTACAGCGGGAGGGTGATAAGACCAAGCGGCTGCGGCGGTAGTCTCATGTTCAGTAGCAAGAGGAGGCACTGACGCTAAACGAGCGCTGTTCCGCGTAGTCTTCTTGTTCTTGGACGGCGCTAGGTGTTGTCTTTTGCTCATGGTGGTGACTGTAGAGAGCAGCAAAAGAATGAGTGAGTGAATGGAGGTTTCCAGACCCCTTATATACGCCTTCTCGCTTCTAGAGCTAAGCTACTTACTGACCCTGTTCAGCTGCCGCCGGCTGGCCGGCGGCCATTCACAAAGAGAAACAAAAGACATAAGGCATGACGTTTTCAGCTGGATCCCTTTCCCCCCTTTTGAGAGATCGACTGTCATGAGCTAAGCCGCTTAACACCCTGTTCAGCAATTCAACGCGCATTAGCTGTATAAAGGATTAAGCGGTTGCTGCCGTCGACTGACCGGCGGCCATTCACAAAGACATAAGGTATGACGTTTTCAGCTGGATCCCTTTCCCCTCTTTTTTTTTTTTGAGGGATCCACTGTCATGAGCTAAGCCACTTACCACCCTGTTCAGCCATTCAGCGCGCGTTAGCTGTATAAAGGATTAACGGTGACGAGCTTAGAGTGTGTGTACAAAAAAAACTACAGGAGGCGTGTGGCGTGAAGCAGGACCCCCCTAAGACGAACGTGTCTGTCTGTGAGTAGAGGCGTGTGCATGTGGTGAGCGACTTAAGTGTAAGACAAAAAAAAAAATCACCACCTCCTGCCGTGGTGAGTAGACCGGGCCGGCCAGGCGGCGGCCGGCTAGTTCAATAGACTAAGGCTGTGCATGAAAAAAATCCGATTTTCACCTGACCTCTGACGTTTGTTACAATGAATGTCAGAGGGAGGGAGACGTCCTCAGGTAGGGGGTAGGAGGTAAGGCTAATGGATGAGGAAGAAACACCGTTTTCAGCTGGTCTCCACGGATAGCGATGACACACCCCTCGTCATCTAAGCTCTTAAGGAGCGGAGCGGTTGAAAAAGCGTCATGCGGACAGGTCGCTACACAGCTGGAGTGCTGTTGGAAATGGGAATAAAATCCCTCTGTATAAAAAGCTCTGATTTCTGTTGGAAAAAAACCATATCGCCTCTGACCACAGTAACGTCTACTACCACCACTGCCGCCGCCGCCGCCGCCACCGCCGCCACCGCCGCCGCCGCCGCCGCCGCCGCCGCCGCCGCCGCCGCCGCCGCCACCGCCAAGACGAGACGAGATGGCTCAAGCTATTCCACTTTCAAGCTCGCCTTCACCGCCTTGTCCACCTGAAAAAAAGTTAATGCGGCTTGACGACGTGAGACGCGCGAGGCAGACCGATGGGGAGAACAGAGAGGTAGGACAGCGGCGGTTAGCCTATAGCGACGCCTTGCTTCGTCAACTAGGTAAAGAGTTGAGCGGCTGTTGGAGAGAGTTGGGCAGTAGCTTAAAAGTTACCGCCGCCCGTATGGATGCTCTAGTAGAGCGCAGTGTCAAGACACCGGAGGAGCTGTGTACGGCGATGTTCCGAGTCTGGTGGGGTGAAACCCCGCATCGTCATAGATGGGGAGAGCTCGGTCGCGTCTTCACCCGCATTAGACGCGTGGAACTGTTGGCTCAGTGGATGTCCCTTCTCCACAGACAGGGGTTGGATTTCGAAAACCCCGACTCGCGCGCGATGCATAAGCACTTGGGCACCCTCGGCAGACGTCTAGGTAGCAGGTGGAAAGAGGTGGGGGACCATTTAAAATTGTCGCCTGAGAGGTTAGATAAGATCGCTGAAGAATGCGAATACGGAGGAAGTCCCGCTGAGTGGGCCTTCCGAGTGTTGAAAATGTGGCAAGATGAAGCTGACGGTGCCGGCGGTACACCTTTTGAACTCCTTCGAGTGTTGACTGAGGACATGGGAAAGTTTGACCTCGGCATCACGATATTACTTGACTTTATCAAGCAAGAAACAACGAGAACGACGGACATGTGAATTGTTGTGTTTTATTTTCATACGTCTTCTTTATTAGTAAGTAAAAAAAAAATAATATCATAACAATTAAGAAGCGCGCCCTCTTAAAGTGTCACTTCCTCCAGTCGCAGCTGATCGCCTCATCGAAGCACGTGATAAACAAAAAAAAAACGAAGAGACACGCTTCTTCCTCTCGAGAGGAAGAAGCGTGTCTCTCGATTGAAATCTTTTTCTTTTCTTTTTTTCTTAAAAGAGACAAACGCCCCTTAGAGTGCCCCCCCACCCCCCTAGAGTGCCCCCCTCCCCCCTCCCCCCCTCCCCCCCACCACCCGCCCCATGCATCCTAAAAGCGCCCCCCTCCCCATGCATCTTAAAGGGGCCCCCCTCCCCCCCTCCCCCCCTCCCCTCCCCTCCCCTCCCCTCCCCCCCCCCCCCTTATACACTCTAAAGAACGCTTCTACCTAGTTCAATAAGTCACTTCCAGTCGCTCGTAAAACAATAAAAAATGAAAAAAAAAAACAAACTTATATCGTAGTGTTTTTTATTAGTTTACCGAAAAAAATAAGAGACTCGCCTCCTCCTCTCCTTCTCCTCCTCCTCCTCCTCCAAAAAAAAAAGATATCACATTTTAAAGCCCGTGACCCCTTAAAGACGCTCATCTCTTCATTAAGTCGCGTGACGTCACTTCTTCTTCTTCTTCCGGTCACGTGATCAATCAGGTCACTTCCGGTCACGTGATCCTCAATCAGGTCACTCACTTCCGGTTGGCCATTAGGTCATGTGACGTCACTTCCGGTCACGTGACTCATCAGGTCACTTCCGGTCACGTGATCCTAAAGTAGGTCACTTCCGGTCCCCTAAGTAGGTCATATGACGTCACTTCCGGTCCATAAGTAGGTCATATGACCTCACTTCCGGTCACGTGACCAAATGGCGGCCTTTGATTGGCTAACTAGGTCACGTGACCTCACCACTAATCCCCTAAGTAGGTCACTTCCGGTCACGTGACCAAATGGAGGCCTCTGATTGGCTGCAGGTCGATTGAGTAATAAACAGTACTTAACTATAGTCCCGTTCCGATACATACTATACTACTCTCATTTTTGCAAAACATGCAAAATATGTTTTCTTAATTATAGTTAAGATGCATGGAATAGACTATATGGTAAAACCTCGCGTATAAGCCTAACTCGCGTATAAGCAGCACCCCGAGTTTGGGCCGATCCTATAAGCCGCACCAGAGATCTGATTATGGTGACTTTTAGTACTGTACCATAGTAGCAAAAAACTCGCTTATAAGCTGCACCCTGACCCTGGGCCGATCCTATAAGCCGCACCGCCGATCTGACTCCCCTACTAGCCACGGCTTATACGTGAGGTTTTACGGTAGCAGCTATAATTAGTAATTAATGATATGTGTGGCACATATGATTCCAGGTAGCCCTTTCAGTTCTATGCTTCTTTTTACAATGAACATATGCTACAAGTTATTAGTGGCCTGCATGCATAAATTATACCTCTTGCTATTAGCGAATACCTTACGCCAATAGTGTGTCACTATTCATGTTAAATATGAGGGGCATGGCTTTCTCTGCCGACCCAAATTTCATGAGGATTGATCCCCTGTGATATAGATATATAGCACAGGGCTGTGTAGCTGGAGGCTTTCTCTATAGAGCCCATGTATCCTAGTCTGGGTTGTGGGAATGGGAGGGTGTAAGTGTGATGGTAAATTTACCCAGCATAACCTGTAGTGTGAGCAGACATCATCATTTCCTTAAACCACACCTTTCCCAGTAGCAACCCTCTAACCATCCTCCTATTCATGGTATTGTAGTGCATCGGGTCGATCTAGTGCCAAATTAGAGGAATGGTCGAGGGAAGTTATGACACCAGTCACGCACAGCAGGTACCCTAGCACTACGGTGAACATGTGTAAATCCCTAGATACAAGCTATGGGATATTATGTATCAAATGCAGAGACTACAAGGTGAACTACGAACCCCTCTATATTCAACAGTTAACATATTCTCCTCAAAGGCTACACTGACCGTTTCTCTCCCTACGTCTCACCACAACCAACCTCCCCTTCCCTTACTCACAGCCATACCAAACCTACACTTTACCACCTCCTGTCCCTGACCCCACCCAGCTGCTAATCTGTGCAGTTATGGATTCTTAACTGTGATGCTTTCTAACCGGCTCCACCTGCTGCCAGACAATTACCGCTACCATGCTAATGGATTATTTCTCACGGGCTGCCTCTCAATTTGGGCAATTATAAAAACTGCCATTTTTTCTAATAGAACTAAGACCCATTGACTACACTTTATCTTATGAGTTAGGCAAATACACTAGATGCTGCTTGTACCGCTCAGAAAGTGGCAGCAGCACTAGCAGCATGGCACGGTAACTGTAGGACTGATAAGTAGTGTCGACAATATGGGGGGAAAACAACAGGCATTAGGTGAATGTGAACTGCTAGTGAGCGATAGTGTGCAATGAGCCAACCTTATCAGGGAGGGGATATGAATTATATCCTTACACTGTAAGTAGAGCGTGAGAGCATTAGATAGAAGAGGCAATGTCACTCATGCAAGCATATTAAGAAGCATGTTGTATGAGTGATGGGAACAGTATGCTTACAGCTGCCATCATATTGATTGTGAATAAGTGGGTTGCTCATTGGGGTGAACAGTAGTTGCTGAGGAAGATCCGTATCTTGATGATACTATGTGCAATGAGCAAATGTTTACATCTTGGAATTCATAGTTCTTCCTATACCATTATGACCTTTCATTGCAATGCATGTATCAAAACAATTTATTTAGATAGAATAAGTGTGAACCACTCAGAATCTTTGAGTTAGGTGCAAAGTTTGAAGTACATGTAGCCAAAATATTGACTGATATATGAAGTAGGAGAAGCTCTGGATGGATATGACCCACCCATACAGTGTACAGAGAGGTATGGTTACATCCAAGGTCAATTCCGACCCCTCTCTGTACACACCGCCTCAGGACATACCCAGCAATGTGCACACTACAAAGGTAGGCAAGGGTCCAGAAGTCTACCTAGGTACTGGTAACATTGCTATGTGTCTATGATCCTGTTCTGTGTACATTTACTGCAGAGCAGTATTGTTTGTACCACTCATAATGTTATCTAGTCCGTACAACCCTGATCCTTTGATGTTCGTACAATCAAACAAGATGGCATTGTGTAGCCTAGACATTACATGCCTCTGGCTTTATCCTCATATATTAATGCATCTCTAGGAACACACACTCACAGAGGGTAGCAACAATGAAACATGAGACAAGGACGTTAACACACAGGTTTATTTGCCCTCATGAAAATGGGAATAGAGGGGTTGCTGACAATAAACTGGTGATGAGGTACATATTAAGGTCCACACACATGAACGTCGTGCACAGGCATATACCTACTTACTTTCCTGGAAAGTCAATGTCTTATTTGAAAAAGTTGATTCAATTCAAATCAGCTATGAGACTATTATTGCTGTCTTTATCAACGATCCAACCATTTATTCATCCAAGTAACATAAACTTTGTCCCTTGATAGTTTAACTTACTAATGTTGCCCTTCATATTATTTATCTTTGACTATAGGGCATTATAGGCGCAGCGCAGAAATAGCAATACTTTCATGAATGTATATTAACACACCAGACATGTTCCCAGGCACGGCCACAAAGTCTTATCTGAATGCACAAGGCCTTTATCTATCGTAGATATCTTTATTGTATCATATACATGGTTTTTCTGACAAACAAATACTGCTCTTTATGGAAGTGCAGTGCAATTAATTACAACAAAAAAATCAATCCCAATAAAAAATAACCACTCCTGTTTCTAGTGCGTGATCCTGTATGTGGTCCCCCTGAGGCTATCATTCCTTTTCTCTTACATTTTCCTTGCTATTAACCTCTTTTTTGGTTCCATCCTTCAGCATTCTGGTCTGCTCCTACTTAAAGCTGGGCCGTCAGGGAATAAGTTCAGCATTTTCCATACATGGACTAAAATAACAGTTCCACCAGAGGGCAGCAGTGTTTGGACAGGGGACCATGAGCATTGTCCAGCTACAACATATTCACCCTATCTTGTGCCTGTACGAGCTGAGCTGAGCTCCTAGCCCTTAAGAGCCCTCTTGTGAATGAAAACTGAACTATATCCAAAAGTGCTTTTGGCCTCAGTTCAACCATGACGGTCAAGCTTTAAGCCTGTTTCAGATTAACTCCTGAGTACCAATTCTCTGTCTGCCCTCCACATAGATGCCTTTTTATAGTCATTAAGTCAAGCTAATTGTCAGCAATATAGTACCCATGCTTGCATCCAAGCTGCATCATGCTATCCTTTCTGGAGTACCAACTCTAGGTTTGTCCCCTTCAAAAGGATCTCTTTATATTTATTGCCCTAATGCAGTTAGTTGGCCATGCAACAGGAGGTTATTGATGGTTAAACCACAGCGGAGGGCCAAGACAAAGGAATTCACACCTTGGTTATTTCCACTTAGACTCACATAACCTTCTAGCTGTGGTTTAAAATAGTTAGACAATGGTTATGAAAGGGTAGGTAGGATTAACCACAGCTTATAAAGCTGTGGTTAATTCTATTTACCCTTTCATAACCATAGTCTAACTATAACTTAATCCTTGAGAAATCAAGGCTAACTTGATTTGTCAATGAAGAGCCCAGGTGTAGTTTGTGTATCATAATGATGATTTTGGCGTGTGAGACCCCCAAATCATTTTTATCCTACTGTATAACTGGCAGTATTAGCTTCAATTTGATACCAAATATGACCATACTTGTATATTTTTATTATGTTTTTCATTATAAGAATTAGCAAAAAGGAAAAAGTTTTCCTCAAGAGCAGATTTTTATGATGCGCACGGTAACAAAAAAACAATTAATTTTTTTGAGTGGCCTAGAAGCAATTTAAGCACATTGTAAGTGCTGCCTTAATGTATGGTAACAAAAGAAACATACAAGCACCAAGAACTGAGCTGTCTTTGAGACCCCAGAGTGCTAGCACTTCAGACATTGGGAGAGCTAAGATCAGACCCATGCTGCCATGCCACAGCTAGAGGCAGAGGTCGCCAACAGTGGATACTACCACTTGCTACTCTTCCTTATGGCTAGAAGTAACCATTACAGGAATCAAGGTGCTACAAATCCAGCAGCCTGACCGCCACTTTTGGATTGCCCTTAAGCAGAAAGTGTGATATCAATGAATGAGAATTCGGTAACTTCTAATTGTTTTATTTATACTTCATGCCATTCCTTTTTGACCAGGAGCACTTTTCTACTCTAAAATGGATAGATTGTCTCCTCATTGCCAATGCAGCCACTGTCGTTGTCCTCCCAACTGGGGATTGTATTCTTTAAATAGTCCTCTATTATTATTGATTGCCCTGAAGAAGCTTGAGCACTTAAACCTCGGAGATATTGAAAAGTGCAAAGGATGCATAACAGGAGTCAGATACAGCAGGTGTAAGAGCACCGTCTCTATTTGCAGCCATCACCTGTGATGCTTATGTCAATGGCATTTATTCCTTAACAATAGATATGTTTTTTTTCTATCTGCTTATTCTGCAGATTCAGTCATGATTTAAAGACACATTATGCCACATCCATCGAAAAACTGCCAAAAAGGTTTGGCAATAATGACGATATGGCCACAATTTCAGTGCTGTTAACTACCATTTAATGGCCCTTATATTGTGTTAACCTTGCCTGAAAACAGAACTGACTCACAGATGATAGTCAACTAGATCTACAAAACTATCTACATTCCTGTTAATTCCCCCTCCTTGCGACTGCCAGTCAATTCCCCCAGCCCCTCCCTATATCATCTAACTGCTGAAACCAGTTACA
The DNA here is from genome assembly GCA_947462335.1 of Harmothoe impar. Lineage (NCBI taxonomy): Eukaryota > Metazoa > Annelida > Polychaeta > Phyllodocida > Polynoidae > Harmothoe > Harmothoe impar. Next base: position 9,580,026 of record OX381710.1, read on the forward strand.
AAGGGAAAAGGAAAAAGGATGGGGCAGTCTAGGGCAGAGGGATTATCTAATCTTGTGCTCAATTTGAGGCAAAAGCCCGAGTCCGCTTGTATCACTTTGAATTGCCACCCTCTCATATCCTGGCAGGAAATAAGCTCCAGGGGGTCGGGCCTAAAGTCATTTGGAGGAAGTTAGACCGCACAGGTGAGCCAGGCCTCAGGGGAGGGGTGTGGTAGTACTGGGAGAGGTGAGCCCTGCCTCAGGGGGTAAAGGTAGCTGGAGTACTAGTAGAATGGGGAGTTCTCTTGTGGGAGTAAAGCTGTATAAACTAGGCACATAGGCCCATGCCCACTTTTGGGAATCTGCAAGTATCTGTGCCTTAAGCATTACATTAGTCATTGATGCTTTAACCATTTCCACTCTTTTTTAAAGTATCTGTCTATTCTCTGCTGCAATGAAATAAGCGTTGTAGAGTGCTGTGCCCTGAGGCTACATAAATAAGCCTGCAGTGAGATGGATGAGGGGATTGGGAGAGGACTAGCCTCACGTTGAAATGCTATACATGTTCTGGTACCCCTAATGTGTTATTAATATACAGCTAGATATAAGTATGTTGGTTCCCTGGTGGGAGAACGGATACTGCAGACTAGACAGGTAGCTATAGTATACATACATGTAGGAACAAAGGATCATCTTTTATAATTAAAAAATGGAAAAAAACTGAAACAAATAGTGGGACAGAAATATATTGAAAGAAGGATTAAGAGAGACACAGAAAAAGACAATCAGACAGAGAAGGAAAAACAGATATAATGTAGGAAGGGATTGATAGTTCAAAGGAGTGCAAAGGGAAGCATCTGTTTGATTATGGCCCAACTATGGCCTGACTATAACCTGACTAAGGCCTGACTATAGCCGGCTATGGCCTGAGTATGATTTCTTGATGTTTTTATCAATGTTTAAATTTAACCTTTAAAAACAGACTTTGAGCATAAAAGTCCAAAATTTAAAAAGAGTGACTTAATTAGAAGGTGTATTTAGCATGATGGGCTGATTTTAATGTGGTATGCAGTACCCTAAAAAGGTTTTGGTTCAGGATGGTATGGACTTTGATGTGGTATTTTTTTCCTGCATATAGACTGTGTATATTTCAACAGGATCTATTTCCTGAACTCTTGCTGCGGTTCTACTAAACAGCTTTCATGATATCGTACCACATGACTTCCATATAGTAATAGGACTCCCCAACAGGGGGGCCATCTGTGTGATAAAACCCTTATTTATGGATTCTCACCTTCATAGGAATAAAACCTGACGACGTCCCAGCAGTCCCACTGGGGCTCTTTTTCTGTCCCATCCCCCTGCTCTACATCATTTTGGCTGCGGAGGGCTGACTATTAGTTCTTGGGGCTATTGCAATTCATAGAATTTTAATGCCATAATATGCCTCTGATATAGCCTTGATATGGATAAATTACACATCTTGCTGATGTCAGCACGGTAGCCTTGTTATCAGAAGTTTGTTGAGGAGCAACAGACAAACTATGGATTGAAAACTTGTTTGACTACCCTGTGTGCACAGAATTCAATTCCATGTTGAATCAATGTTGAATCAATATTTAATCAACCTAGACAACCAGTTTTCAACGTTGATTCAATGTTCTGTGCCCAGTGGGTATGAGAAGGGAATACGTTTAAAAAAAAATTACAATACATGTTTTGGCATAGTTTTTAGCAAGTAAAGTGTTAAAAATACCAATATATAGAGATTCCCAGAAGCAGATGAGGATGGCTGTTACAGGGGATAGACAGTCCCAGATGTGGGCAGAATATACTAAGGTGGGGTGTCTAAGGGTGGTAAAAAGGAGATGGGCATAGTTGTAAGGGGTGGGGAGTTGTATGGTAAGTCAGCTTTATTGCAGCCATAAAGTCCCTGCTTTACAAAGGCTGTTTTTAACCTTGTACATCTTTAGTCCTCTTTACAGCAGATGTACAGGACCACCTGTCTATAACTCTCCTACTTATTGTAGACTCAAACATATATACCTAGGATGGTAAATAAGGCTAACAATACACATGTATAGTGCACCCTTTCTTCTGTTTAATGTAATGATATAGTTAATGCCACATTATTCAGCTTTTACTTTAAAGCCAATTATTGCAAAGATGTTATAATTACATAATAGACACAACTAGAATGACCAAACATTTGTTTTAAAATGGCTTTTATTTTACCATGTTGTATTATAGCGATCACAATGTTTCAGCTGATGCACAACCAATTGTGCAACTAGATGAAAAGTACAAGTCTATTTTTCCTCGTACCATGCATTGATACGCCTGCCTCATATATTTTCTGGTCGATGATAAGGCAATATACATATGACATGTATATGTAGCCTGGCAGTAACAGCCGCCTGATCTGCTGCGGATGTGATCAGGATGGGGGCCTTCTGGTCTGTGTTCCTGCTGGGTGTAAAAAGAAGATGTAACTGCTGCAAGAAAGGCAGCCAGTGCTGCTCCAACCTCCTACCTTAACCCCCACTCAGCCATTCTGTGAAAGCTGGCAGTTTGCTATGTATATGCTGGTTGGTGAATACTGAGGTGAAGGTCTATGCGTTCAGGGCCTCAGCAGCTCCAGGAAGTTTGCAGAAACATACATTCTAGCTGATTGTTTTTCCTGTGCCAGGCTACAAACGCTCAATGTGAAGGACTGCACAGTTCATCGACATTTAGTGTGAGCCAATATCTGCAGACCACTCTGTTGGTCCAACCAGACGTGAGGAAAGCAGAAACAGGACTGTGACATCTTTGGAATGGTAGGTTGTTCTCTTTGTAATTTTCAGCACAGTACCATAAGGACCCAATGCTCATTGTCTACACATCTCCCTCCCACCCTGCTCGTAAAGGTGCAGGATAATTATTGAACACAGTGCTAGCCTTTGGGAACTAAGGAAATAGAAAAAAAGGCTCCTCCTTCAGTTTGTTCTTGTAATTCATAAAAGCCTGTTATCAAGCTAATGACAAATTTGCCAACACAAGTGAAGGGTTTCAATTTTCGATTTTCAAGGAGGTATTCTGTGTCTGGTTCAATCTGTAGACTCTCAGGCAAACAAAACACAAAAAGAATATTGTATCCAATCCGCTGCCCACGAATAAGCTGCAAAGCTTAAAAGCGGCCTTTCGAAATATTCTGTCTATTTCACAAATTGTATTGTTACAAGCAAAGAATGATAGTGGCATATAAACTGGTACAGTAAATTACTATAAGGATATAGGGATCTTGTCTTGAAGATAAGTCCCCACAAACAGGAAATGTGATTGTATGATTGACTGTTTCTTGTCATAAACGATAAGAACCTTGTAAATACCTTATGCCACTCATGCAAAGTGAGACAGAATAAAATAGATTAATCAATCAAAAAAATGAATCTAGACTTTGCTGTAGAGACGCATGTTTAAGTGTAGTAACACAGCTGCACAATAAATGTAGGTTTCTGCTGTTTATTTCTTAGTAGCACTGGTAACATGCATTAATATCCTGCAACATTAATGGGGAGAGAAACATACTCTCTGATACAAAATCCACAAGATTCACTTTGAGTTTTAATTTCTTTTCTTGGCTTAAGATTCTAAATCATGCATAATGAGAGGGGCTAATGTGCTAATGCTAAGGTAGTACAGTAAGGACCAGTATACCGACATGGCTTAACACTTAAGTCTTGCAGCAAATTCAGCCCTACAAACTACTATTTGCTGAGGAGCCTGTGACAAGTCTAGCTGTCTGAGGCTGTCACCTCTGTATGGCAATCTGCCCTGGACTGATTGTTGGCAGCAGAGTTAACAGCCAATCAGGGGCAGCCACACTAAGAGCCAATTAGGGACGGCTATACTAACAGCCAATGACAGGCGCTCATACAAAGAAGGCTTCATCTGGGAACAGTTCTAGTTAGTGCCATTTTGATTGGTGCACCATGCCAGACCTGCAGGGGATATATAATCTGGGAACGTTGGCATGATGCATGAATGCCATAATTCAAATGTATGCAAATGGCCTTGTCCCCATTATCATGATAATTGGACATGGTGATTTGATGCACTAAGTTGACTATGAGGTGTGTAATTTGACATTGAAGAACCTAAATTGAAGTACCGTATTCGACTTAATAAGCGCCCTGGGCGCTTATAAAATTATTTTTATGGCATTTTAAGTACTTAAGAGTTTATTTGTCTCCAAAATCGGGAAATTTGAGCCTTTGTTCAAGTCTTAAAACACCCCAAAAGGGGAGGGGGCGCTAATTAGGGGGAGGGCGCTTATTACGTCGAATACGGTATACCTAAATTGCTTTCTAAAAAAGTTTGTTTGTCTGGTCATATTCACCACTTGATCTTGGACCTGTGTACGCCACATACTCCCTGACTAGCTACCAACCTACACACCTAGATACACCCTACCACATTTTTGATATGCACATACCAGTGCTTGCCTCCATGTATACCATCTATCAACTACCCATGTGCTATCTAAAAGATCTGTAATCTGTAGAACACCTTGTGGTTCCGCCTCAGTACACAATCAATAGTTTACATTGTAAGTTAATATGACCATATGGAGCTGGGGCTGTGCCTATATTTGTACATATCAGGGGCAGATAAGGAAGTTCATACATACAGTGAGACTATATACACAATATAAATGTATAGACTAAACCGCCCAGTTTGTATATGTATAGTGGTATAGGCACTGTGTGTATGAACAGTGAATGTTCATAGATGGATTGGACAGGTGGAAGACTGCCTGGATTTACAGTACAGCCTGCATTACACACCCAGCCCGTTTTCACAGGTCACTCAACCTGAAATACAGGGCTGTTCATTAGCAGGACTGTGTTTTCACTATAGCTTTTATATAATCATATTTGCGATTTTTATGTGATATTTGCTAAGAATAAACTCACATAGAGGATATAGATCAGTACATCACCTTCAGACTTATGGATGCAGTATGTGCCTGGTCCATTGCATTTTTGAATAATTACATGTTTAAATAGGTATTTTGTCTGATGGGACAACCATAAGAGCAGGCATAACAGTTGCCTCTGCTTGGAAAAGGTGTGAAAGCCTGAGCCCGAGCCTGCTTTACTAGGGTCATGTGCTGGGAGAGTGTGAACAACCTGACCAAACATTCTGCCTGTAAAGACTCCCAGCCTGTTAAACCAGCCTGGGCAGCCTGAATTAACAGGGTGCCTGGAAATACAGGCCAGGCTGTATCACTGGTCTAGTCCTCCACCTGTTGGATTTGGTTTATTCATATACTGATTGTGATTAGGCATCATCTGCCAGTCTATCTACTATCTGCAGACTCCCCATGTGTTATCAGTAAGATCTGTAACCTGTAGAAGACCATGGGGTTCCCTTCAGTACACAATCAATATTTCACATTGTGAGTGGATAGGGCCATATGGGAATGGAGCTGCACAAATGTTTTAATGTGGGAACGAATAGTTGCAGATAGGGAGGTGCAAACAGACAGTGATATGGGAACTTCCGTAGAGATGGCATTTGACCCAAATGGACTGTATAGATTTGCATGCAGGTATGAGGCAAAATCCATGGAAGTCTCAATTGACACTATGCAACCAAGTGGGGTTTGTATATATTAAGATAAAGCTATTTGTAAAAAGAGATAAACAGGGAGAGTGAAGATATTAGTTTTGGTTCTCTTCGTTTTTTGTAAAGATTTGTCAGTCCTCTTGATGTGATTTTCGTAAAAATTGCGATATTTGCAAATGACAAGAGTGTTTGTATCTGTCAAAATGTGGTAGTTATCTCCTTATCTTTTATAGATTTCAAAAGGAATTCTCAAAAAATTTAATTTCACTAGTGGTCATCAGACAGGTTCAGAAAGCCAATTAAGGTTTATGTAGCCATTTAAGGAACACATGATACCTCACTATCGGTTTTAATTGTATATTGGCCGGTAGTGCCTGTGTATTATTGATAAGTCACTCACCGGTGCAGCATCAGTGCTAACTGTGGAGTAGGTTATTGCCCTGTAGGGTTGGCATGCCGATTGAATGTAGCGCTACCCAGATACATGCAAGCATTGCCTGTAAGTGTTGTATTGATTGAAGTGTTCAGGGCATTAGGCAGAGAGTGACCCTCAAAGGGTTGAAGTTAAAAGGCTCTTTGTGGGCCGTTCTTTACATGCAGCTTGATCGATTCTTAGGGCTGGAGACCTTTGTTTCTTTACTTAAGGCTGGTTTTTGATAGTTGGTAGTCAATGGTAAAAAGGTCCCTCAACAGAGAGGCTTTAAATTGAGGGAATAAAAAAACAAGAGAATGTAGACTCTATGGACTGAACCTCCACCCCTGACACTGAAACCTTAAAGGATGGCATGCCGTCAATAGAAAAACATTCTCGTATAAATGATGCGCCTATGCAGCTCCCGCCTATGCAGTGCTGCATTAATATTATGTTATCCAATGGTATCATGTCCTTCCATAGGGTCATCAAGATGCATGAATGCAGCAATTTCATGCTACTCGCCAGAGCTGCATTTATACATCATGACAACCAAGGACATGATGTGCTGCTTTTCACAACATAAATGTTATATAGGGTAGTGATGTGTGTAGCTCTAGGGGTCCTCTCTATAGAGCTATATATCCCCTGTGCTATATATATATATATATATATATATATATATATATATATATATATATAGGGTTGTGTAGCTGGAGGCTCTCTCTATAGAGCATATATATCCTAGTCTGGGCTGAATAATGGGAGGATGAATGTGTGATGGTATATTTACACACTGTATAACATGTAGCATAAGCAGACACCATCATATCACCAAACCTACCCTATTCCAGCAGCAAACCCCCAAACATCCCCCTATATGCAGTAATATAGTGCATCGGGTCAGGCAAGTGCAAACTTAGAGAAATGGCTGAGGGAAGTTACTACACCAGTCAGCCACTTTGGGGACCATAGTGGTAGATAATAAGACATTTCTAGCATGTGTGTAAATTCCTGAGATGTTATGCTACAAGTGGAGAGACTACGCAATGATTTACTGCACCCCTTCACCCCCTTGATTTAACACCTTCTCCCTTAAAGGCTACGCTGATCATCACTCCTCTTCACCAACACTAACCCCTCCCCATGTCTTCTCCCCACCTTACCAGACCTACACTTTACCACCTCCCGTCCCCATGCACCCTGTGGCTAATCTGTGCAGTAATGGGTTCCTGCCTTCTAACCGGCTCCACCCGCTGCCCACAGCTTCACCGGGCAATCACCGCTATATATCACACGGTGTACTGGGGCAGTGGCTGGTGATCCATTATGCTAACTAGGGCAATTAGAAGACCATTGTTTTTTTTCCTAACCAAGCTCAGACACTCATCAACACACTATCCTATTCAACCCTTTATATGTAGAATTGTGCTGTAATGCTGTTTGTGGTCATGACACAGATAGAAGTCAAAAAGGGGTTGGAACTTGGGTAATACTTTATTTGTGTGCATGAGGAGCACTTCCACAAAGACTCCGCCGATGTAACCTCAGTCACTTGTAGAACTGCACCTCTTGGACCCTCAGTTTCATCTCCTTGTGCACTGCTACCTTTCCCCCTCCTCTCCGCACCACTGTGAGACTGTAACGCCTTCATCATAATAATGAAGACAGTGAACCACCACCACATTCTGCTGGGGAAAGCCGCAAACCCCAAATAGCAAAAGGGGGAATTCCAAGTGATGACGTCACAGAGTAGTCAATAGCAGCTGTGCACACATCTGCAGTCGCCTGGCCGGGCCATTGCAGGCTACACCATCGCCTCATTACTGGCTATGGTCCTCATTATTACAGGAAATGGCACCACAGTGCGGTCCATCACTGTCCATGTGTGTGTAATGAAAAGCTGCACACCATCACAGGCTAATATGGGTACCATACATGTATTATGTAGACAGGATTGTAAGGTAGGGTGACAGCATGGCAGCTGGTAAAGAAATAACATAGCTGCTATGGGATCAAGGAACAAGGATGTTTCATAAGGCTCCATAGGGTATGGGTGCAGTAGCCCTTTTTGGAATCATACATAAACGCAGATTTGTTAATGAACTAGACATACCGGCATTTATGTATTATACACACATTACAATCAGAGGTAAATGTCCTGGTGTCTGTTACAGAAGGATTCTAACAATTGTACCGTAAATTCCCGCGTATAACCCGCACCTAGCGTAAAACCCGCACCCTGACTTTGGGAGAATATAACCTGTATCTGGGATTTAAAAATCGTTGTTTTAGTAATGTACTTTACTAAAAAAAACACTCGTATTACCCGCACCTAGACTTTGAGAATATTGTATAACCCGCACTGGAGGTTTAGTTCGCGTATAACTTGCAGGTTACACAGGGGAATTACGGTAGTCTCTAAAAGACCTAAGACCCTTGCCGGTAATTTAGTATAAGACTTTTTACTTTGATATCAACCATTCATTCTGTGGGTTCATTCCCATAACTAGAATTGGTAGTAACATACAAAATGCTGCATGGTGGCAGCACCAGAACAATAGTAGGACTGACAAAATGTATAAGCAGTGTGGGGTGAACAACAAGCGTTAGGGAGTGGTCATTTTTTAACAACAGGGGGTGGTTAGTGGATTTGGGTGGTGATTTGGACCCCTTGAAGGGATTGACCAAAATGATTTGGACCGATTGAAGGGGGGTGGACCAAAATAATCACACCAGTTTTTAGTGAAAAAGCCAATGCATCACTATAGGTCTAAGGGGTCGGCCGCACTGCATTTCAACCTGCCTAAGGGGGGACCAAATGAATTTGGACCCCTCCCTCGGGGGGATGACAAAACACATTCGAAGTCACTCGCACATAAGATCCATCAACCCCCCCCCCCCCCTCCTGTTGTTAGAAAATGACCACTCCCTTTGGTGACTGTGAACTGCAAGTGAGTGATAGTGTGCAATGAGCCAACCTTATCACGGAGGAGATATAAATGATATGACAGGAACTGGAGCGTAAGAGAATTAGATAGAAGAGGGAAATGTCGCTCAGGCAAACATATCATGTAGCATGTTGTATTAGTGATGGTGACAGCTTTTTTTTTCTGGTTTAGGTGGATCCACATAGAATCCTTTGGACTAATATTGATTGAGAATAAGTGGGTTGCTTATGAAGGTGAACAATGTTTGCATCTGAGAACCCATATTTCCGTCTATGCAAAAACAATGTCCCAAGTAGTTACTAATATCAAATACCGTAAAACCCCACCTTTAAGACGACCCCCTAGTTTGAGAAAAAAAATTGTCTTATAGGAATAAGCCTTTAAAATCGATTTCTCTTTAATCTAATATAATGAAACCCCACCTTTAAGACGATCCCCTAATTTGGAAAAAAAATCCGTCTTGTAGGAAAAATATATCCCAAATAAAATCCGTCTTAAAGGCGGGGTTTTACGGTATATTCTTGATCAGATAATATTAATACATTGAACTGCAGATCTAGGAACTAGCATTCTGGACGCACATTGCATGCATCAAAATAATTCAATCAGACCAGAATTGTGTGAGTCACTCACTCTGTGTGAGTAAAGAGTAAATTCCAAAGTAAATGTAGCCAAAATATTGACAAATACATGGAGCATGTGTAGCTCTGCATGGATATGATCAACCCATATTGGGTAGAGACAGGTCTGGTTACATCTAAGGTCAATACCCGCTACTCTCTGTACACCCAGCCTCAGGCAGTCTCAGACTCCCAGCCCAACATTGCTCAAGTGCCATCTGCTATGTATGGTCTGGGGGCAGAGCATATTCTCACTTCCTACCTATTTGCGCCAGCTTGGTGGTGCAAATGGGTGTGTATTGGTTAATACACATCCAAGAACAGAGAGATTCTAATCTTTCTCTTTTTAAATGATTTTTATTAAGGTATATCCAGTATACTAGTAGTATGTAAATACAGAGTCTGGGCTATGGCTTACTGCCGATCTGCCGCCCAGGCCTAAATCTAGGGTAATCAATTTAGCTGGGGACTACTGTGTATTTAACACATATTTTTTAGGCAGGTAAATGTAATGTGTGTATTCAAGTAGGATGACCACCTGCTGCCAGGCTATCCAACTGGTAAGATAGACACTGCTCAAGGCTTTGCCGCAACGTTTTCACATACTACACTATGCTAGTGTACTGTGCTAGAGTCTATGATCCTAATTTGGGAGATGTCCTGTGTATTTCTATTGTTTACCCAACTTATAATGTTACCTAGTCTCTACAATACTGGTGATTTGATGTTTAAAAACAAAGACAGCTTTGTCTAGCCCAGACCTTCTCTTGCTGTATCCTAACATGAGTTCTGAGAACACACACTCACAGAGGGTAGCAACAATGAAACATGAGACAAGGACATTAACACAGGGGTTTATTTGCCCTCATCAAAACAGGACTAGAGGCATGGCTGACAGTAAACTGCTGATGGCGATGAGCTACATTCTTCATGGTTCTCAAACACGAACATCTGTACACCAATACTTACTTGCCTCAAATGTCAATCACTAAATTTCTTTTGAGAGCCAAAATCATTCGATTAAAATCAGCTATGAGACTTCTATTGGTTGCTTTAAATTTGCAAATTTTGTCCTAATTATATGAGTTATGTTATATCCTGTGTTCATGAGAACAGGGCAGTTTGGAAGTGCAGAAGTAGAGATACTTTTATGAACGCATCAAATTATTTTTTAGATTTATATAAAAGACACATTCACAGACATGTCAATGACATTTAATCTGAATTCACAAGGCCATTGATTCTCTCTGGATTTCATTCTCTCTAGCGAGACAGATTTAAAGTATAAAAATGCATATTCAGAAAACAGGCTATGTTGTGAAGCATGTTGGCTTTCAAAATGGCACAAACTAGATGTGTACTTTTCAGCAAAGCTAAACATGGAGCACACATAGGGAAGTTATATAAAACTATAAAAAAAAGCCCCATTTTCACAGGGATGTTTCTAGCTATGTTTATTGGATAAGCAAGTACTGCTCTTTTTGAAGTGCAGTGCAATAACTACAAAAAAAAGCCAATTTCAATAATAATAACCACTCCTAATTCAAGAGCGTGATCCTATATGGGTCAGATTTTTGAAAAATGTCACATTCTGGGGTCAAAAGTGAGAAACCATGAAAATTCACAAAACTCAATTCATCTTTATGCAAGTTTCTTACATTGAAAGACATATATCTTAGGTGTACAAAAACAATAATTGCATGGTTCTACCCCTACCGGTGCAGTTTTATTGACCGGCGAACACATTATAGAGTAAAAGTGTTGGCAGTTACGCCCAAAACTATTACAACATGGTTATTATATCAAAGAAACACCACAGTGACTCCTAAATTCATTTACAAGTAGCCTTAGTATGTGTGAATAGGCATACCAAGTTTGAAAACACTTGGCCATAAACTTTTTGATTTGTCGCTCAGCAAACTTATTGAAAATATTGAAAATGATGAAATATTTCCACTAAATCACCAACTTTAGTCTAATTATTTCAAAACGGTCCTTTTTGCCATAAAAATCACTTTGTGTTATCTTCAACATGTGTACTTGCAATAGCAAGATTCATTTCACATACAAAGATGCCTCTCTTGGCATGGTGAGCTCGTAAAACCAGCTTATTTTTAGAGTAAAAGTGTCGGCAGTTACGCCATTGGTTATCACATGGCATAACCTCTGCTACATATCTCAAACACCTTCCACAGCTATCTATTCTATATTTCTATGTACAAAACAGGATGGATGTATATTTTAACCCTAAAACACACCAGTTATAACACGTTTTATACCAAATGGTATTCCTCAAAATATGTCGAAATAAGGGAAAATTTAGGTAAAAATGTAAGGCCAGTCACTTTTAGGGGAAAAAAATGAGTCGTGCAGTATGGGCAAAATGACTATTTGGGATGGTAGAAGTCCCACAGAGGCATTCTCTGTTAAAATATGGAGATGATTGACTGAGTGAAAGTAGTATATTTTACAAAATATAATAAAAGTGTCGGCAGTTACGGATTCTTAGTCAACCCTGACAAATTGAAAAATCAGCAGAATTTATATATTATTTGTTCAAGCTATTACAGCACATAGCCCCTCATCATGCTGTGCAGAGAAAATGTTTATACCATTAATATTAAGGTGTGTATGGCAATAAATACATTTCTGCGTAACTGCCGAAACTTTTACTATGTGAATGATTATTTTCTGCTGTATTTATCACAAGCATGTTCTTAGCATAAGTATAGCACAATAAAATGTTGAAGGGGATGTGTAGGCATAATATAAACCACAAAAAACACAATTAAGATGATAATTACGGACTCAACAGGGATTTCTGTCGACATTTTGTTCATTTTCTTTCTGAGACACCCTTTAACACCCCTTTTAGTAAACTAAAACATGCCAAACTGCTATAAAATCACACTGTATTATGTATTAATGTCCATTTCCCAAAGTTGGTTTGAGATTTCTAGGGGATGCACAATATTACAGCATCAGGAAAGGTTTTACAATAGACCAGAGTAAAAGTGTCGGCAGTTACGTAAAAGTGTCAGCAGTTACGTGAATGTTGCACCCCTTGTCCCACTACACAAGAGCAATCCTATCCAGATTGAATAAACATATACCTCTCATGGTTATACATGTCTTAGAAATGATAGGCATGGGGTATTTCTAGATTTATAGAGGAAACTTACCGTAATTGCCGACACTTTTATTATTTTCCAAAAATACATTTTTAGGCCTAGAGCCCTCAAGAATGGGTGTATCCCCAAGAAATTTTTACCAGTTTTAGTATACATATATCCCTCAAGATTGAAAGCAAAAAGTACATTTGGTGACCCTTACTAATTGTCCAGTGGAAGAACCAAAAGTAAAAGTGGCGGCAGTTACACGAGTGGCATTTTCAATACAACAGGCTATATTGACCAATTGAGCAAAGATATCTAAAAAAAAAATAATCATGTGTGAGACAACATATATAACTAATAGGAAACCATGATTAGGCAGGGTTGTGACTGTTTTTGTTGAGGTGGGGGAGTTATGAAAAATGTAAAGAAAGGTTTGACGCACAGTTTTGGGGTATTTTAGCCCTTTGGAGGCTCATAACTTGAAAAATATCCACTTTACATCCATGATTTTACATTTTTCTGAAAGCCTGGACTGGTACCTATTCTATGAAAAAAGAAAAAAATTGATTGGTGCAGCAATTTTTATTGCAGAGCTGTTTGAAGGTGAAAAACACCCAAAAGTGACATTTTTCAAAATTCTCACCCATATGTGAAGGCCCTGAGGCTGCCTTTTTTCCTTCTTACATGTTCTTGCCTCTTTCAGGCCGTTTTTTCACCATTCAGGTCTGCTCCTACTTAAAGGTGCAGGTCTCGGTACCCCTCCAGGGGCAGTTGGAGTGGAGCCGGGACATGTACTCAGCCCTATATATAGGGGTGCTGGGGGTTTAAGCCTTACTAAGATTAACTCCTGAGTACCAACTGTCTGTCTGCCCTCCACATATAGGTCTTTTTATGGTTTGCCTCATTCTTTTATTGATTGGCCTAATGCACTTACCTCACTAGGGGGATATCGATTGTTAACCCTTGTATCATTCCGGTGTCTTGAAGTCTAGCTGAAAGCTGGCAATGTAGCATGCATGTGTACATCAGCACTGCATCATACATATCCCTGCTAGAGTCTCAACAGGACAATTATCTTTCAAATAGTATATATATATCAAGCAGTATGATTTTTGAGGTTTTATGTGTGTATTCGGTCATGCATCAGAAATGTTCAGAAACTTTATCAACAATTTTTTTCTGAAAAGTCACCCTTTCTTGCTGCATCAGGCTATAGTTGTATTCTGACAGGTGTTTTGTTAGTTCCTAGGCACACACATAGGAAGACAGGTAGGGGGTTGTTCTCAAACCCCTAATTGACAGCTGAGGTCATTTCAAGGGTGCTGATAGTGATCGAATCTAAGATTGACTGAAGATAGAAAACACCCCCCTACACTTTAATCGGGGCAATGGATCTTTTACATCCCACACTAAATAGGCACAGTATGACATGAACAGGCCTTTGATATGCTGTATGTCTACCCCAGCAGGGGGGAGGTCGCAGCCCATACAGCAGGGTGCTGCTCCAAACCCTCTACCTCTGAGCCATGAGAAGCCATGAGAGCTATGAAACATGAGACAGGGACATAAAGGCAGGGTTATATTTGTACCTACCTAACAGAGCGCTTGTGCGAAACACAACCTCATATGCCACTGGCAATAAACCTCTGATGGTCATGAACTACATTATTTAAGGTATTCAAACATGAGTCATGCGTTCGCCAACATGTTTTTGTTTATGTGCCTCACATTGCAATCACACCAAGCACTCTTCCAGAATTCTGTTAACAATTTTGTTCACCATGCAAGCCTAACATTACTATTCTGTATTAATATCAGACATCATACTGTAAGTTTAACACACACAGCGCTGTGAAAGACAATTGAAATATTAAAATGTCTACAAATCACTAGAAGAATATAACCGCCTGTCCCTAAACAGCTCCGGCTGCCTCTAAATGTAAATGCATAATACCCTTTTTAATTCAGTAATGACAGCATATATTGTGGAACAACGACCTATTAGTGTTCTATCTATGCCTCATCTGTAAAACATTTACATATCAGGCCTATTCCCATGCACATCTGCAAAGTGTTATCTAGCCAAGGACTTAGCTAGCATCTACTGCATTTTAATATATAAAAAAGGTTTTCCTATTGATTTTATTTACTATGGTATGTAGGGACAATCTAATTCAGTAGTCTGTCCTTAGCTACATACTGCAATGTCTTTGAAGTATTTCTCCATACTACATAACGTGGACCTCTAAGTGCAAATTTTGAGTTTTTATGAACACTAAGTATATTTTTCTACTATGTCAAGCCCTAGAATACCAAACATCAATATTACCGATACAGTAATCTATCTCTCTTTACAGACAAGAATACATCACAGAGCTTCGGCTATTTGATATGCAGATTTTTTTTTGTAATTAAGTATTTTTTTACAGTATCTTGCACTGTTGAAGCACTATTTTTCAACATCCCTGAGTGTCCCCACAAAACAACATCAGTTAGTATCAAGTAGACTGCTGAGTATAGATAAACACAGGGTATGTGAGTGTCGCATTGAGCTGTTATTTACATCTACATTAACACCTACTCTCACATTGATTGCCAATCCTGTCATGACATATTTGCTGCAGCCCAGGGGATTGTCGTCTCCTGCTCCAGACTATTGTTTCCATGACAACCTTGATGTCTGCTGTCAGCTATAGGCAGGGGCTCAGCTCTATATGAGTGGGAATAACACCTAATGTGACACATTGTGTGACAGAGTGGGCTGGTAAGGCTAGAAGTAACGAAATGTGTTATTTTAACATAATGTCGTTGTTGTTTCTTCTGGACAGCTATAGATAGCATAACGAGTGAAACAACTACATTGTCTAGCAAGCCACAGTATCGTTAAAGCAGTTGCTTTACCCTTCCCCATCTCCAGGCCTGGACATTCCGGGACTTTCTCCAGTATAGGTATATCAACCTGCATTGGGTATTTAACTAGCAAGGGGAGATCCTCCTGCACTTCCGACAGCCCCTGGTCGGCATGCTGCCTTTATCTCTACGCTGGTCCCCACCTCAAAGAAATACAGGACTACTTTGCAAGGCCATTCACATATACCTAGCCAACACATACCTAGCCTAGCCCTTCAGGAGTTCCCCAACCTGATCCCTGCACTGTAAAAGGTGTCCTGAACAGCAAAATGTGCTGTAACTATGCATACAGTGCGTTGGCTGTAAAATATAATACAGTAGTTTGTGCTCTACATGCACAGTGGTGCTGCTGACGGTGTAGGTTAACAGTTGTAAATGTACAGTACCTTTCCCTGTACCATGACGGTTTTAAAGCTACAGAAGAGCTACACTATACTTACACACACACCTGTGCGATTACAGTACATTGGCTTACAGGTCTACAGGACAGGAACCAAAGTTGCCCCCAATATTTGCAGTACAGGAACAGTACTTACTTCTGACAGTGTGTATGTCCCGGCACCACCACATCACAGGACCCCTAAGCATTGTGTTGGGTGCTGTATTGAGCGTTCATCAACCTCACCCATACTTACATTGATTTCCAATCTTGCCTTGCCATTTTCCGACCTGCTGAGAATCGTCGCCTGTCACACATATCATTGTTTCCATGACAACTGTGATTTCTGCCATAGCCTTTTGTGGAGGAAGTAGCAGATGATGAGTGAGAAATATATTTATTGTGACAGCAAGTTTGAGAAAGTAGCTAGATAAATGTAATGTAAATGGTACATGTGTTTTTATGAAGAAAGGTCTTTTCTTATCTTTTTATATATGCATATTTTTATATAAAGTGACTGCATTACTGACAGAATGACAGCATAACTGTACCCATAAAATATTGATGTGCACGGTGATGAAAAACAAGGTTTCATTGCCATTATACTGCTAACCTTACCTGCCTACAGAAGCACCATGCAGATGAAAGCCAACTAGATCTACCAAACTACTTACAGTCCGGTCTACCCCCTCCCCTTTGCTATCCAACCAGACTCCCAGTGGACTCCCCTCCTACTCCTCTCTATACCATCTCACTGCTGAGACCAGTTACAAAGGGGAAGGATGGGGCAGTCTGGGGCAGAGGAGTTATCTAATCTGGTGCTCAATTTGAGGCAGAAAGCCCGAGTCCGCTTGTATCGCTTTGAATTGCTGCCCTCTCATATCCTGGCAGGAAATAAGGTCCGGGGGGTCAGGCCTAAAGTCATTTGGAGGAAGTTGAACCACACAGGTGAGCCAGGCCTCAGGGGAAGGAGAGTGGTTGTATGGTTGGGGAGCTGAGCTCTGCCTCAAGGGGTGAGGGAGCGGGAGTTATAGTAGGATTGTGGTTTTTGTTGTGGAAGTAAAACTGTATTAACTAGGCACAGATGATCACAAGCTCACATTTAAGAATCTAAAAAATACCCATGCCTTAAATAAAACATAGCTAACAGATGCCTTAGTTAATTACCACTGAACAGTCTTTGTCTGTTACTCCCTCAGAATGACTACACATAGATCATGGAAGTATATTTGAAATTGTCATTTTAGAAGAATAGCATGAAACATTGTGAACCATTTGTACCAACTACTGGAATTGATGTTATTCTACAAGGTACAAGTGTCTATTCAACATATCACTGACTGTAGCCCTCCCTAGAGGAGGGTGGCCAACTTTGGGTTATTGGCAACTTGTTGTGAACCTACGCTATGTCCCTCTTGAAACATACACTAATATCACCTATACTCCCATGCCCCAGCATGCACCCCATTTGGTCAGCTATAGTCCCAGGAATAGTGGTGTCTCAGACAGTTGAATTCCCCTTGGTACTAGCACTGTGAGGACAGGCACTCTAAGGCCTAATGTGGATCCATGACCGGGTCTTGATCCTGTTTCTCACAGGACAAAGTGACTAAAGCTGACTAAGGCTTACAAGGAGAACTCTCCAATAGCTTCTTTTTACACAAAGACTGTCTTAGTTTCTCCTTTTTCACAGAAACCTCTTTGGGACCATGCTTTGAGACCGTCCCTAGCCCAGACTGATTGCAGAGTAAACCACATTACCCCTTTATAGGTGGCATGGTGCATTGTCACTATGATGCATGAATGCAGCCTTCTGACGGGTTTAGTGCCAATGCTGTATTCAAGCATCATAAGGCCTCCCAAAAGGTCTCCCTGATGCATGGATGCGCTGCTGGCTAGTATAGAGTATACATATACACATTTGGCATGACACGCAACCACATTCTACATCAAGACCCAGCAAAAGAAAGAGGTATTGGTGGAAGAATGACAATGCGCAGAATCCATGTAATTACGCTTAAGTAATTAATTACCTAAGTCTAGATCTGCAGAATAATAATTGATGTCTGTCTCATGTTGTCTTCTTCCTGAATCTTGTTTTGCTTTCTAAAAGAATCAGAATTGCACCAATGCAAGTACCTGGATCCTGTATTGCTTTCTGCAGCACTGTCTGCACTTTTACTACATCATACACATTAATGCAACATTGCCTTGGTTTTTATGATGCAATAATACAGAACTGGTGAGTTACTCGCTGGTGCTGCATTCAAGCATCATGACAACCCTGCGGGGTTTATAACTCCGAAAGGATCAGCATGATGCATCAATGCTTCACCAGCAAGTTGCAGTTTTGCGATTCTGATCCTTTTAGCGACATGCTTACTCACAGAGCTCATGGACAACTAACGGTAATCGCAGCACTGAGTAATTCACTTTCCTCTTTATATCTCTTTAATCATAGTAGTGCACAAAGCTGGACAAGGCAGTGAGTCATGATAAATGCAATACACCAGCACAAGAGGCATTGGATGAAGAAGAAAGTTACTCAAGTTTTAATCCTTTAACACAAGAGATGATGGATGTAACACTTTATAAAGTGAATAGACCTCACTTCTATGTGAATGTATGACTTCCCTGATCTTCATTGAATGATATATCACCCCTCTCACCTTGCCATCCTGACACTAGCCACGACTAGCACATGGAGTATAATTCATGATAGCCAGGCATAGCTGGTTTGGATGACATTTTATTTTATAACAATGATAAAATGTGAACATGTAGGTATGAGTAATAAGAATCAATTTGTATAAACACAATTATAACACTAGGAGATTTGTAATAAATAAGTAAAACATGGTAGTATGGGTAATGTGTAGAATACAATATTATTATGGTTATTCTATGATGATATTCGATGTAAGACTGTTGGGGTAGTGTAACACAGATCAATCTTTGTGAGTCTTTAGGGTTTCACCTCTTTGGTCATTGTCTGTGGGCATAGTAACTTGGCCCTTAGGTCCATTAGTATGAGGTGTGGGTGGCTGGGAAATAAGAAATCAGTCGCCGTTGTACGTGTAGTCCCTGCGAGTTTTTGAAGGCGACTGTTTGAAAGTGGCCCGGACAGTGACGTCATGAGCGCTGAATATTAATGAGCTCTGCCTCGCTTTGGATTAAGGGCAATTTCCAATTACTGCCCAATTCATGATAGCGAGGCATAGCTGGTTTGGATGACATTTTATTTTATAACAATGATAAAATGTGAACATGTAGGTATGAGTAATAAGAGACAATTTGTATAACCAGGTTCTGGCCTACAAGGGCCCGGGCTGTAGGAGGCGCCGGGTATGCAGTGATGTATTGTTGCCATGTAGCTATAGGGCAGGCTGCCCCGTGGGCGGGGAAGACCGGAAGTGTGAATGGCTGCTTGGTCGTCGTCGTCTTAGATGAGTTTATGGTGAACCTTAGGCCAGCGTGGGTGACAGTAATGTCACGTCTCAGGAGGGTGTGGGACCATGGGTCTGTGATGTCCGTAGTCGTCACCAAGTTTGAGGGGCGTATAAACGTGGAGAAGCCCAGGAGGAGGGCAGCTCGCGCTGGTAGGGCTGCTGGGCCCATGCCCTGGAGGAGGATGGCAGTTCTGACCACTATAGGGGCATCCAGGGGCGGGGCCTGCTTGGGGATGTGATTGGAGAGACGTCTATTATCTTTAATAGCCATGGTGATAAGATATGAGGAGAAGGCTGAGACATCGCCTCCCCTACCTGTTATGTAGGTTTTTGCGCCTGATATAGTGTTTTCGGCCGAGGCCGGGCTTTTGTATTTGTTGGCCAAGGTTTGCAGAAATAGGCCTAGTGTTATTGGAGTGGAGGCGAGTAGCTGTTCCTCATGCCCGTGCATGAACATGAATGTGATATAATCCCTAGCCTGGCGGCGCTGATTCAGCGCGGTCTGGTGGGTGACGGCATTGGCGCAGGTGTGTGCCAGTTGACGGTAGAGTCCGCTGTGGGGGCCTGCAAGAGGTTAAGTAGGAGAAAGCACATACTTAAGTTCATGAGGGATGAGGAATTTCAAATTTGAAGCTTTAACGAGGAACATGGCTAATTTATGCATTTCAGTGTCAATAGGGGCGCGGGAGAGTGCGTCGGCAAGAACCAGGGTTTTTCCGGGCCTATGGACAACTGTTATGGTTATATCACGGGTGGCCTGGAGGAGGTGTATTTCACGGGCCGTCGCCGCCATGTCCATGTCATGCGTTTTTCCCGTAGTGAGAACGTCTCTGGCGGCCATGTTGTCTGTGGTGACATGTATCTCCAAGCCAGCTGCGTCCCGGGGGATGAGCGTTTTGATGGCGAGGAGAGCGTTGATCGCTTCCGTCTGAGAAATGTGGTGGGCTTTCTGAAAGGCCTTTGGGAAGCGTATATTATAATAGACGCCCCCCGTGCTGGAGAAGCCACCTCCCGCCTGAAGACACGCGTCACACTCCACTTTGTATTGGGGGCCTGTGGGTGTGATCAGTCGGCGGCCATTGGAGTCGGCACTGTAGTCTCTGAACCAGATCACGTCCTTTTTGAATTCTCCGGTGAGGGCGGTGGGGGCGTGGTTGTTACTGCCGCGCAGGAGTTTGATGCGCGGGATTGATTCGATGCGCGGGATTGATGCGCAGTTGGTCCTGGAGCGGTCGGGGCGGGAGGTGAGGGGCGGCTCCTGGCAGATTGCTGATAGTGTCGGGAGCGCTGAGTCGTATGACGTCATCAGATTCCCCTTCACGGGGTGTATCACAGATATATTGTTTTTATAAATACCGCCGACCCTGTTAGCCGTGGTGCGGGGGCATTGGTATGGGGAGCTGGTATACCTGGGTGAACCTATTGGAGGACCCGTGCTCACCATGCCTGGTGGGCGGGTGGGCAGGGCAGGCAGTATGTTGACAAGTGGGTGACTGTTATGTGGGGCAGCCGTCAGCTGGCGGGGTCGGGGCTTATTACGTCAGCGTGTGTTGTTTACAAACACTGCCGATTTAATTGGGCGGCGGTTGGAGACACAAGCTGTTTTAACCTTACGTAACCGTTGCTGCTTTGCCCTGTGTCCAGCTGGCTGACCTAGTTCCGGTTCCGGTGGTGGCCGGGAGGCGTTGCCCCAAACCCCACTGGTGGTGCGGTGTACCAGCCTCTGATGGTGCACTTCCACGCGGGGTGATATTTCACCTGCTGTGTGTATGATATGCAGTCTGCACATATATGCATTGCCATAAAGGCGCCCTGCATATGGTGTGTCGCTCTGGGCGTGCGTCCCATTGGTATGCCGGGCATGGGGGGCCTGACTGGTGAGCTGGGGAGGAGTTACGCTTGTTCTGCTTGTTTTTGTTGTTGTTGCGGGCCTGGGCGGCAGGGGGAGGGGCGGCAGTATGGGGTCTGAGGGTGGCATGTGGTTTGTAAACCATCTGCTGACAGAGATTGTCGAGGGCGTACGTATTAAACCACGTCCACTGCTTTTCAGTAGGGTCGTTGTTCAGTGTACACACGCGCTCTGTATAATCTCTCACCACCTCAAATTCATACTGCCTACAGTCATCAACAAATCTGTCTATATGGGCCTGCATGCGCTCGGTGACGGCTGGGTCCTCCTCCTGTGCCATCAGTTTTCTAAAACCAGGTGCACTCTGAGAGGCTGACTTTGACTGCCTGTGCGCCCCTAGTGACAAACTGATGGGGATGTGACATACCTTGCCGCTCTGGGACGAGCGCGAACTGGAGGGCCTTGGCCAGTCTGATGGCGAGATTCTCCTCCTGTGCCTGAGCTGGTGTACTCCTGTCCTTGTGGTTGGGGTGCTGGTACCTCGGTGTGTCGCGGGGCTGCGTGTGTTGCAGCAATGGATGGTGGTGGCCCGGTGTCCGCGGCGGCGGAGAAGGGGACGGCGGCGAGGGCGCGGTCTGTGGCGGCCTATGCCGTGGCCGCCTTCTCGGCGGCCTGCTGGGCCGTGCGGCTGAGGGCGTCCAGGGGGTTGACAGCAGGCTGTATCGAGCCGGCGGGGTTGATGCCGAGTGCCTGCTGTATCCCTGTCAGTGCTCCTATCATCCCGTCGACCTTCAGGTCGAGTGCGTCCGTCTTCTGTTCGAGGGTCGTGGCTAGTGCTGCTATAGCGTCGGCGTTGATCTTCATTGTGAGACGGGGTTGCTTTGGGTCAGCCTGATTCTGACCCGCTGCGTCAATGTTGTCCGTGTCACTCATGGCGGATCGTGCACCGGCATGAGGGCACTGTCACAAGTCACTCACTGGGGGTTTATAAATGTGCTTAGTATACACAGTTTGCGCTCCTTTCGCAGGTGTGTGTCTCTGTCACGTCCTTCTAAGGTTAATCCGACACAGTGAGAGTTTAAAAGATAGAATTTGCAAAATAAGAAATCAGTCGCCGTTGTAAGTGTAGTCCCTGCGAGTTTTTGAAGGCGACTGTTTGAAAGTGGCGCGGACAGTGACATCATGAGCGTTGAATATTAATGAGCTCTGCCTCGCTTTGGATTAAGGGCAATTTCAAATTACTGCCCAATGTCTCTAAAACAATATGAATCTGCCTTGACCAACACCTTACATGCTATAATATAGCAGCTGGAGTTTGAGTTTTGTTTGATTGAGTTTGATATTCGTTTATTTATACAGTATAATGAATGGGGCCAGGCCCCGTCTTCCTCTCATACAGTTTGGTAGGCAAAATTTGTGATAATTTAATCAAAAGATGGTTAAGTAAATTTAATATACTGTATTCGACGTAATAAGCGCCCTCCCCCTAATAAGCGCCCCCCCTTTTTACAGATTTTTTCCCAGATTCTTTTAATGTCTTTCTGCAATTCTTTTACTCATTTTCTCACCTGGGTGTAATATGGAGCACTTCACACCTGTGTAGTGTTAAGCTCAAGCCAAGTGTGAAGTAATAAGGGTGTAATAAGCCCTCTACATGCCACTGAGGTCTGTACATGACAACCATAAGGGGCGCTTATTAGAATGAAAATTTGAGGCTGATTTTTACACTTAAAATAATATTTTAAGCACCCAGGGCGCTTATTATCTCGAATACGGTATACCTACAGGATTCTTTCCTGGGTCTCTCAACTATCAGCATCCTTCAATTGTGGGCTAATATCTGTAGTATCAATCTGTTTCTCGTTCCGAACGATGTTATTCAGAGTCTGATGTATTAACTGTGAATTAGTGCTCCTCTCTCTTGAGAGGGGGCAGCAGCTCCATCTTTAGGCAGTGACATATGAAAGAGGTGGTGGTCAGAGGTGAAATGATATTTCAAGGAACCATATTTACTATTAAACTCCCAACACCTCTTGTAGAAGTTGCAGCTGCGTAGTCAGTAGTTTTCAGACAGTGATATATGAAGGAGGCAGTGGACAGAGTTGAAATGATATATCAAAATGAGTTTTGGAGAGGTGTGTAAAATGTCGCCTGGTGTCACCCAGTACGGCAGGTGGCGAGGTGCAACAACTGACACTTTTCCAGGGCATTAATATCGTATCATAGGACCAAAAGGTGGGCATGGTGCACCAAAGCACCACAGGCAAGCTACTCCTTGGGGCTGAATTGGCGCATCATGACGACAGATGTCATCTTTGAGCGACTTGCCATCCTGAAAGGGTTAAAGGGCTAATCCTGTTGTGGCCATCCCTTCCATTCCAGCTGCATAACATAGCTTGTGTTGACTAGGCCCCCACCGACCATTGTCTCACCTAACTCTCCCTCTGGGAGAAATGTTCTGCTCAGTATTTTTGCTTTCCCTTGTATTTTCTGTAAGCCTTGGCAATATATACCTATCCATCACTTTGTTCTCGCAAACAGAGTTGCCCTTTGTGGAGAGCCCCACTCTCCACAAATGAGCACCAGTCTCCTTTAAATGAGAATCTATATAACTAAAGCCGAATCTGAAAAAGGTACTGCATGTTTTTTCAGAATGGTTTGTAACTCATGAGAATCAGGTTTTTGTCTGAATGGCGGGACAATTAAATACTTTTTTTACCACTTCATTTCACTAATTCTATTTTAAGCCGTTTTCTGTCATGCGAGACATAGATCGCACCTGGTCATAGATTGAACGCAGCCATAGACTTTCAACTTGGATTGATTTGGTAAGACCAAGCCTCATGATCTTCACATGTTACATTTCACAAATGTCTGCGTGTCGTCCACCTGATCTCTGATCTAATGGCACCCACATTTAAACCAATCTATTTTTTTCCCATCCATTACGTCATATTTTTTCAGCAGATGAGGCTCTTTCGCTCTGTGAATTTATAAACATATGGCCCATAATGCTAAGCTAAAGACATAATGGAATGGTAGATAGTCCTACCCTATGCCAAGATCACTGTGTAGTTATACAACTTTCCCATTCTAAATCATAAAAAGGCAGCTACAACCGAGCACTTTACTCTTTAATTGTTGCGAACGGGTTAGGAGAGGGGGTGGGCTGGGGAAGGGGTGAAAAATATAAGAAATTAGATGTTCTGGTTATGATTGCCCACTTTTTTTTATTTTTTGAAATTAAATGTGTCAGAAGAATGGACCATAGTTAAAGAAAAGAAGATTCATTGATATCCATCTTAATAAGAAATATTCGCCTCTGACAGCTAATTACTACTGACTCTAAAAAGTGGCACACCCATTGTTGTACCATGGCGACCAACTAGACAGCAATGTATGGCCTGCCATATTTTTATAAAGCATTACACACATTCCTGGCTGTGACAGGAATATATCACCTTAACACCATGCCTTATCAACTGATACTGCTATCTGGCACAGTAGGTCCCTACTTTAGGGAGTGGTAATTTTTTAACAACAGGGGGGGGTTGGTGGATTTTCCCGCGAGCGGGTCGAAATTTTTTGGTCCCCCCCACGGGAGGGGTTGAGATTTTTTTGGTCCCCCCCTCTGGCAAGTTGAAATTGAGTGCGGCAGACCTCTTTGAGCTAGAGTAACGCGTGGACTTTTTTGCTAAAAAGGGGTGCAATTTTTTTGGACCCCCCCTCAAGAGGGGTCCAAATTTGTTTAGTCCCCCCCCTTCAAGGGGTCCAAATTTTTTGGTCCCCCCAAATCCACCAACCCCCCTCCCCTTTGTTGTTAAGAAATGACGACTCCCTTATCCTGTTTGATAATAAATGCTCTGATGCACATACAAATGGCCTACTTTAAAACAATGTCCACATTATGAATCCCCCCCCCCCATTTATTTCGATCTTTTTGATTAACTTTATCATCATAATCTTGGTGATTTACCTCCTGATAATTCATTTCGGTACATATGTTAACTAAGTATTGTGACAAGTGTTATATGTATGATCCATTGCAAGCTGTACCTATACTTACACAGAGACCTTCGTATTGGAAATGGAAGAATTTAGTTTAAGTGCAACAACTGTCAATGTTATCTAATGTATAATTTCTGATTTCTTTCTAGGTGAGTACAGAAATTATCCATTTTTACATTTGGAATCGAGAGGTGAGTACACATATGCACCAACTGTACTTCTCAAGGAATGATTTATCACTCGAGGAATGCTCCACAACAAGAGCAATCGATATACTAGGTGGAGGACTGCTAGTAGTAAGTCGCGAAAACATCAGGTAAATCAGGAAGGGTATCGTATGTAGGAAAAGGAACTTAACCAAGAGAATACTATACATGAGGCTGGACTTTTGCCAGCAATGACAAGTATGGGAACTAGCATTTACTTTTAAGCTCCAATTATGTACACAAGAAGAAGTGGATTCACGGGCTGGATACTATCAATAACAGGTAAACAAGGTTGATAAAAATTACCATGTAGTTAAAGGTAATCTTTATCATTCAAAGCCTACCGCATGGGAAATGTTGCTTATCATTATTAGTATTTAGACCTAAATGAAATCCAATCAATCAATCAGCACGTGATGTTTATACATATAGCCCCCAGCTGCTGGGTTGGGTTGTAATCACCCATGGAATTTACACAGCAGTGCCTATAGTACAGTATGTATGTATGTATGTATGTATGTATGTACTTCCTTATCTCCTACTAATCTCAAATGTTGGCAAAGCCCCAGTCATGAATAGTCTTATCTACTTGCTATGTGAAATATTGATTGTCTACTGAGGGGAGCCCTGTGGTCTTCTATAGGTTACAGATCTTACTGATAACACATGGGTGGTCCGCAGATGGTATAGATACAGGCAGACAGGCAGACAATGGTCTATACATATCAATAATATATGTATCTAAGCGTGCATGTAGAATCAACTGGTGCATAAATGTTGTGTGCCTTGCTTTTTTATTGATGTGAACAATATGGTCCACCAGCGTTGCTGAACTAGATTCTGTGAATAATCAGAGGCATGAGCACACTGTCACATAAGAGGCAAATTACAGGTGGGGTAGGTTGGAGCAGCGCTGACTGCCTTTCCTGCAGCAGTTACATCTAGATGGCTTCTTTTTACACCCAGCAGGAACACAGACCAGAAGGCCCCCGTCCTGATTACATCGGCAGCACATCCTGTGGCTGTTACTGTAACGCTGCCATGGAGGAAGCCATATATATGGAGATATTTCTGGAGTCTATTGATTAACATTACTGCTCTTAATGCAATATATGTAACCACATACTGTATTGCTACTCAAAAGGTGAAAGTAGGTACTGATGTATTTGTCAAAAAACATGTATAGGAATAGTCGACACACAGTGTGTGCACAACATATGCAAATGACTTTATGTATTATAAATACTATTATCTGTGACATGTCAAAAGGGCCATCTATCAGTGAAAAGGACTGCAAAGCATTAACCATATTCCTGTGTCATAAACAGAGAGCATTGGTTTTTCTAACTTTCAGATTGCCCTTGCTGGTCTGCATATATTTGGCAAATGGTGCTTCTGTGAAGTAGGAGAGTACAGGGTTGAGTCTCCCGTAGGTACAGGTGTATATGGGAGGGCACGGTTGTAGATCTTACTAAAGAAGTACCTTGCTAAAAGCACCTTTGTGAGGCAGGGTCTTTATGACTGTCATAAACTGGACTTACCATACAATACCCTCCCCTTACTGTGCTCCCCTCCTACATATACCCTGCTTACCATAGGGAGTGTTTGTCTAATGTGGCTTCCATCCTCTTATGCTAGGACAAATTCAATCAATTTAAGATAGCAACTACTTCACATATGTATGCCCTTAACACCAATGAAACTTAGCAATACAAACTATCGTGTTTTTCCCCGATTTTCATTAACTGAGTGAAAAAATGTTGGAATATCATATAGCATTTTACAGTGTATTTTCAATGGGTGAATTATGGCTTGCACTCCAAAATTAGTACACTGAGCCATAATGTGAGAATTAGTTGAATCCTAAGCTGAATTCTAGGGAATGGTATTAAATAAAGTAGTTAGCTAAATTAAGTAAGGCCATAGGTTATATCCTGGTTCATTTTTAACAAAATTGATTTTTGAGTCCTAATCATCGAACCATCTCACTTTAGGATTGAAATACAAAACCATAATAGCTGGTACAGCTGGCATATGGAGAAGTTCATTCAGTGGGGGGTAGGGAAGGGGGGGTACTCAGGAGAGCCCCAGTGCTGCCCGAGAAGAGGTAGTGTGTGGGGGGGGGGGTCGGACAGAAAAAGAGCCCCAGTGGGACCACTTGGACGTCGTCGCCAGGTTTTATTCTGTTTGAATGAAGGTGAGGGTCCATAAATAAGGGTTTTATTACACAGCAGGGCCCCCTGGTGGGGAGTCCTGTTACTACACAGATGTTACCTGGTAGGACGCCATAAACGCTGTTTAGTACAAAGGGTGTAGGACTTCAGGAGGCAGACCCTTTAGATCTCCAACACCTGTAGAGCATCTTCTCTATGGCAGGCTTTACACATAGTCTATATACAGGCCTTGCAAATTCTATCCTCATACCTTTAAAAGGAAAGAGTAGGGCTTTTCCCTTTTTATGTTTGGGCAACATGCATGTAATATTAGGTTCAACCAGGATATTCAATTTGCTAACATCTAACCTTTATTTGCAGATAATGATTAGTTCATATACAGGTAGACAAAACAGTTGCCTAGGTATGTGATGCTAGGCGTGTATAGCAGTTTTATATTCCATGATATGTAATAATTTAAAATGCAAAATATTGCCGAAATAAGGTACATTATAATATGGAGTCCCATCCCCCCGTCCCTCACGACCCCACTTGGAGAATCCCCCTTGGTGGCACAATCCCCCTTGGAGGTGTAGACCAGTGGTGGCCCTTATCTCTTATCTCTACAGAGATAAGGGCTGAGCATTCACCTGGGGGCTGCCTTAAGTGGGGGAAATCTTTCCATGCTGGTTAAGATTCACAGGAAGGGGTTTCTACCTGTATTGGGGAAGGCCCGGTATTTTCCTGGCCTGATATATGGAATGGGAATTTACTCTCTAACTGTGCCTACTTGCTGCTATTTATATCGGGAAATTTCCGTGGACAGTGTGCTATATTTTGCAGTGCTGGCAATTTGTGGTAAAAGCTGCATTTAAGAATTATGATGAACAAGCACAACTAAAACCATAGTTTCTGAATCATGATAACAAATGATTAAACGTCCAGTTCATCAATTCAATAAGTCACCCACAAGTGCAATCAAGTATTTCACTGAGACTGAAACATCATCTAACCAATTATTTCTCAAGAGTTCTAGCAGATATAATCAACTAAGGATTTATCGCAAGCCACTTGCATGAGCTTAAAATGTTTATTTAAAATAAACTCTCAGCGTTTATCTCAAAGCATTTTTTTTTTAAAAGAGCTCCCTGGGTTAGGTGAACTTGGAATTAACCTATTAATTTGTTATCTTAAGTTGACCAAAACGGCTTGCCATAGGTATTGTTGCCTTCATTTGCAGTACCAGTCTTTTCTGGCTTCATGTTCTCATATTGAGACCTGCTTTCTATGCTACAGGTCTACCCACCCCACCCTACAGCCATATTGTACAGAGGGTGTCTGTGATCTGGGTCTCCCACCAGGCACTTACTGCTGACATTATTACAGGTATTGGGGCCTGACTGACTGCACCCTGATACAAGGGAGGGAAGGCTGAAGGGGCTGGTCTTGGGTGCTATGACCAATAACTGCAGTGAGCTCCTACAAATTATGTTAGGCTGCTGGTATTGCTGCTCTCACTGTGGTTCTGTTTTACATCCACCAGATGTTGCACAAAGTCCTGTCCCCAAGTATGTTGCTTGATATATACCACCATCTCAGAATGCCGGGGATACTCAGAGCCCAACGGTATTGTGTATGAAGTTTGAGATAGAGGACATTTCCTGCTAGAATTAGTTTCATATCTAATTAGGGCAGCATAAATAGTTCTGGACAAAAACTACAGTTATTGTGTCACAGTCGTAGCCTGTAAGATAATCTAAGGTAGTAGCGCGTGTTAGGAGAGGCTACAACTCCTGCGGGATGCCCTGTAGGCATTTCTACATAGGGCTCAGGGGAAAGGAGAATTGGGTGTTCCGAGGAAAGTAATACATTGCTGCTATCTTTGCGGCATCTCTTCCCAAATGTATCATCCTCAATCCCAGGAAGGCCTCCAGCAATAGATTGACTGATTGATGTGTCTACCAATATCCACTGTAGGTGGGTATTTAATCACAACCATCTTTCTTCTAGTCCTCTCTATCAATATAATATCATATTAGATTTCCTCTAGAGCAGATTTGCCTACAAGTTTGTGTCCTTTTGAATTAGTTTCCCAACGAATTCCTGAAGTACACAAAGAATGCTGACTCTCTCCAATTTCCACTCATCACTAAAAATGGCTCCAGGAAATCAGAGGTGATTGCGTTTTTTCAAATTAACATTTAAAGACTTGATGGCGTAACTAAAGCCATGTCAACAGCTGGGATCTGACTGGTAGGACCAGGACTGAGGAGATCTATTTTTAGTCCTAATTTTACCCTTACATAAATGTTTTCCATGAGGGAGTATGTTTTTTTCATTTACTGCTTCAAAACTTCAAATCACCAGCAAAGAGGCTGAACATATGTTACAGTTTGGCTCAATACAGAGTTTACCCTACACATCATAGTAGCACCCAAGGGCAGTCAGGAGTAGGAAATAAATAGCAAGGTATAGCAGACCTTGAATAGAACCAGCCAGCAGCCTACAGTGAGATATTTATAGCTCCACTCATCAGCCAGAGCAGGTCTAGCGTTACCAGGACGACAACAAGCAGCCAGGAGCAGCTCATGGTCACTGCCTCCATCCGTCACCAGGGGCGCCACTGGCACCTGGCTGCTCATTTAGCTGTGCAGCGCTCACAGAAGGCAGAGCAGCTCAGAGGGTGAAGAATAGAATTGTGGAGTCCTAGTGTACCAGCTCAGGAATGCATGTGGTATATAATAGATAAGCGGCAGTTACAGCCCAGGGTAGAGGGTGTCACAGAGTAAGTGAGCAACACTTGGTAGGGTCAAGCTAATGCTTTAGGACACATCATCTTTGGAAGCACCCTATAGTACCGGAATAGCTCATTGTGAGGAGAAGCTCATGGTGAGGAGAAGCTCATGGTTAGGAGAAGCTCATGGTTAGGAGAGGCTCATGGTAAGGAGAAGCTCATGGTTAGGAGAAGCTCACGGTAAGGAGAAGCTCATGGTGAGGAGAAGCTCCTGGTTGGGAGCAGCTGATGATGTGGCTCTCCTCAGAGTGGGGAGACATTCATGGTTTGGAGCTGGTTTTGGGGGGAGCAGCTCATGATTTGCAAATTTTTGGAGTTGGAAGGAAGACACTGTGCTATATCATACCCATGGGTATGAAGGCAACCCATGGTCACAGAGACACAGGCAGGGAGCGCTTTTCCGACATATGTAGTAGCTAAGAGCAATATCGATGACATTCTGGTTATAAGAGCATATTTGTGCAAACAGTGTGAGGCATGTGAGGGCAGTTTCAGGGAAAGTGGCTCAGGCAATGAGGCAACCCGCTAATGAAAACACCAAGTGATCAGTCAGTTGATTGGATGCAATAGCCCCTGCAGCTTGTGGCGGCTCTGTCACTGCTTGTTGTTATGGCATGCTGGCTGCCAGAATTATGGTTTAATCATGGTGGAATAGGAGCTAGACCTTGGCTGTGCTTTTCAACATCTAGGTGACGGTCCTGAGAGTAGAAATGGATTAGAGCCATGGTCCACCATCACGACTATGAATAAAGTTAGAGCCATTTTTTTGTTTCTACCAACTTCAGATGATATAGGAAATTTGCTGAAGCACCAGGATTATGTGCAAGGAAATGTATTCACTTCAGTCAATAAATCTCAAACTAAATGGCCATACTGCTTTTCAGCCATAATTTATCAGTGGCAAGACCTAGCACTTCAGTGTCAGACTGGTGGTTGTGTTGGTCCGGTAGGCTTGGGGGCGCGGAGTATTAATGAACCCTGGCTTACTCCTGAGTTAAAGAGGAAAATTATTGAAAAAAATGATGCATGGCGTCATGCAGCTAGAACTGGGAGACCTGAGGATGAAGCTCACTCCAATAGGTTAGCCAATAGGGTTAAGATTCTAGTCTATAGGGCAAGGAAGCATTACATTCAAGATTACAAGGATGAGGATAATAAAACGTTTTGGAAAAAAATGGAAGAATTATTACCTAACAAAAATCCGAGTAATTCTATTAGTCTCATAGATCAGGCAACGGGTAGTCCAATATCTCATACAGATACAGCTGAATACATTAATGATTATTTTGTCAGTATAGGACCAAAATTTGCTAGTAATTTTAACGTTCCCTGGACATATGCTGGCACAACTGCCAACTTTGAAATTCCTGATGTTATCATCACTGCTGACACTGTTATTGCTGCTGCCAAGCTAATTAAGACAAAAAAGTCGTCAGCAATCCCCTTTATCTCTTCCAGGGTACTTAAAGATGCATTCATGGCCATTCCTGATAAGATTGCATTTTTATACAACCTATCTCTAGTTAATTCTACTTTTCCAAAAGCATGGAAAGAGGCCATTGTAACTCCCTTGCCAAAACCTGGAGATAGAGCAAATGTAACTAACTATAGACCCATATCTCAAATTCCCTTGCCAGGTAAAGTTCTCGAAAGAATAATCCACACCTATTTAGCTAATTTTCTTGAAACCAATAACCTACTAAATTCTAAACAAGGTGGCTTTAGAAAGGACCATTCCACAGTAAAAACAGTTGCAGATTTAACAGACCAGCTTTTCCATAACATCAATGATGATAACTACTCCATAGCAACCTTTATTGACATGTCCAAAGCTTTTGACGTGGTTAATCATGCTATATTGCTTTCTAAATGTCAAGAGCTGGGTATTAGGAATAATATGTTAAGTTGGATTAAGAGCTACTTGCATAATAGATCTAAAAAAACTACAGCAAATGGTATCACCTCTAGTGAGGCCTTATTATCTTGTGGAGTCCCTCAGGGCTCCATTTTGGGGCCCTTACTTTTTCTTATCTATGTCAATGACATAGATGGATTTTGTCACAGTACTAATTTAAGCTCCTACGCTGATGATACTGTTATCTATGCCTGCGACAAAGACCCTGTCTCAGCCTATAGGAAAATTCAGGATGATTTGGATCAACTATCACACTGGTGCAACGTAAATAAACTCACAATAAACACAAAAAAATCCCAGGCTATGAAATTCGGCAGTCAAAAACACCTCCAAAATTTTAGACTACCTAACCTAGATCTCAACAATAGTCCATTAGATTATGTAGAACAATATAATTATTTAGGCATTCAATTAGACCAAGAACTCAAATTTGATAAGCAAATAAACCAGATGAGATCCAAATCAGCCATTAAATTACGCATTTTTGGCAGACTCCGCAGATTTATGTCATATAGACAAGCCCTAGCAATTTACAAATCTAGGATCCTGCCTCACCTGGAATATGGAGGGATCATTGTACATAACACTAATCAAACCCTACTAACAAAGTTGCAAAGATTACAAAATAGAGGGCTCAAGATAGCCCTTTATTCACCCCCTAGAACAACCATAGAAAAAATTCACAAAGATGGCAAAATTAATTTCTTAGAAGATAGAAGGCAAAAACAAATAGCCATCCACGCATACACCATGACTAAAAACCCGACTAATCTGGCTGTAGCAGCTAGGCCTACTAGACTACATGATGGCCCTGTTCTTAAAACCTTCCATAGACGACTTCAAGCCTTCAAAAGAAGTGTCACATACAAATGTTCTTCATATTGGAATGATGTAGGGGTAAATGATAGGTGTATACCCACCCTAGACGACTTTAAAACTAACAGGAAGAAATTCCTGTCCTCTCTTAGAAAGTAGATTTAATCATTACATATTTTGTCCTTGATATACATCATCCTGACTCATCTTTCTACATATACTCTCGTCTTGCATATTTATATTATATGCACACCTGTCAATTAAGCTATGTACTCTTATTTCAACTCCATTCATAAATTATTCCTCATTAGTTTGTAAACTGCTTAGTACACGCCATCAGCCTGTCTATTTGTCTCCCAAAAAGGCCCTCTGGAGCCAGGAGAATATGGGCACCGCAATTCATTTTAACAGGAGCCCAACCTGAAAACTCCAGAATAAATATTACATCAAAAAAAAAAAAAAAATGATGGTTGATTGGCGGTGGTCTGCCAGGGGACCCACTGATCACATTCCATATGTTCCCGGGCCTTGATTGGGTTAGTTGAGATTTGCAACCTCCTGGTCTGCCCTATACTGCTACCCATGGTACTGACACCCTCAAAGACACACACAGCCCTATACCTTCAAACACACAAACACACACACCCTGCATGTACAAGAACACACCACATGTACACCTTAATTCACTCATATTGGTGTATTTAGCAAAGACCTGAACAATGAGCATTGGGTTCTGATGGTACTGTGCTGTTCCTGCTTGCAACAAATGGCCATCCACATCAATATAGCATTTAAGCACTTTTCTGCCCTTTAAAAGGTTGCTAGGGAAAATTTCAAAGAGAACAACCTACCATTCCTAAGATTTCGCAGTACTGTTTCTGCTTTCCTCAAGTATGGTATGACTAACAGAGTGGTCTGCAGATATAGGCTCACACTAAATGTCAATGAACTGTGTAGTCCTTCACATTGAGCGTTTGTAGCCTGGGACAGGAAAAATAATCAGATATAATGTATGTTTCTGCAGACTTCCTTGGGGTGCTGAGGCCCTGAACGCCTATACCTTCACATCAGTATTCACCAACCAGCATATACATAGCAATCTGCTAGATTTCACAGAATGGTTGGGTGGGGGTGGGGGTAGGAGGTTGGAGCAGCACTGGCTGCCTTTCCTGCAGCAGTTACATCTAAATGGCTTCTTTTTACACCCAGCAGGAACACAGACCAGAAGGCCCCCGTCCTGATTACATCTGCAGCACATCCTGTGGCTGTTACTGCCAGGCTGCCATGGAGGAAGCCAAATATGAAGGCATTTCTGGAGTCTATTGATTAACATTACTGCTCTTAATGCAATATATGTAACCACATACTATATTGCTACTCAAAAGGTGTATAGTCAAAAAACATGTATAGGAATAGTCGACACACAGTGTGTGCACAACATATGCAAATGACTTTATGTATTATAAATACTATTACCTGTGACATGTCAAAAGGGCCATCTATCAGTGAGAAGGACTGCAAAACATTAACCATATTCCTGTGTCATAAACAGAGAGCATTGGTATTTCTAACTTTCAGACTGGCCTTGCTGGTCTGCATATATTTGCATAATGGTGCTTTTGTGAAGTAGGAGAGTACAGGGTTGAGTCTCCCGTAGGTACAGGTGTATATGGGAGGGCACTCTTGTAAAACTTACTAAAGAAGTACCTTGCTAAAAGCACCTTTGTGAGGCAGGCTCTTTATGACTGACATAAACTGGACTTACCATACAATACCCTCCCCTTACTGTACTCCCCTCCTCCATATACCCTGCTTACCATAGGGAGGGTTTGTCTAATGTGGCTTCCATCCTCTTATGCTATGACAAATTCAATCAATTTAAGATAGCAACTACTTTACATATACATGTATGCCCTTAACACCTATGAAACATAGCAATACAAACTATCATGTTTTTTCCCCATTTTCATTAACTGAGTGAAAAAATGTTGGTACAATACCATATAGCATTTTAAAGTGTATTTTCAATGGGTGAATTATGGCGTGCACTCAAATATTAGTACATTGAGCCATAATCTGAGAATTAGTTGAATCCTAAGCTGAATTCTAGGAATGATATTAAATAAAGTAGTTAGCTAAATTAATTAAGGCCATAGGGAACATCCTGGTTCATTTTCAACAAAATAGATTTTTGAGTCCTAATCATATTTTTGAGTCCTAATCATCGGACCATGTCACTTTCAGATTGAAATACAAAACCATAACAGCTGGTACAGCTGGCGTATGGAGGAGTTCATTCAGTGGGAGGTAGGGAGGGGGGGATACACAGGAGAGCCCCAATGGGAACACTGGGACGTCGTCGTCAGGTTTTATTCAGTTTGAATGAAGGTGATAGTCCATAAATAAGGGTTTTATTATACCTAGGACAACAAAGCATATGACTTCCCTATCTCTTAACCATAGAAGCTACCGACGACGTTTTTATGGCATAAAAACGCTGGTAAGCCACGCTCAGGACGTGAGCGTTGCGTACCAGGTCTGAGCGTGGCGTACAACGTCTGAGCGTGGCGTACAATGTCTTGCAACAAAAAAAAAAGTTCCTCAGTGGCGCCGCCAGTGGCCGACAGTTTAACTAATAGAAGCGAGCGCCGCAGGGTCCCCTGTCGGCTTCCAGCGGAATTAGAAGCGATTTACTCTGGTTTCTGGCGCTACCAGCGGCCGCAGCCGACAAATGTAAACAAAGCCCGGCAAATAGAAGCGCCCCTAGCGGAAATTTGCGGCAAATGTGGGCGGGGCAGCCGACAATTAAATCATTCGAGACGACAAGACAAAATGGAGAAGACGTACCTGGCTTGCTCGGAAGCTGCTCTTCTGTCGGAGACGGTAGATAACGTGGTGGTTGACGCTGTGGTGAATATAATGTCAGAATTACACCTGGAGGAGGGTGATGATGTGTCCGAATTTAATTTGGCGGACGTTGCACAGGCTATACACGAAGAAATAGCCATGGAGGTAGCTGCTGAGGAGGAGCAGCTCGCCCTGGAGAGAGAGAAGAAAATGGACGATGAAGTCGACGATATTGTGGTTTCTGCGGACATTGACTGTCTAATTTCCAGCATAGAAGGATGACAGAAAATGGACGATAACATAGCGACGATAAACTTGCAGGAGGAGGTTGATTATCTAGCTGACGTCCAGCCCACTGACCCTGGGGAGCTAATTCCCAATAAGTCTTGCCGCAATAAGATAAGAATTCCCCAACCTCACCCTTGGACCAACCGAGAGTTAAATGCACATCAAGAAATTCCTCCACCCCCCTCCAACAGGCCAATGTCTGATGTAGAATTGAAGAAGTATGTGGAGGACAGCCGTTCAGACAACACAGTGAAGCGTACTAAGCAGGTGAGAATTTTTTTTTTTTAATTAAAAAAAAAAACTGAGGATTTTGTTGACGTTAAAAGAAGTCGAATTTAGCATTTTAAAATTATTTTTTTAAATGTAAATTTTCCCCCCGATTTCTTCGTCAGATTTTGAGTCGATTTTGAGCAGATTTTAAACCCTAAAATTTGAATTTCAGGTCGTGAGGAAGTTCACTGAGTACATGGCGACTGTACACCTGGATGGTAGGCCTATCCCCCAGCTTGACCCCGGTACTTTGAACAACTACCTGGTGAATTACCTGATTACAACACGCAGAGCAGATGGTCTGGAATTTGAGCCAGATACGCTCACAAGCATTCACTGTGCTATAGACAGGTAAATAAAAAAAAATATTGAAATTTGACGTAAAAAATGTTTTGTAAAAAAAACACAAAAAAACGTTTAAAAAATACTGTAACAATCGGGAAAAAAATCAGAAAAATTCCAAAAAATGTTTAAAATAATTTTTTTGAATTTTTAAAATTTTTGCATATTAAAAAAAAATATTTTAAGACGTATTTTTACCCATTTTTTAATTTTTCTACAGGTACCTGAAGGAGGAGAACTATCCTTTCTGCATACTAACCGATGAGACCTTCCATTCAAGCCGAGCAGTACTGACAGGGAGGAGGAAGGAGCTTAAGGGGAAAGGCAAGGGGAACAAGCCATACAGATCAGATGCCATTACCAACAACCACATAGAGAAGCTGTGGGCGACGGGACTTTTTGGGGGGGGTGGGGCAAGGGCTCTCCAGGATACCCTATTTTTTTACATGGGAGCAGGTTTCGGGTTCAGGGGCTGTCACGAGGCTCGCCAGCTGAGGTGGGGGGATGTTATAGTGGGCACTGACGAGGAGGGGAGTAGATACCTTGAACTTCACTGTGAGAGGATGACGAAAACTAGGCATGGGCAGGTAGGGGGGCATGTAAGACCATTCAACCCCAGAGTGTATGAGGACGGATCGAACACGACAAGATGCCCTGTCCATTTGTATATGTTATACGCAGAGAGGAGACCAGCCGACATGCGACAGCCTGACTCCCCCTTCTACCTGACTCCCAAACAAGGAGTCAGCTCTAGCGACCGGGTATGGTACAAAAACCAGGCCATGGGGATCAATAAACTCTCTAAAATAATGCCCACCATTGCGGGTGCAGCCCGCCTTGACGGACATATCACCAACCATTCGATCCGCAAGACAACTTGCCAAAATTTGCTTGCTTCAAACATACCCTCTGTGGCCGCAATACAGCTAACCGGACACAAATCCGTGGAGTCATTAACACACTACAGCATGGCTACAAAGGAGCAGCAGAAAGAGATGAGCTTGATCGCTACGGGTCAAAAAAGGAAGGCGTCGAGCAGTTTGTCAGCCCCCCCCCTCACCCCGCACTGCCTGCAGCCATGTTTACACCCGCCCATGTGGCTTCTGCGGGTGCATCTCCTATTGAAAATGGTGAAGCCAGTGGGTCACCCTCCTCCCCCCGCCCCAGCACAGAAAATTTGTTGGCTTCCATAAATTCTACCTCAGATTCCCTTGCCATGCCACCTCCACCAACTGCTGCGACAGCTAACATCGTCCCGGCGCCTGCCCCAACCCCACCCGGGCTACCCTCAACGATGGCCGGCATGCTGGCGGGGGCGACTGTCTCTGGAGGAATAGTTTTCAACTTCTTTAACGGGAATACGAGCAGTGTCAACAACAAAACTGACTTGGATGTGGTCAACAATTCTCAGTATTAACGTAACAGTTATAGCACTTAAATGTAAGAATTTACCTTGTTATTCGCCATTTTTCCAACACGTAATTCCAGTGAGTGTCCTACGTTGGCCATAAAGGCTCCTTGCTCGACGAAATCTGCCGCGCAAATGAAGCGGCGTAGTAATTTGAAATAAAATTTGCCTCGGCGGCTTGTTACAGTTGAAATCATCGTCTCTTTTGATATAACTATTATTTATATGAGTATAATTAAGTAATAAAACACATTAATATCGAAAAATATTGGATAATTCTAAAACGAAAAAAAAAAAAGACGCAAAATAGTCCCTTCGCGCATGCAGAATGGCTGTGTGAAGAGGCTCGTTCTCGGTGCTTTCTACGCAGTACATAAGAGTCGGGGACTATTTGCACAGGTGGCCAGTGTAGATTAAACGCACAACCATCAGCGCCACCCTCGAGGAATGTGAGAAGTAAAGGTTTCGTTTCCGGCAAAATGGCGACTATTTGTTGACGAGACGATATTAAACGTGAGTTTTTCTTGATTTATACGGGAAATTAAGCATTCTAGCCGGTATAATAAATATAAAACGACACGCGTGTGCATACTCGTGCGATTATTCAACTCGTGGTACGCCTGGTAGCCAGCTCGTCCGCTTATGAAGCGGACTCGTGGCTACCGTCGCGTACCACTCGTTGAATAATCACACTCGTATGCACACGCTGTGTCGTTTTATCTTATTATTACACAGCAGGGCTCCCTGGTGGGGAGTCCTGTTACTACAGGCAGCCACCTGGTACGGGGCCATAAACGCTGTATAGTATAAAGGGTGTAGGACCTCAGGAGGCAGACCCTTTAGATCTCTAACACCTGTAGAGAATCTTCTCTATGGCAGGATGTACACACAGTCCATATACTGGTGGATGATTGGGCCTGGGATATGGCCTTGACCGTATTTCCAGCTAGCCTGTTAATGCAGGCTACCCAGGATGGTTTAGCAGGCCGGGAGTTCACACTCTCCCAGCAAAACAGCCTGGTATAGCTGGCTGGGGCTCAGGCTTTCACACCTTCTCCCAGCAGAGACCACTATTATGCCTGCTCTCATGGTTGTCCGATAAGATAGAATGCCAATATTAACAAGAAGTTATTCGGAAATGCAATGGACCAGGCATATACTGCATCCATAAGCTGGTAGGTGTTTTTCTAATCTATGTCCTCCATATGAATTTTCTTTATGCAAATATCATATAAATACATATATGATTATATAAAAGCTAGAGTAAAAATACAGTGCTGCAAGAGAACATCACTGCATACCAGGCTGAAGGACCTTGTTAACCAGGTTGTTCAGCCTGTGTTGTAAATCCGGGCAGTCTTCAACCTGATTATATGGTATGGTAATTTATTCTCTAACTCTGCCTTCTCGCTGATATATATATATATATATATATATATATATATATATATATATATATATATATATTGCCCCGGCTTGCCATAGGAATTGTTGCCTTCATCTGCAGTGTCCGTCTTTTCTGGCTTCATGTTCTCATATTGAGACCTGCTTTCTATGCTACAAGTCTACCCACCCTACAGCCATATTGTACAGAGAGTGTCTCTGATCTGGGCCTCCCACCAGCCACTTACTACTGACATTATTACAGGTATTGGGGCCTGACTGACTACACTGTCATACAAGTAAGGGGCGGCTGAAGGGGGCTGGTCTTGGGTGCTGTGACCAATAACTGCAGTGAGCTCCTACAAATTATGTTATGCTGCTGGTATTGCTGCTCGCACTGTGGTTCTGTTTTACATCCACCAGAGGTTGCACAAAGTCCTGTCCCCAATTCTGTTGCTTGATATATACCACCATCTCAGAATGCTTGGGATCCCCAGAGCCCAGCGGTATCGTGTATAGAGGACATTTCCTGCTAGAACTTGTTTCATATATAATTAGGGCAGCAGAAATAGTTCTGGACAATAACTACACCTATGGTGTCACAGTAGTTGCATGTGAAATACCCAAGGTAGTAGCGCCTGTTAGGAGAGGATACATCTGCTGCTGGATGCCCTGTAGGCATTTCTACATAGGATTCAGGGGATAGGAGAATTGGGTGTTCCGAGCAAAGTAATACATTGCTGCTATCTTTGCGGCATCTCTTCCAAAATGTATCATCCTCAATCCCATAGAAGACCTCCAGCAATAGATTGATGTGTCTACCAATATCGACTGTAGGTGGATATTAAATCACAACCATCTTTCTTCTAGTCCTCTCTATCAATATAATATCATATTAGATTTCCTCTAGAGCAGATTTGCCTACAAGTTTGTGTCCTTTAGAATCAGTTTCACAACAAATTCCTGAAGTACACAAAGAATGCTGACTCTCTCCAATTTCCACTCATCACTGAAATGGCTCCAGGAAATCAGAGGTAATTTAGTTTTTTCAAATTAACATTTAAAGACTTGATGTGTCTACCAATATCGACTGTAGGTGGATATTAAATCACAACCATCTTTCTTCTAGTCCTCTCTATCAATATAATATCATATTAGATTTCCTCTAGAGCAGATTTGCCTACAAGTTTGTGTCCTTTAGAATCAGTTTCACAACAAATTCCTGAAGTACACAAAGAATGCTGACTCTCTCCAATTTCCACTCATCACTGAAATGGCTCCAGGAAATCAGAGGTAATTTAGTTTTTTCAAATTAACATTTAAAGACTTGATGGCTTAAAACCAGCCATGTCAACAGCTGGTAGGACCAGGACTGAGGAGATTGACTTTCTATTTTTAGTCCTAATTTTACCCTTACATAAATGTTTTCCATGATGGAGTATGTTTTTTTCATTGACTGCTTCAAAACTTTAAATCACCAGCAAAGAGGCTCAACATATTTCACAGTTTGGCTCAATACAGACTTTACCCTACACATCATAGTAGCACCCAAGGGCAGTCAGGAGTAAGAAATGAATAGCAAGGTATAGCAGACCTTGGGTAGACGCAGTCACAACCCTACAGTGAGATATTTATAGCTCCACTCATCAGCCAGAGCAGGTCTTGCGTTACCAGGACGACAACAAGCAGCCAGGAGCAGCTCATGGTCACTGCCTCCATCCGTCACCAGGGGCGCCACTTGCACCCTGCTGCTAGTTTAGCTGTGTGGTGCTCACAGAAGGCAGAGCAGCGCAGAGGGAGAAGAGTAGAATGGGGGAGGAGTACCAGTGTACCAGCTCAGGAATGCATGCGGTATATAATAGATAAGTGGCAGTTACAGCCCAGGGTAGAGGGTGTCACAGAGTAAGTGAGCAACTCTTGGTAGGAGTTAAGCTGATGGTTTAAGGCACATCATTGCTGGAAGCACCCTATAGTACCGGAATAGCTCATGGTTAGATGAAGCTCAGGGTGAGGAGAAGCTCATGGTTAGGAGAGGCTCATGGTTAGGAGAAGCTTATGGTTAGGAGAGGCTCATGGTTAGGAGAAGCTCATGGTTAGGAGAGGCTCATGGCTAGGAGAAACTCATAGTTGGGAGCAGCTGATGATAAGGATTTTCTCAGGGTAGGGAGACATTCATGGTTTGGAGCATGAGGGGAGCAGCTAATGATCTGCAGAAACCCAAAGTTTGTTGGAGTTGGAAAATACTTTGCTTTGTCATACCCATGGCTGTAAAGGCAACTCATGGTCACAGAGACACATGGTCAGGGAGCGCTGTTCCAACATATGTAGTAGCTAAGAGCAAGTATCGGTAACATTCTGGTTATTAGAGCATATTTGTGCAAACGGTGTGAGGCATGTGAGACCAGCTCAGGGAAAGCAGCTCAGGCAATGGGGGAACCCGCTAATGAAAACAACAAGTGATCAGTCTGTTGATTGGATGCAATAGCCCCTGCAGCCTTTGGCGGCTCTGTCACTGCTTGTCGTTATGGCATGCTGGCTGCCAGAATTATGGTTTAATCATGGTGGAATAGGAGCTAGACCTTGGCTGTGCTTCTCAACATCTAGGTGACGGTCCTGATATGGAAATGGATTAGAGCCAATGTCCACCATCAGGACTATGAATAAAGTTAGAGCCATTATTTTGTTTCTACCAACTTCAGATGATATAGGAAATTTGCTGAAGCACCAGGATTATGTGCAAGGAAATGTATTCACTTCAGTCAATAAATCTCAAACAAAATGGCCATACTGCTTTTCAGCCATAACTTATCAGTGGCAAGACCTAGCATGTCAGTGTCAGACTGGTGGTTGTGTTGGTCTGGTAGGCTTGGGGGCGTGGACTATTGATGATGGTTGATTGGCGGTGGTCTGCCAGGGGACCCCCTGATCACGTTTCATATGCTCCCAGGCCGTGATTGGGTTAGGTGAGATTTGCAGCCTCCCAGCCTGCCCTGAACCGGTACCCATGGTACTGACACCCACATTGACAAACAAGGCACATCCTCTCAAATACACACACACCCTTTCTGCACTGCCTCCACATCTTCTTTTCTGCCTTCCTCTGTCCTTGCTACCCAACCTTTGAGAACTACATTTTTCATACATATCTATTCTCACTTCATACACTGTTCCTTCAGCTTTGATTTCCACTTCCTCTCTTTCATCTTCTTCAAGCAATTACTTCATTAAAAG
This sequence comes from Harmothoe impar, assembly GCA_947462335.1. Taxonomy (NCBI): domain Eukaryota; kingdom Metazoa; phylum Annelida; class Polychaeta; order Phyllodocida; family Polynoidae; genus Harmothoe; species Harmothoe impar. The sequence goes on from OX381710.1 coordinate 9,622,965, forward strand.
TTATTTTTGGTAGAGGCTGTGCCTTATTGGGATTGTAACAATTAAAACATCTTTGACCGGGTGTAGTCTTTGACCAGGTGTGGTCTTTGACCAGGTGTAGTCTTTGTCCAGTGTAGTCTTTGACCCGCAAGTTTCAAACGGGTTGAAATGGGGGCTATGTACACAGAAATCCTGGGAAGTTTGTAATATATAGGGTTAAAATATCCATTAACTCCCCCCCCCTCCATTTCTGTCTGTAGACTGTGATAACTAAACTGAGGAAAGAGGAGACCACTCCCTTATTAGACACAATTTTTAGACACTTCTCTGTCTAGTCATTGTCCCCCCTTCACCCTAATAGAGATATCTCTCATCACTGACCATGGTCCTCTTTATTCCAGGAAATGGCGCCTCGGAGCAGTTAATCACTGTCCATGTGTGTGTCATGAAAAGCTGCACACCACCTGTGTGGCTGATGTGGACATGTATTATGTAGACAGGATGGGGACTTGGTGGAAAGACTTGGTGATAGATGGTATAGGAATGCCATAAAGGCATAACTGGGATGGGAACAATTAATATGGGTGTCAGATAAATCCATTCAACCTTTATAACTGAAGTAAATTATTCATGTGACTATTCAGAAATGATGTTGGGAATTGTGATAGCATACATCAGAGCACTGAAAAAATGAGATGCTTGAGTAACAACATTCATTTGTTCAGCTCCATCCCATAGAACAAGGGGGTTGTTCGCACGCAAAGTGCAACAGATTGAAGCGTACAAACAAGGCGGTGCAGACAGAGTCATGATATTGTATGAGATCAGCACAAAGGAGCATGGGAAGGACACAGGACAGCCGATGAAAGGTACAGGCAGTACTAGGAGGTATCTAAGGGACAGAATAACAAACCTGAGATAACTGTAAACTGCAATGAATGAAAGTGTGCAATACGTAAACCTCATTTGGAAGGAGATATGAATGATATTCATCAAATTGATTAAAGATTAGTAGTTTTCAAATTCAAGCAACAGTAGAAACTTGACAGATATCCACATTGTGGTATATTAGATGACAGCAGATGCAGTCAGCTCTGGTCACATCTGGGATTCAATAATATCTCCTATACGTGAAGCCAAATTTAGAAAAAAGGTTGATTTCAGGTAACATGGGATGAAAGTATAAGGTCGGTAGGTTTGATTCTTTTCTTTTTAGCAAGCCCCTCTCGATCCTCAAAAATTTACCAAAAATGTGTGAAGGTTTGAAGATTTCTTCAAAACTGCATAAATTTGAATGTACCATGCTGCATTACTATTTCACTTTATAAAATAGAGATGAAAATAGTAGCCAGCCTCTTTGTGTAGAGATGAATGTACCGCATTATGTCACTATAAATACAAAGAGACTGCTTCCACCTAGCGGGTATCATGTGTACTAGTCCGCGCGCAAATTGAAGCGGACAAAGAATTGATCAGAAGCAAGCATGCAGCCACCGAGGAATTTCGGAAAGTCTGAAAGCATAAAAACCTCTTTAAAAGTGCATAAAAAACGAAGGGTCGGCCCTACTGCATACAGGGTCCGACTCATAATGTCAACTGCTTGCCAATCAACACAATCCTGTTGTCTGTATTGTATGTTAGCTACAATCAAACAAGATGCCTTTGTGTAGCCCAGACATTACATGTCTCTATACTGTTACACCAGTGCCAGTTTATAGACAAACAGATGTGCAAATTCACAGAGGGAAGCAACAATGAAACATGAGACGCAGACATAAACACAGAGGTTTATTTGCGCTCATGAAAACAGCACCTGAGATAAAGCTGACAATAAACTGCACATGGAGATGAGCCACCAGTTTCATTGTACTCAAACATGAACATTTGTACATTGACATGGACCCATTCACTTGCCTCATAGGTCAATAACTACATGTAATTCTATTTGAAAACATAAACAGCCTAATTCAAAACAGCAATGAGATAGTGAATTGTGACTTGATATGTTTTTTGAGGTATTGATATAAACTATGTTCTGTGATAGTTGTTTTGACTGTTAATATCTTTATCATTCTGTATTAGTGAGTACATAGCAGACATTTTTCAAGATTAAGTGGACAATTTTCAACAATACAAGGTGCTGGTGCTGCTTGAGGGTGCATTGTTTCTTTTCAGAAATCCTAAGAAAAAAAAATTCTTTATTATTGAAAAAAAAAAATTCTGCAATTTCCTTCTTTGACATCGGACAGGTATCTGCAATGTCACTTTAACAGACCCTTGTGAAACATGTATACATCTAACTAGAAACTATAAAGTTTGGCATAACAGATTTGCATATGTGCATATCAGATCTAGCTATATATGCATAATCCCTACAGGGCTGAGCTCGTATCTGCTGTGATTTTGTAATAAGAGAAGCTACCTACTAGGGTAGAGATTTCCCAATCCCTTGTGCCTTTGGTTTAGATATCTGTTTGCTATATGTGCTGTATCTTGTATGCCAGTCATGTTATACTCCTGCCTGCTTTGAATATGGCTTTATTTCTGCAATTCAATGTCATATGGCATAAGTCAGTTAAAGTAAACGTTAGTATCAATGCCTAAGAACATATGCTTTATTCTAAACATCACCATGTCTCTGCATAGAGTATTCAATATTCAGTATTTCGTCTTGGTTCCACCCAAGAGAACAGATCACAGAGTTTCCCCTGTTGAATAGATGAGGCACAACTAGATCTACTGGTCTACTAACAGTCCAGTCTAGACTCCTCCTTACTGCCTATACCATATTACCAGTTAGACCAGTTACAACGGAAAGAACAAGGGCAGTCTGGGGCAAGGGGGTTATCTAATCTCCTGCTCAGTTTGAGACAGAAAGCCATGGTCAGGTTGTATCACTTTGAATCGCCACTCTCTCTTTTCCGGGCAATAAAATTAGGTTCAGGGGGTCAGGCCTAAAGAGTTTGGAAGTTGAAGTTTAACCTCACAGGTTTGCCCTGCCCCAGGGAAGGCGGAGTACTAGGGAGAGAAAAGCCCTGGTTAAGAGTTGGAGTTGTAGAATTCCCGTGAAGGTAAACCCATGCAAGAACACACAAGAACACGCTTGGTTTTGAGAAGATACAACATGAATATACAATGATAAAGTTACCAGTTAAATTGTCATTTCTCACCTTAAAAAGTCTTTTTCAATTCCTTTTTATACTTAAATAATGCATCAGTCATGCATGGTAACCATCACTGAATATGTCCATTCCTCATTATGCACACTATTCAGTCAGCTATAGTTCCACACAAGGGGTTAAGCAGGCCTACAGTGGATCCATGACTGGGGCTTGATCCTTTTTCTAACAGAACAAAGTAACTAAAGCTGACTGAAGCTTACAAGGAAAAGGCTTCCATAGCTTTCATTTGACACAGAGACCGTCTTAAGTTGTATTCTTTCAAAGGAACCTCTTTGGGAACATACTTAGTCCTCAAGCAGACTTATTGCAAAGAGTAACATTGCACCACATACTGGCAGGGATAGTTTCCTGAACCCTTTGAGTGTGGCTCATTGCCTCGTTGTTGCAATGCAATTAGCAAGCCCTCTGCAGAGTAACACATCAGTGCTACAGACAGGTACCATGCTGACCTTATTGGTCGGTGCACCCTTGTAGAGTCAACATGATGAATGGATGCAGCTGTTAACTAATACATTACTAAACTATGCAAGGCTAGTTTCACTAAAAGCACTGCAGCAAAGGACATAACAGTATATCTCATGACAGTCAAGTAAACGAAACCAAACACCCAGAGCATCTGTGGTGACCAATACACTGAGAAAGTAGAAGCACAGGGGCACAGCGTAGCTTACATAACAGGTTGATTTAGGAGATGGGCAAGATAGGCCACTGTCCCCAACTAGACTGATAATGAATAAAGAACTATTTTACCAACGAAGGGATAAAAGACCACATGACATCCATTAATCTTCTCTCCTCTCTAGATCTCTTTAATTATAGCTGGCCAGAAAGCTGACAAGGATGATGCATCATGATTAATCCAATAAGCTAGGACGAGTGGCTCTGGATAAGGTAGAGGTCTTTTAAGAAAGTTTTAATTATTTAACACCTGAGATGATGGATCTGCTACCTTGTAGAGGAATTAAACCTCACTATAGACCAATAAGGGAAAGGTCGTAAATAAAGTTCATGAAAATTTCTGAAACGGAAAGACAAATACATGAATAAAATGTCAAAATACTGCATCTTAATGTATGCTATTTGAAAGATAATTTTCATGTGAATATCCTAATATGCGATGTTTGCAAATATAGCCATTACAAACAATGTTGGGAGGATTCTGCTAAAAGTAAAGTTAACACAATTTATTATTGAAAAAGTCACCCTTTCTTGCTGCGATGGTCTATAGTAGGAACAGATGATGCATGGCCCGTCTCCTTGTCTTGTACCCCTTTGCCTTACCTTCTAATGTATAGGAAGGGTCTTGATAACGTTGATTTCATCTTTGACTCAGGTTCAGCTTGACCAATGTAACAATGTATAATGCTAACACATCGCTCATTACAAAGCTTCTTCAGCAGTCTAGTCCTTACCAGACTGAAGTAGGAGCTTTACAGATGAATCATACCCTACCAAACTCCCAACACCTCCTGTGGAAGTTGCAGCTGCGTTGTCAGCAGTTTAGCAAACAGTGATATGTGAAGGAGGCAGTGGACAGAGGTGAGATGATATATTAAGGTGCATTATGGGGGAAGTAGCCTAATATGGCGCCTGGTGTCATCCCCTCTGTCTCTGTCAGTGCCGCAGGTAGGAAGGTGTAGCCTCTGACACTTGCAATTTTTAGTGTTATAAAAATATTGTCAATACCCTCACTGGCATCATTAGGGTGCTTGAAGAGGTTTGATAGATAATATGCATATAATTTCCTGTCATACAGACCATTTCTGAAGTTATTTCAAATACAAGTACTCATTGTAAAAGATCTATAATTCAGCGGGCCATGCTCCACAGCCATAAAAGGGCACCAGAACAAAAAAGGTCACCTATACATTGCTTGATATTCATTACAGACGAGTAACTCACCTATATGCCTAAGCATGGGGCACCAATGCAATATCACCGAGTAACTCATAACTACTGTATCAGTGTATTATAACAATAACAATGACATTTAACTGTGACTGCCTTTGGTGTGGTGTTAACCCTTTCAGAACAGCATAATGCATTAATGCATCATGCCTTGGTGGTCATGATGCATGAATGCAGCCCTAGCAAGTAAAACACCAGTGCTGCATTCAAGCATCATGCTGACCCTACAGGGTTGAGACACTCCTGAAGGGTGACCATGATCCATCAATGCAGCTCCGGCGAGTTACTGGCCAGAGCTGCATTGGTGCAGCATGACGACAAATGTCAGATTTTAGCAACATTGAGGTACAGCTCAGAGGTACCTATCACATGAGTCATATATCTGAACACTGTCTGAGAGTTTTGTCTCAGCCACCACCAACCATTGTCTCCTTTAAACCGTATTCTTTTCCAATTTCTCTTGAGTTGGTAACCCATTTGAAGTAACAGCAGCCTTAAACCAACTTTGATCAAGATGATGCACCAGTAGTGCCGGCAAGTAACCTGTAGCACTGCATCAGTGCATCATGCAGATCCTCCAGAAAAATGTATCAACCAAAGAGCATGGAAATGATACATGAATGCTGCAATGCTGAGTTATATCAAGCGTTCATAATGGCAATAAAGGCCATAGGGCATACAATATCTATGCTTTCCTGGTGGGGCTGATCCCATTGTGACCATCCTTTCCTGTACAGATGCATAATGTAGCCTGTGCTAACTAAGCCCCAACAAGCCTTTGTCTCATTTTAGTTTCCCAGAGGGAGAACTAAGCTTTTCTGTTTTCGGCTTTACCTTGTATTTTCGGTAAGCCTTAGCACTAAATGGTCATCCATCACCTTGGTAGTGTATACAGAGTGGTTTGCCTTTGTGAACAGCCCTACCATATATCACTCTCAACAGTTACAGGTCCCAAACAAGCACAAGTCTTGTCATAGTGCGAGGGCTTATAGGGCATCTATGTATATCTTAACTAAAGTCTGCATTCTTATGGACACAGACCTCAATAACATGTGGGGGGTACTGTCTGAATATAAAGGTAAGCCACAAACAGATATATAGCCCGCTACATACCTTATGTAGACCACAGAAGAAAGTGTGGCTTCAAATCTATGTTATATGACCTATATGTAGACACTGCCCTTCACTATATTAGAGCACCGTAACTTGTCTCTCAGAGGTCAGGGGGTAAATGATATAATAAGGTCTATCATACAGCTTTGTTTGTGCCTTGTCAGACTGACTTAAAAAATCAGTCATGAACTTAAATATACATAACTGTATTCTAATTTATTGTTTGTGCTTCCTTTGCAGGTGAGTACAGAAAACAGCCATACTAAACTGTAGCCAAGGGACAGTGAGAACAGATATCCAGAGGTAGGGCCTACAATAATAAGGCTGTCATGGTATTCATGTAGTATTTATAACTGCATAACCTACAATTGACATAGCCCCCATTATGAAATTGCATGTAAGCCATTGCCTTCAAGCAAATGATGATATAAAAATAAGGAAATCCAATCAATCAATCAGCATGTACTGTTCATAGATACCAGCCCAATAGCATGGTATACCCATACAGAAAGGGGGCGGTAGATGTTTACACAGTGGTCCCCATACCATTGTATGTATGCACTTCCTTATCTCCTACTAATCTCCCCTATGTACAACTATTGGCACAGCCCCAGTCATGAATAGTCCTATCTACTTACAATGTGAAATATTGATTGTGTACTGAGGTAAGCCTCATGGTCTTCTATAGATTACAGATCTTACTGATATGGGGGATCGGCAGATGGTATAGATAGAGGCAGGCACTGGTCTATGCACATTAATAATATAGAAGGGTGTACTTGGTGTGTGGGTGCAAATAGGTTGGATAGACCACGGTATATGAAGCACCTGATTCAGGATACAGGTGCACTAGGGAACATCCTTATAGTAGCTGACATAACATTGATTTCATTATCTGGTACAGAACTGCTAACTGCTGCGATTACAACATTCAAAATTATCATGTGGACATGCCAGTACATTAATGCATCAATCAATGTCATAACTGTTATGCTATATGATGACAGGATCCATCGATTATTGATCCACAAGTGGCAAATTTTACATTTGAAATGTTAAGTCATGCAACTATTACGTGACCAACAATTTAGCTGTATGTCATCAGTCCCGCAATGCTTTCATCTGAGATTGATGCAGCATGCAATGTACTACAGGATAGTATTTCCACAGTAGAAATGTTAAAGGTTAAATTAAAGTCTGAAGCTAAAATGTATGAATATATTATGTCAAGGTAAGGACCAATTATAATCAATATGATATGATGTGCAGCTATCATACTCAGCTTCTAGCTGATTATAGACATTGTCTCAGTATAGAAAACCACTTTCCATGGTTCTACATACCCTACAGCCCTACGGTGCACAGGGTGTCTACGATCTGGGTCCAGACAGGCACTTACTGCTGACATCATTACAGGTATTGGGGCCTGACTGGCTGCTATGTGATACAGGAGAGGGTGGGCTTATGGCAAGCCATTCAGTTCAAGCAAAAAAAGTGGATTTGAAATAAATCAATTTTCAGTATACAGAAAGTTCATTTGGAATAAACAGAAACCTATTTTAACTTCACCTATATGGCCTGTCATGGGCATTATTGCCTTTATCTGCAGTTTGAGTCTGATATTAACATTCAGGGTACCTCCATCTTCTCAATATAGAGATCTTTCTCTATGCTACCCACCCTACAGACATATTTTAGAAACGATGTGTGTGATCTGGGTCCCGCCAGGCACTTAGTGCTGACATCAGTACAGTTATTGGGGCCTGACTGGCTGTCTAAAATTATCTGGTTAACCTTGGAATAAAAATATAAACCTATTCTAACTTCACCAAAACGGCTTGCCAAGTGCATTATTGCCTTCATCTGCAGTTTGAGTCCGATATTAACATTCTGTTTAGCTCCATCTTCTCAATATAGAGATCTTTCTCTATGCCACCCACCCTACACGCATACCATAGAGACGGTGTCTGTGATCTAGTCCTGCACTTACTGCTGACATTATTACAGGTATTGGGGTCTGACTGGCTACACCCTCATACAGCAGCAGGACAGGGGCTGAGGCTGTGTGACCAATAACTGTAGTAGGGCTGCTACAAATTATGTTAGACTGCTGGTATTGCTGCTCTCACTGCGGTTCTGTTTTACATACAGCAGGGGGTGCACAGAGGCCTGACTGCACGTCTGTTACTGCTTATCAGGAGACACCTCAGAAAGCTAATATGTCCATGGCCAAGTGCTGTTCACAAAGCTCAAAATAAAGTCTTCTTGCTTTATGAGTTTGGGTTATAAGCATAGTATAGGGGCACTCCCCAAAGAAAACAAATTGAATGCAGAAAGACTCTCCTCTCCCTCTTTTGGCTCAATGCATAACCACATTGGTGGATTTCATTCACCATAGTAGAGGATCAGAGATTTGACTGCTTGAGAGTGAGAACTTGTCACCAAAAAGATGATATTCACCCTTCCCTAAAGCTGGCACCGTATGATATGTGTACAGAAATTGCAGTCATGCTGTCACAGTACCAGACCCCCCTTACCCCAAAGCTAATACGCCTGCCTAGAAGAGGCTGCAGCTCCTGCTGAAGCCATCTAGGCATATCTATAGGGGGCTCAGGAAAGCAGAATTCCAAAGAAAGTAATATTTCTACAGCTTTCATCTTCGGGTCTCCTCCTAACTGTATCATCCCCTACTCTACTACCTCCTCCAGCAGGAGATTGACTGAGGGATGTATCTACCAATATCCACTGTAGGAGGAGGCAGAAACACAACTTTATTCAAATTGAATGGGGACTTGTGCTTAACCCTTTACGGATGGCATGTTGCTGAACGATGATATTTGTTGTCAGGATCCACAAAACAGCCCTGGGAAGTAACTAGTGGTAATGCATTAATGCCTCGTGCAGACCTTTAAGAGTGGGTCAACCCCACAGAGTCTGCACAATGCCTAAATGCAGCACTGGCAATTTACTTGTATGGGCTATACTCAAGCATCATGACAACCAAGGGCATATTGTATTAATGCAGTAATGCATTATGCCATCCTTCAAGGGTTATGACTGTTCACGTAGGGTTACTAGTTTGGCAATGGAAAACCCTTTGAATAAGCCTCATGACAGAGTTTCAAATATCACAAGACATGTTGACTCTCACAAGAACACTTCTGTCTGCTGATGATCTAAATCCAATTTCCACTAATCACTGAGACGGGTGGAAGAAATCAGAGGTAATTTGATGTTTTAATTGTGATTAAAGATTTGAAGAATTTATGGCATAAATAGGGCCCTGTCAACAGCTGGAATCTGGTAGGGTCTGGACTGGTGATATTGCCTCACTATTGCAATGTTCTGAACTGTGTTTTCAAATTTTCATATGGCACATCAGCTCTCTTACCATGGATTGGGAATTTTAATAATCATCGTTAATGATTTCATAGCATGTCCTTTTAAATCTCCCTGCACTATTATAGAGGGTGTTCTCCTCATTGACTTACATCGGATTAAGTTAATGAATCCTCAATAGCTTTGTCCAAAGCTTATTAGGTAGAGACACATGACCTTGGGTAGAGGCACCCACAAGCTCACATGCTGATACCCAGTTGAACATAGAAGTTTGGGAGCCTTTCCCTACCATGGTCATTTCCTGATATTTCACAGCCACTAACCACTACCAATCACTTCGGGGCATACTGTTCTATCAATTTACTTCATACCTTCTCTGGCACTTCTCTCAAATAACCAAATAGAGCATTTTGTATTGGCTTAGTATAGACTGAAGGAGCAGCAACTAATCATACATTGGCTTGCTTATTATTCAGCTCATGAATCCTACAATACACAACTAAGGGAATAAGGCATAAAAAGGTAGATCTATATACAAAGTTAGGTATAGCAGACCTTGGGTTGGGTCAACAGCCTACAGTGAGATATTTATAGCTGCACTCATCAGCCAGAGCAGGTCTAGCGTTACCAGGACGACAACAAGCAGCCAGGAGCAGCTCAGGGTCACTGGCTCCATCTGTCACCAGGGGCGCCACCTGTACCTGGCTTATCATTTTGCACTCACAGAGGGGGAGCAGCTCAGGGGGAGCTGGTTGTGAGTAGCAACTATTTCGGGGGGAGGGGGAGCAGGTCATAGTGAAGCAGCTCATGGAGGGGTAGGGGTAGATAAAAATGGAAGCAGCCCAGGCTTGAGAGTCTCCCTGAGTAGCGTAACAGCTCATTGTATTGGGGATGTCATGATGTTGGTGAAGATACTTATAGGGATGGGTCATCATTGAGAGACCCCGTGGTGAAGGTGTGGCTACTGAAGGTGTTGCCACGGAGCAGCTCAGAGAGCTGAGCAGCTTATGATAAGACACCTGTTCAAAGGGGGAAAGGCTCACAGATTAAGGTTCAGTCAATGGAAGAATGAAAACTTAGGGAATAGCTGTTGTCTGGAGAGCGGCTCAACACAAAGCAAAAGGGACAGGAGATTATTCATGCTGAAGTAAAAGACTGAGATGGAGAGATTAAAGTTTAGGTCCAAAAAAAAAGGTCACGTTACCCGACCCTACCTGGCAAAACAGAGCTGAGCTCACACACTTATTTTAATTCTGCGAGTCAATGTTGTGGCCAGTGAGTCAGTTATTTCATGATGCTTTTCAGGCTAAACATTGGAATGAAAAAGAAAAAGAAGGTAGCCTGTAGCACATGATGGTGCAGCACCTGGAGGAGAGCAGCTCATGCATAGGCTGCAGCTAGGGGGACGTATCAGTAACAGTTTGTTGGTGAAACTGGGTGCAAACAGTGGGGGAGCATGCAGGGAGGAGCTCAGGGAGAGCAGCTCAGGCGGAGAGGCGACCTGCTAATGAAAACCCCAGTCAGCTAATTGGAAGCATTGGCCCCTGCGGCCTTGCACACTGTCACCGCTTGTCATTATGGCATGGCGGCCAGCGGCGTTATGGTAAAATCATGGCGGGAACAGGATGTAGTCCTGCCTAAGCCACTTCAATATCCCGGTTAAGATCCTGATTGTATTAAAAACTATTGTGTAGGTACAAATTACAATGAGGGACATCTGAAAGGTTTTCTGCCTGCACCAGTAAACACTGCCTGTACAGCTTCCTAACCAGATACCCTTCCTGGCCTTTTCCTCCCGGTCTTTATACCTCCCTCCTCTCCGAAAAGAGCTCTCTCATCACTGACTATGCTAAAAGAAATGCCGACTTGGTGCAACCAATCACTGTCAGAATGTGTGAAATGAAAATCTGCACACCATAAAACAAGGGGGTTATGTACAAACCAAGTGCAACAGATTGAAGCAAACTGACAGAGCCATGATATTGCACAACATTGATCAGCATGGGAAGCCACAGCAGGGCTGATAAAAAAGTGGAGGTAGTACTGGGAGGTATCTTAAGGACAGAACTACAAACATGAGATAACTGTTAACTGCAATGAGTGAAAGTGTGGAATAAGGAAACCTCATTGGGAAGGAGATATGAATGATATTCATACAGATTGATTGAAGATTAGTAGTTTGCGAATTCAAGCAACAGTGGAAACTTGACAGATATCCACATTGCTGTAAATATTAGACGACAGCAGATGCAGTTAACTCTGGTCACATCTGGAATTCAATAATATCTCCTATACATGTAGCCAAATTAAATAAGGTTTATTTCAGGTAACATGGAATGAAAGTATAGGGTTGGTAGACCGGATTCTTTTTCTTTTTAGCCAGCCCCTCTACATCCTCAAAGATTAACCAAAATGTGTAAAGGTGTGAAGATTTCTTCAAAATTGCATGAATTTGCATGTACCATGCTGCATTACTATTTCACATTATAAAATAAAGATGAAAATAGTAGCCAGCCTCTTTGTAAACCGAAAATTGACAAAAAAAAAGATGCCTTTGTGTAACCCAGACATTACATGCCTCTTTACTGTTATCCCAGTGCCAGTCTATAGGCAAACAGATGTGCACACTCACAGAGGGAAGCAACAATGAAAAATGAGATGCAGACATAAACACAGGGGTTTATTTGCACTCATGAAAACAGCACCTGAGATAAAGCTGACAATAAACTGCAGATGTAAATGAGCCATTTTTATTGTGCTCAAACATGAACATCTGTACATAAACATGGACCTATTCACTTGCCTTTTAAGTCAATAACTATTCTTATATTTTGAAACCTAAATAATCTAATTCAAATCAGCAATGAGATCAAAACTAGTGATTTTACTTTTGCAAATTGATATAAGCTACGTCCATTGTTAGTAGTTTTCCTAATTCCTCATTTAGTGTTCATGAGTACATAGCACACATATTGCAAGACTGAGTGGCCATTTTTCAACAACATAATGGAGTGGTGCTGCGTTGGGGGACATTGTTTCTATCATGGCCTAGTGTTGTGTGGCCCCCTCTATCATGCACAATGGTTTGCCTTAGGGGTTTCACATTTAGCTGTCACTTGTGAGGCAAGTCTCAAGTTCAAAGTAAACAGAGCAGAGCTTGTGCCAATCTTGTCAGAGGGATTTCAAGCTCACCCTATGACCAACCTGGGATAGCCACTACTGACTTGGGCATGTCAGGGAACCATAAATAATGGACATGAACATGGGATATATTTGTACCTACCTAAAAGAGCGCTCGTGAAAAACGCAACCTGAGATGTCACTGACAATTAACCTCTCTGATTGTAATGAGCTACATTATTTAAGGTCCTTCAACATGAATCATGTACATCTCATGTTTTAGTATACTTGCCTCACGATTCAATCATGTGGAGGATTTTTCAGAAATTCCCGAGAACAATTCTTCATCATAATAACCCAAACTGATTTTCTTCACTGACATCAGACAGATATCTGCAAAGTAGATATACACATGACTTTCACAGACCCTTGTAAAATGTGTTTATATCTAAGTAGAAAATGTACTGCTTTAGCAGGGTATAGACAGTTCCTTTAAACTATTACATTGGGTGAGAACCCAAGCAATTTACTATCCTTTGATAACAACAACTGCTTTTCAAGGTATGCATTATGCTATTCTTTAGGTTAGTAATGAGGGCATTTAATGCACAACAAGGCAGTATAGTGTGTCATTAAAGGTTTGCATATGCATATCAGATCTACCCATATGCATAATCCCCACAGGACTGATCCTGTGTGTGCTGTGTTTTTGTGATAAGAGCAGCTACCTAGCACAATACATATTTCCCAATTCCTTGTGCCTTTGGTTTAGATCTTTTTTGGCTATACATCTTATATGCGAGTCATATTAGACTCCTGCCTGCTTTGAATGTGGTTTTATTTTTGCATTTTAAATGTTCACAATGGATAAAGTTGAAAATATACTTTTTTTTGCAAATGTTTGTATTGATTTATTTTTTACTATTCAACTACATGCGAGAGATCCCTAGATGCAGTGTTTATAATGTGAATGCCTTAGAAAATGTGCTTCTTCAAATAACATCTCTCTGCATAGATTATTTAATACTCGGTACTCCGTCTTGGTTTTTCCCAAAAGGCACAGATCACGGAGTCTACCCTGTTGCAATAGACAAGACACAGCTAGATCGAGTCTAGACTCCCCCTCCCTCCCTACACCATATTACCACTAAGACAGTTACAAAGGAAAGAAGATGGGCAGTCTAGGGCAGAGGTTATCTAATCTTGTGGTCGATTTAAGGCAGAAAGCCAGGGTCAGGTTTTATCACTTTGAATTACTGCCCTCTCATATCCTGGCAGGAAATAAGGTTCAAGGGGTCAGGCCTAAAGTTATTTGGAGAAAGTTTGACCACACAGGTGTGCCCTGCCTCAGGGGAAGTGGGATACTAGGGGATGTGAACCTTTTCATCAGGGGATGAGTTTGAGTAGTAGTAGCATGAAGGATTCTTATGGAGGTAAACCCATGCAAACCAATCACACACGGAAATGCTTGCTTTAAGAATGTACAAAGTTCACTTAAAGATCTCAACTGTTGTCTTTCACCCTTACAAAAATGCTTTCTTAGTTTCCTTAAATAATGAAATGATGCATTGGTAATACATGAACAATAACAGAGGATATGTCTCTGCCTCAACATATACACAGTGGATCCATGACTGGGGCTTAATCCTGTTTCTTGCAGAACAAAGTGACTTAAGCTGACTGAGGCTTACAAGGAAAAGGCTCCCATTGCTTTCATTTGACACAGAGGCCGTCTTAGTTTGTCTTCTTTCAAAGGAACCTCTTTGAGAACACACTTAGTCCTTAAGCAGACTGATTGCAAAGAGTAACATTGCACCACATACTGGCAGGGATGGTTTCCTAAACCCTTTATGTGTGGATCATTGCCTTGTTGACACGACGCAATCATCCGGCCCTCTTACGATTTAACTCATCAGTGCTGACCCTATTGGCTGATGCACTCCTGTAGAGTCTGCATGATGTAAGGATACAGCTACAGTGAGTAAAGTATGCAGTACTATTTTCATGCAAGCACTACTGCAAAGGACATAATGAATAGATAACTGTTTTACCAATGAAGGGTTAAAAGACCACATAACATCCATTAATCTCCTTTCCTCTCTAGATCTCTTTAATTATAGCTGGTCAGAAAGCTGAGAAGGATGATGCATCATGTTGAATCCAATAAGCTAGGAGTGGCTCTGGATAAGGTAGAGGTGTTTTAAGAAAGTTTTAATTATTTAACGCCTTAGATGATGGATCTGCTACCATGTATGGGAATTGAACCTTACTATAGACCAATGCATCAAGAAAGGGTGACTTTTTAGAAAAGTTTTGAAAAAGGTTTTTGACCATTACAGAAACAGAAAAACATGAGTATCACCTCAAAATTATGCGTTTTAATGTATAATATTTAAAAGCTAATTTTCCTATGAATGTCGTGATATAAAATGTTTGCGAAGGTAGCCCTTATAAATAAATTTAGGAAGATTCAGCTTAAACTAATGTTAACTCAATCTTACTCTGAAAAGGTCACCCTTTCTTGCTGCACTGGTCTTGAGCAGGAACAGATGATGCATAACCCGGTCTCCTTGTCCTGTACCTCTCTGTCTTACCTTTTGCTATATAAGAATGGTCTTGATAAAGCTGACTGTATTTTGACTCATGTTCAGGTCGAGCAATGTCAAAATGTATAAGGCGAACCCATCACTGTCTACGAAGAATGAGGCTATGCTGCAGTATAGTCCTTACAAGGCTGAAGTAGGGCTTAATGGATGAATCATAACCTACTCATCTCCCAACACCTCCTGTTGAAGTTGCAGCTGTGTCGTCAGCAGTTTAGCAGACAGTGATATATGAAGGAGGCAGTGGACAGAGGTGAGATGATATATTAAGGTGCATTATGGGGGAAGTAGCCTAATATGGCGCCTGGTGTCATCCCCCTCTGTCTCTGTCAGTGCCGCAGGTGGGGAGCTGCAAAGTCTGACACTTTCCAATTATGCCATGTTTGCACCTTTTTCTGCTTAAGATGTAATAAACTGTCATTACAATACTGCAAACAGTTTCACCAGCTTCTACAAACTGCTTAAACAATCTGAGTAGGTAATAGTCCATGTAACTATCATACAGGCCATACTGCAAACTGCTTAAACAATCTGAGTAGGTAATAGTCCATGTCACTATCATACAGGCCATACCTGATGTTTTAAACCTGTAGCTGTTTCAACTATCATTACTAAAGTACCTATTGTAGAAGTCTATAGTTCAGCAGGCCATGCTGGCCCTGGCGAGTTACTCATCAGGGCTGCATTCATGCATCATGATGACCAAGGGCCTGATGCATTATCCATGATGTCTCATCATGCTTAATTTGAGCGGTAAGGTACCCATACTCCACCTAGGGAGAATTTATAGTACTGATTACTACATATCACTTAGGCCACCTAGTGGCAAATCATACAACTACCAATGACGTCACTCAGCGCCATAGAGGCCGCCATTCGGTTTCAAATATTCACAGCAAGCAGAAGCAATTTTAGGAGGACCCAATCCGCTGATATCACGGCAGTGTCTACCCATCCAGACTCGGGAGAAGGTAGGATAGCAGTGTATCGGCACCAGCATGGGTCCTAAGAAAACAGCAGCGAAAAATGCTGAAGATATCGAGGTTTTAAGAGCAGAACTTTCAAGCATGGCCGAATCTCTTAAAATATTGGCAGAGCAAGCCAAGAACAGGCAAGAAGAAGAGGTAATACCTAGTGAAGAAAGGGAGAAGGATAAAGGGGGGGAGGAGGTTGTGGAAGCGGAAGAAGAAGTAGAGGAAGAAGTCTTTCTTGGTAAAAAGAAGAAAGTCGGAACCCCCCCTCCCACAGTTAAGAAGAAAGGCAAAAAAGGGAAACGTCAGCGGGCTAAGGCTAGATCTGATAAGAAGTCGGCCCTTGTAAACGAACTGTTAAACATGAATTCTCATGAGTCATTGTCAGATGATACCGATGATGACGACGATGACGGCAGACGGGCACGGCCGACGACGAGAACGCCGTCACCACGTGGAGGGCGCAGATCATCAGAGCCGCGCACGGCAGGCCGAGGCCGGCAGCCGGCAGATGCAGCACCGAGGTACGGCAGCCTAGACCGACGTCAGGCATGGGTGAACGACTGGCAACCACCGACAACAGCAGGGGAACTCAGCCGTGACGACGACCTGCAGCGAAGGGTGTTAGGAGTGTTACAAGCGGGACTCAATCCCGGCAAAGCTACAAGACAGGGTAAGATGTACCTCCCACACACACACATTACTAGAGGCGCTAACAGGGCAAGCATTGCACATGGTCAAATCACATTGGCAGAACTCAATTGGGGGCTAATGCAGATGGCAGAACTTTGGAGAGACAATGTCGATGTGTATCAGTCAATATATGATCACTTAGAAAAGGTGAACGAAGATGCAATGTGTTATCCTGTCACGAATGTTATTAAATGGTCTGAAGAGGTATGCAAACGTATATACGATGATCCACTTGGTAAAAGGTACAGCTGGCTTAACGCCACCAAAATCGAACACCTGAGACTGCAGTACTCACAACAGTCACGCACCGACGGGTCGGTGGGTGTGGCGGAGGCGAGTGGTGCAGGTTGGGGTGCAGAGATGTCAAATGACATAAAAAATGCGGAACCCGCACCTTTGTGTAGAGCATACAATTATGGTACATGTCAAAGTCAGGGAGATCATGTCAACAGAGGTTACAGGCACCTACACTACTGTAGCCACTGTTCTTTCTCCAGGGTCGAACTGGTAAGACACAGTGAATCTGCATGTGATTACAAGAAGAGGAAAGATGAGAGGAAGAAACAATTTCAGGCACAAAACAAAAATGCCACAGAAAAACCGAAGGGTTTTTGAAACCCCTTTTAACTTGTAGTGTTAAGTGTAACAAAGGTCAGGTCGATTTGGTTGTCGATGACAAGGCTAAAGGCCTTGGCGTTGGTGTTGTCAACGACAAACCAGAATCAAAAGGTATGGAAAGATCCGCCAATGAATCAGTCACCGAGTCAGTCAACCAATCAGTCACAAAGTCAGTCACAGAATCAGTCACTAAACCAGTCACCAATACAGTCACTCAAACAGGTATCAAGGTAGACGCTCAGCCAACCATAACGCCTGTCTCTAGGTCACCTGAGGGTATAGGTGTGGCAGTGGGGTCGGACACCGAGAGAGAGAAGAGACAAGAGATCTCCTCCGGCAGTCTACCCCTTGACACCACCAGTACCAATGGCATACGCGGGGCAGTTAAAATGAATGTCACTGTATCACAGGCTATGACCCCCGGGCTATATCCTCAATACATAGCAGAGATGTGGCCCTGGCCAACAGAAGAGGCTATAGAAAAGGCCCCCGAATTAATGAAGCTTTACACTGCCGTCAGGACGGAGTGCATGCCGAATTATTTAGGGGCCAAGACTAGAGTACCGTCAGGCATTGACTGTGACGCATGGGACATCATGTTGGCCATTAATGGTGACCCACGGGTGGGAGGTTTCTTGAGATATGGGTGGCCCACTAGCTACGGTGCAGCCAGCCCTCCAGTACCCACGTATGAAAATCACAGCAGTGCGTTACGGTATCAAAGTCACGTAACACATTTCATAGACACAGAGGTAGAGTTGGGCGCCATGGCCGGACCATTCAGTGAACCCCCATTCATTCCCTGGTCGCAGGTAAGTCCGATCCTGACGCGGCCTAAAAAGGACAGCAAAAAGAGGCGCGTCATCATAGACCTATCATTCCCAGAACCCTATGGGGTAAATTCAGGTATTATCAAAAATGTGTACGAGGGAGAACCAATGAAATACACATTACCCACCATTCTGGATCTAGCCTCGGAAGTCAAACGCCTAGGGGCAGGGTCCTTAATGTACAAACACGACCTAGAACGAGCATTTCGTCAGCTCCGAATATGTCCATTATCATACCCTCTCTTGGGAATCAAACACCAGGGCAAATACTATATTGACTTGGCGTGCGCGTTCGGTTGTAGAGTATCAGGTTGTTCTCAACAGCGTGTGTCAGACTCCTTGTGTGGTTTCATGCATAATGACGGATACAAGGTACTGGCATATGTGGACGATTTTTGCGGTGTAGAAAAGGACGCAGGGCGCGCACACGCTGGTTACAATCGTTTTGCTGACATGTGTGAGGTTCTGGGAATGGTACTGGCCAAGGACAAGTCAGCCCCTCCGTCCACCAAGATGGAGTGGCTCGGCTTTGAGGTCGATTCAGATGCAATGACTATCAGAGTCCCGGATGATAAACTCACAGATATTCTCGTGGAAGCTGGGGAGTGGGAAAGCAAGCAAAAGGCTAGTAAAAAGGAGTTACAAAGTATTGCAGGTAAATTCTCACACATATCTCAGTGTATCCCGCACTCGCGGAAATTCATGAACAGAATACTAGCTAGTGTCAGAGCAGCGCATGCTACCGGGTGGGTGACTGTGGGAGAAGACCTCCGACGGGACATCAGGTGGTTCATACAATTTGCTGAATCTTTCAATGGTGTGTTACTCATACCCCCAACCCTGCCCAAGGTTGTATTAGAGTGTGACGCATGTCTGCAAGGGGCAGGCGGGTTCAGTATGCGTGGTTATTATACGATCCAATTTCCAGTGCAAACTCAGATTGACCATCACATCTCAAGACTCGAAGCCCTTAATGTGGTTATGTGCATAAAGACTCTAGTACCCAAAGACAAAAAGTGTGTGTGTGTGTTGGTGAGAACCGATAACTCCGCCGCCGCCGCGGTGCTGATGAATGGTAAAACAAAGGATCCTGTACTGGCGGTGTGCGCGCGTGTGTTAGCCATGCACGCAGCCCTCCGGCAATGGCAAGTGATCGTGACCCACGTCCCGGGTGTCAGTTTGATACTAGCGGACGCCCTGTCACGTTACACGCTGTCAGAACGCTACAGAGACATTGTAAAGAAGAAGACTGGGGCACGCTCCCTGGTTAAAGTGCGGCCTAGCGAGCTTACTGACATTTTGTATTCTCATGTGTAATTGCAGGATTGGAGGCGACAAAGTTATACACCCAAATGGAAGGGACGTATTACGCGGCCTTCACTTCCAAGACTTACAGAAACAGATGGAATCAGGCTAAATTGTACATAGCGTTTATGTTGTCATATGGAATTGATTATATGAAGCCGGAAGTGATAGATATTCTATTATATATTCAGCTGATGACAAACTCTTACAGGTCGCCCCAGACGGTCAGAAATGGAGTATCCGGTGCCAAAAACTATGTGCTGGAGGCAGGTGGGGACGCCTCGGCTTTTAATAGCAGATTAATCAAAAACATGCTTAATGGAGTGGAGAAGTTATCCACTCACCTTGTAGCGCAAGCTCCAGCGCTGACGCCCGGTTTCCTAAAGAAACTGTGTGATAAACTTAACAGTATATCAAGCACTGGCATTGTTGTAGCGAGTGTTGTTTTATTTGCGTTTGCAACTTTCTTAAGACAATCAAATCTAGTATATACACCAGATGGTTTCAATCACCTAATATGTAAAAGAGATATCTCTTACTCAGCCTCACACATGTGGGTCCAGGTCAATACCACAAAAACTCTCAGCCGCGGCAAGGGTGTAATCCTCCCTATAAAGAAAGTACCGGGTAGCAAATACTGCCCTGTTCAGGCTTATAAAAATGCCCAGGTTCTAGCACCTGGAGAGGCACTATCGCCTATTTTCCTCGCACCTAATAGTATACGCCCTCTTACGGCTGCAGAGTGTAACAGTTACATACAGGTAGCAGCGATCAGTCTTGGTCATCCTTTGGGGAGGATGATCAGTCTGCATTCTCTGCGTCGCTCCGGCGCTAGGCTGTGTGCACAGCTTGGCATCAAGGAGGACGATATCAAACAGCACGGTACTTGGTCATCAAGTGCGGTCAACACATACGTGGCAAAAACAGTGTTCACAGGTGTCCCAGTAGCAATAGCCCAGTTGCTACAAAATTAATTCAACCATAAAGGTTTGGATTGTAATTGTATTAATTGTGTTTTCAAGATTACACTGTTAATATCGCCACTACGTGTTTTCGTTGTTTGTACCTTACATACGTTAATTATCCATGATGTCTCATCATGCTTAATTTGAGCGGTAAGGTACCCATACTCCACCTAGGGAGAATTTATAGTACTGATTACTACATATCACTTAGGCCACCTAGTGGCAAATCATACAACTACCAATGACGTCACTCAGCGCCATAGAGGCCGCCATTCGGTTTCAAATATTCACAGCAAGCAGAAGCAATTTTACCCACCCACCAACCCTAAAAGAAAGTGTTAGACATTAAGATTTATAGTACATACGACCATAAAGGTTTGGATTGTAATTGTATTAATTGTGTTTTCAAGATTACACTGTTAATATCGCCACTACGTGTTTTCGTTGTTTGTACCTTACATACGTTAATTAATGCATTATGGCATCCTTGAAGGGCTAAAGATGGGTTAGGAGCTAATTTGGGGTCAATTTTTATTTTTCAGTTTTTCTACGTATTTGTGTTCATGATGTCCATATGAATATGTGTGTAGCTTTTTAAATCATTCTGATACTTATAAATGCATAAAATATAGAGAAAACCAGGTCAGGGGACCCCTTTCTCTAATAGAGTCGGGTCCCCTGACCCATTCTGAGTTTCTCTACTTTTTATAGGTTTATATGAATCAGAATGATTTAAAAAGCTACACACATATTTATGTGGACATTATAAACACAAATACGGTGAAAAACTGAAAAATAAAAATCGACCCCAAATTAGCTCCTAACCAAGCAGCTCAGTGGTACTTATCAACTGAAAACTGCCACATAGTTTTGTTTCAGCCACCACCGGCCATTGTCTCCTGTAAGCTGTATTCTGTTCCATTTCTTCTTGAGTTGGTAACCATGTGAGGTAACACATAGCCTTACAACAATTTCTAGTGAAAGATGATGCTCTAGCAATGCTAGAAAATTACCTGTGACATTGCATCAGTCCATCTTGCGGATCCTTCAGACAGATGTATTAATCAATAAGCGTGGAAATGATGCATGAATGTTGCAATGCTGAGTTACATCAAGCATGCATAATAACAATAAAGGTCATAAGGCATACACTCTCTATGCTGTCCTTAAAGGGATGATCCCTCTGTGGCCATCCCTTCCTATACTCCTGTATAATGTAGCCTGTGCTAAGCCCCAACCAGCATTTGTCTCATTTAAGTCTCCCGGAGGGAGAACTAGGCTTTTCTGTTTTCTGCTTTACCTTGTGGTTTCTGTAAGCCTTAGCAATAAATGGTCATCCATCACTTCAGTGTTGTATACAGAGTCACTTGCCTGTGTGAACAGACCTACCATACATCACTCTCAACAGTTACAGGTCCCAAACAAGCACAAGTCTTGTAAGAATGTGAGGATGGTTGGAGTATCTACATATAACTTAAATAAAGTCTGCTGTCCACTACGCAGAGGCCCCATTACTGTTTAGGAGGGAACATTTAAATGTAATATCAAAATACAAACAGATGTAAATATAACCCACTGTGTTCCCCAGACTGAAGAAAGAGTGTGACTGTAGGGATATGTGTTATACAACCTGCCTGTTGACATTACCCCTCACACTGGCTGCTGATCTAATGATTCCAATCATTGGTTCAGCAATTTAGCCACATTGGCTCTGTGAGATGATAAACCTTTGAGCTCTTGAGCCAAGAAATATGTGACGGGAAAAGAAACATCAGTTATGACTTTGAATATGAAAGCACTGTAACTGTATCCTAATGTATTATTTCTGTTTCCTTTTTAGGTGAGTAGAGCACTCGTCAATATTAACGTGTTACAATCCAGAGGTGAGTCAGGTTGATATAGGGTCCTCTCTCATCAACGACAAATCGGCATGTCAAAGTAATCAATATATACTAAACACACAACTAGGACATGTGTCCTTGTCATGTTGACTTCACAATAGAGAAAGTGGAATATTGGGTTGGTATGGATGTTTTCATCTACAACCATGTGTAAATAAATTAACCTGATTCATGCATAAGGCTGTATCCTTCAATAAACATAGTCACCACAGGACACATAGTATGGCATGTGAGCCATTGCAAAAGACAACAAAAGAAAAGGGGAATTTAATCAATCAATCACCATGCACTGTTCATACATACCAGCCCTATAGCATGGTATACCCATACAGAGGGGTAGAGGTATATATTTACACAGTGGTCCCCATTGTATGTATGAGCTTCCTTATCTCCTACTAATCTCTCCTATGTACAAATGTTGGCACAGCCCCAGTCATGAATAGTCCTATCTACTTACAATGTGAAATATTGATTTTGTACTGAAGGGAGCTTCATGGTCTTCTATAGGTTACAGATCTTACTGATATGGGTAATCGGCAGCTGGTATAGATACAGGCAGGCAATGGTTTATGCACGTTAATAATATAGTAGGGTGTTCTTATTGTGTAGGTGCAAATAGGTTGGATAGACCAGGGTATATATGAAGCACCTGACTTTGGATACAGGTGCACTAGGAAACATCCTTATAGTAGCTGACATAACTTTTATTTCATAACCTTGTACATAACTGCTAACTGCTGCGATTACAATATTCAAAATCATCATGTGGACATGCCCTTACATTTATGCATTGATCAACGATTGCCTGAGTCTTTCTACAAAAGCGATATGCCTGATATCAGTAAAAGGGTGGTGGGGGTTCTGCCAGGCAATGTTTATAGCTTTACATGTCATAGCTATTATGATATATGATGACATGATTCATTGATTATTGATCCACAAGGGGCAAATTTTACAATTGAAATGTCAATTCATGTAATATATAACTATTACGTGACAAACAATTTTACTGTATCTCTTGTCATCAGTCAAAACATAATAAAATAAACAAAATGCTGACATCTAAATTTGATTAAACATGTAATGTAATACAAAATAGTATGTTTAAAGTAGATCTTTATGTTAATGATTGCATTTAGAGTCTGTGAATTCAGAATATGGATATGCGAATGGTGAGGAAAATACTCCTGATAAAAATCAACATCATGATAACCATGGTTGACTTCGGAACAATCCTGTAAAATCCATTAATATTGTGAATCACTATGCACATATTAACTAAGGGCCTTTCCAAATGGAGCTCTACGACCATCTGTTAAAAATTAGAACTTTATTTCGTGAGTTTTGATATTTTCAACATTAAAGGGCTAGTTATATCTAATCTGATGCTATGTGGTAGCCGTCATCTTCAGCTTCTGGCTTACACTAGACATTGTCTCAATATAGAAAACCACTTTCCACGGTTCTACCTACCCTACAGCCATATTGTACAGAGGGTGTCTGTGATCTGGGCCTCCCACCACCCACTTACTGCTGACATTATTACAGGTATTGGGGTCTGACTGACTACACCCTCATACAGCAGCATGACTGGGGCTGAGGCTGTGTGACCAATAACTGTAGTGGGGCTGCTACAAATGGGGTCAGGCTGCTGGTATTGCTCCTCTCACTGGGGTTCTGTTTTACATACACCAGGGGGTGCACAGAGGCCTGACTGCAGGTCTGTTACTGTTTATCCAGAGTCACCTCAGCCGACTAATGCGCTTATTGGTATAACTTATAATATAATCTATATATGCCATGTGGCAGCCATCATCTCCAGATACTGGCTGATATTAAAAATTGTCTCAATGTAGAGAGCCCCAGTCAATGATTCTGCCCACGTAGGGACAGCCATAACATACAGAGGTTGTCTGTCATCTAGCCCCCTCCCACCAGGCACTTACTGTTGACATTATTACAGGTATTGGGGTCTGACTGGCTGCTATGTCATACAGCAGCAGGACTAGGGCTGGGGCTCTGTGCCCTATGACAGTAGTGGAGCTCCTACAAATTATGTTAGGCTGCTGGTATTGCTGCTCTCACTGGGTTCTGTTTTACATCCACCAGGGGATGCACAGAGGCCTGACTGCACGTCTGTTACTGTTCATCAACAACCATCTTAAAAAGCTAATATTTCCATGGCAAAGTGCTGTTCACGGAGCCGAGTCACAAAGTCCTTTTGCTTATGAATTTGGGTTTTTAAATATCACTTAGAGGAACGCTCCCCTGAGGAAACTGTATGCAGAAAGACTCTCCTCTCCCTCTTTTGGCTCAATCCATGACAGCCTCAGTGGATCTCATTCACCATGGTAGATGATAAGATATTCAACTGGTTGTGATATTCCTCTTCCCCTAAAGCTGGCACCGTATGATATGTGTACAGAAACTGCAGTCATACTGTCACAGAAGCAGACTCTACATACCCAAAGCTGGTAGGTCTGCCTAGAAGAGGCCACAGACCCTGCTGAAGCCTTCTAGGTATATCTATATGGAGCCCAGGATAGCAGAATTCCAAAGAAAGTAATATTTTCTACAGCTTTCATCTTCGGGTCTCCTAACTGTATCATCCTCTCTCCTACTAGCGCCTCCAGCAACAGATTGACTGATGGATGTATCTACCAATATCCACTGTAGGAGGATGCAAAAACAAAACGTTCATCTATGCATCTCTATTCAAATTGAATGAGGACTTGTGCTTATCCCTTTAAGGATGGCATGTTGCCAAATGATGATTTTGTTCTTATGATGCACTGATGCAGTCACAGTGAATAACCCTCCCTGGGGCATACTGTGTCTCTAGCTCATAGTGTGGGTGTGATGGTTGAATGCAGCACTGCCAAACTGCTCACCAAGGCTGCATTAATGCATTATCATGACCAATAATGCATTAATGCATTTTGCTGTCATTAAAGGGTTTAGGCTGTTTACTAGGAGCTACTCGTTTGGCAATGGAAAACACTTTGAATAAGCCTCGTGACAATCAAAAGACACCAGTTTGGTCAGCTGATGATCCTAATCCAATTTCCACTAATCACTGAGACGGGTGGAAGAAATCAAAGGTAATTTGATGTTTTAAGTGTGATTAAGGATTTGAGGAATTTATGTCGTAAATAGGCCATGTTAACAGCTAGAATTTGACTTGTAAGGTCTGGACTGGTGAAATTGCCTGACTATTTCTATCCTCTTGAAAATTTATTTTCCATGATGGCTTGGATCTGAATTTCATACCAAAAAGTGGTTTGCAAATTTAAACAGAACTGAGCTGTGTTTTCAAATGTTCGTATGATTAGTGCTCTGCTTAGATTATTCTTATAATCTGAGAAACACCTGAAGGAGAGCAGCTCATGCATAGGCTGCAGCTAGGGGGACGTATCAGTAACAGTTTGTTGGTAAAACTGGATGCAAACAGCAGGGGGGCATGTGAGGAGTAGCTCAGGGAGAGCAGCTCAGGCAGAGGGAGGACCCGCTAATGAAAACACCAAGTGATCAGTCAGTTGATTGGATGCATTGGCCCCTGCGGCCTTCCACACTGTCACCGCTTGTCGTTATTATGGTAAAATCATGGAGGTAGTCCTGCATAGGCCACTTCAAGATCTCATTAAAGGTCCTGATCATATTTCAACTATTATGTAGGTACAAGGTTCAGTGCATTGAAGTACATCTGAAAGGTTTGCTGACACATTGTGGATAATATGAACCATGACATTTATATTGATTTTTATTTTTATTTTGCTATGAAAGTTAAGTCGAGGGACAGTTTTGCTGACTCTTCATATCTACACATGTGGTAACTCATATGGGTATTAATCGAATACTTACGGTATCATCAGGTGACTTGAAATATAATCTAGATATAAGACATCCAGAAAAAGCAGTGAATATGTATTGATGTGGCTAATAAAGAAGAGGTTGGACCATCAGCAAACAGTGGTAGGAGTTCATTGAGTCATTGAGGAATCTCAAACAGAATGGCCATGCTGCTATTTAACCCTAACATAGCAACAGCAAGGCCTGCTACATACAAGAGTCTGCTGGTTGTGTTGGCAACAGAGGCTTGGGGGCGTGGACTATTAATGATGGTTGATTGGCGGTGGTCTGCCAGGGGACCCGCTGATCACGTTACATATGCTCCCAGGCCGTGATTGGGTTAGGTGAGATTTGCAGCCTCCCGGTATGCCCTGAACTGGTACTCGTGGCACAGACACCCTCACAGACCCACACTATGCCTCTGTACTGGTACTTACAGCCTTTATCCCTCCATTGTACTGTCTATCTACCCCTGGAGCCCTACATCCATACATTATCAGCTATTGTTAGGGAGGGTAATTTTTTGACAACAGGGGGACATTTTCTTGTCCCCCTTGTGGGAGGAGTCAAACTCTTTTTGGTTCCCCCAGGCAGGATGAAATTGAGCTACAGTAATGTACGCTAAAAATGGGCTGATGAGCACTCCGTTATTTGATCTTCATTTCCGTCATTCTCTCTAGGCTATGTTCTATTTCTGTTTGCCTCACTTTCCTGTTCTCTCTCCTAGCCCCTGTGGATTCGTTATGTGTTACATCGTTTTCTGTCTCTAGCCCTCACCCTTCTACCAAGCTCTAGATCCATGGATAAGAATAGGTTTGCTGTATGAATGCTAACATGTTGAAGAAAACAAGTATATTGTACCAGCATCTAGAAATATGATATTGGTTTAACCCTTTTTAAGGGGGGCATGATGCATTAATGCAGCCCTGGTGAGTAACTCCCATCATGCATCATACATCATGCATCATGCCATCCTTGTGGGTTAGAGACACTCCCATCCGTTGGCATGATGCACCAATGCAGCAGCTTCATTGGTGCATCATGGCAACAAATGTCATCTTTTAGCGCAATCCGTCCTTACAGGGTTCACCACCAGGGGCCACACTGTAGGCAGGAAGTTAAACCAGAAAGGTGACACCAACAGGAAGTAGTTGGAGGCAATTTCATGTCAGCTTAACTATACAGTGCTGCCTCTCCATCATAGACCAGCATAGGTAGGATAACCTCCTCCAGGGGGCCTTCATAGAATATATATCAAATATCCATCAACATCAAACAAAATTACATTGTACAGTTAGTGTAGGTACACACAGTAACTGTATAGTGGTAAAGGCAGCTAACAAGGTAGTGTAGCCTGCATACACCTACAACCGCGGGGCAGTGCTGTGGCTGTAGAAGTAAGGTAGTAATAAACTTGGGAATAGGGACAATTCTAGTGGACAGTATTGTAGGCTTGGTATGATGGCTGGCTATAGACCTACACTGAATATGTGTGAATATATCTCTATACATCCCTGTGTGAGCCTTCACAGAGGCAAAGTCAAGGCGGGTGTCATTTAAATATGGAGCTGCTGCTCTGATGTAGAAGGCAGTACTTCAGAGGTAGTACTTCAGCTAAGATAGTGATGCTACCTGTTTGACATCTTACTATAGGGAGCTGTGGTGACGCGGGAAATGGACCGGGTAACGCTAGCTGGTGAATAAACGAGGGAACAAGTTTCGGGGCTCTACTTCCGGCCGCTGAACGATCTACATTGTATTCTGAGTTCTTCCTTCAATAATTACACTTAGAACATGTTATATACATTGAAGACACTTCATATGGCGACGAGATAGACGAATCTACGCTGGGACAGTTGCTGGGAGTCTACATTTCAATACACATTGTGGTTCACTTCAATACACATTGTGCTGCAGTCTACGTTTCAATACACATTGTGGTGTCATTGGGAGCTCCCATTTCAATTGAGTTGGTCTGGAATTGGTGAAAAGTTTGGTGCCTGAACAATACACACGTACAGCTATACGCGGTCCAATACAACTACATGTAGGGTTGATTCAGGCTTGCACTACTGCAGGATACAGTTGTTCCATGTACGATCAGGATTTGGGCAAATTACAGTGTCAGATTCAAGTAGGCCCTACATCAGCAAGTATATGAGTGCATAATAGTTTTGTCTGGACTACATACCTTACCCTCAATGCAAGTTTTAGGCATACATCTACAATACACAGTGCCTCTTACATTTGCCATAGACTATATCGTGCTACACACGTTTTCTCTGCACTTTCAAAATATATGAACTGTGAGTATTGACTGGGCTATACACTGTGTGCTACATTTCAATACATATGGTGATATAGGTTTGCTGATATCTGATTGATACCCTGGACATGCTGTCGGACTGGATGTAGCCTACATTTGGTGTGATTACCTGCCAGCATTGCGATACACATAATAAACATTACAGTACGTTACAGGTACACTACAAGTGTTTATTAGGAATACAGGCTGCAGTAAAGTGCTACTGCGTTACGGCTACAGGAACATTGGCAGTAAATTTCTACAATTACCATGGCTGCTGCTTACATTCCTCTAGACCCCATTCCGAAATTCTTGGACTTACCAGGGAGACCACCCATCCCATGGGAGGAGTGGGTCGGATTATTTGACAATTTTCTGGAAGCTTCCCCTGATATTGACAAAGTGCCCATGAAGCGAAAAATATGCATCCTACTACATTATTTGGGTGTTGAAGGTCAGAGGAGATACGCTAAGTTGAAGGAACTTACAAATTACCCTGCAGGAACTTCTGGCTTGGCAAAGGCCAAATTAAAACTTGAAAAGCAGTTCAAATCTTCAAAGCATAAAATGTCGGAGAGGGCTATTTTTAGAGACAGTAGGCAATTGCCAGATGAAACTATCAGTGAATACGTTTCTGCCGTCCGAGACCTAGCATCTACTTGTGACTTCGGTGCTTTTCTAGATGAGGCTGTATGCGAATAGCTCATAGAGAAGATCAGTAGTCATACAATTAGGGAGAGACTCTATTCGGAAGAAGACCTAGATCTAGAGCAAGCCATTCAGATTGCCAGGAGACTAGAGAGTGCTTCTTTACATGTAAGTAGGATGAACGGCAAGTTTATAGGTTCGGGAATCCATCCCAAGAAAACAAAGTACAGTCAACCTACAGGGTTAAATGAAAAAGTGAATCAAATTGATTATGACTTTCAGGAGATGGTGTATAGTGTGAGTTCTATGGGTGCAACTCCAATGCCAAGGTGCACTGTACTCATACAAGGTATTTCCGTGCGTGTCCTTGTGGACTCTGGTTCCATGTTTACAATCATTCCACAGCCATTGTACTTGGGCCTGTATTCACACTACAAACTGCATGAAAGCTATATTCGCCCAAGTGGGTACGGAGGGGCACCAATTCCGATGCTAGGCTACTTCATGGCTACCATAGAGCACAATGGGCAGTTCGCCTTAGAGAAGGTGTACGTGTCAGAGAGAGGAACTGCCATTCTAGGTTGGCCGACACAAGGGAAACTATCTGTTCTACTTGACTCTACACAAATGCAGCCAGTCCTTCAGACTCCTCCACAGGTCAGTGATCAGTGTACAAGTGTACCTGGTGGAGGAGCGAGTAATACGGTGGCATGCTCTGAACCACATGTGCGGCACAGGGACAATACATCTTCGGCTCGACGCAATGTGCGAAAAAGGGCCAGTCCCAGTGCGGCACCTACAAAATACGGTTCCAGCATTGTTCAGAGCACTTTGAGCGCGGAAGAAAACGCAACCAAGGGTAAAAGTGTAGTACATACATAGGGTGGCACTGGCGGTATCTACACTCATACAATGAACAAACTACAGGAGACAACAAGACATGACTTTGCCAGTCAGACATTTCAGAAGGACAAAGTTCAAGGTTATCAAGCTGCATACAGGCCTAACGTACAGGCCCACAATATTTGTGTTGGGGATCATGTCAAAATCAGTAATCCGCTTTTAAAAGGGGGTATGGGTTGTTTGGTACCAAGAAGGGTTACTGACTTTATTATTTGATTTTATTTCAGACTTCTACTTCATGTTTATATCTTTATAACGATACTACGTATCATGTTTTACGAAGGGAGATATGTGGTGACGCGGGAAATGGACCGGGTAACGCTAGCTGGTGAATAAACGGGGGAACAAGTTTCGGGGCTCTACTTCCGGCCGCTGAACGATCTACATCGTATTCTGAGTTCTTCCTTCAATAATTACACTTAGAACATGTTATATACATTGAAGACACTTCTGGAGCCTTGTTTGCCTGTACTTATACTGCTTTGGCTTCAGCCTGCCCGGGGGCCCACACAGAGTACCTTACACAGTGTTGATGTTTGACATACAGGATCTGTATCACCTGGACTAGTTCTTAGCTTGTGTGACTTGCTGGAATAGGGTAGTAATTAACTCGGGAATAGGGACAATTCACCAGTCACCTGGACTAGTTCTTAGCTTGTGTGACTTGCTGGAATAGGGTAGTAATTAACTCGGGAATAGGGACAATTGCTTAAATTGAAAAATTCATGCAGTGTAAAATCCATAATGTAACTTCATTTGATTACACCCAGTAGTGAGGGCACTTCAGCTATGATGGTGATGCTACCTGTTTGACATCTCACAAAAAGAAGCCTTGTTTGCCTGTACTGATATAGCTTTGGCTACACCCTGCCCGGGGGCCCACACAGAGTTCCTTAGCACAGTGTTGATGTATGACAAACAGTAAATGTAAAGTGCTATAGGCAGGTAGCAAGGTGACTGCAGCACCAACGACAGTACTGGTGGTAGGGAAGGGAACTACAATGTCACCGGTCACCTATATTAGTTAAACAATTTTAATAAAAACTCA
This sequence comes from Harmothoe impar, assembly GCA_947462335.1. Lineage (NCBI taxonomy): Eukaryota > Metazoa > Annelida > Polychaeta > Phyllodocida > Polynoidae > Harmothoe > Harmothoe impar. The sequence continues at coordinate 9,654,245 of OX381710.1, forward strand.
GTATTGAATGTAAGCTTACTTTTCAGCAGCATGAAACAATTTTCAGCAACTTTAATCTGAGAGGAATTGCTTAAACTGCTTAAATTGGATAATTCATGCAGTGTAAGTGAGTTGCACAAACTTGTTACATTTGTGTACAACCAGTAGTGAAGGTGCTTCATTTTAGAATGGTGTCGCTACCTGTTTGACATCTCACTATAGGCAGCCTTGTTTGGCTGTACTGATATAGCTTTGACTACAGCCTGCCCAGGGGCCTGCACAGAGCGTCTTATCACAGTGTTGATGTATGACACACAGTAACTGTATAGAGCTATAGGCAGGTAACAAGGGGACTGCAGCACCATGGGGGCAGTACTGGTGGAAGGGAAGGGAACTACAATGTCACCGGTCACCTATATCAGTTAAGCAATTTAAATAAAAACTCAGTGTTAAATGAAAGCTTACTTCTCAGCAGCATGAAACAATTTTCGGCAACTTTAATATGGGAGGAATTGTTTTAAACTTCTTAAATTGGATAATTCATGCAGTGTTAGTGAGTTGCACAATTTCACTTCATTTGATTACACCTAGTTGTGACGGTACTTCAAGTAAGGTGGTGATGCTACCTGTTTGACATCTCACAAAAAAGGAGCCTTGTTTGTCCGTACTGATATAGCTTTGGCTGCAGCCTGCCCGGGGGCTAACACAGAATACCTTAGCACAGTGTTGATGTATGACACACATTCCTTGTATAGAGCTATAGACAGGTAACAATGTGACTACAGCACCATGGGGGCAGTATTGGTGGTAGGGAAGGGAACTACAATGTTACCAGTACTTGAGCTATATTCTGAGGATCAGTTACTAACCCCCATATCTTGCCCGAAAACAAGGCAGTAGTTACTTAGGAGCCAGCAACCAATCCGGAAGACAAGATGGTGGATTCTGGAAGATAACAAGCTATAGTCCTATGCTCTGTGTAACTATATATCACAGTACATGCCATACACTGATACAAAAGCCCTTTACCGTGCATATTATGTGAGTGAATATAGCTTTAATTTCATCACTGTTTGTCTCCATACAGAGATGAGGGATACAGAGGCCGCAATTTATGTAGAGTTACTGTTAAGATGTAGAAGTCCTCATACAGGGGGAGTATTGATGTAAACAGTAACATAAGGAGGGAAGGTCACAAAGCCATCCCGACACAGGGACTGCAGGGACTGTATATATCAGAGGAGACAGCTATACATAAATACAAAGGTAGGACACTATAGGCATTTAGAAACATGACAATATATCGATGGCTCTATTGCCTGTACACTTTTATCTGAGCTTCCACTGCCATTTCAGTCATATTTACTTTCAAATCAGATTCAGATTCCAATACTGTATACGTATGTTGTGTTATGGTGTATAAATCTAGAATTTAAATTTAGCGAGGAATTATGCTGCCGGGTAATATCTTAAATACATTTTTATATTGTTGGTACATTTGATCTTTCACAAGAGGTTTCCTAATCTGAACAAGAGCATTTTACTTTTTTCTAAAGAAGCAGGGGAGGCAGTCACTTTCACTGAAGATGTCTTATGAAGAATTTGCGGTCTCAGAAAAAGATTACCAAGCAGAACAGAGTATGGACGTATGACTTCAAATGTACTTCTATTTCATCCAACTACCATGGATCATAAAGTCAGATCTAAAATCAGCTATGCCAGAGGGCATTTCTGCCATGATAGGAACAGACAGCTGGGTAGTCCTGGAGAGGGTTCAATAGTTACAGTATTGGTAAAGGGCACATATCCTGGGGTCGTGTCTGTGAGTGAGAGTGAGGCCATTCTCACCTAGCTTCCATTTAGAGAACCTGCTCAATAGAGCTCTGACATTAAACTTACAGGTTCCTCCCAGAACCCTACCTCAGCTCAGCACTATCTTTGCTTATAGGATGGAATACTCTTAGATACCCAACGCTTTTCTATTTATCTAGTACGCAGCTTCACCAAAAGAATATTTAATGCTTTTCGATGCACAATAGGTAATGCTAGTATACAGCAGTACTTGGGCTAGGGGTATACATCATATGTATGAGCCACAGAGAGGAGCAGCTGGAAGTTTTGTAGTATTCATGCTACAAACTACACAGTAAGGCCCAGAGACATCTGTACCCTGAAGCCTTAATTCCTTGGGAGGACCTGTTTTTATCGGAAGCTACTGCATGGGTAAGCTTACAATGTATTGTTGTATGTTGACGATTACATGACTTTTTTAGTGAGAACTCGAGAGATTTGCATAATGTACCAGATAAGGCACTCAACTAAGGGACGTCCTTTTCTGGCTGTACATAATTAGGCCAAAAAAAAAGTTTGTTTCAGGTAACCCGATCAACCCCATCAACACAGGGGCAACCCTAAATTTTTCCATGCAATTTTGAAGAAATTTTCCTATTTTAACCTTTTTTGGGGTCAATCTTAGGGTCTTTGGAAAGGCTGGCTAGTACTTTCATTAACATAAAATAAGTTAAAAAACAAAAATAAATCCCACCTACCGACCCCACATATTCTGTTCATGTTACCTACAATATACGTTTTTTTGCCTTAGCAACATATGGGTGCTCTAACAAATGGTGATTGGCCTGGAATTCTTTTCTATATGGCCCATAAGTACCATTATTGCGGTGCCTAGGACTACTATATGTATTCCTTTAACCCAAACGGCAAAGTGCTTGCAAAAACAAAAGGAAATTCAATCATTCAATCACCATGTTCTGTTCATACATACCAGCCCAAAAGCATGGTATACCAATACAGAGGGGTAGAGGTAGACACAGCGGTCCCCATTGTATACATGTTTGGACTGCCTTATCTCCCACTAATCTCTCCTTTTTACAAATATTGGCACATCCCTAGTCATGAATAGTCCTATCTAATTACAATGTGAAATATTGATTTTGTACTGAAGGGGAGCCTCATGGTCTTCTATAAGATACAGATCTTACAGATATGGGGAATCGGCAGATGGTATACATACAGGCAGGCACTGGTCTATGCATATTAATAATATAGTAGGGTGTATCTGACTCTGTAAGTGCAAATAGGTTGGCTGGACCGGGGTGTATATGAAGCACCTGACTTTGGATACAGGTGCACTAGGAAACATCCTTATAGTAGCTGACATGAAGTTTATTTCATAGCCTGGTACATAACTGCTAACTGCTGTGATTACAACATTCAAAATGATCATCTGGACATGTCTATACATTGATTCATTAATCTACCATTGCATGAGTCTTTCTACAAAAGCGATATGCACAATATCAGTAAAAGGAGGGGGGGGGGGTTGTGCCAGGCAATGTTTATAGCTCTACATGTCATAACTGTTATGATACATGATGACATAATTCATTGATAATTGATCCACAAGGGGCAGATTTTACAATTGAAATGTCAATTTATGTAACTATTACATGATCAACAACTCCCAGCATGTGTAGTCATCAGTCAATATAAACTACAATAAACAAAATGCTGACAACTAAAATTGATTAAGCATGTAATGCACTACAAAATAGTATGTTTAAAGTAGATCTATATGTTAATGGCTGCATTTAGAGTCTGCGGATTAGGAATATGGATATAAAAATAATGGGGAAAATACTCCTGATACAAATCAACATCATGATATCCATGATTGACTTCAGAACAACTCCTGTGAAATCGATAAAAAGTCTTTATTGACATCACTGTGCACATAGTAGCTAATTAAGAGCCTTTCCAAATGAAGCACCATGAAAGTTCAAGATTACAAATTGCGAATAAATCAGGACTATTTCAGGGATTTTCATCTTTAAGGACCAGTAAAACCTAATCTGATACTATATAGAAGCCCTCTATTCCTCACTAATTTAGACATCTTCTCAATACAGAGTGAGCTTCCATCAAAGGGCTCTACCCTTCAGGCATACCAAACACAGGGTGTCTAGGATCTGGGTCCCGCCAGCCACTTACTGCTGACATCAGTACAGTTATTGGGGCCTGAACGGCTGCTATGCCATACAGGAGAGGATGGGCTTATGGCAAGCCATTGAAGCAAATAAAGTGGATTTGAATTAAAACCAATCTACTTTCAGAATACAGAAAAGTTCATTTCACAAAACCCTCCCTATTTGGCTGTTTAAAATGATCTGGTTAACCTTGTAATAAACATACAAACCTATTGTAACTTCCCCAAAACGGCTTGTTATGGGCATTATTGCCTTCATCTGCAGTTTGAGTCTGATATTAACATTCTGTTTAGCTTCATCTTCTCAATATAGAGATCTTTCTTTATACTACCCACCCTACTGACATATTTTAGAGACGGTGTCTGTGATCTGGGTCCTGCCAGCCACTTACTGCTGACATCAGTACAGTTATTGGGGTCTGACTGGCTGTTATGTCATACAGGAGAGGTTGGGCTTATGGCAAGCCTTTTAGGTTAGTGTCAAGTAAATAAAGTGGATTGAACCCGATCTATTTTCACAATACAGAGAGTTTATTTTACGAAACCTCTCCTATTTGGCTGTTTTAAATTATCTGGTTAACCTTGGAATAAACTTCACTTCACCAAAATGGCTGGGCATGGGTATTATTGGCTTCATCTGCAGTTTGATATTCACATTCTCTTTAGCTCTATCTTCTCAATATAAATATCTTTCTCTATGCTTCCCACCCTACTGACATATTTCAGAGACAGGTCTGTGATCTGGGCCTCCCACCAGGCACTTACGGCTGACATTATTACAGGTATTGGGGTCTGACTGACTACACCGTCATACAGCACCAGGACTAGGGTAGGGGCTGTGTGACCAATAACTGCAGTGAGCTTCTACAAATTATGTTAGGCTGCTGGTATTGCTGCTCTCACTGGGGTTCTGTTTTATATCCACCAGGGGGTGCACAGAGGCATGACTGCAGGTCTGTTACTGCTTATCATGAGACACCTCAGAAGGCTAATATGTCCATGGCCAAGTGCTGTTCACAAAGCTCAAAATAAAGTTTTCTTGCTTCATGAGTTTTGTTTTAAGCATAATATGGGGGCACTCCCCAAAGGAAACAAATTGAATGCAGAAAGACTCTCCTCTCCATCTTTTGGCTCAATGCATAACCACCTTGGTGGATTTCATTCACCATGGTAGAGGATCAGAGATTTGACTTGTTGAGAGTGAGAACTTATCACCAAAAAGACGATATTCATCCTTCCCTAAAGCTGGCACCGTATGATATGTGTACAGAAATTGCAGTCATGCTGTCACAGTAGCAGACTCTCCATACCCTTTCTGGTATGTCTGCTAAGAAGAGGCTGCAGACCCTGCTGAAGCCTTCTAGGCATATCTATAGGGAGCTCAGGAAAGCAGAATTCCAAAGAAAGTAATATTTCTGTAGCTTTCATCTTTGAGTCTTCTCCTAACTGTATCATCCTCTCTCCTACCAGCGCCTCCAGCAGGAGATTGACTGATGTATCTACCAATATCCAATGTAGGAGGATGCAAAATCACAACTGTCTGTCATCTAGTGCTCTCTATACAAATTGTATGAGGACTTGTGCTTAACCCTCCAAGGATGGCATATCTCTAAATGATGACATTGTTGTTATGATACACTGATGCAGTCCCAGTGAATAGCTCTCATTGGGCATAGTGTGTTTCAAGCACATAGTGTTGGCGTGATGGTTGATTGCAGCACTGCCAAACTGCTCACCAAGGCTGCATAAATGCATTATAATGACCAATAATGCATTAATGCATTTTGCTGTCATTAAAGGGTTTAGGCTGTTTACTAGGAGCTACTTGTTTGGCAATGGAAAACCCTTTGAATAAGCCTCATGACAATCACAAGACATGTTGAATCACACAGAACCAGTTTGGTCAGCTGATAATCCTAATCCAATTTACACTAGTCACTGAGACGGCTGGAAGAAATCAGAGGTAATTTGATGTTTTAAATGTGATTAAGGATTTGAGGAATTTATGGCGTAAATAGGGCCATGTCAACAGCTAGGATTGACTTGTAAGGTCTGGACTGGTGAAATTGCCTGACTATTTCAATCATATTGAAAAATTATTTTCCATGATAGCTTGGATCTGAATTTCATACCAAAAAGTGGTTTGCAAATTTTAACGGAACTAAGCTGTGTTTTCAAATGTCTGTATGATTAGTGCTCTCCTTAAAATATTCGTATTACCTGATAAAGAACATTGTCTTTGTTCTTTACTAGTTAGCCATGATTTCCTCCCATTTCTGGGATTTACAAAGGAAATTGGTGTAAAGTACAGCCTAGACTCGGGAGTCAATACTAATTTCAGTTAGAGTTAATCAGATTCACAATGACAGTAAGCAAGATGTTATCGGAAAATGATCCAATATTGCCCGCTTCATTGCCTGCTCTGTTTGTAGCTCTGCTAAATCCTAGTTGTTCACATCAAAAGTATTGAGGCTTATCTGTAATATTTATCACCGAAGATCCTTTCATTGACTGACATTGGATTAAGATTAATATCCAAAGCTATTAGGTAGAGAAAAGGTCAAGTCTAGTAAAAGACGTCGGGTAAGCACCTACAAGCCCACATGCTCATACCCAGTTGTACATGGAAGTTTGGGAGCTTTTCTCTACCCTGGTCAGCACCTGATATTTCACAGCCACTAACCACTACCTATCACTTGGGAGCATACTGTTTTATCATAGTTTTTCGTGCCCTCTCTGGTACTTCCCTCCCGTAACCAAATAAAGTATTTTGTACTGGCTTAGGATAGACTGAAGGAGCAGCAACTAATCATACATTTGATTGCTTGTGATTCAGTTCCAGAATCCTACACTACACAACCAAGAACACAAGGCATACAAAGGTAGATCTATATACAAAGTTAGGCATAGCAGACCTTGAAGAGGGTCAACATCTTACAGTGAGATATTTATAGCTCCACTCATCAGCCAGAGCAGGTCTAGCGTTACCAGGACGACAACAAGCAGCCAGGAGCAGCTCATGGTCACTGCCTCCATCTGTCACCAGGGGCGCCACTGCCACCCAGCTGCTCATTTAGCTGTGTGGTGCTCACAGAAGGGGGAGCAGTTCAAGGGGAGCTGGTCATGGGTAGCAGCTATTTCGGGAAGCCGTTCAGGGGGAGCAGCGTAGGGGTGGGGAGCAGATCAAACTGTAGCAGCTCATGGAAGGGTAGGGGTAGAAAGAAAAAGGGAGCAGCTCAGGCTGGAGAGTCTCCCTGAGTAGGTTAACAGCACATTGTGTGGGGGAGGGTCTTGATGTGGGTAAAGATACTAATAGGGACAGGTCATCATTGAGAGTATCATTGAAAGTGTCCCATGGTGAGGGTGTAGTTGCTGGAAGTAGGCCTCATGTTTGTAAGAAAGTCATGTTATAGAGAAGCTCAGAGAAGTGAGTAGCTTAGTGCCGCCAACATCTTTTAGCTATAGTAACGTGCTTGCTTTTTCACTAAAAAGGAGTGCAATTCTTTTTTGGTCTCCCCTTCAAGGGGTCCAAATCGTTTTGTCCCCCCCCCCAAATCCGCCACCCCACCCCTTGCTGTTAAAAAATGACCACTCCTTTATGAAACCAATTCAAGGAAGGAGAGGCTCACAGTTAAGGGTGCAGTCAGTGGAAGAAAGAAAACGTGGGCAACAGCTCTGGTTTGGAGAGCAGCTCAACACAAAGCAAAAGGGACAGGAGTAGCTGATCATTCGTGGTGATGTACTAGACCAATATGAAGGGATTACAGTTTAGGCCTAAAACAAATGAAAGGTATTTTTTAGGTTACCCAACCCTACCTAACAAAGCTAAGCTTAGATATTTTTGGAAAAATACCACACTGTTTTTGGTACCACGAGCCTATACTGTGGTCAGTGAGCCCATAATTTTTTGATACTTTTCAGGCTAAAGCTTTAAACAAAAAGAACGAAAAGGTAGCCTTTAGCATATGATGGAGCTATACCATGAGGGAACGCAGCTCATGCATAGGCTGCAGCTGAGGGGACGTATCAGTGATGGTTAGTTGGTGGAAATGGGTGCAAACAGTGTGGGGGGGCATGTGGGGAGCAGCTCAGGGAGAGCAGCTCAGGCGGAGAGGCGACCCGCTAATGAAAACACCAAGTGATCAGTCAGTTGATTGGATGCATTGGCCCCTGCGGCCTTCCACACTGTCACCGCTTGTCGTTATGGCATGGCGGCCAGCAGCATTATGGTAAAATCATGGCAGGAACAGGAGGTAGTCCTGCCTCAGTTCCTTCAAGATCTCATTATAGGTCCTGATAATATTTCAGGTACAAGGTTCAGTGCAATGAAGGACATCTGAAAGGTTTGCTGACACATTGTGGATAATATGAACCATGACATTTATATTGATTTTTATTTTTATTTTGCCATGAAAGTTAAGTCAAGTGAAGGGTTTGCTGACTCTTCATATCTAAGTGGTTACTCATACTGGTATTTATCGAATACTTGCAGTATCATCAGGTGACTTGAAATATTATCTAGATATAAGACATCCAGAAAAAGCAGTGAATATGTAATAATGTTGCTAATAAAGAAGTGGTTGGACCATCAGTAAACTGTTGTAGGAGTTCATTAAGTCATTGAGAAATCTCAAACAGAATGGTCATGCTGCTATTTAACCCTAACAAAGCAACAGCAAGGCCTGCTACACACATGTAAGAGTCTGCTGGTTGTGTTGGCAACGGAGGCTTGGGGGCGTGGACTATTAATGATGGTTGATTGGGACTGGTCTGCCAGGGGACCCGCTGATCACATTACATATGCTCCCAGGCCGTGATTGGGTTAGGTGAGATTTGCAGCCTCCCGGTCTGCCCTGAACGGGTACTCGTGGCACAGACACCCTCACAGACCCACACACCATGCCTCTGTACCGGTACTTACAGCCTTCATCCATTCATTGTATTTTCTATCTACCCGTAGAGCCCTACATCCATATGTTATCATCTATTGTTAGGGAGGGGAATTTTTTGGCAACAGGGGGACATTTTCTTGTCCCCCTTGTGGGAGGAGTCAAACTCTTTTGGTTCCCCCAGGCAGGATGGAATTGAGCTACAGTAATGTATGCTAAAAATGGGCTGATGACCGCTCCATTGATTGATCTTCATTTCCGTCATTCTCTCTAGGCTATGTTCTCTTTCTGTTTGCCTCATTTTCCTTTTCTCTCTCCTAGTCCCTTTGTATCAGTTATGTATCACATCGTTTTCTGTCCCTAGCCCTCACCCTATTACCAAGCTCTAGATCTATTGATTAAAACAGGCTTGTCATATGAATGCTAACATGATGAAGAAAATAAAGTATATTGTACCAGCATCTAGAAATATGATATGGGCTTAACTCTTCGATGAGACATGAGTGCAGCCCTGGCAAGTAACTCACAGTGCTGCATTAAAGTATCATACCGACCATATGCGATGGAGACACTCCCTAAGAATGGGTATGATGTACCAATGCAGCACTGATTAGTTACTCACCGGGGCTTTATTGGTGCATCATGGCGACAAATGTCTTCAATCTCTTAGCGGCATCCATCCTTACAGGGTTCACCAATAGGGGCCACATCGCAGGCAGGAAGTAGAACCAGAAAGGTGACACCAACAGGAAGTAGTTGGAGGCAATTTCATGTCAGCTTAGCTATACAGTGCTGCCGCTCCATCATCAAATACCATAGGTAGGATAACCTCCGCCAGAGGGGCCTTCACATCAAATATTAATCAACATCATACAAAATTACATTGTACAGTTAGTGTAGGTACACACAGTAACTGTATAGTGTTAAAGACAGCTAGCAAGGTTGTGTATCCTCCATACACCCACAACAGCGGTGCAGTGCTGTGGGTGCAGAAGTAAGGTAGTAATAAACTTGGGAATAGGGGCAATTCTAGTGGACAGTATTGTGGGCTTGGTATGATGGCTGGCTATAGACCTACACTGAATGTGCGTGAATATATCTCTATACATCCCTGTGTGAGCCTTTACAGAGGCATAGTCAAGGCGGGTGTTATTTATATGGAGCTGCTGTTCTGATGTAGAAGGCAGTACTTCAGAGGCAGTACTTCATCTAAGATGGTGTTGCTATTTGTTTGACATCTCACTATAGGAAGCCTTGTTTGCCCGTACTGATATAACTTTGGCTGCACCCTGCCCGGGGGCCCACACAGAGTGCCTTAGCACAGTGTTGATGTATGACATACAGTAAATGTATAGGGCTATAGGCAGGAAACAAGGGGACTGCAGCACTATGGGGACAGTAGGGGTGGCAGGGAGGGGACAACAATGTCACCAGTCACCTATACTAGTTCTTAACTTGTGTGACCTGCTGGAATAGGGCAGTAATTAATAACTTGGGAATAGGGACAATTCTAGAGGACAATATTGTGGGCTTGGTACGAAAACTGGCTATAGACCTATACTGAATATGCATGAAAATAGCTGTGCTGATATAGCTTTGGCTACAGCCTACCCGGGGGCCCACACAGAGTGTCTTACACAGTGTTCATGTAAGACACACAGTAGCTGTATACAGCTATAGGCAGCTAACAAGGGGACTGCAGCACCATGTGGGCAGTACTGGTGGTAGGGAAGGTAACTAGTATGTCACCAGTCACCTATACTAGTTCTCATAACTTGTGTGACTTGCTGGAATAAGGTGGTAATCAAGTTGGGAATAGGGACACTTCTAGAGGACAAGATTGTGAGCTTGGTATGAAAACTGGCTATAGCTCCATACCTGTTTGACATCTCACTATAGGGAGCCTTGTTTGCCTGTACAGATATAGCTTTGGCTATCGCCTGCCCGGGGCCCCACACAGAGTACCTTATCACAGAGTTGATGTATGACATACAGTAACTTTCTAGAGCTATAGGCAGGTAGCAGGGTGACTGCAGCACCAACGGCAGTACTGGTCGTAGGGAAGGGAACTACAATGTCACCAGTACTTGAGCTATATTCTGAGGTCCAGTCACTAACCCCTATGTCTTGCCCTAAAACAAGGCAGTTGTTACAGAAGCGACCACTCTGGAGGACACGATGGCGGATTCTGTAAGATAGCAAGCTATAGTCCTATGCTCTGTGTAAGTATATATCTGAGTGTGTCCCCATACACTGATACAATAGCCTTTAATTTCATCACCGTTGTCTACAGACCCTATTCATCTACAGATACAGTTGAAATGTAGAAGTCCTCACACAGAGGGGTATTGATGTAAACAGTAACATAAGGACAGAAGTTTGCAAAGACTTTCTGACACAGGGACTGCAGGGGCTGTATATCAGAGGAGGTATCTATACATAAATACAATGGTAGGACACTGTAGGCATTCAGAAACATGACAATATATCGATGGCTCTATTGCCTGTACACTTTTATCTGAGCTTCCACTGCCATTTCTGTGATATATACTTTAAAATCAGATTCAGATTCCAATACTGTATATGTATGTTGTGTTATGGTGTATGAATCTAGAACTTAAATTTAGCGAGGAATTATGCTGCCAGGTAATATCTTAAATACATTTTTATAATGTTGGTAAATTTGATCTTTCACAAGAGGTTTCCCTATCGGAACAAGAGCATTTTAAATTTTAAAAAAGAAGCAGGGGAAGCAGTCCCTCTCACTGAAGATGTCTTATGAATAGTTTTCAGAAAAAATTACAGAGCAGAAGGTATGGACCTATGGCTTCAAATGTACTTCTATTTCATCCAACTACCATGGATGCTAAAGTCAGATCTAAAATCAGCTATGCCAGAAGGCATTTCTGCCATGATAGGAACAGACAGCTGGGTAGTCCTAGGGAGGGTTCAATAGTTACAGTATTGGCAAAGGGCACATATTCTGGGGTCATGTCTGTGAGTGAGAGTGAAGCTTTTCTCACCTAGCTTCTATTTACAGACCCTGCTCAGTATAGCCCTGACATTAAACTTACAGGTCCCTCCCAGAACCCTACCTCAGCCCAGCCCTATCCATGCTTATAGAATGGAATTCTCTTAAATACCAAACGCTTTTCTAGTTATCTAGTACGCAGCTTCGCCCCAAGAATATTTGATGCTTTTCGATGCACAATAAGTGATGCTAGTATACAGCAGTTCTTGGGCTAGGGGTATACATTATATGTATGAGCCAAGGAAAGGAGCAGCTGGAATTCCTGTAATATTCATGCTACAAACTACACAGTAGGGTCTAGATACATCTGTACCCTGAAGCCTTAATTCCTTGTCAGGACCTGTTTTTATCGGAAGCTACTGCATGGGTAAGCTAAAAATGTATTGTTGTATGTTGATGATTACATGACTTTTTTAGTAAGACCTCGAGAGATTTGCATAATGTACCAGATACGGCACTCTACTAAGGAAAGTCCTTTTCTGGCTGTACATCATTAGGCCAAAAGAAAAGGTTGTTTTAGGTTACCCGACCAACCAACCTTTTTTTAGGTCTGTCTTATGGTCTTTGGAAAGGCTGGCTAGTACTTTCATAAACGAAAAAAAATAAATAAAAAAAGAAAAAGAAATCTGACCCATTGACATTTTATTTTCATGTTAGGCTACCTAAAACATACTTTTTTGCCTTAGCAACATATGGGTGCTCTAACAAATGGTGATTGGCCTGGAATTCTTTTCTATATGGCCCATAAGTACCCTTATTGCGGTGCCTAGGGCATACTATATGTATTCCTTTAACCCAAACGGCATAGTGCTTGCAAAAACACAATGTGCCTTGTCTCTACGTTAATGCAGCACTGGTGAGTCTCCTCAGCATACTTGCATCAGGCAGAGCCTATAGGAGTAAGACACTGCTGAAGAGTCTAAGTGGCGAGTACACGCGATATGGATTATTTCATGTATCAATAAGATTAAATATATAGCCCACTGAAGTATATATGCCACACAAAGGGTTAAACCGCCACCCCTCACTATCAGCAGGTTGATGGGTTTCCTGTGTTAAATAATGCCTACTTCTTTGATGCTTCTCCCATAAAGAGCCCTAATGATGGCCCCATAGTGCTCTACATCTTCTTTTATTCACCGCCCCACACACCCAACCCTACTACAGCGTTCATGGATGTGCTACGGCAACCCTAATTTGACAGTGCTTGGTCACAGGGGCTTTTGATGTACTGTTCCTATGGGGATGGCTAATGAAGTGACAGTTGTTAACCTTTTATAATAAACTGCTTTAACCAATATGCTATGTTATTTATCACCATGAGTCTACTAGCCGTTGGTAAATGAATTCATCATGCCAACACTGTTGGATTGGACCAATAATATCATAAGCTATTGCTGGTGCTCTACTATATTGTTGATATCCTGTATTTTCGCTCCCAATGTCCTTGCAAATAGTTCATAGAAACATATTCAATTGCCCCAAACTGCTTCAAATTGGTACCAAGTGTAAGATGTTTACTCCAAGGTCCTAGAATGTACACCAATATGACCATCTCAGAAGATAATGTGGCCATCTATAGGGTTATCGATCGCCTGTACTTAAGCATATGCTATAGCATAACTACATTTATGGCTTCCCCCTAAATACCCTATTTGACATACACTACCCCTTTACATCATTCTTCTTCATTAACCATAACCCTGAACTCTCCTGCAACCCTAGTCTAGTGGTTTATATTTTGCAGAAGTTGGCACTAGTGGCTACTGCAGTTGTTTAAAGCCTATCATACTGCAGCACCATATTCTTGAGGCAGCAAATTGCTTCTTAGAGGGGTTAGCTTTGGGATTTTTGTTCACAGTATAGTTATCGGTGATCTTGTCTCATTAGGTGTATCAGATATAGGAAATCAAAGGCATTTTTCTGCAATATGGTATTGGGCTTCCTGGTCTTCACTCATGTGGAGAAGGTACCAATAATTGGCCCCAAAAATGTTGGCAGAGAAAGCCCTACTAAGGTTGAACCTCTAGCCCCTTCCCCGTCTAGCACGCCTGTACCAACCCATAACCCTTAATTGCCAACAAGCCCCTTGCAACCCCTTGTACCCCCCTACACTCCTACACCCCAACACCCCTACACCCCAACACCCCAACACCCCTACACCCCTACACCCCAACACCCCTACACCCATACACCCCCTACACCCCTAGACCCCTAGACCCCTACACCCATACACCCCCTACACCCCTACACCCCTACACCCCTACACCCCTACACCCCTACACCCCTACACCCCTACATCCCTACACCCCTACACCCCTACACCCCTACACCCCTACACCCCTACACCCCTACACCCCTACACCCCTACACCCCTACACCCCCTACACCCCTACACCCCTACAAACCCTACACCCCTACAAACCCTACACCCCTACACCCCTACACCCCCTACACCCCCTACACCCCTACACCCCTACACCCCCTACACCCCCTACACCCCTACACCCCTACACCCCTACACCCCTACACCACTACACCCCCTACACCCCTACACCCCTACACCCCTACACCCCTACACCCCTACACCCCTACACCCCTACACCCCTACACCCCTACACCCCTACACCCCCTACACCCCTACACCCCTACAAACCCTACACCCCTACAAACCCTACACCCCTACACCCCTACACCCCCTACACCCCCTACACCCCTACACCCCTACACCCCCTACACCCCCTACACCCCTACACCCCTACACCCCTACACCACTACACCCCCTACACCCCTACACCCCTACACCCCTACACCCCTACACCCCTACACCCCTACACCCCTACACCCCTACACCCCTACACCCTACACCCCTACACCCCTACACCCCTACACCCCTACACCCCCTACACCCCTACACCCCTACAAACCCTACACCCCTACACCCCTACACCCCTACATCCCTACACCCCCTACACCCCCTACACCCCTACACCCCTACACCCCCTACACCCCTACACCCCTACACCCCTACACCCCTACACCCCTACACCCCTACACCCCTACACCCCTACACCCCTACACCCCCTACACCCCTACACCCCTACACCCCTACACCCCTACACCCCTACACCCCCTACACCCCCTACACCCCTACACCCCCTACACCCCCTACACCCCCTACACCCCCTACACCCCCTACACCCCCTACACCCCCTACACCCCTACACCCCTAAACCCCTACACCCCTACACCCCTACAACCCTACACCCCTACACCCCCTACACCCCCTACACCCCCTACACCCCCTACACCCCCTACACCCCCTACACCCCTACACCCCTACACCCCTACACCCCCTACACCCCCTACACCCCCTACACCCCCTACACCCCCTACACCCCCTACACCCCCTGCACCCCCTACACCCCCTACACCCCCTACACCCCTACACCCCTACACCCCTACACCCCTACACCCCCTGCACCCCCTCCACCCCCTGCACCCCCTGCACCCCCTACACCCCCTACACCCCCTACACCCCCTACACCCCCTACACCCCCTACACCCCTACACCCCTACACCCCTACACCCCTACACCCCCTCCACCCCCTCCACCCCCTGCACCCCCTGCACCCCCTACACCCCCTACACCCCCTACACCCCCTACACCCCCTACACCCCCTACACCCCCTACACCCCCTACACCCCCTACACCCCCTACACCCCTACACCCCCTACACCCCCTACACCCCCTACACCCCCTACACCCCTACACCCCTACACCCCCTACACCCCTACACCCCTACACCCCCTACACCCCCTGCACCGCCTGTACCCCCCCCCATCCCCTACAACCCCTACACCCCCTACACCCCCTACACCCCTACACCCCCTACACCCCCTACACCCCCTACACCCCCTACACCCCCTACACCCCCTACACCCCCTACACCCCCTACACCCCCTACACCCCCTACACCCCCTACACCCCCTACACCCCCTACACCCCCTACACCCCCTACACCCCCTACACCCCCTACACCCCTACACCCCTACACCCCCTACACCCCCTGCACCGCCTGTACCCCCCCCCATCCCCTACACCCCCTACACCCCCTACACCCCCTACACCCCTACACCCCCTGCACCCCCTGCACCCCCTACACCCCCTACACCCCCTACACCCCCTACACCCCCTACACCCCCTACACCCCCTACACCCCCTACACCCCTACACCCCTACACCCCCTACACCCCCTACACCCCCTACACCCCTACACCCCCTACACCCCCTGCACCGCCTGTACCCCCCCCCCCCCCATCCCCTACACACACCCCTGTACCCCCTGCACCCTGGCCACCCCTGAGTGGTGTATGAGACAGTGGCTCCCGTGCCAAGGTAGCAGTAGTTAAGGGTGGCTGCAGCTAAGTAGAGGGGAGACATGCAACCCAAGTGCCACCGTTATTGCTTTACACTCAGCGAGCGGTTGGCGAGTGCCCAGGGGGTCTGTCCCTATAAACCAATGCCACAAGGAAGGGCAATCTTTTAGGAATTGTCCTTTAGGTCTTTGAACATGCATATGTGCAGAGTGTGACAGAAAAAAAACACATATATAACCTCAGAATCCTGCATTCTAATATACATTAATTGAAAGATAACTGTCCTGTGAATCTCCTTATATGTGATGTTCACAAACATAGCCATTACAGACAACGTTGTGAGAAGACAGCTAAAACCAATTTATTTTTTTTATGAAAAAGTCATCTTTTCTTGATACATGAGTCTATAGTCAGGACTACATAGGAACAGGAGAGATATTCTTACTGAGTGTTTTATTTCATACTTAACTGGGTACTTCATGCATTGTGCCCTTTATTAGTTTTAAATGCAGTAGCAGTGTTTAAAAAAGGGAACTTTACTGTAACTAATAGTTGACTAGCGGTGGTAGGTTTGATCTTGCACTCATATCCTAGACTTTAATATAACTTGCACTCATGACTTGCTAAAAAATATGTCCCAAACTTACAGAACGAGCAACCATTTTAAGGGTGCAAAATGATTGCCTTTGTAAATCTATAGGATTTAATACTAGAGATTATATATCCATACATATATGAATATAGGTATATACATCACTGTTTGTTACCATACAGAGGTATTGGCATGGAAGGTACTATTTATGAGGACCTGCTGTTCTGAGGTAGAAGTCTTCAAACAGCAGAGGTATTGATCATATACAACAACACTAAGAGGGGAGGTCACCAAGATGTCCTGACACAGGGGCTGTGGGGGATGTATCAGAGGAGACATCTCTACATATACACAAAGGGACGGACAATGTAGGCATTCAGAAACACAATGATATATTGATGCCCCTCTTGACTATTGCCTTATACTTTTGCATCTCGCATTCACTCTTTTGTCGACTAGAAACTTTCTAATGGGTTTCGGATCTCATTAGTTTGTTGACTGTATGAATACACTGTGTGATGATATATGTGCATATATATTTTACTTTAGGCATACAGTTTTTCAATGTCATGTAAAGTTATTCATGAATGACATTGTCCTCTCCGGTTAAGAGATCAACATAAAAAATCAGAGTGAAATCAGTGATGGTTTCCAAAAGCAGAAAACAAATGCGTAACTAGGCCCAAAAAAAAAGTATGTTTTGGGTAACATTGGAAGAAAATTTAGGGTGGGCAGGTCGGATTTACTTTTTTGTATATTTTTTTAACACAAAAGCTAACCACTCCAAAGACCCTGAAACTGTCCAAAAATGGGTAAAAAAAAGAAAAGTCCTTCAGGACTGTATAAAAACGTAGGGTCGACCCTGTTTTGATAGGGTCGGTCGTGTGACCTAAAAAAAACAATCTTTGGTTTTGGCCCTATCGCAGTAGGCACAAAACATTGAATAAACATTGATAAAAAGAAGTTGTCAATGTTGATTTAATGTTGATTCATAGTTGATTCAACATCAAACTGAATTTTGTGCTTGCAGGGATACATTGTGGAATGCAATTCGATTGCGACAAATATATATATCCTACCTGTATTAACCCACTCATTTCCTCTAAGCTTATACAGACCGCAACCCTAATACGTACACCATGACAGAAGACCCTACCAATAACCCGATTGCCAAGCCTAGGGGAGGTTTACTTGTGTCATGTTCACTGATGTTGATTCTCTCAAAGAGCTCACGTGAGATCCCCTCTCCAGTCAGCTGCCATGTATTGTATTTAGCGCTGGGCAGCTAAACTTACTACATGTTGGTGGCCATTCTGCACCTGGCCATGTTGCCTCCTCAGCCAAGTCTATCTCTGTACAGGTATGGCCATCTTTGGATACAGTTAGTTTATGCATGATAATTCATTCATCTGTGATTTTGAATAACAGCTAGACTATGTTGCTACTGATACATCTGCACAAGATGTGTACCACTCAGAGAGAGATTCCTCTGTAACCATTCATCTCAGAGTGCGGTGGTTGCAGATAGAGCAGCTCACAGGGTTCTGGTCGATATATGAAGCAGTGTTCTATACAGTGTTAGGTATCATCCTTGCCCAGGGATCTCTGTTGGGGTTTGTTTGACCTGTCTGCTATCATTACACAGTCATAAGTATGACAGAGGTCAATTCTAAAACTATATTCATAAATCATTTACTGATGAGGGTACTTGTTTTGATAATGAATAGATAACTACTTTACCAATGAAGGGTTAAAAGACCACATAACATCCATTAATCTTCTCTCCTCTCTAGATCTCTTTAATCATAGCTGGTTAGAAAGCTGAGAAGGATGATGCATCATGATAATCCAATAAGCTAGGACAAGTAGCTCTGGATAAGGTAGAGGTGTTTTAAGAAAGTTATTATTATTTAACACCTAAGATGATGGATCTGCTACCATGTATGGGAATTGAATCTTACTATAGACCTATAGACTTTCTGAAATTGTCAATAACGTTTTTGAAAATGTCTAGAATGGAAAGACAAATACATGAATATCATCTCAAAATCATGCATTTTAATGTATGCTTTTTGAAGATGTTCAACCTGTGAATATCCTGCTATAAAATGTTTGCAAATATAGGCATTAGAAAAAATGTTAGGAGTATTCTGCTAAGGTAGCCCTGTCCCCTTGTCCTGTACCCCTCTGTCTTACCTTTTCACTATATGGGAATGGGTCTTGATAAAGCTGACTGTATCCTTGACTCATGTTCAGGTTGAGCAATGTAACAATGTATAATGTGAACCCATCACTCTCTACAAAAAAATGAGGCTATGCTGCAGTCTAGTCCTTACAAGGCTGAAGTAGGGCTAATGAATGAATCATAACCTACTCAACTCCCAACACCCAAGTTGCAGCTGCGTCGTCAGCAGTTTAGCAGGCAGTGATATATGAAGGAGGCAGTGGACAGAGGTGAGATGATGTGTTAAGGTGCTTTATGGGGGAAGTAGCCTAATATGGCGCCTGGTGTCATCCCCCTCTGTCTCTGTCAGTGCCGCAGTTGGGGAGGTGTGATGTCTGACACTTGCATTTTTAGTGTTATAAGAATGCTGCCAATATCTTCACGAGCATCTGCAGACCGCTTGAATAATCGGATAATATAAACATATTTTACTATCATACAGGCCATTTCTGACGTTCAAAGCTTCAATTCAGCGGGCCATGTTACAGTGTTGCTTCTACAGCCATAAAAAGGCACCCAAACAATATTCCGCACTAGCTGGATGTCCACTGGACCACGCCATATTTGACTGGTCCCAGTATGCACCCTCTCCTTTCCAGACACTAGCTTTAGCAAATCATGTGGACCAGACTAGGGAGCTAAAGATCTGCTTGGAGAGTGGAACTACTACATTCCCTGCATGCTAGGACACCTGCAAGCTTTTACCTGTCCAAGATAGGAGGGGGCAAAACGTTTTTGTAAAACATTTTATGAACCTTTGCAAAAGGTTTGGGTATAGTCTTTTGGTAACCACTTTAGGTAACCATCTATGTTACACTAAAAGCAACACCAAGGACCGAACCCGGGACCCTTATATTGAGAGTTCCAGGCTCTCCTGGTTGAGCTATCGAGGCTGCTGGTAGATCCAGGCACAATAAGTAAACTTTGCAACCGATGGGGTTAAAATGGTCACCACACCTAGCCTGGAGGGGATTTGAACTTAGGTACTGATAGTTATGAGTCCATTGTCCTAACCACTAGACTATCTTGGACAGCTAATATAAGGAGTGTCCAGGTACAACCAATGCATAATACCCACATGTAGAAGCCTAGTGTTATCATTGCTCCACTCTCCCACCTGATGTTTGGCCCCCCTGAGACCCACACTGCTAGTTCTTAGTGCCCCCAATTGTGGCACGACGGGTATCCCGCTAGTGAGGAATAGTCACCAATGCATTGCTTGCCATTCATTGCAAACTGGTAACTCTCAGTGCTGCATTCAAGCCAATATGCCTTAGCATGAGACACCAATGCAGTATAATCGAGTAACTCATAGCTGCCAAATCGATGCATTATAAGAACAATTTAGTTTCTTAGTGACTGCCCTCCATAAAGGGTTTGGCAGTGTCCAGGCCCTTTTGATATGGTGCTAACCATGCAGCAGCTCAGTGGTACCTCCCACATGACTCATCTACATGAACACTGTCTGAGAGTTTTGTCTCAGCCACCACCAACCATTGTCTCCTGTTTCATTTTCTCTTGGGTTGAAGTAACAATCAATCATAGACCAACGTTGGTCAAGATACTGCACCAGCAGTGACAGCAAGTCCTGTGGCACTGCACCAGTGCATCATGCAGATCCTTCAGAAAAAATGTATCAACCAGAAAACATGGAAATGATACATGAATGCTGCAATGCTGAGTTAAATCAAGCATGCATAATGACAATAAAGGACATAGTGTATACAATTTCAATGCTGTCCTTAAAGGACTGATCTCTCTTTGGCCATTGTTTCCTATACTCCTGCATAATGTAGCCTGTGTTGACTAAGCCCCAACCAGCGTTTGTCTCATTTCAGTTTCCCGGAGGGAGATCTAGGCTTTTCTGTTCTCTGCTTTATATTTTTTGTAAGCCTTAGCAATAAATGGTCATCCATTACTTTAGTGTTGTATACAGAGTGTTTTGCCTTTGTGAACAGACCTACCATACATCACTCTCAAGTCTTGTAAGAGTGTAAGGACTTATAGAGTGTCTTACTGTATAGGAGGGAATGTTTAAATGTAACAGTTAGCCACACGCAGATATAGCCCACTTTGTGGCCTCAGTAGACAGAAGAAAGATTGTGACTGTAGAGCTATGTGGTATCTAACCTGCATGTAGAAATTACCCCCTCAGACTGGCTTCTCATCTAATGATTCCAATCCTTTTTAAAGCAATTTAGCCATATTGGCTCTGTGAGATGATAAACATATGACCTTTTAGGTCAAGAAATATGTATAAGGAAAGAAAACATCACTATTACTTTAAATGTAAAAGCACTGTAGCTGTATCCTAATGTATCATTTCTGCTTCCTTTTCAGGTGAGTAGAGCACTTGTTAATATTGATGCGTTACAGTCGGGAGGTGAGTCAGGTTAATGTCATCTCAAAGACAGATCGGCATGTCAAAGCAATCAATATATACTAGACACACAACTAGGAAATGTGCCCTTAATTGTCATGTTTACCTGAAAATAGGAGAAAGTGAAATATTGGGTTGGGCCAAAAAAAGAGAAGGTGTGTTTCAGGCAACCCGACCCTAGATTGCAAAAAGGGCCAACCCTTGGGTTTCTTCCCAATTTTTAGTGGTTTTTTTGTTGATATATTTTTGTTTTGTTTCTAAATTTTTACAAATTCTTTCAAAAGTAACAAGCTCCAAGGGAGCTCAGAGGCCTGAATAATTGAATAACATCAGGAAATCTTCTACAACCATGAATATATCAATTAAGGCGATTCATGCATAAGGCTATCACCTGCAATTAACCTAGCCCCAAAACTACATAGAGTATAGCATGTGAGCCATTGCCTAACGATGCCAGATGAGAAAGGAAATTCAATTATTCAATCACCATGTTCTGTTCATACATACCAGCCCAAAAGCATGGTATACCCATACAGAGGGGCAGAGGTATATATTTACACAGTCGTCCCCATTGTATGTATGAGCTTCCTTATCTCCTACTAATCTCTCCTATGTACAAATGTTGGCACAGCCCCAGTCGTGAATAGTCCTATCTACTTACAATGTGAAATATTGATTGTTTACTGAGTGGAGCCTCATGGTCTTCTATAGGTTACAGATCTTACAGATATGGGGAATCGGCAGATAGTATAGCTACAGGCATCCACTGGTCTATGTATATTAATAATATAGTAGGGTGTATCTGACTCTGTAAGTGCAAATAGGTTGGATAGACCAGGGTATATGAAGCACCTGATTCAGAATACAGGTGCACTAGGAAACATCCTTATAGTAGCTGACATAACATTGATTTCATTATCTGGTACATAACTGCTAACTGCTGCGATAACAACATTCAAAATTATCATCTGGACATGCCCTTACATTTATGCATTGATCAACCATTGCCTGAGTCTTTCTACAAAAGGGATATGCCTGATATCAGTAAAAGGGTTGGGGAGGTTCTGCCAGGCAATGTTTATAGCTTTACATGTCATAACTGCTATGATTTATGATGACATGATTCATTGATTATAGATCCAAAAGGGGCAAATTTTACAATTGAAATGTCAATTCATGTAACTGTTACGTGACCAACAATTATCCTGTATGTCTTGTCATCAGTCAAAACATAATAAAATAAACAAAATGCTGACATCTAAAATTGATTAAACATGTAATGTACTACAAAATAGTATGTTTAAAGTAGATCTTTATGTTAATGATTGCATTTAGAGTCTGTGAATTCGGAATATGTATATGCACATGCAAATGATGGGGAAAATACTCCTGATAAAAATCAACATCATGATAACCATGGTTGACTTCAGAACAATCCCTGTAAAATCCATAAATATTATAAATCACTATGCACATATTAACTAAGGGCCTTTCCAAATGGAGCTCTACGAACATCTGTTAAAAATTACAACTTTATTTCGTCAGTTTTGATGTTTTCAACATTGAAGGGCTAGTTATACCTAATCTGATGCTATATGGTAGCCGTCATCTTCAGCTTCTAGCTGATACTAGACATTGTCTCAATATAGAAAACCACTTTCCATGGTTCTACCTACCCTACAGCCCTACTGTACACAGAGGGTGTCTGTGATCTAGTCCCCCCACCAGGTACTTACTGCTGACATTATTACTGGTATTGGGGCCTTACTGGTTGCTATGTCATACAGGAGAGGATGGACTTATGGCAAGCCATTCAGGTTAGTTTTAAGTAAATAAAGTGGATTTGAAATAAAACCAATCTTTTTTTCAAAAATATGGAAAGTTCATTTCTCGAAACCCCCCCTATTGGGCTGTTTAAAATGATCTGGTTAACTTTGGAATAAGTCTATAAACCTATTCTAACTTCAACAAAGCGGCTTGCCATGGGCATTATTGCCTTTATCTGCAGTTTGAGTCTGATATTAATATTCAGGGTACCTCCATCTTCTCAATATAGAAATCTTTCTCTATGCTACCCACCCTACAGGCATATTAATTATACAGAGGGTGTCTCTGATCTAAGCCTGCTACCAGGCACTTACTGCTGACATTATTACAGGTATTGGGGCCTGACTGACTGCACCCCATACAGCAGCAGGACTAGGGCTGAGGCTGTGTGACCAATAACTGCTACAAATGGGGTTAGGCTGCTGGTATTGCTGCTCTCACTGGGGCTCTGTTTCACATACATAGAGGCCTGGCTGCAGGTCTGTTACTGTATAGCAAACATTAAATTAGAAAGCCGATATTTCCATGGCCAACTGCTGTTCATAAAGCTCTAAATAAAGTCTTCTTGCTTTATGAAGTTGTTTTTTATACATAATTTTGGGGAGCACTGCCCAAAGAAAGCAAACTGTATGCAGAAAGACTCTCCTCTCCCTCTCAATTTATTACTACCTCAGTGGACTCTGTTCACCATGGTAGAGTGTCAAAGATTTAACTAGCTGAGAGTGAGGAATGATATTCATTCTCCCCCGAAGCTGGCATCATATGATATGTGCACAGAAATTGCAGTCATACGGTCACAGTAGCAGACTCTACATACCCTTTCTGGTAGGTCTGCTTAGAAGAGGCTGCAGATCCTGCTGAAGCCTTCTAGGCATATCTATAGGGAGCTCAGGATAGCAGAATTCCAAAGAAAGTAATATTTTTTGCAGCTTTCATCTTCGCGTCTCTTCCTAACTGTATCATCCTCTCTCCTACCAGTGCCTCCAGCAACAGAGTGACTGATGGGTGTATCTACCAATATCCACTGTAGGAGGATGCAGAAACACAACTGTCTGTCATCTAGGCCTCTCAATCCAAATTGTATGAGGACTTGTGCTTAACCCTTTAATGATTGCATGTCTTTTGATGATGACATAGTTGTTATGATGCACTGATGCAGTTGTGGCAAATAACTCGCAGGTGCATCATACAGACCTTTTAGGAGTGTCTCAACCTCACTGATTCTGCACGATGCTCAAATGCAGCACTGGCAAGTGACTTTGAAGGGCTATATTCAAGTATTATGACACCCAAATGCCTAATAATATTTAACTAATGCATTAATGGATTATGTCATCCTCTTATGGCTGTTTACGTAGAGTTACTAGATTGGCAATGGAAAACCCTTTGAATAAGCCTCATGACATAGTTTACAATATCACAAGAAATGTGGACTCTCACAAGAACAGTTTGGTCGGCTGATGATCTAAATCCAATTTCCACTAATCACTGAGACGGGTGGAAGAAATCAGAGGTAATTTGTTGTTTTAATTGTGATTAAGGATTTGAAGAATTTATGGCATAAATAGGGCCCTGTCAACTGCTGGAATCTGGTAGGTTCTTTACTGGTGAAACTGCCTGACTATTTCAATGCTCATATTCCTCTTGAAATATTTTTTCCATGATGGCTTTGATCTGAATTTCATACCAAAAAGTGGTTTGCAAATTTAAACAGAACTGATCTGTGTTTTCAAATGTTCGTATGATGGGGCTCTCCTTAAAATATTCTTATAATCTGAAAGAGAACATTGTCTCCTATGTTTACTAGTTAGCTATGATTTCCTCCTTTTTCTGGGATTTACAAAGGAACCTGTAAATGAGTGCCCTGTCATGAAAAAAGGGAAGATTGTGTCCCATCATTTTATTTCATGCCTTCTCTGTTACCTCTCACAGGTAACTAAATAAAGTTTTTGTATTGGCTTAGTTTAGCCTGAAAGGAGCCTCAACGAATCATACATCAGCTTTCTTGTGATTCAGTTCACAAATCCTACACAACACAAATAAGGGAATAAGGCATAAAAAGGTAGACCTATATACATAGTTAGGTATAGCAGACCCTGGGTAGGGTCAACAGCTTACAGTGAGATATTTATAGCTCCACTCATCAGCCAGAGCAGGTCTAGCGTTACCAGGACGACAACAAGCAGCCAGGAGCAGCTCACGGTCACTGCCTCCATCCGTCACCAGGGACGCCACCAACACCCAGCTGCTCATTTAGCTGTGTGGTGCTCACAGAAGGGGGTGCAGTTCAGGGGGAGCTGGTCGTGGGTAGCAGCTATTTCGGGAAGGCGTTCAGGGGGAGCAGCATAGGGTTGGGGAACAGATCAAACTGTAGCAGCTCATGGAAAGGTAGGAGTAGATAGAAAAAGGGAGCAGCTCAGGCTGGATTTTTGTGGGAGCGGGTAGACATTTTTTTGGTCCCCCCTCAGGCAAGTTGAAATTGAGTGCTGCCAACATCTTTGAGCTATAGCAATATGCTGGCTTTTTCACTAAAAAGGGGTGTAATTCTCTTTTGGTCTCCCCTTCAAGGGGTCCAAATTGTTTTGTTCCTCCCCCCCCCTCCAAATCCGTCACCCCATCCCTTGCTGTTAAAAAATGGCCACTCCTTTATGATGAGAAACCAATTCAAGGTAGGAGAGGCTCACAGTTAAGGGTGCAGTCAGTGGAAGAACGAAAACTGGGGCAACAGCTCTGGTTTGAGCAGCTCAACACAAAGCAAAAGGGACCGGAGCAGCTGATGATTTGTGGTGATGTAGTAGACCAAGATAAAGGGATTACAGTTTAGGCCTAAAACAAATGAAAGGTATTTTTTAGGTTTACCCAACCCTACCTAACAAAACTAAGCTTAGATATTTTTGGAAAAATAACACACTGTTTTTGGTTCCGCGAGCCTATACTGTGGTCAGTAAACCCATAATACTTTTCAGGCTAAAGCTTAAAACAAAAGGAAAGAAAAGGTAGCCTGTAGCATATGATGGAGCAATACCACGAGGGAATGCGGCTCATGCATAGGCTGCAGCTAAGGGGACGTATCAGTTACGGTTTGTTGGTGAAACTTGGTGCAAACACTGTAGGGGCTTGTGGGGAGCAGCTCAGGGAGAGCAGCTCAGGTGGAGAGGCGACCCGCTAATGAAAACACCAAGTGATCAGTCAGTTGATTGGATGCATTAGCCCCTTCGGCCTTCCACACTGTCACCGCTTCTCGTTATGGCATGGCGGCCAGCGGCATTATGGTAAAATCATCGCAGGAACTGGACGTAGTCCTACCTAAGCCACTTCAAGATCTCATTGAAGGTCCTGATAATATTTCAACTATTATGTAGGTAAAAGGTTCAGTGCAATGAAGGACATCTGAAAGGTTTGCTGACACATTGTGGATGATATAAACCATGACATTTATATTGATTTTTTATTTTTATTTTGCTATGAAAGTTAAGTCAAGTGAAGGGTTTGCTGAATCTTCATATCTATGTGGTTACTCATACTGGTATTATATTTTATCGAATACTTTGAGTATCATCAGGTGACTTGAAATATTATCTAGATATAAGACATCCAGAAAAAGCAGTGAATATGTAATAACATGTCTAATAAAGAAATGGTTGGACCATCAGTAAACTGTTGTAGGAGCTCATTGAGTCATTGAGGAATCTCAAACAGAATGGCCATGCTGCTATTTAACCCTAACATAGCGACAGCAAGGCCTGCTACATACAAGAGTCTGCTTGTTGTGTTGGCAACAGAGGCTTGGGGGCGTGGACTATTCATGATGGTTGATTGGCGGTGGTCTGCCAGGGGACCCGCTGATCACGTTACATATGTTCCCGGGCCGTGATTGGGTTAGGTGAGATTTGCAGCCTCCCGGTCTGCCCTGAACTGGTACTCATGGCACAGACACCCTAACAGACCCACACTATGCCTCTGTACCGGTACTTACAGCCTTCCTCTCTCCATTGTACAGTCTATTTACCCCTGGAGCCCTACATCCATACGTTATCATCTATTGTTAGGGAAGGTAATTTTTTGACAACAGGGGGACATTTTCTTGTCCCCCTTGTGGGAGGAGTCAAACTCTTTTTGGTTCCCCAGGCAGGATGAAATTCAGCTACAGTAATGTACGCTAAAAATGGGCTGATGAGCACTCCGTTAATTGATCTTCATTCTCTTAAGGCTATATATTCTCTTTCTGTTTGCCTCACTTTCCTTTTCTGTCTCCTAGCTCCTATGTATCCGTTATGTATTACATCATTTTCTGTTCCTAGCCCTCACCCTTCTACCGAGCTCTAGATCTATCGATTAAAACAGGCTTGCCGTATGAATGCTAACATGATGAAGAAAATCGAGTTTATTGTACCAGCATCCAGAAATATGATATGGGCTTAACTCTTTGATGATACATGAATGCAGCCCTGGAGAGTAACTCACAGTGCTGCACTAAAGTATCATACCGTCCATATGCGATTAAGACACTCCCTAAGAATGGGTATGATGCACCAATGCAGCACTGATGAGTTACTCGGCGGGGCTACATTGATGCATCATGACAACAAATATCTTCTCTCTGCGCCATCCGTCCTTACAGAGTTAACCACCAGGGGCCACAGTGCAGGCAGGAAGTAGAACCAGAAAGGTGACACCAACAGGAAGTAGTAGGAGGCAATTTCATGTCAGCTTAGCTATACAGTTCTGCCCCTCCATCATAGACTACCATAGGTAGGATAACCTCCACCAGAGGGGCCTTCACATCAAATATGGATCGACATCGTACAAAATTACACTGTACTGTTAGTGTAGGTACACACAGTAACTGTATAGTGTTAAAGGCAGCTAAGAAGGGAGTGTAACCTGCATGCACCCACTACAGTTTTGGGTGTCGAAGTAAGGTAGAAATAAATTTGGGAATAGGGACAATTCTAGTGGACAGTATTGTGGGCTTGGTATGATGGCTGGCTATAGACCTACACTGAATTTGTGTGAATATATCTCTACACATCCCTGTGTGAGCCTTCACAGAGGCATAGTCAGGGAGGGTGTTATTTATATGGAGCTGTTGTTCTGATGTAGAAGTCTTCATGCAGAGGCAGTACTTCAGCTTAGATAGTGTTGCTACCTGTTTGACATCTCACTATAGGGAGCCTTGTTTGCCTGTACTGATATTGCTTTGGCTACAGCCTGCCCGGGGCCACACACAGAGTACCTTAGCACAGTGTTGATGTATAACACACATAACTGTTTAGTGCTATAGGCAGGTAACAAGGTGACTGCAGCACTACGGGGGCAGTACGGGTGGCAGGGACGGGACCACAATGTCACCAGTCACCTATACTAGTTCTTATAACTTGTGTGACTTGCTGGGATACGGTAATAATTAATAACTTGGGAATAGGGACAATTCTAGAGGACAATATTGTGGGCTTGGTATGAAAACCTATACTGAATATGCATGAGTATAGCTCCATACCTGTTTGACATCTCAAAAAAGGAAGCCTCATTTGCCTGTGCTGATATAGCTTTGGCTGCACCCAGCCCAGGGCCCACACAGAGTGCCTTAGCACAGTGTAGATGTATGACATACAGTAAATGTATATATATTGTGCCATAGACAGGTAACAAGGTGACTGCAGCACCATGGAGGCAGTATTGGTGGCAGAAAACAGAACTACAATGTCTTAACTTGTGTGACTTGCTGGAATAGGGTAGTAATTAACTTGGGAATAGGGACAATTGCATAAATTGAGAAAATCATGCAGTGTGAGTTCCACAATTTCACTTCTTTTGATTACACCCAGTAGTGAAGGCACTTCATCTAAGATGGTGTCGCTACCTGTTTGACATCTCACCATAGGGAGCCTTGTTTGCCTGTACTGATATAGCTCTGGCTGCAGCCTGCCCACACAGAGTGCTTCAGGACAGTGTTGATGTATGTGTGGCCAATCCGTGAGGACTGGCAGACGAGGAGTGGGTTGGACCCTTGCTTGACCGAATATCACACAAAACCAGAGGAAGATTTCCCTCCACAACTCACAAGATGCCATGTGACCAACCTAGAGCCAATCCAGGTCAGTGTTTACAATGTTGCTAAGGTGTGTCCCAATGCTGGGCCTCTGATAGGTCCAGTGGTTGGGTCAAGGTCACTGCCTAGATGGGAGACCACCTGGCTGTAGACTTACATAGGTCTCTGTGGTGGGAGATCTATTTTAAAATAATTTCTGAATTTAATTCAAAACTATTTTACACCTGTGTTTGTTTATTGTTGTGTGACTCTGAAATAGACTGGGGTGTGGGTGAGATCTGACCCACTACCCCCTATAAGGGAACATTATAGGTAGATCAATAATCTATAGTCACTCATATATAAACAAACATTCTTAATGCTCTGAAAAGTTTTTTTCAGTGAGCATATTTGAATAGCAACATGTGGATTCGGTTTCGTCAATTAACACATCAGAAGCATGTAGGGTACAAAAATGCATTTGTAGATATTCATTTTTTATTTTTATAAAAAATAAATACAGCGTGGGACCCCTGTGGTAGTCCTTGTGGACTGTTCAGGGGTAGGCCTATCCCAGTGGGCACAAAATCATGTTCAATGTTGAATCAACGTTGAATCAACATTGAATCAATGTTGACAACCATTTATCAATGTTGATTCAATGTCCTGTGCCCACTGGGATGTGCATTATAGAGTGCTAGGCCTAGGCGGATAGGTATTTTTGAATACCTATAGGTTCAAGATTGTAGGCCTCCCTTATCCCGGCAGGGGGGGGGGCTTTTGGTCTCGAATAGGTCACACATATTAGTGAGGTATGTGTGGTGAGTTGTGGATAGATGGCAGTTTTGTGTAACAAAAATGATTGTCATCTACTGGTTTTGTGCGGTCATATGTTTTAACACCAGAGTCAATACACTGGGTACACTTCTTTGGTGAAATTTCCTCACCTCCACCAGCCTAATGTTTGACTCCCTATACCGGTAACTGAGTCACCTAGGGAGCCATGCATCTAGCCGAGAGTGTGGGGGGGAGTGGTTTTCCGCAAAAATTATATCGATGGCTCTATTGCCTGTATATCGATGGCTCTATTGCCTGTACACTTTTATCTGAGCTTCCAATGCCCTCTCAGCTGTAAATACTTTCAAATCAGATTCAGATTCCAATACTGTATATGTATATTGTGTTACGGTGTATGAATCTAGAATTTAGATTTAGCGAAGAACTATGCTGCCGGGTAATATCTTAAATACATTTGCATAATGTTGGTAAATTTGAGAGGTTTCCGAATCTGAATAAGAGCATTTCAAATTTTGTTAAAAGAAGCAGCGGAAGCAATCACTATCACAAAAGATGACTTATGAATAATTTGCAGTCTCTGAAAAGATGACCAAGCAGAACAGAGTATGGACGTATGGCTTAAAATGTACTTCTATTTTATCCAACTACCATGGATGCTAAAGTCAGATCTAAAATCAGCTATGCCAGGAGGCATTTCTGCCATGATATGAACAGACAGCTAGGTGGACCTAGGGAGGGGTTCAATAGTTACAGTATTGGCAAAGGGCACATAGCCTGGGGTCATGTCTGTGAGTGAGAGTGAGGCCTTTCTCACCCACCTTCTATTTACAGACCTGCTCAATATAGCCCTGACATTAACTTTACAGGTCCCTCCAAGAACCCTATCTCAGCCCAGCCCTATCCAGCCTTTCTATTTATCCAGTCTGCAGCTTCAACCCAAGAATATCAAATATTTTTAGGTGTTTTAATGCAAAATATCTATGTACCCATACTAATACACAACAGTACTTGGACTAGGGGTATACATTATATGTATGAGCCACAGAGAGGAGCAGCTGGAAGTTCTGTAGTATTCATGATACAAACTACACAGTAGGGTCTAGATACATCTGTACCCTGAAGCCTTAATTCCTTGGGAGGACCTGTTTTTATCGGAAGCTTCTGGATGGGTTAGCTATCAATGTATTGTTGTATGTTGACGATTACATGACTTTTTTAGTGAGAACTCGAGAGATTTGCATAATGTACCAGATAAGGCACTCTACTAAGGAACGTCCTTTTCTGGCTGTACATAATTAGGCCAACAGAAATGTTTGTTTCAGGTAACCCGATCAACCCTATCCACAGACAGGACAGACCCTACGTTTTTCCATGCAATTTTGAAGAAATTTCCCTATTTTTCCCTATTTTTGGGGGTCAATCTTAGGGTCTTTGGAAAGGCTGGCTAGTACTTTCATAAACATAAAATAAGTTAAAAAATGAAAATAAATCCCACCTACCGACCCTACATTTTCTGTTCATGTTACCTACAACATACGTTTTTTTTGCCTTAGCAACATATGGGTGCTCTAACAAATGGTGATTGGCCTGGAATTCTTTTCTATATGGCCCATAAATACCCTTATTGCGGTGCTTAGGGCCTACTATATGTATTCCTTTAACCCTAGCAACATAGTGCTTTCAAAAACACAATGTGCCTTGTCTCCATGTTAATGCAGCACTGGTGAGTCTCCTCAGCACACTTGCATCAGGCAGAGCCTATAGGAGCAATACGATACTGAAGAATATATGTGGCTAGTACACACGATATGGATTATTTCATGTATCAATAAGACTAAATATATAGCCCAATAAAGTATATATGCCACACAAAGGGTTAAACCGCCACCCCCAACCAGCAGCAGGTTGATGGGTTTCTTGCGTTGAATAATGCCTACTTCTTTGATGCTTCTCCCATAAAGAGCCCTAATGATGGCCCCGTAGTGCTCTACATCTTTCTTTTATTCACGGCCCCACACACCCAACCCTACTACAGCGCTCATGGATGTGCTACGGCGACCCTAATTTGGCGGTGCTTGGTCACAGGGGCTTTTGATGTACTGTTCCTATGGGGAAGGCTAATGAAGTGACAGTTGTTAACCTTTTACAATAAACTGCTTTAACCAATATGCTATGTTATTTATCACCATGAGTCTACTCGCCGTTGGTAAATGAATTCATCATGCCAACACTGTGGGATTGGACCAATAATATCATAAGCTATTGCTGGTGCTCTATTAAAGTGTTGATATTCTGTATTTTCGCTTCGAATGTCCTTGCAAATAGTTCATAGAAACATATCTAATAGCCCCAAACTGCTTTGAATTGGTATCCAGTGTATGATGTTTACTCCAAGGGCCTAGAATGTACACCAATATGACCATCTCAGAAGATAATGTGGCCATATATATAGGGTTATCGGTCGACTTTACTTAAGCATATGTTATAGCATATCTACGTTTATGGCTTCCCCCTAAGTACCCTATTTGCCATACACTACCCCTTTACATCATTCTTCTTCATTAGCCCCAACCCTGAACTCTCCAGCAACCCTAGTCTAGTGGTTTATATTTTACAAAGGGTGGCACTAGTGGCTACTGCAGTTGTTTAAAGCCTAGGATACTGCAGCACCATATTCTGGAGGCAGCAAATTGCTTCTTTAAGTGTTAGCTTTGGGATTTTTGTTCACAGCAGAGTCATCGGTGATCTTGTCTCATTTGGTGTATTATATATAGGAAATCAAAGGAATTTTTCTGCAATCTGGTATTGGGCTTCCTGGTCTTTACTCAAGATACCAACAACTGGCCCAAAAATGTTGGCATAGAAAGCCCTACTAAGGTCAGACCTCTAACCCCGTCCGCTTCCAGCACGCATGCACCAACCCATAACCCTTAATTACCAACCCACCCCCTGCACCGCCTATACCCACCCCCCTGCACCCCCCCATACCCCCTGCACCCCCTGCACCCCCTGCACCCCCTGCACCCCCCCCCCCTCTGTACCCCCTGAACCCTTCCACCCCTGAGTGGTGTATGAGACAGTAGCCCCCGTGCCAAAGTAGCAGTAGTTAAGGGTGGCTGCCGCTAAGTAGAGGGGAGACATGCAACCCAAGTGCGGATGTTATTGCTTTACACTCAGTGAGCGGTTCTGGAGTGCTCAGGGGGTCGGTCCTTATAAACCAATGCCACAAGGAAGGGCAATCTTTTAGGAATTGTTCTTTAGGTCTTTGAAGATGCATATGTCTGGAGTGCGACAGAAAAATACACAAATATAACCTCAGAATCCTGCATTCTAATATACATTAATTGACAGATAACTGTCCTGTGAATCTCCTTATATGTGATGTTCACAAACATAGCCATTACAGACAATGTTGTGAGAAGACAGCTAAAACCAATACTTTTTTGTTATTAAAAAGTCATCTTTTCTTGATACATGAGTCTATAGTCAGGACTACATAGGAAAAGGAGAGATATTCTTACTGAGTGTTTTATTTCATACTTTACTGGGCACTTCATGCCTCTTGCCCTGTATAAGTTTTAAATGCAGTAGCAGTGTTAAAAAAGGGAACTTTACTGTAACTAATAGTTGACTGGCCATGGTGCATTTGATATTGCACTCATACCCCAGACTTTGACTTGCACTAAGTCCCAAACTTACAGAACGCGCAACCATTTTAAGGGTGCAAAATGATATTTTTTTGTAAATCAATGGGATTTAATACTAGAGATTATATATCCATACATATATGAATATAGGTATATACATCACTGTTTGTTACCATACAGAGGTATGGGCACGGAAGTATTATCTATGAGGAACTGCTGTTCTGACGAAGAAGTCTTCAAACAGCGGCGGTATTGATCATATACAGTACCACAAAGAGAGAAGGTCACCAAGATGTCCTGACACAGGGACTGTGGGGGATATATCAGAGGAGACATCTATACATATACACAAAGGGTGGACAATGTAGGCGTTCAGGAACACCATGATATATTGATGCCTATCTTGACTATTGCCTTACACTTTTGCATCTCGCATTCATTCTTTTGTCGACTACATATTTTCTAATAGGTTTCAGATCTCATTAGCTTTTTGACTGTATGAACACACTGTGTGATGATATATGTGCATATACATTTCACTTTAGGCATACAGTTTACTTTTGGTGTAATGCACAGTTATACATGAATTACATTGTCCTCTCCAATAAAGAAATCAAAATCGAAAATCAGAGTGAAATCAGTGATGGTTTCTCAAAGTAGAAGACATAAGCATAACTAGGCCAATAAAAGGCTATGTTTTGGGTAATCTGGGAGGAAAAGGAGGGTTGGTAGGTCGGATTCATATGATAAATTATTTGTTAACCCAAAAGTACCAGCCAACCACTCAAAAGACCCTGAAATTGACCAAAAATGGGTAAAAATATGAAAAGTTGTTCGGAATTGCATAAAACATAGGGTATACCCTGTTTTGATAGGGTCGGTCGTGTGACCTAAAACAATGCTTGGTTTTTGCCCTAATCCAGTTGGCACACAACATTAAATCGTCACTGATGAAAAGAAAAAGTTGCAAATGTTGATTAAATATTGATTCATAGTTGATTCAACATTAAACTGAATTTTGTGCTTGTTTGGAATGCAATTCAATTGGGACAAATATATTTCCTACCCGTATTATACCACTCATATCGTCCAAGCTTATACAGACTGCAACCCCAATACGTACACCATGACAGAAGACCCTACCAATAACCCGATTGCCAAGCCTAGAGGAGGTTTACTTGTGTTATGTTCACTGATGTCGATTCCCTCAAAGAGCTCACGTGAGATCCCCTCTCCAAGTCAGCTGCTCCGTATTGTATTTAGCCCTGGGCAGCTAAACTTACCACATGTAGATGTTGGTGTCCATTCTGCACCAAGAAAAGGTGCCTCCTCAGCCAAGTATATCTCTGTACAGTTATGGCCATTTTTAGATACAGTTACTGTATCCGCCCGTTTTAGCGCACCTGCGCTTATATATTTCATCCTCCACTTTGCCCTGCGCTTATACAGGACATGCGCTTATATGAGATCCAATTTTAGTGCTTAATACCGTTTTGGTACACTCTTGCACCCTGTGCTAAAATGGGACATGCGCTAATTTGAGTACCTGCGCTAAAACGGGTGGATAAGGTAGTTAATGCATGATAATTCATGCATCTGTGATTTTGAATAACAGCTAGACTAATACATCTGCACAATATGTGTACCACTCATCTTAGAGTGTGGTGGTTGCAGATAGAGCGGCTCACAGGGTTCTGGTTGATATATGAAGCAGTGTTCTATACAGTGTTAGGTATCATCCTTGCCCAGGGATCTCTGTTGGGGTTTGTTTGACCTGTCTGCTATTATTACACAGTCATAAGTATGACAGAGGTTAATTCTAAAACTATATTCATAAATCATTTCTTATGAAGGGTACTTGATTTGCTACAGCAATATACTCTTCACTTTTGGTTGTCATGGTCGTAGGGATGGTTCTTAACAAACATTATTTATTTCATGTGCAGAATTATTGCTTTACATTTTATAAAGCTATATAACCAGGTGGTAGACTAGACCAGTGATACAGCCTAGCCTGTATTTACAGGCAGCCTGTTAATTCAGGCTGCCCAGGCTGGTTTAACAGCCGGCAGTCTTTACAGGCAGGGTGTTTGTACAGGTTGTTCACACTCTCCTAGCACATGACCCTGGTACAGCAGGCTGGGGCTCAGACTTTCACACCTTCTCCAAGCAGAGGCAACTGTTATGCCTGCTCTTATGGTTGTCCCATCAGATAAGATACCAATTTAAACATGTAATCATTCAGAAATGCAGTGGACCAGGCACATACTGCATCCATAAGTTGGAAGGTGGTGTAATGATGTAAATCCTATATACGGGTTTATTCTTAGCAAATATCACATAAAAATCACAAATATCATTATATAAAAGCTATAGTGAAAACACAGTCCTGCTAATGAACAGCCCTGGCTGAGTGACCTGTGAAAACGAGCTGGGTGTGTTATGCAGGCTGTACTCTAAGTCCTGGCAGTCTTCCACCTGATAATGGTGTATGGTGCCAATACACAACTCAGTTGCAGTTAAGAACACACATATATATGTATGAGGCAGGGGAATGAACAGCTGGGGGTCCTTCAATATGCAGAACAGATAGTTATCATGATTCATACTCTAATAATCTAAATTCCTTCCCCTCCTATTAAGGCATCAGGAATGATTGCATTGCATTGCATGTCACTGAGCAAGCCATGTTATATATATGGAGGATTGCATTGAATATTTAATGAACAATTTTCTATCTGGTGAAGTATTTACAGAATTCAATGATGAGGCAAACACATGAATCATATGACAGTAACCAAGGAATTCATGACTTTCATAAATTCATAGGAACAATCATTTCATACCATATGAATGCATCCCTTCCTTCCCTTTATTTTCGACACAATACAGCCTAGTTCAGAGAGTACTATATTAGATGTACATCATTAGCTCCTATGTTCAACTGATGAGCACTGTAACATATGGTGATTGCACTGTTTTATGTCCTGTATGCCATATAAGGACCATTATCATGGTGCCTAAGGCCCATTATAGGTGTGCCCTTAACCCTATAAGGACTGCATAACGCCATGTAGCTTTCCATCACGATGCCTTAATGCATCCCTTTAGAGTATGTCAATAATCGTGAAGGCCTTGGGCGGTAAGAACTATTTGGAGGACTTGCATGGATGCAGCAGTGTCTTGAGGAGCAACCAGGGCTACATTTAGGTATCGTGACAACCAAAGGACATATGGCATTTAAGCACTATGTGGCCCTTAAGTGATTATATCCCCCACTAGCAGCAGGCTGATGGGTTTCTTGTGTTGAATAATTCCTGCTTCTTTGATGCTGTACCCATATAAAGAGCCCTAATGACCATGCAGTAGCGGCTTTACATCTTTTACTGTGGCCTGGCCAACATACATGCAACCCTACTGCAGCGGGCAATAATACGCCATGGCAGCACTGCTACAGCACCCTTGACCCTTTAAAGATGGATGTCGCTAAAATAAGACATTTGTCGTCATGATGCACTAATGCAGCCCCCGCGAGTATGTAGTTGATGCTGCATTGCTGCATCATGCCAACCCTTCGGGAGTGTCTCAATCCCATAGGTTCCGCATGATGCATGAATGTAGCCCTTGCGAGTTACTTGCCAGGTCTGCATGCATGCATCATGATGACCAAGGGTTCATTATATAACCCTTGAGGGATCATAAGTGTTTTCTCTGCTGTGCCCATTATTGTTGTGAGGCAGAAATGCAGGTCTAGCAGGTGACTTGAATTTGAGCACCATGCGAGATATACATTTGATACACTCTGGAAAGGTTTGCATACTAGTTAGTGGACAATTGGGCTGCATACATGTGTCCTGATGACGAAGGAAATATTGCATTAATGCACTGTGGAGCCCTACGATAGGCCTCTACGCCCACATGTACACATATTTATCAGCCTTTTTCGATGCGCATAAACCCTAATCTCTGGGCCATTCGACACTTGCTGATGTGATGTAGTGCTCCTAGGAGAATTCCTGATTAAGTGAGGTAGTTATTAACCATTTAAGTAACTCTCCACTGCCACACCAAATGGGCACTTTGGCTGTTTTGGGTGTATCGCCTGTACTATATAGTGTATTTTATAGGATACCTACTACCTTTATACCTGCAGTAAAGCACCCCTAATTGCAGCCCAGAACCCCTTTATATCATTGTGCTTCGTTAGCCCTTCCCATGAGGCTCCCTGAACCCCCTGAACCCTGCTACCCTGCAAACTATAGACCAATGCAGCAGGAAAGGGTGACTTTTCAGAAAAGTTGTTCCCTTAATTTTGTGTACATTTCTTAAGTGTGACCAACTCATACATAAATTTATCCTCAAAATTCGGGATTCTTGTACATACTGTTAGAAAGATAATTGTCCTGCAAATCCTCTGATGAAATGTTTGCAAACGTAGCCATTACAGACAATGTTTTGAGGATTCTACCAAAACCAAAATGAACACAACTTCATTATAAAAAAGTGGCCCTTTCCTGGTGCATTGGTCTATAGTACATGTAGTTAATCCTTCATACACTGTGGTACGACTACATAATGTTGTGATATAGGTGGCAGCAGTGCCTTTTTTACAAAATCAATTTTATTTATCCTGGAATGCAATTGGGCTTTCGTCTCTTTGCATCGCAGTCCAGCTCGTGTTTTACATTGACATACATTTTTATATGGAACTTAAAGCTAAAAATATAATGTTTGAGTATCATTGTTCTAGAATATGAATAGAATGCTAACAAACATGTGAATAGACAAAAATAATATAACAGTCTGGCAAGATGAATATACACGGTTTTATGTAATTGGTGATGTTAATGAGTTACTTGGGGTGGGGGTGGGGGGGTTGGGTCAGGATTAGTTACTTATCTCACAGAACTAGGACATTGTATTTTCAAGTTCCAGTTCGAGTTCCCAATCCTTTAAGACAACGTAATGCCTCATTTTTAGGACATGATATAAGCAGAGGATTTCTCAGGAACCATCACACCTTGCATTAATGGGTCGGGGAACAGCAAAAGCTGTATCTAATGGGAATTCTCTGCAGTATTGCATATTCTGGACAGCAGAATGGACAAAGGAAGCGAGTTGGTTAAGGAGTCCTTATAATGTGCCTTGCACCAACCCATAACCCTAAAATACTACCCACCCCTGCACCCTTCAACCCCTGTCCACCCCTAAGTGGTGCCTGAGACAGTGGCACCCGTGCCAAAGTAGTCATGGGGAAGGGAAGCTTTAGCTAAGTAGAGGGTAGACATGCAACCCCATGCAGTTCTGTTATTGCTTTACACTCGGTGAGCGGTTGGTGAGTGCTTTGGGGTTGCTCCATAGTAGGGAGTGGTCATTTCATAACGACAGGGGATGGTGGATCTTTACTTGGGCGCCAGGGAGAGGGGACCAACTATTCTCTGCCCCCCTCCCCCATGATTGTTCCAATTCAATTTTGGCTTCCCCTTTGAGCTTTAGTAACACACATACTTTTGGGCTGAAATGGGGTTACATGTTTTGGTCCCCCCTTCAAGACCACTCAAACTTTTCTTGATCCACCAAACCACTTCCCTCTCCTGTCAAAGATCAGCACTCCCTTATCTCAATATAGAGAGTATTAAAGTAAGTCCACACTACTTCCTCTTAAAGGCGCAAATCTTGGTACCCCTCTAGGCAGAGTCGTAATGCAGTCACGACAGGTACTCAGCCCTATAAGTAGGGGTGGTGGGGGTTTAAATAATAAATAGCTATTTCATTGTGCTTAGGCATGCAGTTTTTATATTCTGGAACTCTCCCATTATCACACCGCCTTTTGCACAACCATTAGAGTATAAAATGTCTGTCTTATAGAGTGTACATTAGGGTTTACAAGACATGATACTACTACCATCCTGTTACATATTAGGGTTATTTGTGATCACACGGAGAAAAGAAACAAAAGGGAGTCCTGGGGTCTGTTGCTCCACAAATACGTATGAAGGCACTTACGTATACGAAAATTTGATGAAGTTAGTAGGTACGAATTGTGTAGTGGTGTGCGCTGTTGCTCCCAGTTTCATTCTTAAATTGACAACTACAAAACGTATTTACGTAATTATAGAAACAGTACGTACAATTGGTAAAGTATACGTAAGTGTAATAGTTACATATACTTAACTATGCACCTAGAGATGGAGTATAGTGCTGCAAAACAATAGAAAAACATCATTTCCGGTCTGCTACAACTGGTGGTAAGTGACTTACGTATACGTAAATGACTTACGTATACGTAAGTGACTTACGTATACGTAAGTGACTTACGTATACGTAAGTGACCTACGTATATCAGAAATGCAAATCAACTTGCACTTGACCTACACGGATCGTTGAACAGTATCCAAGCAGTATGCCATTACATTTACCACTGCTAACCTAACTTAAGTATACGTAATACTTACAAATGCCACACAGTAAGTTAAGTATGGTTATCTAAAAATAAAATAAAAAAACTAAATTCTTTTATTCATTTTACTTCAGAATGTAAAAAGACTTTTAAAAACATGATATGAAATGACAAAAAAATTTGTGAATTGAAGATTCTTTGTAAACACCACATACCATATACTTTACATTTGTAGAACACCTCTAATAGGTGTCCTAGGATTTGATAGAGAAACGCAAATTTTTTCATTTATATACAATTAAATGTCCATATTTTCCGTATACGAACACTTTACGCATGCACCAATAGTGGGGGAGAAATGCTATATTTACTAATGCTTACCACTCTTAAGTCATACATATACGTAACTACACCTTTACGTACACGTAAACCTGGAGCAACAGAAACCCCCAAAATGGTTATTTTACGTATACGTATCTGTGGAGCAACATACCCCAGGTTGCCTTCAGAATGACTCCCCTCTTTAGGGGAGCTCAGGCTGTCTAAGGGAGCCTAGGTGACTCTCGATGACCCAAAGGAGTCACCTAGATGAGTCAAATAGCTCCACAACTCACCTAAGGGAGTTACATTAGCACCTGCGCTCCCCTAAAGAGGGGAGTCATTCTGGAGGCAGCCTGGACTAACTGTTGACACTGTTTCTTTTCTCTGTGCAATGACGCACTGCAATAATCAGTTTGGTGTAGACCATTGATGACAAAGTTGGCCATTCCCAGCTCTAGCACGAGCAAATTGTATCTCCAAGTTACACAACACCCTGATACCCGAGTCCCAAATGACATTAGGCATTATTGTATAAGGCAATAGAGGAGGCCGACAGTTGTGTGATCAGCAGAGCGGTATTATTAGCTTTACCTCGTTAGGGGTTGATGTAATGAAGGCGCTGCATCCGAGATGATCAACCAC
Source organism: Harmothoe impar (assembly GCA_947462335.1). Classification (NCBI taxonomy): domain Eukaryota; kingdom Metazoa; phylum Annelida; class Polychaeta; order Phyllodocida; family Polynoidae; genus Harmothoe; species Harmothoe impar. Next base: position 9,695,389 of record OX381710.1, read on the forward strand.
TGTACAATTAGCGTCAATCAGTGTTTCCACTTATCGTCTCACAGACACAGGAAAAGTGGGGGGGGGGGGGCCACAGGGGACTAGTTGGGATACCGTAGTTGTTTATCTAAGTGCCAGAGACCTTATAGATTTCCATACAACAGTACCCTTAGCAGTTATAGAAGACAGGTGCTTAATACAGATGCAGATTTAAGTGCTAAATGCTATATTCAATACCCATTTACCTTATGTGGTTATTCACTATTGGTTTATAGTTGAATACCCTGTGCTTAGACAAATCCTTGCTTTACCTCCACCATATTTAGCCAGTTGTACAAACTTTAGAAAGTCTATGTTTTGGCTGCCCCCCAAACCAACCACAACATATTGGTAGTACTGATAATGGTCATAAGCTGTAACTCATGCTTATTCTAATCAATCGGCAAACTTGACACCAAGGGGGGAAATTTAGCCAAGAGAGGCAAGTGTTTAGTGTGTTTTGTCCTCGTTGGATGTGTCGCCGAAACGAACACTTCTGAAAGTCAAGCATTGCTCTACATACACAAATCAACATTTAAGTTTTTATAAATATTGTTTCCATTTTATTAGAGGGTGTTTGTTTTGGCAACTTCGGCTCTTAGGTTTTTCTCTGTGTATTGACTAAACCCTGTAACATTACATCAGAGAATGGCGATGTCCCTGGACGAGTTGAAAGCTGTAGGCAGTAGTCACAGACTGCTTGATCCTGGTAATGATGTGACCTCATCAGACTGATTGCAGCAACCGACATCCACTACCTTCAAGGGCCGCATTGTGCTTTAATGCATTTTGTTATCTTCATGTAATGATTGTTGACCGCAGCGCCCGATGCTGCTCTTATGCAAAGTGCCAACCGAAGAGGGTTGACTACTTCCTAACAGTCAGAATGACCCCTGAAGGCAGAGCTGGTGAATAGACTCACTATTGCTGCATTCAAGATGAAAGGGCATAATGCATCTAAGAACTATGCAGCCCTGGAAGGGTTAACTTTGTTAGTGCATTACCCAGCACAATGCCTAATGAGCACAAGGTGGGAATGGTTGGTCAGGGAGGGGGCTGGGGGGGGGGTCGATGAGGGGGGGGGGTCTGTCTTCTGTCTGAATTGGCACATACGGATGGATAGCATTTTTGCTGTCAATGGCTGCTGGCTCTATAACTATTTAACAAGAGGGAACCATGTGGTCATTGGCACATGAAAGTCTTGTGTGTGTGTAAGGGCAGTACCAAGCTAAATCTTGCAGAATATTCTGAGAACAGAACTAACATGGCCGTACACATGGAGCCACCAGAATTATCGCTATACATCCACACTTACCCTTAGAGTCCCACATGGTGCTACATAAAGCTGTTTTATGTACCATACGCCCACCATTAGGCTGCATCAGTGTGTCAATAAGATGATTGAATGCAGCCCTGGTTAGTTCGACACTTTACTACTGTTGTGACTCCATGACAAAAGCGGAGACCTAGAAATTGGTGGCAATGATACAAGTTTACCACTGTGAGCTGGGTACACAGTGCTGTAGATGGTAAAGCTACACATCGTTTGAAGTGTTTTTTACCGGCCAAAAAAATCATCCTTTATAAAAGCACACACGGAGCTACAAAACCAAATGCCTTATGTTCACAGCCCTGCCTACAACAGCGTGCTCTTTAGGGATGGTAGCATAGATCTACATTCTTTATGTGGTCTATACTGTCCCTTTATATACGCGCAGGAACTACAAAACATCCAGTTCCATAAAAGGCCAATGAAGACCTTTGATAATACCTTTACAGATACATGTGGGGATGTTTATAGTACAAAACCACCATTTCTATGCAGTGGTGACATAGATCTACATTCTTAATAATCCACACAATCTCTTCTTCTATAGGGACAGGCCTTATAAAACCAACGTTCACTTAAGGCAAACAGAGACGCGCGAAAAAGCAATCAATATTTATGTTTGTTACAGTACAATTATTGTACTGTGAAAAAACACCCTTCCTATGCACTGGTGACATAGATCTACATTTTTTATACTCCATACCATCTCCTGTTATAGATAGACAGACTTACAGACTCGCCATTCACTTAAGGTAAACAGAGAGGTGCAAAACCACATATATATTTATGTTTTTTACAGTATAATCATTGTACTGTAAAAAAGAAGTTCTATGCAGTGGTAACATAGATATACATTTTTTATACTCCATACAATCCCCTATTATATACGGACAGGCCTTAACTAACAGCATTTTACTAAAGCCAAACAGAGGCGTGTGAAACAACATACAGTTTTTATGTTTTTACAGTACAATCATTGTACCGTAAAAAACCTGTCTGTGCAGTGGTGACATAGATTTACATTCTTTCTACTCCATACGATCCCCTCTTATATAGGGACAGGGCTTACAAAACATCATTTCACTAAAGGCAAACACAGACGTGCAAAACAACATAAATATTTTTGTTTTTTATAATACTATGATTGTACTGTGGAAAAATATCCTTTCGATGCAGTGGTAACCACTGTTTACTAAAAGCCAACAGAGACGTGCAAAACAACATACAATAATTTTTTTTTTTATATAGTACAAAAATACCCTTAATATGCAGTAGTAACATAGATCTACATTCTTTATATAATCCATACAATCCCCTGTTATATGGACAGGCCTTACAAACCCACTATTCACTAAAGGCAAACAGAGACGTGCGAAACAACATACAATATATGTAGTTTTATAGTACAAAAATACCCTTTCTATGCAGTGTTAACATAGATTTACATTCTTTATACCACCACAGTGCCCCTTTATATATGAGCAGTCCCCACGAACACCCTGTATACTGCAGCAACATTTACAGATGCCCACCGGAAGTGTAACCATGGAGAGGGCCTCACCGCACATGCGCAGTTCACAGTTGAGTAGTGAACCGGAAGTGATTCCTTCCCCTGCTCTCCCTAGACGATATGGCTATACTTGTTCCGCCACTATCTAGGCAGGGTCCGCTGGAAATAGCAACTCCTGTTTGGTTCTCCTAACCCGCTCCACGTCGCCCGACTCTCCACCGTTATAATACTAGGACCTGTTAGTTAACCCAGTGGTCAGTTCACCCAGGAAATACATGATTAATATTGAATAAAAGCAGGCCTACTAAAGACGTTGACTACATAAACTTAAATTGATATTGCCTTTACATACAGTACTGTGTTATGATGTTAGGCCCTTTGGTCGACGTGATGCACTAATACACTCTGGCAGAGTACACTGTAAAAAATATTCCGTAGAAAAAACGGAGAAGCACTGGCATCAAAAGGAGCCGGGAAACCCACGTTTTTTTAGGGAATTCCGTTTTTGGAAATCACCGTTTTTTTAGGGAATTCCGTTTTTAGAAGTCACCGTAATTTTTACAGAATTTCCCTGTTTTATTCTGTGTTCATGTCAGTGTACAGTTCACTATAATTATCAACCATATCTATTCTTGTTCCATGAGATATCTTGTGCTGGGACTTCATAATTATCATGAAGCACATACACAGCACTTTATAATCACAGTTCATGAGCAAACATTACTCTATAATTGTTATAGAACACCAACTACAGTGCTGAGAATATATATTTTTCATATTATCACAAGAAGGGTGTCTATGGTATTGCAAGTACTGCTTAGTGTCCCACACAATTGAATCTTTTATTGATCGTGAATATTTCATCAAATTCAAATTACATCTGTATATCTACTTTATAGTGAATTAAGATATTGAAAAATATTAACATATTGGCATATTTATACTGCTTTAGTACCTAGAACCTTCAGAAAATTCTCCTGAGGAACTAAGCTGCCACCTGGTAGGAAAAGATAGAACTACCCAGAAAACAGAGGTTCACTGTAAAAGGAAAAACAGAGTTTCACCGCAATGGATTACGGAATTTCACTGTAAAATAGATGAGATTTACAGTGATTCACTGTAAACCAAAAAACGGAGATGCACTGTCAAATTTAACTGAGATTCTCCGTGATTTCAAGGGAATTTTTTTACAGTGTATAGGCAAGTAACTCGCTGGAGTTGCATTTGTGCATCATGCTGACTCTTTTGGTGTGACTCAGCAAGGTAAGCTTGGCATTATGCTTGAATGCAGCACTGGCAAACTTTTGCCAGGGCTACAACATACCATCCTTATGTGGTATATGAATACAATGGTTAGTCGAAGGATGCCTGTCCGCCTACTCAGTGACCCATCGTCAGCTACCAGCAGACGCAGTATAAAAGACCACGGTAGTAACAGGAGCTAGGTTTGCCGATTTATTCAAAGCGCTACGTTCAACGACAATGGCCTCCCGTTATCACATTGGGCGGGGGATGGTAGCATTCGTGCCTCGTCTGTCGGGATGGGAGGATGGTTTGGGCGACACTCTCCAGCATGATTGCTGTTTTGGTCAGGCTATTATCTCTGTTCAATTGAAAATGCCCGTTTTCTCATTCATATTGGGATACATATAGTCATCATCATCATTTTTCAAATTTCTTTTATTTTAACCCACGAGGGAGTATCAGTCGAGTAATCCTACTCGCCTCTGTACCATACAAATCCAGTAAACTAAGACACAGTCTATCTGATATGACAGGGGATGTAGCTCAGTGGCTGTAGCTCAGTGGGGAGGGGCCCCGGGCCCAATCACACTGTCTCTGAGAACCATCGTTTTCAAAGAAACCATGTCTAATAACCAATCATAGAATACAACATAATTGACACTTTAAACTTACATCAACATTTATCTTCCTGTACCAATTAAGAAATGTCATGTATACTTTGGCAGTATATAGTGGGATTTTATAACACATGGCATGTAGCCTAGGGCATAGGCAGTGTGGGATGTTATAAACCATTGTATATAGCCTTTGGCAGAGACAGAGTGGGATGCTATAATGTACAGCGGAGAGTGTGTTGACGGGAGATAGTGGCTGAGGCAGGGTGGCAGGCGGCAGGAGGAGGAGGGGGGGGGGAGCAGGGTAATGCCATCAGCAGGCCTTGTCTGGGCTCAGCCTGTGTGCCTCTAACAAGAACCTGTAGTTAGTGTAAATGGGCAGACTGTGGGGGAGGGGGGGGTGACAATCAGCTCCTGCAGGGAGCGCCAATAAAAGCCGCTGCTACCTCCAGTAAGTCAAGCCTCCTACCGTAGATTCTTGCATAGAAGACACAGCTAGTATGCGAGTGAGGTTGCCAGTGCAGCTTAAAAGATTTATTCAGAATGTGACTTATACTGTGAAAGTAATAATTTTCACAGGTTCAAATTTTCGCGAATGAGTGAAAATTGGCAAATTCACGGGTATTTATTCCATACTTAATCATATAAAAAAAATTGCGGACTTTTCCTTTCCACAAAAATCGTGAAAGTATATAACCAGTGAAATAAAGTACTTTCACAGTAAGCAAGATTTTAGATGTAAAGTACAGAACTAAAGTTGCCATAATCAGACTGGCTCTGCGGCTTATGAGATGCTCGCAATTTAAGGGAGGCTTGTACGCAAGTAAGGCTATCACACGAGAGTCTACAGTAGCACCTGAAAGCTGCCTGCTTGCTGTTGTCTACAGAACGGATGTGATTAGACCAAGGTCTGTCCTGCCAAGTCACCTCAGCTATGTTAGAGAGTTTAAAACCATGATGTGAACAGCAACTTCGACTCATAGAACAATGCTGACAAAATGGGCTAGACGTTGCCATAGACATGAAGCTGTAAATAGTTAGTGTATGTGCACAGTTAAATCTATTGTAGATCTACAGTAGAATCTACTGTAGAATGGATTTACAATACAATCTATTGTAGATTTACAGTAGATTCTACTGTTCACCTACAATAGACTGTACGCCTGCAGTAGAATCTACTGTACACCTACAACAATGGTAACAAACTTTTTACAGTACATTACAACTAGGAAAGTCTCCTTACCTCTAGGTAGCGACCCCCCTTATGGGCAAGATTGCATTACCTCCCAAAAGTCAGAGCTCTTTTAGTCTGGATTGCCTTTACTAGCCTAGAGATAGAGAATGAATTTCGCCCTCTGTGTCCAAGAGGATGGTCTATGTCATATAGATATCCTGCTGCAAGTCTTTATGGCTGAGTCATGTGACATCGACACTGAATATTGTCCCACTGCTGGACTGCTGGGCCCTTTAATGGAAGCATAGTGCCAAACACAATGCCATTTGTTTTACATCATGCCTGAATGAGGGTGACTCACCGGTTCTTCTTCCACACATTTTGCCAATGATGATAGATCTATACACTCTGGAACACTTGATAAGATACACCTGTCAAGTACCAAAGCAGCATGAGGTTAGATGAGTAGGAAACCTTGAAATATCATGTTGGCCTTATAGAGCCAACCAAGACCAGGCGTTGTTTATGCGGTCGGTCAGTGAGATAAAAGGGAGAGGGAGATGTGTTCTGTGAGCTGCTCTTTGAGCTCCTACATGAGTGGGGTCTGTGAGCTGCTCGGGGAGCGTCTGTAGGACTTGGTCTGCCTACAGATCGTCCTAACATAGGAGGAATATATTCTGGGGAAAATCATCTGAATACCATGTATGCATCATGCTTTTGGTTTCTTGGCAACTGCCTGAGAAAAAAGTATCTTGAGAAAAAAGAGGGGAGTTTCTCCACCCATTGCATCCACTGTATACAAGAGATTTGTCATTGAGATGCACATAGCGCTATTTTCGCTTTAGAGACCAAGTGATGCATTTTTGGATGTCATTTGTTTCTCCAGCACAATTTCCTGAATGAATCATCCCATCGCTTGTATATTAGAATATCCTGGAGGAAGATATTTGAATGTCGCAATGACACACAAAACACACTTGGCCTGTGGCCTCATGCGGAATATACCCCGGCATCGCTTGTACAAAAACCAACATATCTGGCACTTTAGCCTGCAGCTCACCCTATGTAGCCTTGGCCGAAGGCAGACTAGGAGCGTTTGTAGGAGTTAATCTGCCTACAGATCTCCCTAACATAGGAGGAATATATTCTGGGGGAAAACACCATCTGGGCATAATGCCTCCAGTTTCTGCAAGAAAAACTGCTTCCTGACCAGAGAGGAATAGAGGGCAGTTTGTAACAGTAAAAAAAAGAGAACAAATGAGAGTAGCCAGCCAGAAAGCATCATTCACAGAACACACCTCTTTTGCATTGATCCCACTACCGTATCCGCCCGTTTTAGCGCAGGTGCTCAAATCAGCGCATGTCCCGTTTTAGCGCAGGGTGGAAGAGTGTACCAAAATGATATTAAGCACTAAAATTGGATCTCAAATAAGCGCATGTCCTTTTTAAGCGCATGGCAAAGTGGAGGATGAAATATATAAGCGCAGGTGCGCTAAAACAGGCAGATACCGTACGTTAGGTGTTGTTCACATAGCGACTATAGTATGAGAGCTGTGGTGAGTAGAGGAATACACAACAAAGTGACAAAGTGATTTCTCTTATCGGATAAGGCAGTAGTTTTTGGAGTTTTCAAAATCAACAAATATGGGTTTTAAGTGGTTTCATCTACATTTTAGCTTATTGTTTCTCATTAAAAAAAATAGCAAGAAACAAAATTTTTACTCTACTGTTACATTTGATAATATTGCAAAGAATATTATGCTGAGAGAAGAAATGTCATTGGCTGCCCCTATGAATAGAGGGTTACTACTCTCTTAAATCCCAACCAATGTCCAGTCCCATGGCACCCAAAGGCCCCAGCCTGCCTGTTTGGGCAGCACAGTCCCTGTCATTGTGAGCACTAAAACACTGACCACGCGGCCCACAGGCACAGACCTCACATCAGTCTCTCCAGGCCCGGCTTTGATCTGCGTGTCGGCCGCTCGTTGTGTCCGGGGGTGAAGGTCATTACGGGGTAACAAAGTGTCAGCACTCCACACCCTGACACACAGAAAGCAGGAGGGGGGGGGGGGGGGGGGGGGGGGGTAGGGGCCTGCTAGACCAGTGCTAGTACATCTAGGCTAGCCCTATATCTCACCAAAAATAGACAAAGGTCCAGGATTACTCCTCAGGCCAGCTTGTTTGTGATATCGGTTTCTAGATGGATGTCACAATCATGCAGATTATCATATACCTTACCTGATCAGGGTTATTAAAGGAATAACTTTCAGTTTCGATCAGTTTGCTTCAATGTGTCCATATTAGTCTGATTTAAGTACTTGAATATGTTGATAGTAGATTGTCTATAGCAATGCCATGGTTAAAGCTACCTTCTATTGTGCTGCCAAATATGAGGAAAAAGAAAACTGCAAGAGACATTTCATCTGCTATCAACCAAATTGAACAGCCTTTTCTTTTCTTTCTTGAACACTTTGGGGATAACTCTTTGACCGCTGTTAGTGTATCTAGGGGTAGGGGGGCTGCTTAGACTCGCTCTATATCTCACCAAAAGTCGACAGAAGTCCAGGAATGTCCTTAACCACTCCAGACAGCTTGTTGCCTTGAAGGAAAAATGTCTTTTGTTGGTGATGCACCTAAGTATGGAAAGTCAGTTTGGGAGATCAGTTTACAGCAGCTGGACATGACCGCCATGCAGATTGCAGATTCCAATATCATGGATCAGGGTTACAAAAAGGAATAATTTTCAGTTTCAAACAGTTTGTCTCAATGTGTCCATGCTAGTTTGACACCCGACATATATAAAGCGTATGGTGTCTAGACTGCCTTTAAAACACCTGCACTAGCTCCAGGCATGGAACTAGAATGTCTAGTAAACATTACTAGACATATTCAATTCGCCACAGACCATTATAGCTACCTATTTTATTACTTCTCATTCTACCATTTACTGAACATACAACAGTAGTATTAAAAGGGATAATTTTAAGGTTAAAAATGGTCTAACATTTGTGCCCTGTCAGTTTATATTAACCCTTGTTAGTGCTGAGAGGTCCCATAAGTAAAAGACAGTGCAATTTCTAAAGCTCACACTATTTGTTGTCATATTGGACAAATATTTGTCTCATCTCATGCAAAATCGGCATGCAGCCGTTATAGGGTATTCATGCAACACTGTTACATGTTCTGACTGAGCCAGAAAGCGTTTTTTAAAGATAACAAAAATACATGATGCAGTAAACCATAGTGCGACCCTTGAAGGGTTAAGCTTTCTCCTGGGGTAGCACCAATAGGCGTTAACACTGCAGACAAGGACCATGATCCCCCGTCATTATTTCAAAAAAGTATTGACCGAAGCAGAAGAAATTCTCAGAACACAACCAAAATATCGTTCTTTAAGAAGATCCTTTCCTCAGAAAATGCCAATATCAACTTGGCAGTGAGAAATACTTTATTGATTTGGGAGGCGCTGAGGAAGCTAAAGGACATCAATATTTGTCCCACGACTGACATTGTGCCAAATCCAGCATAAATCGGCACCATCTTCCTTTTTTGGCCGTCATTCAGATCCAGCAGAGCGTCCATCCAGGCCCCGCCATAAAGTGGACTTTATTTTGGAGGCTGGGAGGAGTGCATGTTGGGTAGGGGGGGGGGAGTAGGAGGCTTCAGATCACAGAGGGGTTTAGAGGGGATGTTTCACAAGGTACTATGATTGGGAACTCAATGTTAGACGAAGGTGCTGAAATAGCTTATATTATACTGGATTGGCCAAAAGGGACAAAGTGGCATTCGATGGGTAGTAACGGTTTTGGGAGGCCTGCAAGGGCTCTTTCCAAAACACAAAGACCTATTTCTAACAAATGTTCAACTCGATACCTTTGTCACTGCTATTAGCATAGCATTTTCAACTAGTGTGATTTAAAATTCAAAAAAGAAAATATTACAAAAGAGTTCAAACATCATTAGACGTCCAAAAGTATTCATACATTAAGCAATTTAATTTGAACCATTGAGAACCAACTCAAAGGTTGTGAAACAGTACCCTGTGATATTGACCCTGACAGTCTGAGAATAAAGCCTCGGCATATGGGGGCAGTGGGTGACAAGACTAACCTCCCCACACTCGGGCCTGCTCATCCTGTTAGGCAGCTGGGCAGGATTGTTGGAGACATTGCTGTGCTGGATTTGGGGAATGGAACTGCTTGAGGTGGAACTTAGATATTTGGTTGGATGCTACCCGGTAGGCATGGTGCTCACTGGTAGATCTAGCTCCGATAGAACCCGACACCAGTCAAAAAAATATTGATTTCAAGGAGGTGGACTACAATTGGTTCTCAATACTTGGAGGGAAACAATGTGACCCTCTCGCTCTGAACTGGATCTATAATTGTCACAACATTGTGAAAGAACACAGGGAAGACTTAAGAGAAAAGTAATTAAGTGCAGATATTGAACAAATAATGCCATTATCCAATAGCTGCAGAAAAGATGTAAATCATAAGCTCAGAACACAACATTCAAAAATAATTTCTTTTTTAACCCTCTAGTGACATAATTTCACTATAAATTTGTCTTTATGATGTGACCATGCAGCCGCTCTGAGTAAATTACTGGGGTGGCATGGGTGCAGTATGAATACCCTTTCAGACCCTGTAGAATCTGCATGAATTCAGAATGAAGGGTCGTCATGATGCTTGGAAGCAGCCCTTGTGAATGACTTGCCAGGTCTGCCACTGTGTATAATACACTTGCACTATGCAGCTCCTAAAGGGTTAGAAAGAAATTACTCTACAAGGCTGCATTCATGCATCACGAAGACCTGATTCATTATCCATTAATGCTCTATGCGGCCCTTACAGGGGAATTCATAAAAAGATGCACAATGTGTGCATGGCAAGGTTAAAGTGGCCAAATCTGTAGCCAAGCAGAAAATAGGTTTATAAGGGGTCATCACCGCAGGGGGTCGTGTCATGCAGCAGCGTCTTAATTCTCCCCCATTAAGTGGCAAACAGATTAAAAAGCTGCCCCGGGTCAGCCACTTACCCCCTGCAGCCTCCTACTACAACAGGGCCCCTAGAACCGGGTAGTCTTGCTGGTACAGGCAGTACTGAGTGGTAATTACTGTCTGTTATGGAGTGCCAGGTGATGAATGATTCCATTATTATTGGACTAAAAATGGTAGGTCTTCTCTGGTGACCATCTCAGATTCAATCCTTAGTCAAAAGGATAATAGGCCAATGTGTATTGAGTATCATCTGGAAAATGGGCTCTGAATTCTTCAGGGGTTAGTCTTACCTCCTAATGACTATGGATAAGATCTGAGATGGTCATCCAGGAGCCATTGGATTATTGAATATAGATTGACCCAGGTGCAAGCTAATGTCAATGTATTTTAAAGAATTTTCTTGTAGAGAATTCACAGTGCTTACCTTTCCACACAAGGCGACTCTTTGAGGGTTAAGCTTTCTCCTCGTCTAGAACCAATAGGCTTTAACACTGCGGAACAGGGATCTCGATCCCCTGTCATTATTTCCAAAAAATATTGACAGAACCAGAAGAAATTCTCAGAACACGACCAAAATATTGTTCTTTAAGAAGATCCTTTCCTCAGAAAATGCCAATATCAACTTGGCAGTGAGAAATACTTTATTGATTTGGGAGGCGCTGAGGAAGCTAAAGGACATCAATATTTGTCCCACGACTGACATTGTGCCAAATCCAGCATAAATCGGTGCCATTTTCCTTTTTTGGCCGTCATTCAGATCCAGCAGAGCGTCCATCCAGGCCCAGCCATAAAGTGGACTTTATGTTGGAGCCTGGGAGGAGTGCAGGGTGGGTAGGGGGGGATAGGGTAGGTAAGGGCGTCTTGGGTTATATGAGGCTTCAGATCACAGAGGGGTTTAGAGGGGATGTTGCACAAGGTACTATGATTGGGAACTCAATGTTAGATGAAGGTGCTGAAATAGCTTACACTGTATTGGACAAAATGAACAAAGTGGCATTAGTTAGGTGACTGCTGTTCTGGGCTCTTATACCAAAGGACTCAGGAATAGCAGCTGTCAAACATGATTTGTCACCACTTGTGGCAATAAATCTTCCACTAGTGTGCATTAAAATTCAAGAAATCAAATATTTCAAAGGAGTTCAAACAGCTTAAGACATTCAGAAATAGTTATGTATCAATTAATTCAATTTCAACCCTTAGTAACGAGCTCATGGGTTGTGGATTACTCCCCTGTGAAATTGACCCTGACAGTCTGAGAATAAAGCCTTGGCATATGGGGGCAGAGGGTGACTAGAATAACCTCCCCACACTAGGGCCTGCTCATCGTGTTAGGGAGCTGGGCCGGATTGTTGGAGACATTGCGGTGCTGGATTTGTTGGGGGTATCGAAGGGTGTTGGCAATCGCAGATGGAGGTGGTAGCTTGGATATTGGGTTGGATGGTACCCTGTAGGCATTGTGTTCTCTAATAGATCTAGCTCTGATAGAACCCCGGCCCATCACCAATGTATGGATTTCGACAAGGTGGACTACAATTGGTCGTAATATTTGGTGTTGAATGTACAGATAGTCAATACTCGCTCGCTCTCAACTAGATATATAATATTGACAACTTTTTGAACTTCGGAAGAGGTAATTTGAGATACTGAACAAATGCTGCCATTATCCAATAGTTACAGAAAAGAGGCTGCATACTGGGCATGTAAATTATATGTTCAGAACACCTTAATAAATAAAAAAAGAATTCTTTAAAAGAAAGAAATATTATCACTCAGGGATATAATGTCACTAACAGGTGACATTTGTCAACACAATGTTACCATGCAGCCCTATTGAGTAACTCTCCAGGGTAGCATATGTGCAGTATCGATACCCCTTCAGGCATTTAGAGTCAGCATAATGCTTGAAGACAGAATGTAGGGTCGGCATGATACTTGGATGCAACTCTAGCGAGGTCTGCAATCGAGAATCAGCCTTGCACTATGCAGCCCTTAAAGGGTTAAGAAGAAAATTAGCAAGAGGGTTGCTTGAGAAAGCTGCTTTCATGCATCATGAAGACCATGGGCATGCTCCATTACTGTACTATGCGGCCCTTACAGGGGATTTCATAAAAAAAGGTGCACATTGTGTGCGTGGCAAGGTTAAAGTGGCCAAATGTGCAGCGAAGCAGCAAATAGGTTTATAAGGGGTCATCACTGCATGGGCCCGCGTCACGCAGCAGCATCTTAATTCTCCCCCATTAAGTGGCAAACAGATTAAAAAGCTGCCCCGGGTCAGCCACTTACCCCCTGCAGCCTCCCGGGACAACCAGGCCCCTAGAACCGGGTAGTCTTGCTGGTACAGGCAGTACTGAGTGGTGATTACTGTCTGTTATGGAGTGCCAGGTGATGAATGATTCCATTATTATTGGACAAAAAAAAAGGTAGATCTTGTCTGGTGACCATATCAGATTCAATCCTTGGTCAATAGGATAATAGGCCAATGTGTATTGAGTATCATCTGGAAAAATGGGCTGTCAATTCTTCAGGGGTCGGTCTAACCTCCTACTGACTATGGATAAGATCTGAGATGGTCATCCAGGAGCCATTGGATTAGTGAATATAGATTGACCCAGGTGCAAGCTAATGTCAATGTATTTTAAAGAGTTTTCTTGTAGAGAATTCTCAGTGCTAACCTTTCCAAACAAGGCGACTCTTGAAGAGTTAAGCTTTCTCCTGGTTTAGAACCAATAGGCTTAACGCTGCGGAACAGGGATCGTGATCCCCTGTCATTATTTCCAAAAAATATTGACAGAACCAGAAGAAATTCTCAGAACACAACCAAAATATTGTTCTTTAAAATATCCTTTCCTCAGAAAAAGCCAATATCAACTTGGCAGTGAGAAATACTTTATTGATTTGGGAGGCGCTGAGGAAGCTAAAGGACATCAATATTTGTCCCACGACTGACATTGTACCAAATCCATCATAAATCGGCGCCTTCTTCCTTTTTTGGCCATCATTCAGATCCAGCAGAGCATCTATCCAGGCACTGCCATAAAGTGGACTTTATGTTGGAGGCTGGGAGGAGTGCAGGGGAGGGAAGGGGAGGGGATAGGGTAGGGAAGGGCATCTTGGGTAATATGAGGCTCAGGTCACAGTCGGGTTTTGAGGGGATGTTGCACAAGGTACTATGATTGGGAACTCAATGTTAGACGAAGGTGCTGAAATAGCTTACACTGTATTGGACAAAATGAACAAAGTGGCATTAGTAAGGTGACTGCTGGTCTGGCCTCTCATACCAAAGGACTTAGGAATAGCATCTGTCAAACATGATTTGTCACCACTTGTGGCAATAAATCTTCAACTAGTGTGATTTAAAATTCAAAAAAGAAACTATTTCAAAGGAGTTCAAACATCATTAGACATCCAAAAGTATTCATACATTAAGCAATTTAATTTCAACCATTGAGAACCAACTCAAAGGTTGTGGAACACTCCCCCGTGATATTGACTCTGACAGTCTCAGAATAAAACCTTGGCATATGGGGGCAGAGGGTGACTAGAATAACCTCCCCACACAAGGGCCTGCTCATCATGTTAGGGAGCCGGGCTAGATTGTTGGAAACGTTGTGGTTGGTCTGCCTACAGATCTTCCTGATGCTTGGATATTGGGTTGGATGGTACCCTGTAGGTAGTGTGTTCACTGGTAGATCTAGCTCTGATAGAACCCCCGGCCCATCACCAAAGTATGGATTTCAACGAGGTGGAATACAATTGGTCATAACATTTGGTGTTGAATGTACAGATGGTCAATACCTAGAGGGGAAGAATATCCACGTTTTGCTGTCAACTAGATATATAATTGTGCTAACATTCAGGGAGTAGCCTGAGAAAGGTAGGGCTTGTCTGAACGGTTTTTAGTATTTTGATTAATCAAAAACTGCTGGGAGGGGCCATCATCTGCAAGAAAGATGCTGCATGGAATATATAAATCATGCTCAGGACACCATATTCAAAGATTTCTGGTCTCATTGAAACTCACCTCAAAACCTTAACCCATCAAGGGGCATGTTGCTAAAAAGCTAAAATCTGTATTATGGTGCACCAATGCCATGGCTTGTAATTTGCCAGTGTTGTTGAACCTTTGGGAGTTCATAAAAACTGGAGGATCAGTGATGCTTGAGTACAGCGTCTGGTTAGTTAGCTGCTAATGCTGCATTCATGCATCATGACAACCAAGGGTGTGATGATATAATGTATAATGCAGGGATTAAGGGGTTAAGGAGAAATATTATAAAAAAAGGTGCACAATGTGTGCGTGGCAAGGTTAAGTGGCCAAATGTGCAGTGAAGCAGCAACTAGGTTTATAAGGGGTCATCACCGCAGGGGGCCGCGTCACGCAGCAGCGTCTTAATTCTCCCCCATTAAGCGGCAAACAGATTAAAAAGCTGCCCCGTGTCAGACACTTACCCCCTGCAGCCCTCTACTACAAAAATGTCCCTAATACTAGGTAGTGCTGCTTTTACAGGCTGTACTAAGTGGTGGTTACTGTCTGTTATTCGTGGCCAGGTGCCAGGTGCCATTGCCAATTTCTATTAAATTTCAAGAGTATTTACTGAAGGAAATTTACAAAGCAGCAATATATATGCAGATGTCGTTGTGTTAAACGCAATGTATCGGGTAGTGTGACATTATGACAGTAACTCTATTCGATGAGAAAATTATCAGTGTTGCATTCATGCATCATGCAAACCTCTTTTAGCTTGACCCAGTTCCAAAGCATAAGTATGAGGCTTATATTATTATGCCAATCTTAAAGGGATGATAATTTCATATGTAATCTTCAGACTGGCCTCAAGATACATTATAGGGAGATTACTATGATACCTTTTTTTATGCCGAAGTGGTGGCGTAGCCACCTGGTGGTGCCGCCAGGCACCACCAGAACGAGGTAAATGATGTGTGCACTTTACCAGAAGTCAGAACGGGCACCGCCATCTATGATGGTTTCCGCCATCTTGGATTAAGGAGTCACAGCACAGATGTATGCTATGTGATAACAATAATATGAATCAACCTTTGATAGTTCCTGAGGTTGATTATACCTACCCCCCCAATATGGACCAAAGGAATTCAATGGTTCTATCCGTTTGTTGCTAATACAGCTGGTTGCCTAGCAACAGCTATTCTAATTGTTTATCTGCCTAGCAACACACATTTTCATGGTCCTGAGGTTGATCATAATCATACCCCCCCTAATATGGACCCAAGGAATTCAATGGTTCTATTGGTTTGTTGCTAATACAGCTGGTTGCCTGACAATGGCTATTCTAATTGTTGGTCTGCCTAGCAACACACATTTCCAAGGTCCTGAGGTTGATTATAATTATACATACCCCCTGAAATTGACCCAAGGAATTCAATGGTTCTTTTGATTTGTTGCTAATACAGCTGGTTGCCTAGCAACATCTATTCTTATTCTTTATCTGCCTAGCAACACACATTTCCTTACCCCCTAACATGCACCCAGGGAATTCATAGGAACTGCCATATTGAAGTAATATCATCCTTCCCCCTGATAACCCCTTCCTGGCACTGCTTATTTGGTGTCTTGAATGGGTTCCCTTCAAACATACCAACCATGTAGACATTATGTTTCTTCGAATGCAAGAATTGCGGTTGTTGCAGCGTATAAAAATGCCTGAGGCATTTTTTTACGCGGCAACAACCACAATTCTTGTTATGACTCAGCCATTACAGACACAACCAAAGAAGTACCTCAGCCCGGTATGTCAGAACTAGCACCCCATGATCTGCTTATTGTAATCCCCACGGTCTGACAGAAATGTGACTTGACCTTCACGTCATCACATGACCTTCATGCTGTGACGTCACAGCAGCCACCCTGTCTGCTACATGCGCATGCTCAAAGGTCAGCTGACCTGTGGGGACCCCCCACAAAGTGCCTCCTGCCTGTAGTTACAGCATTAGTGGTCGGTAGTAGGCGATGGCCATGGATTTACCCTTCATGGGGCACTTAGTCATTTAATGGAATACTACTTTGGTTGTAAATGATGCCTAAAAACAGCCCTGGTCAATCCTTTTTTCATATAAATATATATATGTAACCTGATGCTGTTATTTGGGAGTATATCAAACATATTGTGTTCGCTTGAATCCAACAATATGAAGTTCCTCGCTGCTTTCATACATTATGACAGCAAAGGATAAAGCACACTTAAGCAGAGTATAATAGGAATAAGGACTACTGTAAATTCCTGCGTACTACCCACAGGTTGTACTCCGACCAAACTCAACTTTTGAAACATGCTTAGATAGGGGTGAGTTATGCCAGGGCTACATTACTAAAATTAAACTGTTCAAATCCAAAAAAAGGGTTTATAGGGTTGCAATTGGGAGTGCAAGATATACGCGAGATGCATGGGGAATTTACGGTAGTTACATATCAGTCAGTCAGGCTCTAAATGTAGCTGTTTGTACCTTGTATTTAACCTTGAGAGGGGACTCATGATCAATGCAATATACAGGTAGCTTTTTGCTGCATAGATCCAGTGTTGGGTGTTCTTTGTTATAGATGGAAGGCAGTCACAAAGGGTATATATACCCTTATATACATGTATATAGATTATTGTGAAGAACATGTTACCTGTTATACCTGGTATATATATATGTACACTGAATTTGTATGAGGACAGATATCGTGGTAAAACGTTGTCTTTATTTCATGCGGCGAAACATTGTTACTATGCTTAAGTACTAGAATGGCTGTTATCCACACTCCCATGGAGAAACTGATGCTCAATCTCCATGGGTTGTTTCTCCATGATGATGTCACTGAAATAGCTATGAAACCAATCTTTAAACGTCATTTTT
This sequence comes from Harmothoe impar, assembly GCA_947462335.1. Lineage (NCBI taxonomy): Eukaryota > Metazoa > Annelida > Polychaeta > Phyllodocida > Polynoidae > Harmothoe > Harmothoe impar. The sequence goes on from OX381710.1 coordinate 9,713,155, forward strand.
ATATATGACTTATCACAGTTACATGAAATAAACACACAGATCCACTGTAATCTGTCTGATTTGCTGGGTTATCCACTTGTGGTATCTTGGATCATATCACTGTGTCTTGGATCATATCAAAATCATATCACGTTCCAAACTACCACTCGTGGAAAAACCTGTCATTTACACAGAATCATGAACCTCTGTCTCTGTATACTGACTATCCTATAGCTAAAGTCTCTGTACCATCTGTGTATTTGTGAAAGTAGTGTATGGAAAGTGGACAAATACGAGGGCTCTTTATGTATTTTTAGAGTAAATGAAGAGACTATAAATGTATGTGCCTTAAAAATACAATATCAGTTAAAACTCCCCAGAATTAAGAATTAAATAACATTGCGATTGCTTTCATTAACTATTTTCTTAGTATTTGACATGATTCTTTATGGCATCTGTGCTATCCCTATTGTGATTTGGAGGTGGGAAGAGGCTGACTACTATGGTCATATGCAAGTTCGTTTGTTGTGATTGCAGCGCAGGCCAAGGTATATCAAATGGTGTTATAATGCGCCCCTAATAGGTCTTGATTTCTGTCCGCCAACAGCTATTCATTTAGGACAATATATTGCATTTTTACTATGCTAAATTATGAATGAGAGCCTCCAAACTTTCCATATCATTATTTAAATGTACGGATCATATAATAAACCAAAAATGGGAAAATCATTCTCAATTAGCTGGTAATGTATCTTTAATGTTATTAAGAAGTTACATTACTTTTTTAAATACTGCTACAGCTACAGGTGTATATATCTTCAGATGCTGAAATATTTCATGGAGATTCATTTAAATATTCCCTTTTTCAATCTTTTGCAGGGAATATACGTATCAAGGCCAAGCTGACTACTTTCAGTATCGGATGTGGATTCATATAAGGTAAGATTGAGTTCTTTTATATATAAACCACTGACGCATACATATAGACCACTGACGCAGGAAATGATATACTGCAGTGTAGCTAATAAACGCCCACAGAGCAGTTTCTAAAATTCAAGAATTCTATACCGTCATTCTGTGAATGCATTCCCCTATGTTAACCCTTAAGGATGGGTTGTTGTTAAAAAGATGACATCTGATGTCATGATACGCCAATTCAGTTCCCATGAGTTACTCATATTGATGCCTCATGCTAACCTTATGGGAGTGTCTCAGCCCTGCAGGATTTATATTGTTCCTGATACATTCATGCATCATTTCGGGCAAGGGCATGATGCAATAAGGCATCTAGCCACCCTTAAAGGTCTGAAGCTTGTGATTCACATTGCGGCAGTGTTATAGAGGTCGTGGACGGGGTACAGTAGGGTCAGAACGTGTTCCCAATGTTATCTCTATTGGGGAAAAACTACCACATCGGAAATACTCCTTTTTGTCGCTGCTGAAAATATCCGAAAGCGCCTCTAACCATTACAAGATGGATCGTTCTCTTCACAATGCATCCCGCGGACACAACAATACATGCAAAATATATCCCTCCATCAGGGGAGGCGCGTATTGTGGCCGCACTCCGGTCTACGGTGATCGTTTATCGACAACAATAGAACAAGTTGAGGCTTGTATTGAATGGGGGACAATGTAGGAAGTTGAGTGCCTGAGGGGAGGTCAGGGCCGCATTGTTTAGCAGAGGTTTATGGATGTATAATGTTACTGTTAATGTATCATTAGGATGTCGGAGTAGCACGTTTGTCATTAACCCTATTAGGGTAGCATAGTGCTATAACTCATCATGCCTTTGTTTGCCATAATCTATGTTTGCAGCTCCAGCGAGTAACTCGCCAGGGCTTCTGTTAAGCATGATACAGACACTACAGGATTGATACACTCTCAGAAACTCAGTATGATGCCTGAGTTTTGCCCTCAAAAGTAGACTCCCATGCAAGGCCTGCATTTCAGCATCGTGACGACTAAGGCACTTTACTGGCCTTAAAGGGACATTGTTGTCAGTATTATTGGGATGTGGGAGGAGCAGTATTGCAATTAGCCTCACTTGCTGGCGCAATTTCAAGGATGCAGCTTTATTTGGATAAAGTGTAGGCGGATACATTATAAAAGCGATGGGACTTATTGCTGGTGGGCGTACCTGTGTTGAATGAAAATATCTATATAGATAAATTGTTATGGCTGAATCATTTTCTCCAAAGCAAACTGAAGCAGCAATGTCTAAATTTAAAGGATGAATAATGTATTTAACTTTCAAGAATGCTTTTCATGAAGAAGTTTTAGGGATTTTGTACAGAATCTTTTCATGTTAAATTACCGACAATGTATTGAATTTAATAAATGGGAATGCTAGCGCACAAAGCCATACAGCAATGCTGAAGGGCCATAGATATTTAATCTTCCCACTGCTTTAGCTCTTTAAGAATAGTGATACACTGCACTATGCTTTTTCCTATATATGCATCCCTGCTGATCACCTTGGGAGTGCTGCATTGAAGCATTATGCAAACTAATGCAGGTCGATAAGGGTTCAAACTATGTACCAATACAACGTGAGTGAATCACTCGGCTAATTATCTTAATGCAAAGCACCCACCGAGCCCTGAGACACCATGTCTTCCTTATATGGTTAGAAGTTTGAGCCAATTTAAGTGCTCCTCCTGAAAACCTGCCTTTCCACAAGATGGCTCGCATTCCTCGTTTCTTGCCTCACCATCTCCCATTGCTAGTTGTGTAAAACCACCCGGTTGATGGGGCCCTCGAGGCATTCTGAGACAGACGCAGACTTACAAACCTCTCTCTGAACACTTAAAATCTGCCATCAAGATCTCACTCTCCTAACACATTCTTGTTCTAGACTGATACTGACCCCATTTTGCACAGATTATCTATGAGTTAGTTCTTGGTGATTAAAGATGGCTGAATCTGTACAGAGAGATCCTTGGCTCAAGTGGCGTCATCTCTGGTTGCAGAATAGTAAAAGCAGCCAATGGACGGAAGCCTAAGTGCCACACATGTCCCTGACAACAGCAGCCAGTCAACACCCGGCACTTTAATACTTTAACCCTGTAAGGACAGATGTCGCTAAAAGATTACATTTGCTGTCATGATGCACTAATGCAGTCCGGGCGAGTAACTCCCTGGTGCTGCATTGATGCATCATGCCGACCCTTCAGGAGTGTCTCAACCACCTAAGGTTGGCATGATGCTTGAAAGCATCAATGGCGAGTTACTCGCCAGGGCTGCATTCATGCATCATGAGAACCAAAAGCATAATGTATTAATGCATAATGCCATCCCTAAAGCATGAAGAGCTTTCTAGCTCTTTAACGTAACATGCCCATGGCCATTATGATGCATGAATAGAGCCCTTGCGAGTTACCCATCAGTGCTGCATTCAAGAGTCATGTCGACCCTATGGGATGTATAAACTCCCGAAGGCTCGGCATAACACACCGATGCAGCCCTGACATTGGTGCATCATGGTGAGATGTGTCACCTTTTGGGAACTTGCCATCCTTAAAGGATTAAAACATCCCCCGCAAGGAGACACCCGGTACTTTTAGTGTGGGACGTCCTCATCGACCAGAAGCCAACAGCGGGGACACACAGACAGACAAATAACGATGAGTGTCGAATTCACCAATTAGTATGGAACATGAGCAGCTGGAGACTTTTGGGGAACAACACGGGTGGAGTAGGGAGGACACAGGAGGGAGGGAAGGGTGGAGGTGGAGTGGAGAGGGATAGATGGAGCGACTGGAGGAAGGAGGGATGGAGGGAAGAAGAGGGGGAGAGGGAGGAAGGGAGGGAGGTAGGGAGGAGGAAGTCGGGGGGGAGGAGGGGTGGGATGGAGGTGGCTTTAAGAGTGACCAATTCGAACAAGAGCAGTTGGCGACTTTTGGGGAATAACACGGGTGGAGAAGGGAGGACAGAGCAGGGAGGGAGAGGGGGAAGGAGGGTAGGATTGAGGGGATAAGGGAGGATGGAGGACAGAGGAGAGAGGACAGAGAGGGAGGGAGGGAGGGAGGGAGGGACGGAGGGAGGGACGGACGGACGGAGGGACGGACGGACGGAGGGACGGACGGAGGGACGGATGAGGTAGAGAGATGTTTTGAATGACTATCAAAGGGTACATTGAGACAGTAAGGCTGGACGGCAATTGGGCCTTTAAAAGACTTTATTCCAGCATTTGCCTGATATGGGCACAACAACTCTGTCAAATTAATGAAGTCAAAACTTCAATTCACATCATATTGAACATTTTGAATTGAAGACTCGTTCCGCATTGAGCCATAGAAGTCCAATAGCAGGCTTGTTGTGTATATGTTTAGAATACTGATGTTAATCCATATATCATGGGTTCTAAAACTGATGATTCAGCACATTTATAACCAATCCTTTTAAAAGCATTGGAGTACAGTTGTTTAAGTTGTATCACAGAAGATATTACATTACCATTAAGGCAGTGGAGACGGAGACAGACATACCCAATAGATGTATAGCTCTATACTTTTTAAGTATATCTCCATACTATCTAATAATAGCTTATCCCTTTAAAAGCTTCTGAATACAATTGTTTAAGTTGTATCACAGAAGATATTACATTACCATTAAGCCAGTGGAGACGGAGACAAATATAATCAATAGATACTTTTTATGTGTATCTTTATAGCAGTCAATGTGGAGGGGATTCTGTCCTCGCCTGTGTAGCAGGTTTTATATGGACGGGGATGTAGATATAATCTAGACCCTGTCAAGCCCTTTAAGGGCTACATAGTTCTGTAAATAGTGTGCTCTTTCCCCTGTTGTCATGATAAATGAATATAGCTCTGGCGAGTCATGATGCAAAAATGCAGACCCAGTGAGTAAGCCCACTGTTCTGAATACATGCATTGTACCAATCCTATGGGAGTATATCAACCATGTGCGGCTGACAGGCCTTAAGAGTTACCCATTTAAGCCTTGTGAAGACAGATGATATACAACGTTAAAGCATTATGTGAGCATCAAAGGGTTAGGACTGCCTCTGCCTTCCCAACCCTAAAAGAGCGGCATAGTCCTTTTGAGGATGTGCTCTTTTCTTTAGAGTCATGATGCATGGATGCAGCCCCCGAGAGTAACTCACCTGTGCTGTATGGGTGCATCATGCCAACTCTGTTGAAGCACATCAACCAAATGTGGTGAACAGCCCTTGAGAGTTACCAGCAAGGGCAGAATTCATGGCTCATGACTGCAAACTGACATTATTAAAGCATTTTGCGAGCAGCAAAGGGTTAGAACTGCCTCCGCCTTCCCTCCCTCCCGGTCCCTAGGGGGGCAGACAGATATATGTCCGCTGTAAAGCAACCAGGATGTAATCCCCGCAGTCACAGTAGTGTTATTTATGAAAGACATTTCTCCATTTCTTTTACATCTGTAGATGTATTAATATAAGTTATTTTTCTCCATATCTCTGTAGGATGAAGGTAGGCGGAGGGCACTGTGGTTGTGTATTCTATACATCAAAGGGAGCTGTAGCTCAGAGCCTAGTGAAGGGGAACCACTCCCCTTTATAAGATATACGGAGGAACCATCTTGGTAAAAATGTTAGTATGTTGAAGACATAAATGTGTCCATCTGTAGACACTATCTGTTTATAAGCATCGATTTATGGCTAAATGCATTAACGTTACTACATCTGAAAACCCCACCTTTGGTATTATACTAAAATCGATCCCACATATTGTTACAGTATGCTTATAACAGTCCATATGATAATGAAATATACCCCTTTAAGAGCTCACAAAGCCATGGATCCAATCACCAGTGTATTTCTATTGGCAGAGTAACATGCTTTACTCCAAGATTTTAACATTAATCGAAAAAAAAGATCAAATGTAAGCAAAGTTTACATAGTATTGTTTAACATCCTGGTACAATTTTGGTTTAAGCCCTAATCATCAGTAATACTAAACAACGAACCATGCCAGCCTTAAAGGGATACATTGTACATTGGTAGCATCAGCCAATAACAGTCAGTAAATCAGCGGTCTGCGCAGTCCCATTGTCAGACAGGAAGCAGCTATCACACTGCACCCTATAGAGACAACCCCCTCCTCCCAGCATGCCTCACTCACACCGGAACCACGTGGGCAGCACGTGATCAGCCCATCATCTCCCCTAATATCACCCAGTACATCCGGGCCCTGGCGTGACGGCCATATTTACACACCTAACAACCCACAGTGAGAACCGGAAGTCAAGATGGCCGCCAGCACGCGACCGGTGTGTTTGAATATACCCACATCTATATGGGGATTGTTTTACTGTGGGTGCTTTGGTAAAGGAATACAAGGCCGCCCTGGTCCCCATAGGCTTTGATATATGATCACAAGGCTGTTTAGTTCCCGAAAGGATCGGACCGATGTGTTTTTTTGCCAGACAGTGATTGAAGTTTAGTGCTTTTTAAAGCCTTATGGAGGGATAAATCTCATTGTTTTGCTTTCAGAAATATATATATCTCCTTGACTATGTCAACAGTTATCTGAAAAGCTGTAACAACAGTTTATTTAAACAAGGCTAGCAACAGTGTAGGAATTCAAAGTTCTATTTGAGAAATATGGCTGCCTCTTTGCTTTTAATACTGGACACCGTGGTTCATAACTTAGTACAATAAGCCTCTCTAACATGTCTAATTCACGCTCAAACTATTAAAATGATACTCAGATATATACAACAAAGATTGAATCTTTGACTGCATTTCACCCAGTCATTACCTAAGTTGAAATATAGCCCTTTAGTCATGTATGGCTTAAGATCACTACAACTCACTAGCATGTAGTTTATGAGTGGGCCAACCAAAACCAAATGTATCTAATGCCCTGGGGATAGTATGGAGTTAAAAAAAGCACGTGCACATCAGGCTCTTATACAAAAGTGCACCCTGTACATGGTGTTCCTTTACGAATGTGCACACTGTGCAAGGTCTTTGGAACTGTGCACATGTTTGTGCTAAGGCCAAATTTAAAAAAAGGTGTGTTTCAGGTTACCTGACCCTACCTAGTATAACAGGGCCGACCCTAAAAAAATGTTTATATTTTAGTTCATTTTGGGGCTATTTAGGGGTTGATTTGATAGTTCACGAGTCCAGATGGTCGTCCCAGAGTCGGCATTGAAGTTAGTGAGTCAATTTCTGGGTACATTTCAGGCCAAAGTTTAAAAAAAATCGGAAAAAATAAATCCGACCTACCTACCCTAGATTTTCCGACCATGTAACCTGAAACACACCTTTTTTTTCGGCCTAAAGTTTAGGCAAATTGAACTCCATACTGGCGACACTCACAGGAAGGGTGCTGGATCCCCCAGAGACACACATCTATATATAGGTGTACCCAGACCTAGTACAGTGGGAAATAGAGTGTTGGTAGTACTACCCTACATCCCCAGGGGCTAGGGACAGACCGAGGCTGCCTATTGATGGCCAGGTGCCGTCCACTACAGCCCCCACAGACGTCACTCCCCCTCCACTCCCCAGGGGGAGCCTATAGTGCCTGCCGCTGGTACCAGCAGCTACAGGTTAATTGTCACCAATACAGGCCCAGCACCAGGGTAATGGGAGGGGCTGTCACATGACCACTGGTTTGAAAGGGAGGCTGGAAAGGCAGGACAGCCAGAAATACCATCAACTGGAAACTGTCCAACCTAGTTCTTATCCCTATGCTACTTGAAACAAGTCAAGACACCATTCTGTAAGGTTTTAAAAGTGTGTTTTTTTATTGCCAAATCACAAAGGTTACAATTGTGCTATATGTTATGACTAGGGAGATTTCAAGGAACTAGCTTGAATTGAATATGGTGTCTGAAATGTGATCTAGTCCTATAGATCATTCATCACGCATTTTCTAGAGAAAAATGCATGAGATTCTACACCTTTGTCCCTCAGTGCAAAGAGCAGAGACTTCCTGTTTGAATCATCTTGCACTGAGAGGACGATATGTATATGGCTCAAACTCCTGACTTATGTTGTTTTAGGATTGAGGAAGGACAAATCAGAAAGTTCTTAGTATGTTTAAACAAGTTTAGTATTTTGAAAGGTATATATCTTGGCTCCTTGGAACACTTTTTGATTCATTTCTAACCCTAGCGGTTCAGTTTTTATCGCCTCGTGAAGTTTATTGTCCCTTTTTCAGATGACTCCGTGACGAAAAATCCATGATCATGAACATTATGTATTAAATACATCACAGCAACTAATAATTTTGTTTACGAGCTGGGCCAACATATATATTGAAGCATACCAAGAATTGATATCCTCTGGGTAATAGTTTTTGAGATACAGCCCGATGAATTTTGAACATTTATCAGAAATATGAACATTTCAACTACATACTCTCCACTTCACCCTAGTTTCCTCAAAATGGTCCCATTATTGGTTAAATTCACTCTACAGTGTCCTGATCATGTGTACTTCAAGAAATATGAAGCATCAAGATATCTGGTTAGACCAAATTTGCACAGTATAGGCCTAAAGTACCCTTATTAACCTATTTTACGTCACGGAGTCACCTGGGTGACTCCGTGACGGAAATAAATTCTTGTATAAATGAGCATAAAAATGGTGGATTTTTGCATTAGAACATTAGAAGGAATGGGTAGGACACAGGAAAACCAGAGATAACTTAAATATATTGGGTATTAACAATTCTATGAAGGTTTAAATTTTCATCGGGTTGGCTTGTGACTCCGTGACGAATATTCCGGGTGACTCCGTGGCGGAAAATATGTATCCCAATAGATATATGCTCCTGGAGGCAAGATTATTGGATATTTTTCAAAATTTCTTTTTTCCAGCAGAAGACAAAAGAGTTACCTCACAATCTGGGATACAATAGAGACTGTGTGGATCTTCTTTAGTTACTATAAGATGTATCAACCTGAATTGACATTTTAATATTTTGCTGACAAAACACAGTTAAATGACTGTGGAGAAAAAAATACGGAACATATCTGGTGAAATCCTCATGAATCAATTGACTATACCATAGACCTAATAGAAAATGATATTAGGAATAAGCTGTTACTGCCTCAGTACAAATGGGAGGCATGTAAAACATGTCATTTTTTGGAGTTTTTGACGTTTTTAGGGGTTTTTGGGCCTTTGGATTGCCAGAAAACGAAAAAAATAGGGCCAATACACAAAAAATAGAGATTTCCCGAATCATTCAGATGTTTTTTCACATATACCAAAAATTTGAATAAATTGGTGCAAAACTGGTTATTCTGTAGGGGTATAAGCCTGAAAAGAGCCAGAAATAGCCGAAACAACATAAGTGTGGAGTTTATGCCATATAAGGGTTTCAGTGTGTTCCCTCCACACCCCGTTAGCACTGCACCCATTTACTTGTTAACGCTGCATTGTCGCCACTTGTGGGGAGTATTATTTGCTCTGGCAGGAGTGAGAGTAGGTAAGGGGGTGGGTGGTACCTTACCTGAAATATTCAGGACAGCCTCTGTGTGCAGGTATTCTTGTGCCACTCTGACTGCTCCTGGTAGTCTCCCTACCTACACCAAACAGGTGCAATTGGTTCAGCAAAAGTATTACTATATCATTTCATTTTACCGCAGGTCCTAGAACTAACACAATGAGATGACGATATGTATATAAGGGTTTCAGTGTGTTCCCTCCACACCCCGTTAGCACTGCACCCATTTACTTGTTAACGCTGCATTGTCGCCGCTTGTGGGGAGCATATTGGCTCTGCCAGGAGTAAGAGCAGGTAAGGGGGTGGGTGGTACCTTACCTGAAATATTCAGGACAACCTCTGGGTGCAGGTTTTCTGGTGCCACTCTGACTGTTCTTGGTAGTCTACCAATCCACACCAAACAGGTGAAATTGGTGCAGCAAAAGTATCACTATATCATTCCATTTTACCATAGGTCTTAGAATTAACAAGGGTCATATCTCACCAAAGGTTATTGACCAAAAATTTTCTGAGATAGATGGAGGTTATATTTAAGGGGAGGTCAAAGGGGAGTTTAAAATAACAAAGCACATGGGTACTGAAACCTGTAACAACTATCTAAGATCTAACGGCAGCCTTTTCATATGTACAATACTGGAACAAATAAACTATGATGTCAAGGGATTTTCAAAGTAAACATTGATAAAACAAAATGTCAAGAATGTGAAAATGTACTGTTGAAATTTGCTGAAAAATTTGTTCAAAACTCAAACTCAACTATGCATTGAAATCCGCTATACATAGAAATTCATGATAAAGCATTAGATAATTCCAATGCCAAATGCATTGAATAGAGGCAAACAAAAAGGTTTAGAACATTTATCAAAATCAGAGGGTAGAGCCTGCAGTAAATCGATATAGAAATTCTCGAACTACCCGGCTGCAATCATCAGTTTGGGAAGATGTTTCATTACCACAGCTGCTCTCATACCCATACCCCCCCCCCATTTCACAAGCCTCCACAGCCCACAGAGTGTTATCAGCCTGTATGAGGCAGTGGTGTGACTGAGGACTATTCCACAACCAATGGTTTAGCCACATCTGCCTCACAGTCCCTAAGTACAATTTTTTGTCTGCAGTAACAGTTGGTGGTGAATTGGGTCTGAGTTCTTCTTTTCAGTGGAGATCATCCTCAAGCAGCTGCATCTGCCTACTTAATGGGGTTACATCTGATCAAACGTAGGCCTCCAAGGAAATAGATGGGCTGAGATTAGGAGCCTCACACTAGAAGTGTTAGGTGTAAGCTTGAAGTATGGCAATTACAACCACCAGACTGTCATGTTCTGTTACGACCACCAGACCTGTGCTGATCAATTTAGAGGTAAGGTTACTCCCAGTGCTAATACAAGGCAGGCCCTTATTCAAGATCCATTTTCAGTGCTTAAGAGTTATTTTAACACCCCATACCCCGGTGCTCATACAAAACTGGTGTATTTTTAAAGTCTGGTACTTAAATGTGACGATACGATAACTGTGATATCACAACTCTCTTGCACTGCGTCATAGGTGACAGTACAAATTAAAACAGTAACATTTCATAGTTGAGCAGCAATCACAACACTGACTGATTGTAGAATTATGAATCTAAATATGAGGAGATGTTTATAATTTATACCATCAACCTGCTTTGCCTTGTGGTAGATTTTACCAAATTTAACCCCTACATCTGGCCCTTTGGTTCACCAGGAATAGAAGGAGGTATAATAATCAATATAGAGACCTGCAACTGCTGCCGCACAGAGGCACCCCTTTCCCCTCACAGAGGGACTTACATATAAGGGCTGTCTGTTAAAGTGAAAAGGGATCTCTGAAAACATCAGTGGTTCAATTTCCAATTTCCTCTTGGGAGAAGCTTTTCAATTCACTGCTATGAATATCATTGCTGTGATCGGAATGCAAAATTTATTTAGAATAGATGTTGCCAGGACGTTGATGAAGGATTATGAATATAGAATATAAAAATACTTATGGCAGTTGCATACAGTATAGAGGGAACCGCTCTCAAATGATCCTTTTCATTTTACTAGTATCATAATAGATAGGATTTGGAGTAAACTTCCCTTAGAGGACACCATTCATGTAATGTAAATCAAATTAGATCTAATGGCAAAGGCTTACCTCATGATAAAGCTGTACACTAAAGCAGGAAACTGATCGTCATATCAACAGTTAACTTTAAGGATTTATATTAGGAAACACAATAAATATAAGGAACCTTGTTCAATATTTATACAAGTTCATCTAAAAGCTTCACCTATACATATATATGAAAAAGAGAAATTAGAATTACCTAAATGGCTCTTTCACAGCTATAGTACTTAAACAACTACAACTGGAGAAACCTGGTTGAAAATATGGAACGCCCATACATCACCTGGTCTGCCCGCTGGTTAGAAAAGAATGGATCGGTAGGTGTCTTTAGTCCATAGGTCAAACAGGGCAGAGGCCTAATCAATTTAGAGTGGGTGTGTTGCACAACTTTGGTGTGTTGCAAAAGATGAAAAGAGTCTGACCCTGCCAATCCTCAACCCAAACACTGTATTCAACATTGTTCCCCAGAGATTATATATAACATTGTCGACCCATACCTCATAAATTCCATGCCGCCTTATTGATATAGGTGCCCTGTGCAGTAAGAGAAGGTAGATTAAACTATGGTGGCGGGGTAGAACAATATGTCGCACCTCAGTTATATTGCATACCATGATTCAAAACAGATAGACCATGGTTATGTAAGGTTATGTAAGGGTAAGTAGGATTAACCACAGCGAACCAGTAGGGTGACTTGTGCTTCGCCCTCATTTTGCCCCATCAGTTGCATTTTTTTTAAAAGTGTTTTATTTCGGACAAAAATCACAATTACATTAAAAGATAATAAATGCATTAAATCTAGCATGTGCACGTTGCATTCCTTCCGCTAGGACCCCTGTAGTTACCAAAGTTTCTGTTACGTGTACAATTCAATGGTATGGCTATCACTGCATTATTACAAATATATCATGTATAATACAATAATGGCGAGACCGATCAGAGCTTGTTAGATTAAGATCTGGGATTGTTGTTTTGATGAGATCAGATGAGTGATGATGGGGATTGGGTTTGAATAGTTGTAAGGGGTTATCAACAGGCAGAAAAGGTTAATTGTATTCATCCTTTCATAACCATTGTCTATCTATTAGGTATCTTATCTGAAACCAGAAAGGTTATAGTAAAAAACAATGTTGTTTGTTTGCCATTATATATTCTTCTCCAGCATGCAGCACACAGACATCTATTTTTTCCTGGAAAGTTGTTATTGTTTTTCAATAACCACCTACTGTTATCATAACACTACATGATAACATAAAAAAGTTCACAGCTATCCTCTAGATAAAAACCAGTGCACACATTTTTAATTCTTCATGTCTTAAATAGTTATCTTCTTTCTGTCCTGGGGGCAAAAATAGCCTTTCAAACAGTGGCATCAGGGAAAAGTCAGCAATGGCTGTTGTGGAGCAGGTGATTACAGGCAGTGTGATGTGCTAAAGTGGGACCTTTTCCTTTTTCCTGCTAGCGGGTGACTGCCATAATTAGCGAGAGACAAATGATGTTTATAGGCCGGAAGTGGAAATGTCACACGGTCCCCCGGCACCACGCAGTGTGACACCTAGGGAGCAGTTGACAAACTGCAAGCCCTGCCCTCTAGGTAGAGCCCCCTGCACTAACCCAAATTGTTTTAACCTTTAGCACAGAGTGCCTGTCTCTAATTTGCTGTGTTTATTTTTGGCCGTAACATGGTATTTTGATGTTGTTTTTTTGTGCCAGACCCTTGGACAGCATTGTTGTCGCTTTTTCCTAGCTCGGAAATGTGTTGATACATTCTGAATTATGGGAGCCCTACTTTAAATGTGATATCCATGTCTGACCATTGAATTCATCAACACTTTTCAACATTAGCCTAGGCATTATTGACCAGGTCCTAGCGAACCCGTTGAAATGACCCTGCAAGTGATATCTGTTCTCATCATGGTGCCTCATCCTACATCTTTGAGAGAGGGCTGAGTTGTAAAACTGTCACGGGAATTTACTGTGTTCTTTAGAATTAAAGTCATGAACTTCAAATGACATTCCATTGCTGTTCTGTCAATGTGTAGCTACAACAATGAGGTCAACCGCATAAAAGTGAAAAACAGATGGCCGATACTAATTTGATGTTGCCAGTTCAAGTGACACTCAATCCCTGTGTTAAAAAGTCTATCCATCATAGTGCTGTGTTCAATTGGTTATGCATTTGTTTGATTCCCATAATCAACTAAATGCTGAACAACAGTGTGGGTATACCTCTGCCTCACCCACAGTTATTTCCCTTCATTCCCCTTTACATCTCACTACATCATTTAGTGTAGACCTACAACCCCCCCTCCCCTCTGCTGTCATCACCCTCTGGTAACTACCACTATGACCTTGAAATTGGACCATGCTGGATTTGGGCAAACTCTACAAATAGCATGGAACTAGAAATTAGAATGTAAGATAGGATTTCTCCCATATTTTTTCTGGCAATAGATCTGGTTTCTGTTTTCCCGGACCAAGCCAATATTCAAGTGCAATGTCATAGTAGTAGTGTTTAGTGGTATTCTGCTTCAGAATAAAGTGTGGGACAAGTGTACCTAATATCCTATCATCATCCATGGGCCTGTGGGACCCGCGGGCTGACAGCACGACAAATACAACATGGCCCCCAGCCATCAACCAGATGAATGACACAATAAAGGAGATTTATCTGCTGCACCATGACGCAGCATATTTGGTCCCCAGACAGGTATGAATGTACATGGGCAGTATCATGAAGAGAGGTGGAACGGTTGGCATGCTTATGCAGGTGTAAAGGAGACAAAGGGCAAGTCAAGGAGGGGTTACAGTGATTTGTTTTATTTATTAATTTTTTGTTTTGCTTTTTCAGATATAATTGTGAAAATGACCATCAACTGGATATGGGATAATTTCAGGTCCTCAACCTTGCGATTTTCACTAAATGAATGAATAAATGAATGCTAAGTTGAGGAAACAAGGCATAGGGTCAGAGCACAGAGGATGGGGATACCACAGGGAATAAATGGGCCTCACATAGGTTTATGAGGGAGATGTGGAGCAAGTATAATTATACATATGGAGAAGGGAGCCCCTAGCAGATATATATAAAGCTACGGGAAAGCGGGTAAGTGGAATAGCACAACATGGCTGAGGGGGTATGGTAGGTACTGATGTAGATGACAGGCAGTGGAGGGCTGGCGCGACAGAGAAGGATTATCACAAACCAGATCCAATTCCATGTGTCTATAAAGCTGTGGTTTGATGCCTGCTGTAGGAGTTGCCCGGGTAGGCTATTTGGACCATGGGACTGCCCTGTCAACTGCACTCATGTGTTTATACTGCTATGGTGCACAGGAAATCTAAATGCTCGGGCACTTAATCTGTAGTGGCTCTTTCAGATTAGATACAGGGAGATTGGTCAGGGGTGACCAAGTGCTACTTTAAAATGACTGAGGTAAAACAACATATGACCTATGGCTTACTCAAAAAGACTTATTCTGATGATCATTGGAATGGAGAAAACTAGGGTCATTTGGTTTGAAGGTATCAACTAACCTAAGGCTAGGTGCTATTGACTGATTTGTTAGCAAGTACTGACTAAGGTCCTGAGCCAAAAGATTATCAGTGCATGTATATACACTTTAAACCCTAGAGATTACACAGCTATGAATAAAGGGCTCTCAATACACATACACCCCATTCCCATGTCATACACATCTGCCACTAGGCCTACACATAATATTCCATATCAATACAGCCATTTGCTCTACACTGTTGTCCCACTACCATCGGTGTCCTGCCTATTTGTCAGTGACCCCTTCTGGTACCCGCCTACCCTTGTCCCACCCTTCTGGTACCCGCCTACCCGGTGGCTGCCCTTTGGCCAGGCCTTGTTCCGCACGTCTGCCCCAGACCTATATATTGCTGCTATCTAGGCCCCGGTTGACTCAGAGCTACTCATGCAGACAGTCAGAACATCCATATCAAGCGGAGGGTCTGTCCACTGCTGTGCTGCCAGGGCAAGCTCCTGTATATGATCCGCTGCATTTCCAACATATCCTAGTTCTGTTAGACACTGCATTTGCCTGTCCACCCGTACTGTTGCTGTCCTAGAGGAAGGCAAGTCTGACTTATATATTTTGCTGCATAAGCCAGAAATGAGTGTACTATATATCTAGGACTAGAAAGAGGAAGTATGAGGGAGGTTAGGCAGGTGTATACAACACTTTATGAGAAAGTAGAAGTACTGAGGTACGCAGGCGTACCAGTGTTACCTAGTCGTATCAGTCATACAGGAAAGGGAACCTATTTTCAAGGTTGAAGGGTGGAAAGGGTTAGCCATAGAGTTAGATGAAGGCTATGAAGGTGTTGTGTGGTGGGCACCAATTGCTGACAGTGGCTGCTCCTATAGACCCTGTCCTGCCCCAGTCAATATGAATTGCCAATCCAATCTCCTGATGGCCTTATATACGGTGTCCCAGTGTCATACTCTCTATGTATTTTCCTATTGCGGTCAGAGGCTTATGATTGCCTCACATCAGTTGCCATATAGGATTTTCTACTGGTCTATATTGTTTTGTAAAGCAGTGTTGGCAACTCATAGAATCAGTATACCAGAAACACGTGTAATTTATATTAAATGTTTTTGTCATACTTCAATTTACTAATTAGATTGTTTTTCTGTTTCCCTGAAAGCACTGATTATTTTTGTTGTAGCACTGCCTGAGATATATGCAATGCATCATATTTTCCAATGACCAATTCCATTGAATACTGTAACTGTACAACGGATGATATATACATTTATAAGTTGGGTTCCAGGCAACCCTATCCAAGGTTTAGTAAGGTACCCTACCAAGCATTTTGTTTGGGCAACTAATAATTTTCTGGTCTCAGGACATTGCTCCTAAACAATAATATCCAACATATAGGAGCCGGCTGAAACCAGCTATCTAAAAATAATCTACATTATCAAGATATGATGCTTTATTATGTGACTTAAGCAATATATGGGGGGGGGAGAAAGATATCCCAAGGTAGGGTGTTTAGGCTATTTATAGAAAAAGCCCCAAAAATATATTATACGGACTGAAAAGTGTAAAACTTGACTAAGACTTGTAATTGTCAACACTAGAACATTTTAGAATACAGATTCTTTACTGTCAGAATAAAAGGGTGTCAACCCAGAATCCTAAAACCCTCTATTTTAACGTTTTTTTTCACAAGTTGACAGTAAATGATAAAGGTGTCTGCTCCCAACACATCCCCAGCACAGTACCAATTTGCTGGGTACAGGTGTATTGTTGCTGCTTGTGGGAAGCAAATTGGCATTAGAGGTTGGCTACAGTGAGGGGTGGTGATTGGGTGGGTGGGTCCAACCTGAAATATTCAGCACTAACTCTGGGTGCAGGTTTCCCGGTGCCAGTCAGACTACTCCTGGCATTGTGATGGCCACACTGTAATAACCAGTTGCACTAGATGCCTCTAAAGAACAAGCTCACTGCCAACTCGTAGAAATATGCCATCACTTCTCAGGATATTCAAACTGGATGGATTTAAACCTTGTCTTGTCAAGATAACATAAAAAGTGTGAAAACAAAGAAAATGAAGCTAACCAAGTAAGAGGTAAGGTGTAAAACAAGATAAAACAATAGGATTGCTGAGGTATAGACAACCAATGTATGGATTTTAGAAAGAAACTTATTGCCCTTAGGATTCATGGGAAACAAAGCATGGGCAACAAAGCAATGTATAGTTGAGGACAATATAAAGCACAGCGAGAGAGCAGAACCTCCATCAATTTTAGGGAGCAGTGTATAGATATAGCAAATACTGGATAGCTCTCCCAGCTGAGAGGACAGACGTTTAGAGCGTTATCTTAATCTTAAGTCTTAAAGTCTTAATTCAGTATCTTACATCGGGGCAGCGGTTTAGGGTTAGGATAAGGGTAAGGGTTAGGTGTAGACTACACACTTGGTCGGGGGAGGGGGGGATGCAGGATACAGAAAAAAAAAGAGAAAGAAGAAGGGGGTGGGGGGGCAGAGCCCCCGATATATACAGCAATGTTACAAACTTACAGTGGTGCCATCTAGAGGATTTGTGGTGAAAGGTAAGGTGGCCACTCCAGGAACTAACTTTAAGACAATTAAGACAGTCTTCATTGTCTTATTAAGATAACGCTCTAAACGTCTGTCCGCTCACTGGGGAGAGCTAACCCATGCGTGCATAGATATATGATGCTGCAAAGAATATCATCAGCACTTCCTCCTCCACCCACCACACTGAGAGTGTCATCAACCACTATGAGGCTGTGGTGTGACTGGGGACCATCAGCAGTGGTTTACTCAGATCTTGCTACCAGCCACATTTAAAGTACTGTCAGATTTCCAATCCAATAAAGCTATTTTTGGTCCACTGTAACAGTCCGTGGTGAATAGGGTCTGAGTTCTTCTTTTCGGTGGAGATCATCCTGAGGCAGCTGCATCTGTCTCCTACATGGGGTTAAATCTGAGCAAACGCAGACTGTAAAAGAAAAAGCATGCAGGTCAGAGATTTCCCACAACATACAACTTTGGTTAACTTATCTTATTATTATAGTTGACAGCAGATTTTAGTACAATATTGAATGCATATTGAAAAATCAGACAGCAGTTACAAGAGAACAAACATAATATGCACATTGCCTGGATGTTTGGTAGCTTGCCATAGCCATGTAGCATGTATAAGATGCTCTGTTTGCAGATCTAATAGATGAAGGTGCTCGTTCACAAGATATAGTAAATGCTGTGATTGGCAATCATTTTTCTCAGATTTAGCTGTATGCGTCATGCATTGAGTCCTAGGATAAGATAGGGGTTATTGTAATCAATAAAGAGCACTGTAACTGCTCCTCTCCTAGGCAATTTAGATCCCTACATGGAGGCACCATACATGATCGTCCTCTGGTAAATTAAAAAGAGCTCTTGGAAAACAGCGCAGTGCGTAAATTTCCAATTTCCTTTTGGTTGATGCCTTTCAATTTACTGCTATAAATATCATCCACGTGGTCTGTCTGAAAGACCAGATTAAGTTGGAATAGATGTTGCCTTAATCAATGGCTGTGCAGTATGTGGAGCATTATGCATATGGGATGGAAAACAATTGATGACACGGGCATACATGTTCATCCAACTTAAATAGACTGGCGGAGATCACAATATATTTGGTAACTGACAGGAAAAAACAAACTTTGTGAATTACTGATAGTGTCTAATAATACTTCTATGTAATTGCATGTACTGCATATTTCCTTAAGAACTTATATTTTTAAAAGAGAAGCTTTATCGTTGCGCTTCTTTTGTGCAAGAGCCAGATCATGCCAGTGTCTTCCTCTTCACTGCCTCCCTGGGGGAGCAGTAACCCATGGCTGATGTAAATGTTCTCTGCTCTCAGAGACTCCCCCAGGACAAAAGGTCTGACCCCAACCATCCTCACTCCATACATTATATACACCATGCAGCTTTATAGTGATGTATCATCCCGCTGTGAAGCACACAGATGACTGAGAAAGAATCTTATAATTATGTAGTTGTATGATCAGATGTGCATCTGTTTATTTTGGCATGAAAGATTCGGGCACATAATTTTGTGAAAAATAAAATGATCCATTTGAGAAGGAGGGGGTGCATACTAGGACAAATCAAATGAATTCAATTGCAACACAGAAAGGCAGAAACTTACTCGGTGTTAAAAACACCCATAAAATGAATGTCTATTAGTTCAGAGCTTTATGTCCTAGGTAAGTCTATTCCATTAGGGTCACAGAAAATTGCTTGATTTCAAAGGGTGCTAAAGATTATAAGAATGGCCCAATCACAGCAGTCCTAGTCATAAGATTGGCCACAGCAACAATGCACCTTTCTACGAGAATCAATATAGAAGGGTTCTTCTGGAGCTAAGAGGAAAAACAAATGAATAGGAATGGGAAGGGCCCAAGTACCATCAAGGGGAATGGATAGGGCTTCTTAGCCAGTTGAAAACCGGAACTTAAATTGGCAGAAAAGTTTGTCACCATTTACACTTTGTGAAGAACTTCTGAAAGTTTTCAAATGGCGTTCCATTGTCAAACTACAAATGTGTAGCCAGAAAAACAAGCAAGGGAATTAGACAAATGTTATCAACAGGAAACACTCTGGCTGGCATTGTTGATAAGATCTTGCCAGTTGCTGCGGCTTCAAATGGCAGCATCTGCATCCATTATAATGCTGTATTCTAAACTCTTACAGGCAATCATGAAGCCCAAGAGCAAACCACATTCATACACTATATTTCCTATTGGAGTCATTTATCAAGGAGATTCCGAGCAAGTAGATTTATATGTTAGGTTGAGAAATGAGTCACACAGATAAATACGTTAGGTCTACATAGGCTAGCTGACACAGCACAACATGACTACATAAGAGGGCAGGGTGTGTGGTGATGTAGATGAAATGAGGGGCAGTGGAGGGCTGGCATGGCAGAGAGGGATCATCATAAACCAGATCCAATTCCATGTGTCTATAAAGCTGAGGTTTGATGCCTGCTGTGGGTGATCACATGGACAGACCCTGACTGCGAGGCTGCCCTCTCTACTGTACCAGAGTGCTCATGTACTGATATAGTATTTACATCTATCAAGTGTGCACACAGCAGGAGTGAGCAAAACCATTTGATATAATATGTATAGAAAGATGGTTAAGGTGAAGGAAATAGCTAGGAAAGGCACAGTGGCCAGGCAAAGGGATGTTAAGCTCAGACTTTAGTGTTCTGCTAAATGAATGCTGTACCAAAAATATTACACACTGCAAAGCTAAAATCCTGATTCACATGTCCAATAAAACTGCCCCTACATCAATTGGTTTTGAAGTCTACATGAAGCCATTTACTCCACAGAGTCCCCCCTATGCCATGTGTTCTGTGTCTGGTCTATTTGTCACTGAACCCTGCTGCCACCTGCCTACCCTTGTCCCACCCTTCTGGTATCCGCCTACCGGGTGGCTGCCCTTTGGCTAGGCCTCGTTCCGCAAGTCTGCCCCAGACCTATATATTGCTGCTGTTCAGGCCCGGAGTTACTGGGAGCTGCACGTGCAGGCAGCCTCTACTTCCATACTGAGCAGCTGAGTGCTGTAGGTAAAGGATCTGCCCACTGCTGTGCTGTCAAGGCAAGCTGATTCATATATATGTTTCTGCATATCTAGCATATTCTGGGTCTGCTAACCACTACCTTTAGCTTTACTACTCCACCTTACCAGTCACTGCCCTTTTGCTATGCATGTCTGACTAATATATTAAGCTGGTTAGGCCACAATTTGGAATATCAGATATATTTCTGCTAGTTCTCCCACCAAAATCTCTAGTTAAAGTCATTGACTCTTGTAAACATTACTAAAATTATTATAGATTCCAGAATGGTATATAAAGTAATTCCTGACCAATATACATTTACATGCATCCTGTCATCTGAGGATGCTAGTGTAATATTTTGTATTGGAGGCTTACTGTGTCATATAATGCTGTGCCTTCAAGGAGTCCTAACGTTGTTTGGGCCAAGCTGGACAGCAGACCCTAGCTGGTAGGCAAGGTTTGACCCCTGGGTGTGGAGGTGATGGATTAAGTCATATTCTACACCATCAGTCCTGGACTGTCCCAAGCCCCCCCCCCCCTATGTCATCACCAGACTGAGGCTGGGGTGAAAGGGTCAGAGGTCATAAAGGATGAAGGTTATTTTTCCACAGACGAGATGAATGATTGAGTTTCTGCCATATTGATTTTTGTTATACTCCACTCTGAGATTTTTGGTGTTCTACATGAGAACCTCTGGCAGTCTGTACAAAGTACAATAAAACCCTGCCTACAAGACACATTTCGTTTGGCGTTTTTATTTTCTATAAACCAAATCTTTTTCTAGAAGAATGTGGGGGTTCAGCTCAAAGATTGGGTTTTAATACATAAAGAGAAAACAACTTTAAAACATATTTTGTATAGGAAGAATTTTTTTCTCAAAATGGGGGTTCAGCTTATAAGTCCTATAGGAGGGATTTTATTTATTCTGGTGACATGACATGATATCATTCCATCAAATCACCAGTAGTTTAAACCCTGTAATACATAAACAAGCTCTGTCCAGCTTAAGACCGCCTTATGTGTACGAATTGTATATAGCCACCTCTCATGGAAAAACAGGGAGAGGAACTTATTGTGAAGGTGAAAGGGTGGAAAGGGTTGGGGCCAGAGGGTAGAAGGCCATGA
Source organism: Harmothoe impar (assembly GCA_947462335.1). NCBI lineage: Eukaryota > Metazoa > Annelida > Polychaeta > Phyllodocida > Polynoidae > Harmothoe > Harmothoe impar. Next base: position 9,734,976 of record OX381710.1, read on the forward strand.
AGGTGTTGGATGTGAGCACCAATTGATGACAGAGCTCTGCATCTATAGACCCTATCCTCCCCCAGTCAATATGAATTGCCAATCCAATCTCCTGATGGGCTAATATATGGCTTTATAGTGTCACACTCTCTATGTATTCTCCTATTGCTATCAGAGGATTATGATTGCTTCGCATCAATTGCCATATAGGATTTTCCACTTGTCTAGCAGCAGTGTATCAGAGGCACATGTAATTTCCATTAGTGTGTTTTTGTCATACTTCAATTTACTGATTAGACTGTTTTTCTGTTTCCCTGAAAGCAGTATACACTGCCTGAGGTGTCTGCAATGCATCACATTATCCAAGTATCTATTCCATTAAATACTGTAATATGGAAATGCATGATACATACATCTGTGAGCCCAAATAGTGTGTTGTCTGGCAAACAGACGCAAGCTTTAAATTGAAGAAAACAATGAGTCAAATTGATGACCCATGAGTTGTTCGGCAATTGGCGACTTGTTTTATGTACCATCGATTTAAAAAAAATTAATAAAGATTCATACCCATGCTATAACTTGTTAAAACATGTTACCTGAAACACATCTTTTTTGTCCCCACAGATGTATACTCCCTTTCTCTCTTGTTACTTGGTAGTGGCAGTGGTACAGACTGTAGTAATGAGGAGATTCCTCTGACAAGATTAACACCTTGTCCAGGATATGTGCCGGCTCAAACTGACAAGCGGTCCTGGCACCATTTAATAATGACAGTGTCAGGTACGGAGGTAATGAGGTGGAGGGGCGGGGAGGTAGTCAGTAATACTACATCTAGAAGAACTGTACGGAAACAGACTATTCAAGATAAAGTCCACATTATTTGGATATAGTGATCTATTACATTAATACAGCAAATAAAGGGGGATTATGTCCTGCATATCATTTTGATGAAAGTTGAATAGTTGTATCCTTATGTTGGAAAGGTGTTCCAGGGGTAGTGAAATGATAAGGCATGGATTGAAAGTATGTGACCCTGGTACCCGCAGGATAGAAAGGCTAAGTAGTCGGGTACCTGGTCTGATCCAAGTGAAGTGGCAGAGAGTTCCTCAACGTCTTAACTCCAAAAGGGCGAAGCCAAAAAACACTTTGCATATTTGCTGAGGGGGTCATTGTTCTCCTGTGTGATTGACTAAAAAGGAGACCTCTACTACATTCCTCACAGTGGTAACTCCCCCTCCACTCCCCAGGGGGAGCCTGTAGTGCCTGCCGCTGGTACCAGCAGCTACAGGTTAATTGTTACCAATACAGGCCCAGCACCAGCGTAATGACAGGGTTTCGTGACCATTGATTTGGCTGGAAGGCTAGTCAGGAGGTATTGGCATCAACAAAACCATTTTGACCTCGTCAAACATTGAGGTCCTGATGGTACTAGAATCAATTCAATACAGGAGGATTTAAAAAAGGTTGTGCTCGAATTAAGATTGCCTGTCAATATTGTGGATGAGTTTATCAAATAAGTGCCACAGTGTTAGAACTGTTACACATTTGGTACCATACAACTAGATAACATGAATGTAGAGGGAGGGAGGGATGGAGGGAGGGAGGGAGGGAGGGAGGGAGGGAGGGAGGGAGGGAGGGAGGGAGGGAGGGAGGGAGGGAGGGAGGGATGGAGAGAGAGAGAGATAGCGGCAGCACCGACACCCCAAGAGGAGGGAGTGGGTACAGCAAACCCTCAACGGTTGTGCACTAGTTGACAATAAACAATAAAGGTGTCTGCTCCCAGCATACCCCCTGCACAGTACCACTTTGCTGGGTACAGGTGTATTGTTGCTGCTAGAGGGTGGCAAATTGGCGATGTAGAATCACCACTTTGAGGGCTGGTGATTGGGTGTGTGGGGCTAACCTGAAATATTCAGCACTTACTTTGGGTGCAGGTTTCCTGGTGCCTGTCTGACTGTGCCTGGAGTTTGGAACCACTAAACCAGAATAACAAGGTGTACTAGATGCAGCTAAAGATTGAAGCTTTCATTCTACCATCAATTAGTGTTACCGTATTCGACGAAAATAAGCGCACACCCCCTAATAAGGGCACATCCCCCGTTTTTGGCCAATTGTTATGCTACAAATAACCAAAAGTATTTCAATTTTGACTCAAATTAAACTCTTAACTACTAAAAGCTGTCCATAATAATTTTTTGAGCGCACTATGCGCTTATTATGTCAAATACGGTAGTCCTCTTTTAGTGGATAGTCGAAGGGGACATTTATTTCATAGAGTAGAAAAGGGGAATTGTATAAAGCAAAAAAGGAGATACTAAGCAAAAATATTAGCACAAGGTTAAAAGGTGGAAATGATTAAGTGCAGGTGCACTAAGATGGTATTTCATCCTCTAGATATTACCATAATAACAGGAAAGGCCCACAGACAGCTAAAATGAAGCTAACCAAGTAAGAGGTAAAGCTTAACACAGACTAATATATCACGGCAACCAAGATAAGGATTATACAAAGAAAGGCATTTCACTTTGGATACCATCTAGCCATCATATATAAGAGACGCTATATTAGAGATTTCATGGGTAACAAAGCATGACATGTAGGTAGAGAATAAGGCATAGCTAGAGAGCAGAACCTCTTTCAATTTTAGAGACCAGCAGATGTGGCCCATGGATATAGAATGCCACAAAGAATATCATCAGCACTATGGGAGGATCATTGATTACCACAGCTACCCCTGTAACCACTTCCATCCTCCCTTAGTCCAGTTGCCAGAACTGGCCTATCTACCTGTACCTCGCAGTGAACGACGTACAGAGGGTTTTTGGTGATTCTGGCTCGTGAGACCCCACTGAACAATATCCCACACGGTGCCAAGCTGGCACCGCCGGGGAAATTCCTTAAAAGACATTTTTCCAAAATGGCTCCCGGGAAAATGATAGCATTCAGAAAAGTGGATATCTCTGCTGTTAGTAGGTCTAGGATTTTGATTTTAACACCAAAGGATATGTTTACAAGGTCATACGTTCATAATCTGTCCATATGAAATTGATTCAAGTCAAGGTCAAGGTCAATTTAGAGGTCAAACTTCATTTTCAGATATTTTTTATTAGAATCAACTGAATAACAAGTATATAATGCTAGATATTATTATCAGAGGCATATGGAAGGTCAAATGATTTAAGGTCAAGGTCAAAGTCAAGGCTAAGGTCAAGGTCAAGGTCAAATCAAAGATTGAACCTCCAATTTTTGTATTTTTGATAGAAATGACATGTATATAATGCTAGATACTATTTTCATAACCATATTAGATGGTACATTTCTCAAGGTAAAATACTATAATCTTTTTCCTATCCTGATGATATCGTTCACAATACACCAATGGCAAGGTCCAGGTCATGCGCTAGGTCAGTTAGTCAATATTATTTATTTGTAACCAATGGAATTTTGATGAATTGTACATGTTGTGACAGGAAGGATCGTCAATGATGTGAATGTGGACAATTCAGTAGCTATGGGAGAGGAGATGCTGATTGAATTTGTGAAGGGCTGGCCGGACAGCTTTAACAAACCACTACCAAAATGTGTAAAAACAATGCATGCTACAAAGCCAGGTGCTGGAATAAACTACTATAGCAGTGCCATATACACACACCTTGTTGGCCTGCAGGCTTCAGGTCGAGATCTAGACTTGTGCTATCCTATGATATAGCAGCTGTGCCAATCTCCCTGTTCACTGCAACTTGTGAGTCCAACAAATAAGGTGACATTGAAGACCAACCTGAAAGTGGAAGTTCCTGCAGAGAATATTCCCAAACCAACAGATATCACCATTGATGGTTGTGCTATGTTGTGGGTTGTGCACTGGCCATCAAATGGGACTGTAGAAGCTTACATTGACAATATTGTTGAATATATCAAGAGGAAACTGAAGACGGCCAATGTATACCTTGTGTTTGATAGATACCTTGCCTTCAGCATCAAATCGGCCACTAGCTGTGGGCGGAGCATGGAAGCAAGCAGAAGACATCACTCTCCTGCAATATGCAGCTACCTCCTTGTGGGGTCATACTCAGCTCTTCACATAACAAGGTCCAGTTGATTCAGTTGATTGTGAGTGAAATTGTGGTTCGCAAAGAGGAGCTTCAAACAGGTCAGCGAGAACTCTTTGTTACAGGCCAGAATGGTGATCCCTTTGAATTCACTGATGGACTTTGCATTCAAAGAGCGGACATGAGGACCACACATGAGGAACCTGATATCATAATGATTCAGCAACTTCTATGGATCACCAATGGGAATGAAGCATGCAACATCAAAGTGATTGCTGATGACACTGATGTGTTCATGCTTCTCCTTTACTATTACAACAAGTATAGCTTGAATTGCTGCATAGTCATGGAGGAAACATCAAAGGACAGGAAATGTGTTGACATTAAAGCTACAGTACAGAAACACAAACAAATAATACCCAGGCTACCTGCTGCACACTCATTGTCAGTATGTGACACTGTAGCACAGTGCTGGGGCATTGGGAATGCCAAGGTGGTTAAAGTTCTCCCAACAGGAGCTCAAATGGACTTACTGGGGAATGTAGTTGCCAACATTCCAGACATCATAAAGCAAGCAACAACCTCCACTGCAGCCTGCTATGGCCATCTAGATGTCGACAACCTAGCCTCTCTGCGATTCAAAGTATGGAAGGGAAAGACAGGAAGAGCAAGTGTAGTGTCATCCCCGAAGCTGATGTCTCTCCCACCTACCTTTAAGGCATTCAAACTCAATGTGCAAAGAGCACACTTCCAAGCCAGCACCTGGCTTAATTGCCTGGATTTTGATCCCCCAAAGATGGATCCTGAGCAGTATGGCTGGGCCAAAGATGGAGCCAATAAAATGCTGATGCCTGTTAAGACCCCTAAGAACACACTGCCAGCTCCTCGGTACATTCTAAAGCTGATCAAGTGCTCATGTGAAAACTATACCACAGCCAAATGTACATATAAATGTAAGGTAAAAAGTAAGCTAATCGGTAACATGACCTTGACCTTGAGAAATATTACCTCTTATATCCGTATGGTAAGAGCCTGTGACATTATGACATGTGATAGGTTGGACCCACACGTGATTCAAATGCAAAATAGCTAAATTGGAAGCTTAATCATTGATTTGACCTTGACCTTGACCTTGATCTTGAATCATTTGACCTTCACTATGCCTCTGATAATTATATCTAGCATTATATAGTTGATTTTTATGAAAAATACAGGAAAAGAAAGTTTGACCTCTAAATTGACCTTGACCTTGACCTTTCATATTTTCATATGGACAGATTATGAACGTATGACCTTGTAAACATATCCTTTGGTGTTGAAATCAAAATTCTAGACCTACAAACAGCAGAGATATCCATTTTTCTAAATGTCCTCATTTTCCCGGGAGCCATTTTGGAAAAACTTCTTTTAAGGAATTTCCCCGGCGGTGCCAGCTTGGCACCATGTGGGATATTGTTCAGTTGGGTCTCAAGAGCCAGAATCACCAAAAACCCTCCGTACGTCGTTCGCTGCGAGGTCCTTGCTCACAACCTCCAGACTACCTCCTCCAACCACCACATTGAGAGTATCATCAACCACTGTAAAACTGTGGTGTGACTGGAGACCATCAGCAGTGGTTTACTCACATCTGGCTACCAGCCACATTTAACCCTTTAAGGACGGAAGACGCTTAAAGAATTTTAAGTATGATGCACGAATGCAGCCCCGCCGGGTAACTCAAGTAATTCGCCAGTGCTGCATTGGTGCATCATGCTAATCCTCTGTGAGTGTCGCAACCCTGTGGGGTCAGCATAATGCTTGAATGCAGCCCGGCCTAGTTGCTCGCCAGGACTGCATTGATGTGTTATAATGACCAAGGATATGATGCATTAAGACATCATGCCCTCCTTAAAGCTTTAAAGTACTGTAAGATTTCCAATCCAATAAAGCTATTTTTGGTCTGCTGTAACAGTCAATTGTGAATAGAGAACAAGTTTTCATCCTGGACCAGCTGCAAGTGCCTCCTACATGGGGTCAAATCTGCACAAACTAGGTCTCTACTGAAACACTCAGAACAGTTGTGTTTTCGGGGGACATTTCTACTGTAGGCTAGGCACAGATAAAAAGCCTTAAAGTGGAAAAACCTGAACTAAGCTTACAGTAAGGCAATTACTCATCCTATAAAAAATACCCAAGGTCAACAGATTCTTAAAACATATATCTGACCATTTCTTTGCTTATCCTTTGATTATCTGACCATATCCAATTTTTACAATAAAACAAACATAATCAGCACATTAGTTGAAGGTTTTGTAGCATATCATGGTTTTGCAACATTTGTAACACTCTATGTTCATAGAGTAAACAAATACAAGAGATGAAGGTGCTTGTTCTCAATATACAAGTGTGCTTGGCAGTCAGTTTTCTCAGATTTGATTGTATACATCTAGCATTGAGTTTTCTAGGAAAAGGAGGGGGGTATAATAATCAATATAGAGCACTATAACTGCTGCCTCCTGAAGCAGCTTACCTCCCTGCATGGAGGCATTCACACATGAGGGTCCTCTGGTAAATTGAGGAGAGCTCTTAGAAAACAACAATGGTTCAATTTCCAATTTCCTCTTGGAAGAAGCTTTTCAATTCACTGCTATAAATGTCATCAATGTGGTCTGCAAGCCTAGATTAGGTTGGAAGAGATGTTGCCTATGTCAATGTCTGAGAGAGTTGGCGTGGGATTAAACAAATGGAATGAAAAACAGTTGGTTGCATTAGCATACGTTTATTTCAAATTTAATAAACTGGCATTGTCTTGCCCCATACTAAAGATTTACAACATATTTGGAAACTGACAGACAAATTAAATACTTACTTTGTTAATTAAAGGAACCAATTTAAATTGACCTAAAGGATGAATAACTATAGGGTGATTTAAAAAAACATGAATGGCCCTTTCCCAGCCACAGAATATTGATTACATCAAAAACCAAAGAAAAGATGAAACACAAATACATCACTCCTGTCTGCCTACTGGTTAGAGAAAAATAATAGGGGAGGTGAGCACAGGTCAACAAGTGGGCGTGTTGCACAAATAACAAAACTACTTCATTTAGTAAACAGCAAAATAACATCAACAGCAATAAACTATGAAATTATTTAGCTAGCCTCAGTATCCATTCAGAGTCATTTCTAGGAAAAGCAATTTTAATAGTACTGGAAGAGCAGAATATTTAAACATGCATTGATATAGAATCTATCTGAAAAAAGAAGCCTCTCTGTTCCACTCCTTCTGTGCAATGGCATGGCTGTGGTAGTGTATTCTCCTCACTGCCTCCCTAGAGGAGCAGTAACCCATGGCTCATGTAAGTGCTCCCTGCTCTCAGAGACTCCCCCAGGACAAAAGGTCTGACCCGTCCATCCTCACCCCATACATTATACACAGCATGCAGCCTTATTGTGATGTATCATGCCCCTGTGAAGTGCACAGAGGGCTAATAGAGGACCATATATGTAACCCTATCAAACGTCCATTGTATTCTTTTGCATGACAAGTTATGGCACAGGTTTTGTAATAACCATCTGAAAAGGAGGTTGCAGCACAAAATGATGCAGAATCTACTAATTCACAGAAGGTTTAGCACAGCCTCTAAAAGAATGTCTACTAGTTCAATGCTTTTATTTAGTTTTAATTTCGTTTTAGCTCCTTTCTGACCAATCTGAGGTAATTAACTTTTAATGTGTGAGGTCAGTCTTTCACAGTTGGTAAAAAGGGCCTCATCTTTAAAGAAGAAAATCTAGCATGCTATTGATACTCATCATTCTACTTGTTTTATGACACCTGTTTACCTCATTGCTATACATGTGTTATCTACTATTTTATACTGGAGCATCAATACATTAAGTTTTTCCCCCTTATTTTTTGGAAATAGAAGATTTAGGATGCTGGAAGAGCTGTTTTCAATGCCCCTATTGAATACATTGTTACCATTGACTAGGAGGAGATGAGTATAGAAGGGACAAACGGGGATAACTGCGGTTGGGCCTGAGATGGTCGTAAATAAAGACCGGCCTATTTATTAACAAGTAATAACGAAAAGTGTAAATGTATATATTAGAGAAAAAAAACCTGAGTCTGTCCTGGCACCCAGGTGGGTGGACATGAGGCACTGGCTGGGGTAGGTGGCCAGGTGACCCAGGTAGGAGGTGAGAGTGGGGCCACCTGGGGAGTTCTTCCGTCAATACCCCAGCCAATCCTGTATAACACATATTGGATGGATCCATTGACTAGGAGGAGATGAGTATAGAAGGGACAAACGGGGATAACTGCGGTTGGGCCTGAGATGGTCGTAAATAAAGACCGGCAACCACCGAGTCAAGAAGTCTATCCAAGTCTATTTTATAATAACCGTTAGAGGGAACCTAGAAGCTGGAGGAAATTGCTTTCGCAATGGCACAGTCCGTCAGAATCCGGGTCCTTAGGGGCTTGGTCAAGTATATGAGGGCAGAGAGACTCGCCCAGTCCCCGGTGAACCGGATATCCTCAAGTGGGACACCGCACAGGTGCATGAACGCTGCCCCGGATCTCCTGAGCGAGTGGACACCTGCTCGCTCCGTGTCTACTCCAATGAGGCGTAAGAGTTTCTTAAGGAAGGTCAGGAGCCTCGGGTACTGAAGAGGTGCTACAGAGCCTCTAAGTCTGACCAAGAAGGCAGGCTAGTCAGGGTTCGAGGAAGGCAAGTCCAGAAAATGGGTCTTAAGGAGGCTCACAGCACACAGCGGTGACCCATCGACCGCAGCCACCGGAATTTGATGAACACGCTGACCGTATTGGATGGTCTTGGAGCTGGATACGGTGACCAACATTCCCCAAGGGGTGAACTTGACAGCGCTGCGGCGGAGACAGTGTGTTCCTGGGTTTGCCGTAGAGCCCTGCACAAGGTTGCTTTTCCTAAGTAGGGTCCTGAAGCTCACAGCTACACAGGCCCACATAGCTCTGTCATTAACATCATGAATATTTACAAAGCCGAACATGGCTAACAGTTGGGACACCGAAAGGGTTACCCCAATAGGGGTTGGATCGCCAAGGATCCTCCTCAGCCCCGACATGGTACTCCGGAATATAAAGTTTCCACGAATTGATGAAACATCATAACCATAGTGCGAATTAAGACTCAGCACCGCACTCACATAGTTATCAATAGTGGCGTATTTCACGTCAGCTGAAAAGTACACAATGTACCGACACATCACGCGCTGGGTAGTGGGGAGAACAGGTGAGTCGGTCCTGGCACCCAGGTGGGTGGACATGAGGCACTGGCTGGGGTGAGCGGCCAGGTGACCCAGGTAGGAGGTGAGAGTGGGGCCACCTGGCGAGTTCTTCCGTCAATACCCCAGCCAATCCTGTATAACACATATTGGATGGATCCATACTCAAAATAGATTTTCCTTCATTAAATGGCTTCAAATAAAAAAATCAACACAAATGCCAACTTCATTGATACCGCTCTGATGTTTTTCATGAGTGGGGGCTGGGGCGCATACTGCCCCAGCCCCCACTCAGGAAATACATCAGAGACAGTATCAATGAAGTTGGCATTTGTCTATATATATACATGCCAGGCCTCACAAAACAAATCTCTTCCAACAAAACAAGTCATCTACAAACCAATGATACCGTTTAAAAGACTTAATCACAAACAGGACAACGGCCATTACAACAATGCACCATTCTGGAAGGAATTGAAAGGCAATAATCAATATGGAAAGGTTCTTCTGGGGCTGAGAGGAAATAACAAATGAACAGGAATTGGAAAGGGCCCAAGTACCACCAAGGGGAATGGATAGGGCTTCTTAGTCAGTTTAAAACAGGAAATCAAATGGGAAAAAAAGGCTGGGTCTTGATGAAGGAAAAGGGAGAGAAAGCCAAAGTTTGTCACTGCTTCCGCTTTGTCAAGAACTTATAAAAGTTTTTAAATGGCATTCCATCATTGAACTGCCAATGTTAGGTTAGAACAGCAAGCACAACAAGTAAAGAACAGGAACAATTTAGCTGACATAGTTGATTGGATGATGATTGTGAATTAGGTATCATTACATAACCGGTGATCATGATGCCTGAGAGCATACCACATTCAGACATGATACAGTCATTTAAGGGTTATTTTTCAAGGAGATTCAGATATATGTAAGGGCAAGAGATGAGTCACGCAGATCTATATGTTAGACTGAGGGAGGTGACTAGCTGACATAGCACAACATGGTCAGGAGAACAGGGTATGTGGCGATGTAGATGACAGGCAGTGGAGGTTTGGCATGGCAGGGAGGGATCATCATAAAACAGATCCAATTCCATGTGTCTATAAAGCTGGGGTTTGATGCCTGCTGTGAATGATCACATGGACATTAGCTGACTGTGAGGCGGACATCCTTACCATACTAGAATGGCCATGTACTGCCATACCATTTACATGTATCTAGTATGAATGTGAACACAGCATGAGTGAGCAATAATGATTGAGATATGTAGGGAGACGGCAATGGTTAAAGAAAAAAGTAAGGCTCATAATGTTCTACAAACTGAGTTAAAGCTAAATTAAAACTCAAAATATCACACACAAAAACTAATAAGCACGCTACAGAGCTACAAGACCACTTACCATGTCACATACCACATCTTCTACATCAACTAGTTTTAGAGTATTCCTATACAGCCATTTACTCAACAGAGTCCCCCCTCGGTCACATGCCCTGTGTCCTGCCTATTTGTCACTGACCCCTTCTGCTATCCGCCTGCCCTTGTTCCTCCCTTCTGGTATCCACCTATCCGGTGACTGCCCTTTGGCCAGGCCTCGTTCCGCACATCTGCCCCAGACCTATATATTGCTGCTGTCCAGGCCCGAGTGACTCGGAGCTACTCGTGCGGGCAGCCCCTACATCTATACAGCTCAGTGGTGTACCTATAGGGTCTGAGTGACTCGGAGCAGGCAGCCCCTACATCCATACCGAGAAGCTCAGTGCTGTACCTACAGGGTGTGCCCCCTGCTGTAGACAAGCTGCTGCATATACTCTCCTGTATATCTGACATGTTCTGAGTCTGCTAACTACTCTTACATCCTTTACACTGCGGCTCCTGTATGGCTGAAAATGTCTGAACTACATATTAAGTTGGTTTATAAAGGGCAGTCATAGCATGGAAAATCATAAATATATATGATGGTTCAACCAGTTCCTGGTATCAACATAGTAATTGCCTCCTACATTAGAAAGTGGAGGCCTAAGAATATATTACATATAATATCTAACATGCAGATGACTTTCACCAAGCTATATAGCCTACATAGATCACCCCCTTATCTTATATCTTTTATCATTTAGGCTAACTAATCTTATAACATTATCTTATGGTATACAACGTTTCTCTAAGGCTCCTTACTATGGCAAAATGTTATAAATATAAAGTTTGAAACATTATTTTGACGTAAAATAACCTTTTCTTGTTGGATTGGTTTCACATATTGAATGGTGTAATGTTGTTTGGACAAGTTCTCAGAGGGTTTTCCCAACAACTGGACAGATGCTGGAGGAGGGGGGGGGGTTGACCTCTTGGTGCGGATGTGATGGATCAGGGCCAATACAAATCATGGTCCACACCATCAGTCCTGGACTGTCTTAAGCCCCCCCCTCCCATGTCACTACATTCAGGGGTGTACGTAGAGGGTCTGCCCACTGCAGTACTGTCAAGGCAAGCTGCTGCATATTATCTGCTGCATATCTAATATATAGACAAAGGTGCACGAGTTTCAGTCTGTTGGCTGGGTTATTTCACGAGTTGACCCTTGGGCCGCATTTCACTTGGCCTACGGCCTCGTGAAATACGGCCCAAGGTCAACTCTATATATTAGATATACAGCAGATAATATGCAGCAGCTTGCCTTGACAGTACTGCAGTGGGCAGACCCTCTACGTACACCCCTGAATGTAGTGACATGGGAGGGGGCGGCTTAAGACAAATGTAAACAAACAGCCGTTTTTGATGACGTCACAGGCCGTTAAATACGGCTGTGGGTTATTTCACGGGGGGTGTTAAATACGGCACTCCTTGGTTAAATCAATGGGGCTGCCGTATTTGATAAAAAATAAATTCTGGTTCTACATAACCCCTGTTCCAGCCCTTTACTGCCTTCCTACACTGTGGCTACCATTTGGCGTCTGCACACCTGACCTATATAGTGAGCGGACGATGAGAAAACAGCAAAACTCTGCCATGAAATTTCCACTATAGTAATTAACCCTTTTATTAAAGGACGGCATAATGTATTAATACATCATGCCCCTGTTTGTGACAATATATGCATACACCACAAGTAAATCACCAACGCTAAATTCATGGATCATGCCAACTCTTTTGGGTTGATACCCTCGTGAAAGATAAGCATAGTGCATTGATAAGCATTTGGAGGAATTGTATGTTATATTTAATAGTTGACACTGGCATTGTTATATAATGGGGGTTCTCAAACCTGAACCACACCAGATTGAGGGGTTAAACACAGTTTGGGACAAGTTCTAAGAGCTGTTTCCCCCAACAACTGAGCAGCAGACCCAGGAGGATGGGTGATTTGACCCCTGGGTGTGGATGTGATAGATCATGGCTAGCTTAAGTCGTATTCCACACCATCAGTCCTGGACTGTCACTAACCACCGCCAGCCAGGCCCGGACAGGCTGTGGTGAAAGGGTCAGAGGTCGTAAAGGGGGAAGCTTATTGTCAAACACACAACATGAATGATGGTGCCTCTGTCATATTGATTTTGTTATACCCCAAATTCAGATTTTGTCTATGTATTTTCTACATTATATGAGAACCATGTACTCATTCTTTAGCATGAGGTTAACATGTATTGAACAACCTTTGGTGTCATATGGAGTCAAAATAGATAACCATTGTAATTGGTCTGGTAACATAATATGACAACAGTTTATAAAGTTACTATCACAATAACATCCCCATTAAGCTTGTTTTAATTTATATCCGAGAAAGCTCATGGGGAGTAGAGTGCAGTGTATTCATGTCCTGTGGTGGATATAGAGTAGAACTAACACCAGTACAGGTCAGTGGCCAAATCGATCAGACCTCGACCTGTGTGTGGGTTGTGGTCAGTGATGTGTGTACACAAAGTCTAAAGGCTCTTGTAATTGCCTTAAATGTGGCACCAGGGACAAGTATAGCATTATCTACACCCACAGTCTAGAATGGTCAGATGGGTAGTTCGTGGTAGGAGGGAAGGCATGGGACAGCCGGGTAAGGAGTAGATGAAGACAAATACATTGGATCCACAGAGTATTGTATTTGCAATTGGGAGCAATGTGCACTGTTAGAAGTAAGTAGTGTTCCTGTACACCAAATACTGGGGTCAACTTTGGTTCCAGTAGAATGTGCTGTAGACCTACAGCAAGTGAGCTTTTGTATATTTACACCACTATGTACTGTATAGGGACAGCAGAATCTTCTGTTACTCTACAGCAAAATTGATTGTAAATCATAGTCTGAAGGTTGAAGGATTGAACTCACCACCTGTGGTGTTGGAGACGGGCCCTGATCCATTGCGCCACAGAGCTGGTGTTACAAATGGTCATATTGTGATATAAGCTACCTCTGCAATGTCTGTATTAAATCAGCTACAGCCTTGTTGCCAAAGATCCCTGATGAGAGGTGGCTAGAACTAGGATCGATCCCGAGACCTCTTGTGTACATATTACAGGGAAAAGTACTGTAGATCTACAAGTCACTACCGTAAGCTGCATCTGCAGTAACAGAATTGTACCTGTACAGTACAATTTGCTGTATTATTATTTACAGCTAAAGTACTGTATATTTACAGCAAATTTTGCTGTTCACGAACAACAACTTTTTACAGTGTGAGTAAGCTGGGAAGTATGTATCATACAGGAAGACGGCAAGAGAGGCTGTACCTCCCAATATGAGCACAACCTCCCCAAACCATCATTCTTGTTTTCCAAAATTAAAATAACAAATAACCTAAATCCTGTAAAATGTTGGGCCCAATCTAACTCTGAATTTCAAGAATGTTTGTGGTATGTGTCACATACACTTTGAGCAAAACATGTCATATTCGGTATGGAAACAATGTATATTGCCTAATTCCAGGGAATCTTACAGTCCCCTTGCACAGGTTATAGGGTAACTGGACTATAAATCTGCCATTTGATTGAATATGTCTCTGGTCTCTGCTGTATGATATTTCTTGTTGTATAGCAGTTGCGGCAACTCTTATCGGCAGATACATTCAATATCCATTAGTGTATGTATACTCATCACACTTCCATTTGCTGATTCAATTCCTATTGTTTCTAAAGAAACAGAGACAGTATAGGCATGATGGAAAACCACTCTGTAATATGTAACTTTAGACTGTCAACGATAACTGCACCGCATGATCCCTTTTTAATCCTCATCCTAATAAATAATTCAATTAGACAATGAATAATATGTATACAATTAATGTCACGTATAGATTTTCATAGGAAGTAAATGGAGACTTCTATATGTCTATGCATGCAGATTATCTCGTATTTCTATGGGAGCCTGTGGTACAGATGTATCCTAATCTCTGTGACTTGCGGCGTTTTCAGGTGTCGGACAGGTTTCAAACCCTGGGGGCTTATGGCTGTGTCTCATGAGATTGTGAAAATTGAAACGTCTTTGACTGGGTGTAGTCTTTCACCAGGTGTAGTCTTTGACCGGTGTAGTCTTTGAAAATGTTAATGGATATTATAACACTATATCTTACAACTTTCTCTACTTTTCTGTGTACCTAACCCCCATTTCAGCCATTTTGAAGCTTGCTGGTCAAAGACTACACCGGTCAAAGACTACACCTGGTCAAAGACTACACCCGGTCAAAGACGTTTCAATTGTTATAATCTCATGAGACACAGCCTTATGTATATATATGTACTCTGCTACTGAGAGGGGGTGGATGAGTATGATAATCAATATAGGGCCTATAGGTGCTGGATCTCCCTTCATGGGGGCACTCACACAAAGCAGTCTCATCTGATTGAGAATAGCTCTGGTCAACAAAGCAACATTTTAGTTTAAATGAGGCCAGTTAAAGTTTAAATGAAAGCTAAGTAATTGTCATGGCATCAGCTTGTCATAAAACGATGCTTATGTCATAGGGTACAGTTTTGATAAAGGTAACATAATGATTATTGTGAAACTAGTTAAAACTATCAGTGGCATTAAACATAAAACTTATCCGACGATGCAAACTAAATATGTGAAAAAATTATATATGATCCCTAATTTATTACTAATCAGATCATTCAGGAAAATATATTCATGGACTGCGTAGTCTTTTGACAATCAGGTTGATAATACACATAAAGAATAAATACTACTATGAAATCCATCTCTGCTTGGGAAGAACTACACACACATAGCCACAGACTGACCTGCTTTGGGCTCAAGAGATCTACCCCCCCAATATGTCAGCCCTTAATGGCTGCTTGTTGAGAAGGATGAATGGGTTTGTGGCTGGGTCAGTGCTGCTCTGTGATCTAAGGTCAAACTAGATAGCGGTTAGAGGAGTGGCAAGGTGAGTGCTGTAACAGGAAGAACCAGATCGAGTCAGGCTAGACATTAACCTTGATGGACAGCCAGTTGGAATGCTGACAGAAAAAATAAACCTCCTGATACGTATAGCTGTACTCATTAGAAAGAACAGCATAGTGTACTCAGATTCAAGAAGAACAATGTGATTCTCCCCATATGTTTAGTGTATCTGTAAACCAACAATTTAGTTATATAAATGTGCACTCAAAACAGTTTCTCCCTGGTCCACACTTCTCTTGGTTGCAGTGTATCAGTCTTCATTGCCTCCCTAGACGGTTTCTTACTACTAGAAACACTGTTTTAGTTAAAATGACCCAGTGCTACTATTCTTTGGCCTCTGGCGATTCGCACCCTCATGTCTCACGCTCATGTGTGACCAAAGACCGGTCTCTGGTGTGACTGACCATAGCCTAGCCCCATGCCCAAATAAGGCACACTGGCATCCGTGACCTATTAAATAGCGTCCGTGACCTGACCTATATGTCCAAAACATGGCGGCCCCCACAGAGAATCTGGTCACGTGTTTCCGGGGAGAAGATATAGTAGTGGTTCTTACCATGCAGCCTAATAGTGATGTATCGTCCTATGTAAGGATGTCATCTTCCTGTTCATAAAATCATATAGTCATGTGTAAGTTTCCCTGTCGGTTCACTGTGTTTTATCACAGTATGTTTGCTTCACCCCAGTGATCTTAGTGATCCCCTGACCCGAGAGACAGCAGGGGGATTAACCTGACACAGGGGTAAACAAAGCCCTGAGGCAATACACCAATACAAGGGGTGCCCTGAATGGTAGCCAAGTACAGTGGCCCACTATTTAGTGTCCCATCAGTGGGGGGAAAGGAACTAGGCATATACCCTGGCATTTAAAGGATATGATATGGCTCTTAATTGTTGATCTAAATGCCATTTGGTATTCTATCGGTACACCATATCATTGTGTTTGTTGGCTTCAGTCTGCAACTGCAACACATGATGTATCTTTGGGAATTATAATCAAACAGTCTATTCAGAAGCAGATACCTTTTGACAAGTTTCAATGCAAGCATTAATTCTAGGGAGTATCATATATGATCCATGTCAGTGTTTTTTCACGGCTCTCCCCTGTGATCTCTGTTTAATAGCTTGGTTTATGTAGCAGCACTACTAGGACTATGGGGTTACAGTGGAGATTACAGTGGTAAACACAGCGCGGATGCCTCCAGCTGGTGCTGACCTAAGGGTCAGGGTCAAGGGATGCAGTAAACCATCACAGGCACCACACCTCTACCCTACATGGTGCCCTTTAAAGTAACCTCTTTTAAACCTCTGAGGACAGGATGTTGCTAAAGTTATGTGTGGGTGTACCTGGATTTTGTCACTGTTTGTTTTACACCAGTGATCTCTCTAGATCTGACCTGAGGGACAGTGGGACTAGCTCGACATAGGGGTAAACAAAGGCCTGATCCCTACAGCTGGGACTGACTGGTGGTCAGGGTCAGGGATCAAAGGGAGGCAGTAAACCAACACAGGGGCTGCACCTATAACCTGTATGTTGAACCCCCCTAGTAATCCTCCATTAGGAGTCCCTGTGGGTAGTGGTGTAAACAATGCAGGGGCTCCAGGAATATGTGCTTCCATTAGAGTGTTGATTATAAATGTACACATTGAGATCTCAATTCTGACAGCTATCATTTATATATTGGTATTTACCAAGTTTAATTTTGGTCTCTTATCTCAGATAAGCATCCCCTTGTTTTAACCTAGCACTAGGTTCACAGATTATCAAGGCATCAATGTACCCCCCATAATGCGTCTTTGTCACATGATGCGTGAATGTAGCATTGACCAGCAATTACCTAGTGCTACATTGCCATTCAAAAATAGGCAACTAACCTTGATTTTTTTTTAAATATCATAACTGGCATGATTAATGAATCAATTGAATAGAACAGGATATTATGAAGATCATCATCATTTATCACAAGAAGGGGATCTTTGAACGAAAGCAAAGATGGTCTATCACAATCAGTTGTATGAAAATCATACACATTTCTTTACAGGACTCCCAGGAAAGTTTTGTGCACTCCTTTAGTTTTCTATATTGAGGAGTAGCTGTCTGTGTTTCAGTATTAAGTCCCAGAACACTGAGCTCATTGTCCACAATCAGTAGCAGTCAGCTTCTCAAAGTAGTCCGGCAGGTGCCATTGGCACTGAGCAATCCCAGCCATCTCTGCCTCAGGCATCTGGGGACTCCTAGCACTCTACCAGGGTACCTTTTGAAGATAGGGACAGTCCCAGCCGCTGCCACTGTCTTCATATTACCAGTATGGGGCCCACAAATCCAAAGTAGTGGGAACTAGATGATATTACAAATAGTACAGGACAATGGAAGAACTACTACCATAAAACCTTGTGTATAAGCTGCGCCTAGTACGTTAATCAGATCGGCAGTGCGGCTTAAAGGATTGGCCCAGGGTCAGAATGTGATTTATATGTGAGTTTTTGCCACTATGGTACAGTACTATAATAGGCACATTCAGATCACATGTGTGGCTCATAGGGTCAGCCTTAATTCGTGGTGCAGCTTTTACACAAGTTAAGCTCGTGATTTTATGGTATTGGTCCGACATAGTTTTCTGATGTTAGTAGTATAGTATGTATCGGAACGGGACTATAGTTAAGTACTGTTTATTACTCAATCGACATGCAGCCAATCAGAGGCCTCCATTTGGTCACGTGACCCGTTGCTATGGTAACGTGACCTACTTAGGGCTCTCAGCCAATCAGAAGCCAGCATTCTGGGTGACCTACTGACCTACTTAGAAGCTCTCAGCCAATCAGAGGCCGGCATTCTGGTAACCATGGTAACGTGACCTAATTACGTCACGTGACCTACTTAGGCTCAGCCAATCAGAAGCCGGCATTCTGGTAACTAGGGTAACGTGACCTACTTAGGGTTTGTTTGTAAACAACACCACGTGGCTTTCTTGTTTGTAAACAACACCACGTGACACGTGACTGTTTGTAAACAAACAAACAAAAAAAAAGTTATGTAACTTATATATAGAAATAAAAACACAACAAGATAATTTCTTTTCTTTTCATTTTATTCTTTATTTCTTCATTTTCAATCAGAAAAAACACACAAGTTTATGCTTTTTTAGCTCGCTTCTTCGATTTGCAGCAACTCAACAGGCCGCAAAGTCTCACGCCGCCGTCACTCGCACCACCACACCCCGGACGACTTTTCTCCAATAGACATTGCACGACTTTGGATAAATCCAACACCATTTCGGCAAGGCAGAGAATCTTTGCCTCCATGAAACGGCCGCCATCGCAACAACCCGTCACAACAGCATCATCGATAGCTTCTGACTCACGACCCGGTCGCTCAGCTTTGGGATTTTGCTCATGCGCATGACGCACTTCTTGGGGTTTCTTGTTCGACATGCTTCAATTAGGAAATGAACGCAATGAGGTCCACAGGTGTCAGCAGAAGTGTCTTGTAGTTGAATGCGGTTTCTTTGCCACTTGAACGGAGCAGAGCGTTCCACGAAAGACAAGAACTCCGCACTCAGCGGCGGTAAGCCGAAGGAATCAAAGTAGTACACTTCACCCGTGCTCGACACGTAAAACGCCACCCAATGCTGACCTGGTAAATGTTGCGGATCTGTGTTGCTCACGAAACAAGTGTCTTTGATAGGGTGCTTCGGAATAGTGTCACAAGAGAAAACGCCCAGGAAACGATGTTTTGTGTGAACGTTTTCCTTCAACACTCTGCTTATTTCAAGCGTGTTCATACGATACGCCAAGTACCGCCGTCTTGTCTTCAGTTCATGTGGTAGTCGGTGACGGGGTGTCGATCTCGGGTCAGCTCGACGACGTTGTCGTACACCAAGTAGAGTAGCACCGTTGTTGTCGCTTGTAGCGCCGAGCGGAAACTGACTTCCACCCTCAGCTGACCCGCTCTTATAAGGTTCACGCGACACCCGTCGTGCGATCTGTCTGGGGTTAAGTCGAGGGGGAACACCGTGTAACCGTTCAGGAATTGTTCGTATGAAATACCGCAGGAGCGCGCGCCCTCGTACATCCCCGTTTCCGTGTGTAGCGCCAAGTACTCTCTCACGGCCGCTTTGGTCTTAAAGTCGGGCACGTAGGCGTCGTTCGGCACTTTCTGATCGTTCACTATCACTTGAAGCGAGCTGATGTCGTAATGCTTCATCTCGAACGGGTTCTTGGTGTAGCTACCGTTGAAGGCGTCGTGGTCAAGGAAGCAAATCATCATCGACTTGGGAAGCTGGCCTGTGTTGGAGTGCGTGTAGCTGTGATCTCTGTTACCTTGAGGGATGGCGTAGGTCGTCACCTCCACTCTGTTCACCGGGTAGTCGAAGGGCCCGTGTTCTATCACCGCTCTCTCGTGCGTTTCCGCTACAGCGTCCGCCACCAGCACGCGTCGCACGTAGAGCTTTGCTTTGTAGATCTTCAAGCTGTAGCCGCCGTCAGCGGCGCACATCAGATAGAAAGAGGGCGCCGCTTGTTTCAGAGTGAGATTGATTTCTGTCTCTCCAACGATGAGCTTCGGTTGATGAGCCAGGTCAAAGTGCAGTCGCGCCATCAGCGAAAAGCGCTTGTTGGAGATTAGCTTCTTGCGCGCTTTGTACCCCGCATTCGCGTCAGTCAACGTGTCAAACTGACCGGGCGTATCTTCATGCCACCCCTGGGCGCTCATGACGCCGTCCTTCACGTCTTTGTTGTAGTTGAGTAACCCTTCCAAGTAAGCTCGGTAAGGGTAGGTCTCGGTGTTGCCAGACACTTTGAAACCGCCGATGGAGACTTGGACGTCTTTGAAGAGCGAGTGAGCCAAGTTGTTCACCGGAGCTACCGCGTCGGTGGCCTCGATCGCCGCTCCGTCCTTTAGCACTTGACATTCCAGATGAAGGTAATTCTCGTTCAGGTCTGTGTACTCTTGCGACTTGTTGATGGTGAAATTTATGTTACCTCCATCCTCTAAAGAGTTTTTTGTTTCTATCCCCAGGAAAGACGACTTTAAGATAGTAGTCTGAGTCGGCGCTACGGTGTGCAGGTCGAGCTCAGAGAGCGCGCACTCGTTACTGCTCTCGTGTACGTAAGCCATTGTGTTCTCTCTTCACGCGGCCGACAGACTGACGCCGGCCCCCTCCAGTCTTTTTATTTATACCTGAACGCCTAGGCGCTTACCGGTCGAATACATCCCCTCTACGTCTCTTGCAAGAGCCACCGCCCGTCTGAGGGGAATGCCCACGACGACGTTTCGACCCTTTCTTAGACGCGACAGGCGTCTTTCCTCCCGAGAACGCCGTACTCGCCAGTCTCTTCAGAGCGCCTGCGCCTCGGTCTTTCACGCTGCTCTTTAAAGTCCGACCCGCCAGCACATCTTTAGCTACGCCCACACCGGCGCGGAGCAGCGTTTTTCCCACCGACTTCAATAGCGGGGTAGCCGAGCGCATCAGACCTAACAGAGCGCCGCCCAAACCGTGCCCGCTCTGGAAAGAGCGCCCGCTGTACACGGTCACGCTGTTGCCCAGCTGCGCGTTGTAGTAATCGCTGTACCCTCTGCCGAAGTCGGTGCGCCTGGGTGGAAAGTACGGAACGCGTTGACGCATCATTTTTCTCTCTTTCAGCGCTCAATAGGTCTCAGATGAAGTGTCACGGTCACCTCGCCTCTACCGAATGGGATGGAATGACCGGATCGGTCTCTTAAATAGATGCCGACCTCGGTAAACCTCTTGGATTTCAAGGGGAAATAATCCAAATGGGGAAAACTGATAGCTTGCACGCCACCTCGACGCTTTCCGCCTCTGTCCACCGCCACGCAGCGCAACAGCGGCACTTGCATGTCGCCCACACGTCTCTCCTGGATCATGTCGGTGTATATGTACACAGAGTGCACGTCCCCGTAAACATCCATCGAGTAGGCGCCGGTAGTCGGCGACGCGAAACACGTCTTCTCTCCGAAGCCTAGAACGCATGCGAGATGCTGACTCAGCAGGACAGCACAGTGTCTCGGCGGTTTGATGGTGACGCGTTTCGTCTTGGCGTCGTACGATAAGATCCGCATCGGTTTGAGCAAGAAGCTGTCGCCCTCTAGTCTGTCATCTCGCAACGTCTCACTCAAGCGCTCGATTAGGGTGTGGTTGCTTCCGGTGAAAATAGGAGGTATCTCGAATATGTTTGGCATGAAACTGCGCACTCCCATGTCCTTCTCCATCTTTTCGATCATCTGTCTTGCTTGATGGCTGATCGTCTTCTTCTTCACCGCCGGGGACAAGAACTGCTTGTATACGGCATTCGTCTGTCTCAAGTCGACCTCTCTCTTGAACCTTTTTGTTTCCGGTTTCAATTGCTGCTCTTCCGACGTGTCTGATATCTCTTCCACCGTTACATAGCTCGCTTCCTTCCAGTTCAGCGGGAATTTTGAGCTGAACGTTAGCTTGCTCAGACCGTTCGCGTTTTTCATTCTCTTCCAGTCTACCTGCGGTTTTTTTCCTTCGGAGAAATTAGTTTCTTTTAAAACCTGGATCGCCTCCTCTAGCGAACCTTTGGTGCGCAGAGGAACAACGATGATCAAGTCGTCGTCGTGCACGTTAGTCCATTCTGTAGGGAGGATGATCTCAGTCAGAGCCGCTTCGTACGCTTCGGGCAGAAGGAGCGGCGAGTCGAAGTGAGTTCGGAAAGACGTCAAGCTGTTGTCAGGATAATACTCCATAGAGCTGTTGCTAGGTAGAGTGATGTTCATTTTGTTACGTTATTTTTTTGACGGGGATCCACTCGTTGAACTTGTCGTCGTAACCTAACCAACGTACGAAAGCTAACTCTTTACCGTCGACGGTCTTGCGGCGCAACACCTCGTCTATCAGGTAGTTCTTGTCGTAACGACTCTTGTACACCTTCTGAACCTCTTCCGGGTAGAAGACGCCTTTTATCTCCTCGCCCTTGTCGTCTTTCAGCTCGAACCCTCTGCTTCCCAACGTGTTAGCAACGTCCACCACTTCCTCGCGCCAGTTTCCCTCGTACCCTTTGTCGAAGGCGCCTTTGGTTCTCAACATCCTCACTCTGTCACCCGGAGCGATGACGTCGACGGCGGACGTCTTTGTTTTTTTCTTCTTTTTCCATATTTCGTCGATTTGTTTGTTAGTTGGGAGATCTTGTCGGTAGAAAACTGTTTCGCTGTTTTCCGAGCTGACTTGAGCCGGCGCCATTTTCAACGTCTTGTGGTGAGTGCGATTGTAAGAAGACACTACATGGTGCAGCACGTCTACGTAGCGATACGTGCGCTTGTGTGTGAAATAACGCCACAGCTTCTCCTTCAGACTGCGGTTCAAGCGCTCCACTAGACTAGCTTTGATGTCGTCGTTCTCGCCAGTGAAGAACTCTATGCCCTCGCTCTTCAAGTGATCTTGAAAGATCTTGTTCAAAAACTCTTTCCCCTTGTCTGTCTGAACAGTGCGCGGTCGTCTCTCGCCAGGGCCTGTCATCTCTCGGAAGGCCTCGGTGACATCAGCGCCGCTCTTGGATTTAATGGGAACGGCCCACGCGTACCTAGAGAAAACGTCGATCGCCGTCACCACGTACCGGAAGCGGTCGTTGTGAGACGCCAAAGCTTGCATGTCCATCAGATCTATCTGCCACTGCTGATCGATTGCGCCGGTTATAGTCTTGTTCCTTGCGAATTTTCTCCGAATGGGTTTATGTTTAGTGTAGGCGTCCAGCGACACTAAAGCGTCTCGGATGACGGCCGGGTTCAGGTGGCGAAAATGCTGTTTCTGGAGTTTAGTCACGCTAGTGAAACTGGAGGGCGCTTTGACGTCGGTATATCTAGCTACTACGCGCTTCTTTTCTTTTTCCTTCTTGGTCAGTCTCTTCACTGGTTTGCCCATCGCGGGTCTCTTGAGGGCGTGAAAGACGAGCTCGCCGCTAGGCGGTTGCGCGCTTTCCTTTTCTTCCTACGCGGCGCGCTCCTATAGGAAGTCGGAGTTTGGAAAAGTTCACGGTCGTCCTCCTCGTCGTCAGAGGATTGATCGTCCACCACCTGCAGAGAAGAGTCTGCTGCTGCTACTGCTGCTGCTGCTGCTGCTGCTTCTCCTTCTTCCGATTCGAAGCTCGGTCGTTTCCGACCTCTGTCAGCAAGCCGTGTGTCCAAACTTTGGCCAGGTCCGCTCGCTTTATACAGATGGTTTCCGATCAAGGCGTCTGTGGTGGGAACCGCTTCGCGCAGCGCTTTCGTGAACGGCGAGTAGCCCGCCGGTCTGGGCGCCGTCTTCCTGAACCTGGCGGCGTCGTTCAGTAAGTCCACTATGTTGATGCGATGCTCAGGTGGTATTCTCCGACCCGACATCTCGCGCACCGCCCCGTCCTCGTTCCACTTGATCACTCCGGATTTCTCCAATTGTTTGTACAGCTCCACGGTCCGGCGGCGACTCCTCTTGGGAACTTGGTTCGCCAACCGCTCGAGTAGGGACGCGCTGGCCTCTTCAGCAGACTGACGGAGGTGAGCCGGGGGCGAAGAAGAGTAGGACGAAGAGATGTTGCTGTTGTGGGGATTCGCGAGAAAAAATTGCAATCTATTCAACAACCTTCGGTATTTCAACATTTTCTCGCGCGATTCCAAAGTGGGGTCGTTCAACACTAAATCCAAGTCCCTGTAGATAAACTGTAGCACCTGGTGCAAGGCCGCGTCGGGATGAAGGGACTGCTCTGCCTGCTTGTGGTAATAGGCCATGTCGGCGGGTAGGCGGGCGGCGGTGGCAGGAGCGGAACTCTCGTTCTTTTCAGTGCGCTCATCAGGAAGAGGAGGAAGGTTTGGAGCAGTAGAAGTACTAGCAGCAGCGACTGCAGTAGTAGCAGCGCTAGTAGTAGCAGCAGCAGCGGGCACATGATGAAGTAGACCTGCTCGTGATGATTTGTAGAGCGTCTCAGGATCCACGAGCGCTAAACGTTTGTAGTGTTGTTGCTGCTCTGAGTCCGTCATGGGGACGCCGGTGGCAATGACGCTGGTGGTGGCGGTAGTGGTGGTGCTGTCGGCGAGTAGGTGTCGAATGACGTGTCTCATATACGGAGAATGCTCTTTATAAGCGGTAAGGCCATCCCTATGAGAGCCGGAATGAGGAAACCTCCCTCTTGTACCAAGACGCGTCTCTTTTTTTTGATGGGCGTAGATTTTTTGCCGACCTCCCTCAACACGTCAGCCGATTCTCGAAGCTTGTCCAGTTGTTTGTCGCTGAGCGGGATGTTCCCTACCAGTAAATTGTGACAGATCTCACTCAACGCTGCGATCAGCTCGTCGCTTCCAGAGTCTATTAGATGCGAGCAGTCCTTTGGCGAGCACTTAGCTAAGTGCTTGAGAGTACCAAAGTGTCTTTCGAGTAGATGAGAAGACATTTTTTTTTTTGCTACTGCTTTCTGTTGTTCTTTTTTTTGTCTAGCGGTACGAACACTAGCTGAGAGTGTATGGCCGTCAAAGAGGAGCGTATTCTCAGATCGTCAGGTGTTGACTGCTTGAAGTCCAGGAGGAGGTATGAGTGAGGTCGCTTGAGTTCATGGGTAAATATACTAGAGAGGGCCGCCGCGTTGGACGGAAACACCTGGCGAGACAGACTAGCTATTTGCCCCATGTCGCGCGGGTTCTTGAAAACGATCATGTAGTGAGCGTTCAGACTCATAGTTCGAAAGTCGGGTGATTTCTGGAAGAGGTTCTGAGTGATGTATATGACGCTCACGTTCCAGTGATGCGAGTATTTAGTAAAGATGTCGGCTACCACTTGCTGATTGGAACTGCTCATCAGATCGTCCAATATCAGTAGAGTGTGGGGTCGTACAGCGTCTTCTGCTACTTCCACGTCTCCCGCTATAGACTCTTTGCTAGGAAGACCTTCTCTGAATTCCACACCGTACCGATTTGCCATTTTTTCAAACAGAGGTTGCCACTCGCCGTAATGGTAAAAAGTCTTTTCCACCGGCGGCGTGACCAAATTGTTCACGTCGCTCAGAAATTGATCCACCAAGCGCGATTTTCCACAACCCGACGGACCGCTAATGATACAACTAAAGGGTCCTTGTAGTCGAGCGTCGAAATGAATTTCTGTGAAGAGTTTGCTTTTACTACTGGACATTTTTTTTCGTTTTTCTTTTCAGGACGCGTCAGAGAGCGGTTGTGTGTCTGACTGTCTGCTGTGTTTCTCACTCGAACGGTCGGTGGTGAATGGTTGTGGAGAAAAGTCCGCCGACCTTTTTATTGATTCCGGCCGGTGTCACAGTAGCGGCGGCAGAAGTGACTTTTTTTTTGCGATAAAATTCTATTTTCACTCAATAGTCATAAATGTTTGTATCAGACTCCAGAGGAGTCTGATACAAATATTTATTTTTTTTAAAAAAAGAAGAAGAGGAGGAGGAGGAGGAGGAGGAGGAGGAGGAGGAGGAGGAGGAGATTAGTTTTTTTTTTTTTTTTTTTTTTTTTTTTTTTTTTTTTGATCATTTAGGCAAAGCTCGTCGCTTTGCCGTTTTTTTTTCTATTTCTGTGTTGTGACACGATCGTCTCGAAAAAGCAATAAGGCGTGTGAGCGCGGCGGTGACAAATACATATTGGAGCGTATGGTTTAAAATAGTGCGTCCCTATCTTCTTCAATTCGGCTGCGTTGCAATATGCGGGATAACAAGTGACGACGTCGAAACGTTTAGAGACCGTGTTCACGTCGGCCACAACGCGCGCCCACCGAGTGGGAGCTGCAGTCGCTCCCAAGAAACCGATCGGCTTGTCGAATCGTTTCATAGCACTTATTCTCACTTTATAAGAGGAGGCAGGGTGAGGAGAGTAGCGGCGCTCTTTCTTTTCATGAAACGCCCAACGAGTGGGGTCGCTGAGAGCAGCTGTTATGCAATAGTAGAGTAAATGCTGTTCTGAGAAGACGGCTCTCGGCCATGTCGCTACGTTTTCCTTTTCCGCTCTTGTATAACGACGATGGCGCTCAGCTTTGCATTTCTCGAGAATTCGGTACGCCTCAAGAGAAGCGTGAACCTCAACTACGTGACGCTCTCTCCTTTGAGATAAAAAAATAGCCGGGCAGTTGAGGAGAGCGCTTTGTTCGCGCGACCGTCTTTTAGAAACTCGCGCCCTCTGCAGCGCCATATTTCTTTCCTCCGAAACAAAAAAGCCTGAGTGAAAATACAAATTTAAGAAAACAAAAAGCTCAAAGAAAAAAAATAAGCAATAAGCAGACTCAGCTCGAAATTCCCTGCTGGCGTGATGGCGGTGACTGCAGGCGGTGGCGGCGGTCGGCTGGCCGGCCGGCGGTGGCGGTGTCGGCGGCGATGGTAGAAGGGTGTGTGGAAAGAGAGACGCATCTCAGTCTTTTATAGGAGCGGCGAGTCTGACATTTTCAGCTGTCGCATGCTGACCTGCTGCTAGCATAAGAGAAACAAAAGCCCTAATCACACTTTTCAGCTGGATCCTTCCACCCCGCCAGACATGGATCCCAGATGGGAAGGCGGTTTAAAATTAAATCCGTGTACCGACTGTCATACAATAGGGTAATTAGTTGAACGCGTGTTACCTGTATAAAGGATTAACGGGTCATGGGCTCAGCGTG
The DNA here is from genome assembly GCA_947462335.1 of Harmothoe impar. Lineage (NCBI taxonomy): Eukaryota > Metazoa > Annelida > Polychaeta > Phyllodocida > Polynoidae > Harmothoe > Harmothoe impar. Next base: position 9,762,218 of record OX381710.1, read on the forward strand.
TGTATAGAAAAACAACTACAGGTAGCGTGAACAAAGCGACCCCCTCCCTTTCTGTCACTCTGTCTGTGACTAGAGGGTGCGCGTGTGGTAAGCGGCTTATATCTAAAGAAAAAAACAAATCACCCTCGCCTGTCATCAGCAGACAGCCGGCTGGCGGCTGGAAAATGCGATTAGAGGGATGATGAGCCACGTAGTAAGCGACTTAAGGCTGATCTAAAGACCTGCCGTGAAGGGGCAGCTGGCCGGTGGCTTGAAAAAAGGCGGGGCGTAAGGGTATATAAGGGGAGTGAAACCACATTCAGCATCGTCATCATCGTTCACGCTACTACTACTACTACTACTACTACTACTACTACTACTACTACCACCACCAGCACCGCGCCTCAATTTGCAGATCCTCGTGATGGAAAGTTGCTACCGTGACATGAAGCGGAATGACGAAGCGGCGCGCGAATGTGAAGCTGATGCTGTAGCCTCTGCTACTGCTGCTGCTAGTGCTGCTCAGCGTGCTACTGCTGCATTTACTGCGGCTGTTAGTGACGCGGGTCGTGATGACGTTGTTGTTGTTGCCGCTGCGGCTGTGACTGCTGCTGTTGCTGCCGCCGATGCAGCTACTCATGCCACCGATGCCGACGCTGCTGCTGCTGATGCTGTTGCGGCTGCCGATGACGCCGCTGATAACGCTACTAGTGCCCGCTCTGCCGCCCTTGCTACTGTCGCTGCTGCTGTTGTTGCTAATGCTCACGCTACTGCTGCTGCCGCTGCTGCTACTGCTGCTACCGCTGCTGCCGAGGCTGCTGCCGCTGCTGCCGATGCTGCTGCCGATGCTGCCGATGCTGCTGCCGATGCTGATGTTAGCAGTCACGTCGACAAAGAATCGTCATTTGTCACTCTTAAAGCCGCTCCAGTGGAACGCGCGACGGGTAGTAGGGCTACCAACGCGACGGCCGGATGGTGCAAATGGTGTCGTCGCTTCTGCTCGTGCGCTTGCTTTTCTTCCGGTCCTACCTGCTGCTGCTACGGTATGATAGTGTTATAGTGTTTGAATGAGAACGCGCGTAGTTACAGATGTGCTTTTTTATTCGAAAATATAATTTTAACATAAGATGGAACTTGTTGTGTTTTTTTCTATATATACGTTGTTTGTTTACAAACAGGCACGTGTCACGTGGTGTTGTTTACAAACAAGAGAGCCACGTGGTGTTGTTTACAAACAAACCCTAAGTAGGTCACGTTACCCTAGTTACCAGAATGCCGGCTTCTGATTGGCTGAGCCTAAGTAGGTCACGTGACGTAAGTAGGTCACGTTACCATAGTTACCAGAATGCCAGCCTCTCATTGGCTGAGAGCTTCTAAGTAGGTCAGTAGGTCACCCAGAATGCTGGCTTCTGATTGGCTGAGAGCCCTAAGTAGGTCACGTTACCATGGCAACGGGTCACGTGACCAAATGGAGGCCTCTGATTGGCTGCATGTCGATTGAGTAATAAACAGTACTTAACTATAGTCCCGTTCCGATACATACTATACTACTGATGTTATCTGCTACAAAATGGAGCTGGTATGGCCCAGACTGTACCTGCCACTACTGGCTGAGGAGTAACACTTTAGACCGCTGCACAGTGAGCTGCACCACATTGTTTACTTAAGGACCAGAGCAGCTCCAGCTCCTCAGGCACTCCCTGAATGTGGCCAGCCCAGAATAGACAATGCTCTGCGTGGTTGGTTGCCTACTAGTTACTCTCTTGAAAGGTACTGAAATGGATCGCCTGTTGAAGGTTCGACATTGTGATTTCCTTCTCTAGATAACTTTGTTATCTGTATCCATGTGGAGTAGCCGTGGCCTCAGAATTATAAAATCAATTCAAGCAGTATAAATAGGGTAGGAGGAGGAGAAGGAGTTTATTTGGGCCATTCTGATGTATTCAAGTACATGTTTTCCTTTTTTAGATAATTCTCCTTTTTTTTCGGGTGATGGTCAGAATTTGTCAGAGAAGGTGGAGCATAACAAGCCGGAAGTAGAAATGTAACGTTACCCCTGAACAACACTGCCTATCTTCCCATTTTAACCTTTAGCTCAGAGGGACAGCCTCATGTGCTGTTTTTTGCCTTGACATGATAGTTTGATACATTTATTTGTGATGCCAAATGCAGGATCATTCTTGTCATGTTTCTTTTCCCTATTAGTATCCGTTTACCTGAGATTATAGAGAAAGCTAGCCTGCATTTGTTGTCTATACTGTTGTCTACCTAGCACATACCCACCTGAAAACTATTTCAAGGTTTTCATATCATAAATTTAGTAGATGGATATTCTCTAAAACTAGCACTGCAGTGGGCAAATATTCAATGAAAAGAAAAACAACACTGAGAGGTATTACCTATCACCTGGATGATGGCGGATGCCACTGATGTGTAGTGTATAGATGGCAATTTTCCTGGAAAATGAGATGTTCTCATCAAAAGTATTGGTGTATGGGCAATGCTTTTTAAAGCTTTAATTTGCAGCGTGTTATCCAGGTACCATGCTGATTAGATATTTGTTTACATTCTAGTAACTAGATCTACCAAGGAAGAGTCTCTTTTGATGACAGCATATTCATAAAAAATGCACTATGCATCTATAACCTTGTGTTGCAGCTGTCAGTATCACAGCGCTGATTAACAGCACCATTATATTGTCCTTACACCACTATCAAAACCGCAGAGACAAGGGTTTCACCCACAAAGCCCCATTCTGTGAGGAAATGAAACCCAGTTATCTATGGGTGCCAGTTCTTTGGAGGCTGAGTGGAAAAACAACTGGACAGGAATTTGAAAAAGGACAAGTGTGATCAAGGGCAGAGAATAAGTTACTTGATAAACATACATAAACCTTGTTCTGGATACCATTAAACTTTGTGCTGCACATTTTTCCCGGAGCTCAGTAATAAACACATATGTCGGTGACCCGTCTGCCACCAGCCTACCCTCGTCCCACCCTTCTGGTATCTGCCTACCGGGTGGCTGCCCTTTGGCCAGGCCTCGTTCCGCACGTCTGCCCCAGACCTATATATTGCTGCTGTCCAGGCCCCAGTGACTCGGAGCTACTAGTGCAAGCAGCCTCAGGCAGTCACTAGCAGAAGTATAGAGGGGACAAATGTTACTGGTTACAGCCTAGTATAGCAAGGTAGGATTTTTGTATGTCTAGAATCTGAATACAAGCGTATGTTATTATAAGAGAATACAACAAATACAATTTGAGACAATTTCAGTATAATGGTTGAATCAATACTACAAAAGGAATATTATATTATAACGCTATACCTTCCTTAACGTACTAATGGACATCACTGTGGGGTGATCACTGATTACCTACAGTAGCTGCCTCTAAAGATACTATTCTGTAGAAGAAAAATATATTGCCATTCACTGTCCGGAGTTTCCTGCAGAACATACATGCCCCGCTGTCTTATATGTAGCTTTTTCCAATTCATATACACGCCTTTCACAGATACTATGCTTGCAGTCTTATGGTGCTAAATGCTACTGTGGTGCTTTATTCTATAATACATTTTATGCTGTAAGTGAAATCTAAATACACGGCATTCCCATTACTCTATTGCTATCAGATTTCCATTTGCTGATTAGATTTCCATTGTTTCTAGATGATGTGCATGTCTAAGCACAGTAACAGTGCTAGAATAACAGAAATAATGATTATGATTATCAGGGGAAAATAGCAGACAATAGGAGAGACATTAAAATGACAAGTATTGTTGGGTCAAATAAAGAAATACTATATTACTTCAAATGTTCTCATAGATTAACATCAGTAAAGTATATTATCTCAAATGTGCAGAATATCTGCAGCACATCATAGTAAAACTTATCCTATCACTGACATCATATGACATATTTATATCTAGACCTCTCGTATATTATAATCACACATACATGTCCCTTCCTGTAAATCTATAGGACATCTTATCTTACAGTGAGAGGTCATGGTACATACCTGTACAACTCTGTGTGAAGTTTTATTAGGTGTCAGATCTCATAGGCATGGAATTATACACCATAACTGTATAATGGGATGCAAAAAGGTTGTTTCCTTGAGAAAAAACACAAATCATTCTTCTTGAAACATGAGATGGCACATCTGCATAAAAATATAATTTTTTTTTTCATTCAGTCTTTCAAAAATGACTGCCATCACATTTTATTTCATGTGCCTCATTTAAGGAGCATCAATCCATTAGGTCACCTTTCAAGTGGTGTCCTAGTGTAGGCTGTCCGTACAACTAACCTTTGATGTACACTGCAAAAAAGGTGTTTAGATCCTAAAAACAATCCTAAACACATTCCTGCCCCGTTTTTGTCCACACAATATGATCCTAAACATGTTTAAACAAATAATATGTTTAGCTCAGTGCTTAGACATTTATGTGTTTAAAGCAATGTGTTAAGGACAAGAAAGTGTTTAGAATTCAAGAATTTAGCATATTATTGTGTTTATCTGTCAAGTTTTTAAGGCTAAAAGTGGTGTGCCTAGAGACCTATTATCATTTTGTTCAGATAAATAAATGATTTTATTTCTATATAATATCTTGGAGAGACTTCGAGCAGCCCCCCCCCCCTTAGGGCAATATGTGCATCATTGTTTCACATAGGACTCTTTTCTAACATAGACGTAGCCTTGAGTCAATACAACAGACCTTCAGGGAAGATAATGCTTTATCCATTCTTAAAGTTCTTAAAAGGGGTGTCTATGTAGCTGATGTATCTTTATTGCATCGTGATCATAGTGATAAAGCATTCAACCCTTGAATCCTGCAATGTGTATTATTATCCTTTTGTATCCCATGCAATTCAAATTGATTAACTCAGATTTGAGCGCCTTTAGTTTTAAGTTTAATTTAACTGTTTAGGCATTTAGAATAAGAGTGTTTCATTCCTAAACAGAAGGATTCAAAGACACAAACCTAGTAAGATGTTTAGACTTTAAACATGTTTAAACCTAAACGTGTTTAAAACCTAAGCACTTTTTTTGCAGTGTACTGAATGAATAATGGATATAGTTTGGCGGGAGACGGTGTTTACATCAATAGCCATCTCTATGTGAGAAACTACAGGGTTTGGCATCTGGGAAATATTTTTCTTACACTTGGTCATGTCATATTTTATCAGGCATCATGGGACATTAAGGGATTCTATTCAGTGATTATTGCATTCCAATGCCTACCATTTATCACTAACATAAATAATACAGTATTTTCTTCCGTCAAAGGATCACTACAGTTATACAATATGCTGAAACTGATAACCATTTAGAGCTCATTATGTTATAATGTGCTTTTACCTTTTGTCACGATGAATAAATGTGTGTTACTCACCAGGGTTGTATTCATGCATTATCAATACCCTAAATTTATAGAAAAAGCAATAGCATTGTTACTGGAATATAGTTTATAGTAAAATCACTGACAAATCAACTGGTCTATAGGTTTGCCTATGTGTTTTAGATCTCCATCCTCTTGCAACACCAAACTCCTACTCAGTGTAGGATGTCAACATAACTTACCGTCCTTGCACAAAATGCAGACAGGCTGAATAAATCATGGATAGTCTGGCACCATCTGGTGTTTATATCGATAACCATCACTATATTTGAGCTGACTGGGTGTGGCACCAGTCGGGGGTGGCACCAGGATGTGATATTCTGCAGGCATAATGGGATGGCTTTAGTCCATATCACCTGTTGATATCTAACACTTGCTATAAGGCAGTGGGGCGCTTTTCAATTTGACTGTTGCTTCTAGATACCAGGCAGACGTGTTTACAGGTGTTGTCTCAGTCCTTAAGAAAATATTTCTTGCATTTATACAAAATAATGACTCTATTAAAACTAGATGCATTGTAATGTTACCACCTGATTGCACTTCATGGTTACAATAGATGTACTAAGCAAAATGTCTATTCAGCTAAAACATGTTTTCTAACCGTTCGAAAATGTTTTTCGAGGAAAACTTTTTTCATACAAACCTATAGAAAACCTTTGCATCCAAACTTTGCAATCATTTGGAAAAGAAAATTGTTAGCTGGGTATAAATTCTCTATCTAAGTTAATCCCAGTTCACCAGCACATGTTGTTTTCTTAGAGATTGCCAGAAAGCTATTACATTCAACAAATACAAGTCTGTTCATAAACCTTTACAATACCTACAAGTCTGTTCATTAACCTTTACCTACATATTAAGTAACTTTCCTTCCTCTGCCCACGCTCACCTAGTTCCTATGTATAAGGAACTGTCATCATTAATTGGCATCAGGTCTGCTTGTCAGGCTGAGCCTGCACAGTATCCGGGACAAGGTGTTATACTGTCACAACCACTTCCCTCCTTGTTATGGTAGGGATGTCACAGTGTACACGGATCGTGTGTATCCTATCTCAGTAATACAGCACCATATAAGACAGTCCTGGGGGAGCATATATATTTATATATATATATATATATATATATATATATATATATATATATATATATATATATATACATATTATGTATACATATTATATATATATATATATATATATATATATATATATATATATATATATATATATATATATATATATGGTTCATCACATGGTGCCAGACTATATGTGAGGTAGAAAGGTTCGATGTATATATAAATCAACCCTTAGGGTAGTTTTTAAGTTCAATGTTTTGTTGTTCAAGTGTTAAGCTTTTGTTTTTGATATCACTGTAATCAACAGCATACTCTGTTCTATCATTGCAGGTGAGAATCTATCTACTCTTTACTGAAGTCTTGGAGTACAGGTTGGACAGCTCTGATACTTAATTCTAAATTTGAAGTAATGTGAAAAATTGATTTGAGGTACAACACAATGTTGAAATTTGTATGAGGAGGCTAGCAGTGAAATCTGATTGGAATAACAAAAAAACAGTTGACAGTTCATCCCTTGTCACAATATAGATATATTTACACACCTGAGCTACTTGGTAGCTGGCAGTGGCTACTTGCACGAGTAGCTCCAAGTTACTAAAGGCCTGGACAGCAGCAATATAGGTGTTGGGCAGACGTGCGGAACGAGGCCTGGCCAAAGGGCATGAGGCCTGGCTAAAGGCAGGAGACTAGGAGATAAATATGTAGGCTGGCAGGCCCCTGGATGCAAAGAGGGAGGGGCATAAATCAAGCTCCCGGTTGTTTATTTGGAATGTCCTGAATAAAACATGTATATTCCGTCATCTATCTGTCCTCTACATTCCACTCTGCTATCACACCCCAAACCTCCCCACATCTTCACTCGTCCTCTCATTTCTTGGATAGCGATTCTTTCCCTACACTCTGGTCCCCTCCCATACCAGGATATGCACACTACACTTCTTCCTCTGCTGCTGACCATGGTCTGTAGTCTGCTATCCCCTCACCACAGCTCTTTAACTGACTACCTGCCTACCTACACTCATCCCTGCATGGTGGGAGTCCCCGTTACATTGATAGTGCCACGTCTAAATCCCTTACATTGAGCTATCCATCTGTGTGATGGGTGACACTGTCCATGTGGTGACTGTGAGTATGTTGTACTGTCATCCCCCAGGGGCTTGTTTGATGAGTGGTGGTGGCAGTGTTGTGTATGTCATACTGTCGGGGCCCTGGGGACCACAGAGCCGAGCCTGATAGGAGCAGAGGGCAGGGCTTGCTGCTGTTGGTCTCTGCTAAATGATGTAGTATGATGTCAACTGGAAATGAAGGGCACAGGTGGGGGAGTAGCTGATGGGGCTGGGCTCCTGCTTACCTGAAGTATTACCAGGCATGCAGTATACCTCAACATCCATATACTGGCTGATGAATTAAAGAAGTAGGGAGTCTGGCTTGGATCACCGAGGTAACTTTCCCCACAACTCTAAAGTGACTCCCAATAATTAGGGACTCTTAGAATAGGAATCATTATAGAGTTAGTCCTGATAATATAAGGGAGTCACTTTAGAGTCCTAGAAAGTGATCAAGTTGGGCGTCACAGTGATTCTATTTCATTTCTCTGTGTGATGTATTCACAAACTATAGTTGTAAATGTAGGAACTTCTGCATACTGATGCCTGTAGCATTTCCATCTTAGACACTGGCACTTCCAGTCCCTAGTTCCTCATCCTTCCCTGATAATGACCCAATCTGCAGTCATTATGGCCCATTACTGCCTGTAGTGGCCCTTTAGCACATGATCAAAGTCTACGGCTTAGAACCAAGTAATTTCCTAGAAGAAATAATCTCTACTGTAATGGGGCATTCTGTAACGGAGCATCTCATCAAGTCAGCCTGAGATGCTATGAGGTCTCATGACAATCCTTTGAAAAAACCTTTCCCACATCATGTATTTTGTCTTTGAAAAGTATTCAGATGATGAAAAGTATTGTTTTAAGAGCAACATACTAAGTCATTATTTTTTTTTTAAATACAACAACTTGTGCAAATAGAAATGATTCATTTAATCCTGCCTCCAATCAACACAACAGGAAACGGTAACTTTCAATGTCTGCCACATTGTTTCCTCTTGATGTTATTGTCGTTTTTCTCATTATCACCCTAATTGCTCATAAACTAAGTCACTGAGCACAAAACGATTGACAATGGACCAAGATTTCAAAAGATTTCTAATGGCCTTTGTAAATTCCTCACAAAGGCAGTTTGGCCCTGAGTCTGGCTTCCCTTTTTCAGGATTGCTTTCTCTTTGTTTCACTTTCATGTTTTTCACAATCTGGGCTTTCTGTCTAAGAACTGTGATCCATTCCCATTGATGGTACTGCTCTAAGTTCCTGGCCAGCTGTTTTTCCACACAAAAAAACAACTGCAAATCATTCATTCCCTCACACGATGCTGCATTATGATTATGACCATTGTCTTTGGAAGCACTGCTGTTGTTAATTCTGTGTTGAATAAGTGTAGTGGCAGGGTGATGTGGAGTGTTAGAGCCATCTAAGGACACGGCAAAAAGGCAAACAATCCATATTCACGCAGCCTGGTGATCAGAACTAAACCTTTGTGTCCCTTTTTGTAGAACAAGATGGCTGAAAGAAGTAAGAAGATAATGCTTTCCTCTAGTACTGTTCATTGTGTAGTTCCTGTATGTGCATAGCCTCTATCATTAGTTAGATGTTTGAGGTATTAGGATAGATTACACATCATGTTACAATGACTAGACAACAATGCAGATTTATCTTTTGAAACCATATGTGCGATTATGCTGTGAAATGTTAATATATTTCACCAATCAACCAATTCAAAAATAACCAAGCTTTTTGAAAAGTTCTTTAGGACTAACTGCTCTATATTTACAAATCGATTGAGTTGAGATAAAAATGACCATCAGCAGCTGCTTCATTAGGAGAAGGCTAAACATAGCCACCTGACCAGCATGGGGTTCAAGAGATGTACCAACATACATCAGGCCTTAATGGTTACTTGTTCAGAAGAATGAATGGGTTTGTGGCTGGGTCAGTGCTGCTCTGTGATCTGGAGGCACACTAGATAGCAGCTAGAGGAGCGGCAAGATGGGTTTTGTGTCATTGTGAACCAGGTCAAGTCAGCCTAGATACTAGAAGTGCTCATTACTCAAGCATTGTCTTCTTATCACTCAGAATTGTGCATCATTAAACATTACCTCTGAGAACAAGCTGTTGCTTTGAAGTGATGCTTGTGGTAATGATGCATGAACAAAGTAACCCTTCAGGTTTGGGGGTGTCTCAAACATGTAGCGTCAATATGATACGTTTATACGCATTCCTGGTGACCTCCTAGGGCTGCATTAATGCATGAATGCACATTGCTATTCTTGAGGAATTAAATGTATCTATAGGAGGAGAATCAATATAATGTTGCAGCAACAGCACACATAGTTCTGATTATATTGCTGTGTATTGACCCAAAGATGATGTTAGTGCTCCATGCTCTCCGATGGTCCCCCAGGATAAAAGGTCTGACCCCACCCATCTTCACCCCATACATCATTTACACAGTGCAGTCTTGATGTATCATCCCCCTGTGTAGGACACAGAGCCAAGAATGAATAATATCTTTCATGTATTCATGTACCTCTGCCATCCAAATGTTGTACAATCTATGACCACTTCAACGGAGGTGCTGTTTACATCGTTTGACTATATAAGATGATGGTAATGCAAACAAAAGTATGTATGTGACTTGGAATAACATCTGGTTTCATTTTAACTAATGTGTGCAGATCAGCATTTATCAGGTGGAGTCTGAGCTGATATTACCAGTACAACCAGGGGAAAACTGTGGTGTTTCAAGAGACCAGCCTCTTACACTACCAAAGTGCTGATCAACAGCTTCTTTCGTTTATACATTGTGGTTCAACAGGTCGTCCTGTTATAACCCCCAGTCCCTGGTAAACACCCTATGTGGTTTAAACAAGCCAATGAACACTCTCCTATCATTGTTACAGTGATAAGCTTAAGATTGTGATGGAGAGTGTGGCACAAAACAATCTTAAATAATATCTCATGAATGCATTCACCACCTTTGTGTTGCAACCACATTCTGTTAGATGAGATTTTGATTTAGATACTCAATATGCATTTACTCTCCGCACATTTGACAGGAAAAGTTAATATAAAGTGTACAGCAAACCCGAGACGTATGTAACAGGGTGGGTTGTGGTAACAACTCACAAGTGTGATGTTTTGCAACAAAATAAATCAGTTAAGAGTCATTCTTATGCATCATTGTGATTTGTGTTTATATAGACAGAGGGTCAACAAAGAACAAGGAAACCACAGTTTAAAGGTAACTGCTAGAGATAAGAAATCCCTCATGGGTATTACTTGCTCCCTGTTAGTGTTTTTCCATGGCTCACCCCAGTGATCTCTGTTTTTGTAGCATCGCTTCCATGACTTGGGGGCCGGTGTGAGAGATTAGCCCCACTGCTCTGATGCCTGCAGCTGGGTCTGCCTGGGGGTCAGGGACAGGGGAGGTAGTAAACCAGCACAGGGACAGACAGCACCTTTAACCTGTGTGGTGACCTGTATGGGGACCTGTGTGGTAGGCCCCTATTTAGTGGGGAATCTATCTACTATCAAATGATATATAGGTGTTGGGCAGACGTGCGGAATGAGGCCTGGCAGAGGAGCTTGGGGCTAGGCAGAAAGCCGGAGACTAGGAGACAAACATGTGAGCTAGCTTTAATCCACATATACATTTTTAGAGGTGAAATCTGTCATCTATCTGTCCTCTACATTCCACTCTGCTATCAAACCCTGATTCCCCCCACCCACATCTCGTCCTCTTAGTTTTTCCACTGCTCTTCTTACCCTACGCTCTGATCACCTTCCATACTAGGATATGTACACCCGGACCTCTTTCTCTCACTCTGGCTATGCTCTCCAGTCTGCTATCCCCTCACCACAGCTCTTGAACTGCCTATCTGCCTACCTACACTCATAACTGCATGGTGGGAGATTTATAGTTATGTGAGATTTATAGTGCTGCGTCTATATCCCTTACATTGAGCTATCCATCTGTTTGATGGGTGACACTGTATATGTGGTGACTGTAAGTATGTTGTGCTGTCATCCCCCAGGGCCTATTTGATGGGTGGTGGTGGCAGCGTTGTGTATGTCATACTGTCTGGGCCCTGGGGACCAACAGAGCCGTGCCTGATAGGAGCAGAGGGCAGGGATTGCTGCTGGTGGTCTGTGCTAAATGATGTAGTATGATGTCAACTGGAAACCGGGAGCAGAGGAGTGGGAGTAAATGATTGGACACCTGGGTATGTGGTCCTGCTTACCTGAAATATTACCAGACATACAGTAAACCTTAAAATCATGCATACTTTAATAATGGAAGCAAGGAGATTTGAAGCAGCATCCAGATGTATTTGCACAGAGAAAATGAAGTAGAATCACTGTGACTCCCTAATGGGAGTCTGGACCTGATCACCGAGGTAACTTTCCATACGACTCCCAATCATTAGGGAGTCTTAGAATATGATTCATTATAGAGTTATTATAGTCCTGCTAATGATTCTACTCCTTTTCTCTGTGTGATGTTTTCACAAACCATGGTTGTAAATGTAGGAAAGGTTAAGAACTTCTGCATACTGATGCCTGTAGCATTTCCATCTTAAACACTGGCACTTCCTGTCCCTAGTTCCTCATCCTTCCCTGATAATGACCCAATCTGCGGTCATTATGGCCCATTACTGCCTGTAATGGCCCTTTAGCACATGATCAAAGTCTACGGCTTAGAACCAAGTAATTTCCTAGAAGAAATAATCTCTACTGTAATTCTGTAACGGAGCATCTCATCAAGTCAGCCTGAGATGCTATGAGGTCTTATGAAAATCCTTTGAAAAAACCTTTCCCACATCATGTATTTTGTCTTTGAAAAGTATTCAGATGGTGAAAAATATTGTTTTAAGAGCAACATACTAAGTCATTATTAATTTTTTTGTGCAAATAGAAATGATTCCCTTAATCTTGCCTCCAATCAACACAACAGGAACTGGTAACTTTCAATGTCTGCCACATTGTGTCCTCATGATGTTATTGTCTTTTTCCTCATCATCACCCTAATTGCTCATAAACTAAGTCACTGAGCACAAAACGATTGACAATGGACCAAGATTTCAAAAGATTTCTAATGGCCTTTGTAAATTCCTCACAAAGACAGATTGGCCCTGAGTCTGGCTTCCCTTTTTCAGGATTGCTTTCTCTTTGTTTCTCTCTCTGTTTTTCACAATCTGGGCTTTCTGTCTAAGAACTGTGATCCATTCCCATTGATGGTACTGCTCTAAGTTCCTGGCCAGCTGTTTTTCCACACAAAAAAACAACTGCAAATCATTCATTCCCTCACACGATGCTGCATTGTGATTATGACCATTGTCTTTGGGAGCACTGCTGTTGTTAATTCTGTGTTGAATTAGTGTAGTCAGTGGGTCAGTGCTGCTCTGTGATCTGTGGGCAGACTCGATAGCAGATAGAGGAGCTGCAAGATTGGTTTTGTGTCAAAGTGAACCAAGTCGAGTCAGCCTAGATACTATAATTGCTCATTACTCAAGCATTGTCTTCTTATCACTCAGAATTGTGCATCATTAAACATTAACCCTAAGAACAAGCTGTTGCTTTAAAGTGATGCCTGTGGTAATGATGCATGAACAAAGTAACCATTCAGGTACTTGGGGGTGTCTCAAACATGTAGCGTCAATATGATACGTTTATAAGCATTCCTGGTGACCTCATAGGGCTGCATTAATGCATGAATGCACATTGCTATCCTTGAGGAATTAAATGTATTTTTAGGAGGAGAATCAATATGATGTTGCAGCAACTACACACATAGTTCTGATTATATTGCAGTGTATTGGTTTTCTCTGCAGCCCTCAGGGGGGGGGAGGCAGTGACCCAAAGATGATGTTAGTGCTCTTTGCTCTCTGATGGTCCCCCAGGACAAAAGGTCTGACCCCACCCATCTTCACCCCATACATCATTTACACAGTGTAGTCTTATTGACGTATCGTCCCCCTGTGTAGGTCACAGAGCAAAGAATGAATAATATCTTTCATGTATTCATGTACCTCTGCCATCCAAATGTTGTACAATCTTTGAGCACTTCAAAGGAGGTGCTGTTTACATTGTATGACTATATTAGATGATGGTAATGCAAACAAAAGTATGTATGGAATAACACCTGGTTTTCTTATAACTAGTGTGTGCAGATCAGCATTAATCAGGTGGAGTCTGAGCTGATATTACCTGTACAACCAGGGGAAAACTGTGCTGTTTAAAGAGACCGGCCTCTTACACTACCAAAGTGCTGATTAACAGCTTCTTTCGTTTATACATTGTGGTTCAACAGGTCGTCCTGTTATAACACCCAGTCGCTGGTAAACACCCTATGGGGTTTAAACAAGCCAATGAACACTCTCCCATCATAGTCACAGTGATAAGCTTAAGATTGTGATGGAGAGTGTGGCTCAAAAACAAACTATAAATTAAAAATAAACTATAAATATCTCATGAATGCAATTCACCACCTTTGTGTTGCAACCACATTCTGTTAGATGAGATTTTGATCTAGATACTCAATATGCATTTACTCTCTGCACATTTGACAGGAAAAGTTAATATGAAGTGTACAGCAAACCCACGACCTATGTAACGGGCCAAGAAATGGTAGCATGTCATTTATAGGGTACAATCTTGGCGGGAATGTTGGAGCCACCGGGTAACAGTAGGGGGTCACTGCGCAGGAGCCAGGTCTGGCTGTATCCGGGAAGACGGTCAATCGGCCATTTGGTTTGAACTCCCACCGGAGAAGGGTGTCCGTGCAGTTTGGTTCGCATTAATTATTTTTTTCATGTTGTTAATTGTTACAATAAAAGGGGCAGGTCTTTTGGTCTGTATCCCCAAGCCCAAATGTCTTGGTTAAGTTATATGTTGTTTACCGGTAGTCATTGTAGTATTAAAAGAACATGTAAGGTCGGATTATAGGGTGGGTAGTGGTAACAGCTCACAAGTGTGATGTTTTGCAACAGAATAAATCAGTTAAGAGTCATTCTTATGCATCATTGTGATTCGTGTTTGTATCGATAGAAGGTAAACAAAGAACAAGGAGACCACAGTTTAAAGGTAAATGCTAGAGATAAGAAATCCCTTATGGGTAATACATGCTCCCTGTCAGTGTTTCTCCATGGCTCACCCTCACCGGTGGGAGAGATTAGGCCCACAGTGGTAAACACTGCTCCGATGCCTCCAGCTGGGTCAGCCTGGGGGTCAGGGACAGGGGAGGTAGTAAACCAGCACAGGGACAGACAGCACATTTAACCTGTATGGTGACCTGTGTGGTAGGCCCCTATTTAGTGGGGAGCAATGGGGGAGCAAATTATCTATTCCCAATCAATCAAAGAATATTATATGCTCTTAAGTGTTGATTAGATAATTTTCTGGCAATTTTAACCTTTATTAGTTGACAATAGTTTTTTTTTGTAGGATTTAGTTTGTATTAGTTCACTGCTCACACTGTAACCTGTGATAGTGCCTGATCTGGTAGCTATACCAGGCCTGGGTGGGGGGCAGCGAGAAGATAATCACACAGGGGTGAAGGGACCTCTAATACCCACAGCTGGGGCTGAACTATGGGTCAGGGATCAGGTAAGACATGAATCACACAGCACCTGTAACCCTTACGGTAAACCTACATCAGGCATATCTGTGGATGGTGTAGACAATGGGGATCAGGTTCTAGAAATATAGGCCTCCAATTGTGCTGGGCACACATTTTGCGGTGCCCATTTTGACAACTCTACCAACCATATATAGTAACCTAATTGATCTTGGTCTTCTCTCTGTATTGATACAGAGTATAGTCAGGCCTTGGATTGATTTAGCACCAGGTCACAGAGGATCAAAGCACACTCTCCGTATACTCTCCATACACTCTCCATACACTCTCCATACACTCTCCATACACTCTCCATACACACCTGTAGGGCAGTGAACCTTCTATGTATAGTGGGTGGCTGCTGAATAGTTTTCATTTGGTAGATCGTTAGTAGCAAAACATTTGATACCAATAATTGTCGATAGGAGTTAACATTTGAATTTTATTTCTGGCTGGGAGTGTTATCTTTGGGATGACCCACAATTGACTGTGAACAAAAGCTGTAGTGCATATTGTCATTCCTTACCAAGCATCAGTTGTCTCATATTGTATTCCAGTTGTTGCTCCAAACCCCATGCATGGACAAAGCCCAGACCAGAAACCCTTCAGGACTGTATTGGTGAGACAACAATGCAGACTTAAACCAAGTTTCCACTATTTAGGTTACAAAGATGATTCCAAAAATGAAATGCTGAGGTTAGAGAACAATGCTACTGAGGCATCTGGTGAGAACTAGCACACTGCTAAGGGGATATTGCAAAGAACATAAACATTTGGTAGCCATAAGAGAAACAAAGAAACAGTTTTAGTTTAACCGGAAGCTTGAAAACAATATACACCATAGGCTGCACACAAGTTCATTTGTGAACTCCTTTATTTCTCTATATTCAGGAGTAGCTGTCTAAGTTGAAGTAGTAAGTCCCTTAACACTGAGCTCATTGTCTACAATCAGTAGAAGTCTGCCTCTCAAAGTGGTCCAGCAGGTGCCGTTTGGCACTGAGCAATTCCAGCTGTCTCTGCCTCAGGAACCTGGGGACTCCACTGTTAGTGCTACCAGGGCACCTTCCATACATAGGGAGAGATCCATATGGTAACACTAATGCCATGGTAACAATACCAGTACCTTGGAGAGTGGAAGTTTAGAATATTATAGAGAGTAAGACAGGGCAGCTTGCTGATGCAGATCAGGCCGTGTCTTATAAGTTTGTAACAATTGAAACGTTTTTGACCAGGTGTCGTCTTTGACCTGTGTTGTCTTTGACCGGTGTAGTCTTTGACCAGCAAGTTTTAGAATGGCTGCAATGGGAGCTATGTACACAGAAATTCCGGGAAGTTTGTAGTATATAGTGTTAAAATATCCATTAACCTTTTCCATCCCGCTCATGAGACACAGCCATCAGATGTTAGGCAGACCTACTATACAGGCATTTGTAAGTTACAGATCTTTGAACAAGAGAGAATCCTGAATGAAGGCTACTCAGAACAAGATATATTCCGTAGGTAACCTGCTGCAAAATGGAGCTGGTGTAGGCTAGACTTTACCTCTAAGCACGATCTGCTTACATCTGAATGAGGACTACCCACACTGCTCCACAGTGAGCTGCTCCACATTGTTTAATTAAGGACCAGAGCAGCTCCAGCTCCTCAGGCACTCCCTTAATGTGGCCAGCCCAGAATAGACCTAGCACTGCCTGTTTTGTCACATACTGGTGATTCCAAAAGGAACAATTAAATAATGTGGTCAAACTAAAATAGACACTGCACTGTGTGTTTTATCACATACAAGTGACTGAAGAATGAAGTAATGGAAAAGTGCTGTTGTTGATGGTTTGACATTAAGCTCTATCTCTCTAGCTAGCACAAACAAGAGCAGGCTTTTATATCATTGTGTTATGATATCAATCCATTAAACCTCTTCCATTATATCTTATTCCATAGTTATTGAAAATAAACATGTCAATGACCCAAGATACAGCTTACATTTAATCCTAAAAATGAAGATTTCTATGATTTGAAGCAGGAAAGATTGACTCTATAACATTATCATTGACTAGCCTTTATAAATGGAAGATGATGAAAAGAAAGAGGAGGAACTGTGCTCCTGTTTGGTTTGATATTTTAGCTTTTTCTGATGGTTACTGGCATAATAAGTTGGTTAAACATGTCATGTTAAGGCCGGAAGTAGAAATGTCACGCCCTCCCCAAGTGCCATTTTGCAAGATACCTCAAAAGTGCTCGGCACCCGTGTATCCGCTCCCTCAAGGTACTAACCCGGCTTGCCTTTATTTTTAGGCAGAAATAGCATGGCTGTCCTTATTGCTCTTTTTTTGGCAAAACATGATATTTTGGTACCCTAATTTATGAGAGACATGATTGTTGTCTTGTTCTTTCCCGACTGTGATGTGTTGTTTCCCTGCCATTGTTTATTGTACTAGCACGTTATTCATTTTGTTTTGTAGTCTAGACATCACATTCTAAATGGAAATCTCGCTGTCAACACGTTTCAGCTTTTTCTTATTGTAAGCAAAAAATAAATCAAACCAATCTACTACTGTCCTCCAGGCACCAAGTTGATCAAACATTATATTGACATCCTGTTTTCTTTATCTAGACCATGTTCATTCAATAAAATGTGTTTACCTCTCTGCTGAATCTGTCTATGCTTGAGCTTATAGACCCCAATATAAACCATTTATATGTAAGAAGCAATAAAATGCGACACCAGGCTGCTGAAGAATCACTAGGATAGTCCTCTTGCAATAGGTCATGTGGATTTTCATCCCTCCGTCCAGTGATTGGTTTATTGCACTGCAGTACCTTTTCCTTATCACTGAAGGCTAGCTGATCTTGCTTTGGGGTACTTCTACCGCTACATACATTGCTTAAATATAATACATATGTAAAGGCTTGTTTTTGACCTTGGTTGCCTTGGAAAATATGGCTAACACACTAGGGCTGTATTTATGCTTCATAAAACTCTCCTTCATAGTAAATTGACCTGGATATTCCCTAGTCTTCAGGTAACTTCCAAATGTGACTGGATGGTGTTTCACATTTCAATCCTAATGCAGCACCCAACTTCCTCTGGTGAAGGATGTCACCATTAATTACTGTCCTTGTACAAAATGCAGACAGAGTGAATAAATCATGGATAGTCTGGCACGATCTGGTGTTTATATCGATATCTCTATATTTGAGTTGACTGGGTGTGGCACGGGTCTGGGGTAGCACTATAACTATATAATTCTGCTATTGGTTGGTGGTGGAAATAACATTTTGATGATAGTTTGGCACCATTTGATGCCTAAATCACAAACCATCTCTTATATGTAGAAACACAGTATGACACAGGAATCACTAGGATAACACTTTGCTATATTCATGGTGGCCATGTGCTATGCAGCAGGCATCATTGCCCAAAAGCGAAGCCTAGTAGAGGTATTAATGCATCATGACAACACTTGAATATATCTTGACTCAAAGTAGATGCCACTTTATATTTCCATCCTCATGTGGCCACCGAAAACCTCCAAGTGTAGGATGTCAGTATAAATTACCGTCCTTGTACAAAATGCAGACAGGCTGAATAAATCATGGAGGGTCTGGCACCATCTGGTTTTTATATCAATAACCATCCCTATATTTGAGCTGACTGGATGTGGCACCAGTCTGGGGTAGCACTACTGCAATGTTTCACTATTTGTTGGGGTTGGGGATGATATTCTGCAGGTTTCATCAGTTTTGGTTTTATACCACATTTTGATGAGCTGATTGAAGTATGTTGCTGCCCGGATGCATACAGTGTAAATATGATTATCCAGTAACCAACCAAATGTATTATCTTCTTAGGAATGCAGTAGTGTCTTCATCCCTATTGTGTAGGCCACAGTTCCAGTGTTTGGCTTGACTATACCTATCAGTCATAGCTTGGTATATGAAATGACACTCTTATCAACACCACTCTCTGTTCTATCTTTCCAGGTGAGAGTCCTTTATTTCTATTCAGACTATGTCAATTCTTACACTACAGGTTGGACAGCTTTAATCACTGAATTTTGCATTTAAAGTATTGTGCGAAAATCAAAATTTTGCCATTGGTTTCAGTTTAATATTTTGTATACAAAGCTCTTTAGGAAATTGATTGTGAATGAAGGGAAATGCACCAACACAATGCTGCAGTCATGTAAAAACTAAACTCGTTTAAAATAAAACCACTAGATTAACACATATTGAGGTATCAGGTCAACTGCACAAAAGGCCCTGTGGTTTTATCCAACAAGATTGGTATAGCAAAGACAAATCATCTATTCCGTTCTTATCATACAGCAACTTAATACCTTTCGCCCCTGCTTAAATTGATATTGATATTGACTCCAGTATAGTAGACCTCAGAGATGTATGTAATATGAAGTTGAAGCAGCTAAGTGTGACATCCTTTAGTCAGAGTGGTATAATGATAGTTTATCATGATAGTCCAGCGATATAGACACAACTTACACTTATAAACACTGCTAAGCTGCTTGGTAGCTGGCAGTGGCTGCCTGCATGAGTCCTTCCAGGTCCCTCAGGCTTGAACAGCAGCAATATAAATAGGTGTGGAACAACCATGCAGAACTCTCGACCAAAGGGCATGGGGTCTGGCAGAGCCCAGACAGGCAGCAGACAAATGTGTAGGGCAGCAAGTAGCCGGAAGCAAAAGGGGAGGGCCATAAACCAAGTGTCTGTATATTGATGTTCTAGACATTGCTCAGCTATTCTTAGCCTGCGCTAGGCTTCTGTGTCTGGCTATATCCTCTCTGCCTCCTTTCCCGCTCCTGCCTGTGCCCTCCAGCCTTCAAGGTACCTCTATGCCATGAGCACAGCCTCTGACACAACTCCCTACCTGAGGGCTTGTATGATGCATGCTGTTCTGTCCAAATCCCTCATATTGAGTCATTCATCTGTTTAATGGGTAGCAGTGGCAGCGCAGTGCCCCTGGGGATGTTGTACTGTCAACCCCCAGAGTCCTGTTTAATGAGCTCTGGTTGCCGTGTATGTTATGCTGTCAGGCAGTGGGTCCCACAGACCTGTGATTGATAGGAGCAGAGGGTGCCGATTGCTGCTGTTGGTCTGTGCTAAATAATGCAGTATGATGCCTAATGTGGGAGGGGGCAGAGACGGGGGAGTAAGTGATGGTCCACCTAGGGCAACAGACCTCTGGACATATTACATATAAAGTATGACATACAATATACCTCTAGGCACATATGCACAGCTGATAAATCAAGAAAGCAGAAAGATTTTGAGGAATTGGCAAATTTGTCTGCAGGAAAGCAAAACCAAAATAATAAATTGGTCATATTTACCAACCTCATTAGTGTATGACTCATCATACCTGAAGCATCTGCATTTTGCATCTCAGACACCGGTACCCCTTTCCGCTACTGTCCGTCATCTCTTCCGAACTCTGCATCCTTTGTGAGACCCCAGCTGCACAGATCATGGACCATTACAGCCTCCGATGCCCGTTTAGCACATGATCAAAGGCTACGGTTTGGAGCGAAGTCATTGCCGGGCAGAAGTAATGAGCCACCTTGGGACAATGGGGATCACCTTTATTGTAATAAGCCAGTATCACATTTTCACGTTCATTTTATCCATCAGCCAACTAAGTCTTTATAAGGCCAGTGGCGAATGATAACAGGTTGAAAAAAAACTGTTATCATGTCCAGGACATATATAAATATATACGACAGAGACATATGCTTTTATTATGACTATAGGTAGTCTAATTTTTTTGCCACTAGGTGCCATATGCATAGACCCTAGATTCTACCTTTAATATAAATACAGGCAGTTCTTTTACATGTTTAGATAACAAATAGACAGTTATATTGAAACCAATACAGAAAAAAAGAACAGACCTCATGCTGCCCCTAATTAATGCCACTTGAACTGGCAACCTTCAGTTGTCTCCGATTGATGTCATTTGCCCCTTTTCTCATCATTAGCCTAGTTATCCATTGACTAAGATGAGCACAGACGGACAGAAATGGTCTGAGAATTCCAAAGGCCTTTGAAAATTCTGCACAATGCAACAGAATTTGGCCTTGAGTTCTGTTGTCTTTCATCGAAAAAGCTGTCTTCAAATCTGGGCTTCTGACATAAGAACTGAGCTATCGATTCAAGGTACTTCAACTGCTCCAAATTTCTGTGTTTTTTCCCCTACTCAACCACTAAAGAAGTGGCAGCCATTTAGAATTAGGTTTCATTTCCTAGTAGAATGATGTATTGTGTGCTAGACCATATTATGTAGTGTGGATGATTTATTTGGATTCATGAATATTAAGTGAAGCTAGAGTTTGGAAGATTCAGGAGTTAACCATCTGGTAGAGTTTAGAATTCTGCAGAAAAGGCTTCTGATCACCCCTTTACTGAAAAATGGTCTGAGGGTATAGCTAGCCTTGTAAGGCTACAGACACAGAGAATATCCCTCCAAAATCATATAAGTATACACAACATGAACCATCCGGTTTAGGCAACTTTAGGATTACATTATAACTGTTTAATGGCCTTCTTTTATCAACTTTAGCAACGTAAGTTTCCTATTGGATTAAAATTTGTTTCAGGCTGCTTAAAGAAAGCAATTCATCTCAAAGTTTGCTCGAAATTGCTTAAATTGTTGAGGTCATGCAGTCATACTGTATCCACCTGCCTCATTGTCTAGACACCAAACCCCCTGAGGACCACCTTACAGAGGGCCTGACACGGCAGACTGTGAAGACACAGGAAGATGTAATATCTGCAGGCCACAGGGTGTATATATCATGTATGGGGGAGCACACCTTATGTCCTCTGGGACTCTGCTAGAACATAGAGCACTTCCTTCAGTCATTTGTTACTGTGGCTAGAATGAGTGAGGACCCACACCCTACAGTCAGCCTATTGCTCAAAATCTATTGTAAAGATGTGTTTACTTTTAAAGTCATTAAATAATAAGTTTGTTCATGTGAAAGTGTCAAGTGAAAATAAAAAGTTTTTAGGGAAATGGTGTCATGCACGGATAATACATTTCGTCAACTCTTTGAGAGTCACCATTGTTGAGGCTGCTAGATAGTTAGTATCTAGTGAACAGTGAGCTGCACAACACTGTTTAATTAAGGACCAGAGCAGCTCCAGCTCCTCAGGCACTCCCTCAATGTGGCCAGCCCAGAATAGACCCAGCACCGCCTGTTTTGTCACATACTGGTGACTCTAAAAGGAACAATTAGATAATGTGGTCAAACTGCACTGTGTGTTTTGTCACATACAAGTGACTATAGAAGGAAGTATTGGAATAGGGCTGATGTTAATGGTTTGACATTCAACTCTATCTCTCTAGCTGGCAGGCAATGCCAGGCTCTCATTAAATTGTGCTAGCTATGATTTAAATCCATTTAACTTAGTCTATTAACTTTTTTTCCAGATTATGACTATTGAAGATAAGCATATCAATGACTCTAGAAAATAACTATATTAATCCTAAAAATAACTATATTTGCCAAATTAGAGCCAAGAGAAGCTGTCTCAATGAGCTGTTACAGATGGAAGTTGTGGAGGATAAGGAAGAGGAGGTTTGAGCCACGTTGGTGTGTTTAAGTGGATATCTTATGACTTTTCGGAAGGACACTGGCATGATTAGTTAATTAAAGAAGTCATTAACACCGGAAGTAGAAATGTCATGGGGAGACAGTGCGACCCACACAGTCTCCCCGTGCCGTTTTGGTACCTAAGGAATGCAAGGAAAGGGCCTTTTCCTTTAGGTATAAATAACTGGAAATAGGGCAACTGTCCTAATTGCTGATTTTCTTTTTGCATAACATGATATTTAGGTACATTAATTTATGACAGATCATGAAACACCATTGTTTTTCCTTCTTACTCGGCTATTATATGTTGTTTCCCTTGTATTATTAATAATGCTAGCGCTCACTTTTAGTTTGTTTTGTTGCCTAGAAATCACATCCTTAGTGCAGGTTTGTCTGTCAACATGCTTTTTACATTGTTAAAGGAAGAGAAATCAAATCAATCTGTTACTGTTCTCCAGGCACGAAGTAGAACAAACATTATTACCATCCTAGTTTTTATCTAGACCGTGTTCATTCAATAAAATGTGTTTATCTTTCTGCTGAACCCTCTGATAGCCATCTTTTCATACAGGTGTGACACTAGTTTGAAGAATCACAATAGTCCTCTTGCAATAGGTCATATTATATTAAGCAGCCATGGTAGCAAAAGGGACTTGCCCAAAAGCTAAGCTTCGTAGATTTATTTTCTTCCCTCCATCAGCTGATTGGCCTACTGTACTCCAGTGCCTACTCCTTATCACTGACCATTAGATGTTATCTTATAAATATTCTGTTATAGTCCTTCTACAGCTACAAGACGTGCTAAAGCATAGAGATATGTAGGACTTGATAGTGCTCTGATGTTTTGACCTTGGTTATCTTGATAAATGTGACTAACCCACCAGTGCTGTACTGATGATTCATTATACGTAACTTTATAATAGTAAAATCACCTAAATATAAATTACCTGGTCATCATGTTTATCTGACTGGATGCTGTTTTATCTGGGCTGCTAATGCAGCACCTAACTCCCTCTGTATAGGTTGTCAGTATAACTAACCATCCTTGTACAAAATGTGGGTAGTCTGAAGAAATCATGGATATTCTGGCACCATCTGGTGTTTATATAAATAACCATCTTTATATTTGAGCTGACTGGGTGTGCTACTAGTCCTGGAAGCACCATGCTATTGGTTCAGGAAAGGGATGACATTTGAGATTACCAAGATAATACACTTCTATTTATGGTAGTCATGTGCTATTCAGCAGTCATCATTGCTCGAAAGCAAAGCTAGGAATATGTATTAACCATTTAAGGATGCATATCGCTAGAAATGACATTTGTCTTCATAATGCACCAATGCAGCCCAAAATGCAGACAGAGTGAATAAATCATGAATAGTCTGGCACCATCTGGTTTTTATATTGATAACCATCTCTATATTTTGAGCTGACTGGGGGTGGTACCAGTCTAGGGGTGCACTGTGCTAATGCTTTGCTATTGGTTGATGGTGGTTGGTGGTGGAAATTCGGATGATGGTTTGGCACCATCTGATGCCTAAGTCACCAACCATCTCTTATTAGAGGAAACAAAGTATGAGACAAGTGTGGGGGCTCACCAGGATATTACTCTGCTAGTCATGGTAGCTATGTGCTATTCATCAGGCATCATTGCTCGAAAGCAAAGCCCAGTAGAGGTATTAATGCATCATGACAACACTTGAATATATCTTAACTAAATCTCTACCGATGCCACTGGGTATTTCCATCCTCCTGTGGCCACCCAACAACTCCCAATGTAAGATTGACTTACCACCCTTGTACAAAATGCATCACTTTAGCAAACAAATTGATTGTAAATGAAGGGAAATACACAAACACAATGTTACAGTCAGGTAAAAACTGGACTTAAAATATGTTTAGTTAAGCCGTAATAACTATCAGATAATGAGGTATCAGTTCAAAAACACTAAAGGTCCTGTGGTTATATCCAAAAAGATCGGTAAAGCAAAGACAAATCATCTATTTTGTAGTTATCATAGAGTTACTTATGACCTTTTGTCCCTGCTTAAAATGCAATTTTGATAGGCCTCAGAGATGTTTGTAATATGAAGTTGTAGGTAGTAGGTGTGAGATTTTTTAGGGTAGAATGGTGCATAAATAGTTAACCAAGACGATCCAGCGATATAGAACTTACACTCTTGAGCTGCTTGGTAACTTGCAGTGGCTGCTTCCACACGTACGTCCAGGTCACTCAGGCCTGAACAGCAGCAATATAAATAGGTGTGGAACAACCATGCAGAACTCCCAGCCAAAGGGCATGGGGTCTGGCAGAGGCCAGACAGGCAGCAGACAAATGTGTAGGGTAGCAAGTAGCTGGAAGCAAAAGGGAAGGGCCATAAACCAAAGGGCTGTATATTGATGTTCTAGTTATTCTTAGCTTGCGCTAGGCTTCTGTGTCTGGCTATATCCTCTCTGCCTCCTTTCCCGCTCCTGCCTGTGCCCTCCAGGCTTCCAGGCATCTCTATGGCATGAGGTCTGACACGAGTCTCTACCTGAGGGCTTCTATGCATGCATGCTGTTGTGTCTAAATCCCTTATATTAGGTCATTCATCTGTTTGATGGGTTGCAGTGGCAGTGTGACCACCCTGGGGATGTTGCATTGTCAACCCCCCAGGGTCCTGTTTGATTTGTTCTGGTTGCCGTGTATGTCATGCTGTCAGGCTGCGGGTCCCACAGACCTGTGATTGATAGGAGCAGAGGGTGAGGATTGCTGCTGTTGGCCTGTGCTAAATGATGCAGTATGATGCCTAATGTAGCAGTGGGCAGAGGTGGGGGGAGTATGTGATGGTCCACCTGGGGCTTTAGACCTCTGTACCTAACATATTACATATAAAGTATGACATACAATATACCTCTAGGCACATATGCATAGCTGATAAATCAAGAAATAAGAAAGATTTTGAGGAATTGGCAAATTTGTCTGGAGGAAAGCAAAACCAAAATAATAAATTGATCATATTTACGAACCTCATTAGTGAATGACTCATCATACCTGTTGCATCTGCATTTTGCATCTCAGACACCGGTACCGCGTTTCCCCTACTGTCCCTCATCTCTTCCGAACTGTGCAGCCTCTGTGAGACCCCAGCTGCACAGATCATGGACCATTACAGCCTCCGATGCCCGTTTAGCACATGATCAAAGGCTACGGTTTGGAGCAAAGTCATTGCCGGGCAGAAGTAATGAGCCACCTTGGGACAATGGGGATCACCTTTATTGTAATAAGCCAGTATCACATTTTCACGTTCATTTTATCCATCAGCCAACTAAGTCTTTATAAGGCCAGTGGCAAATGATAACAGGTTGAAAAAGCCTATAATCATGTCCAGTTGATTACTCAATGTAAATAAAGGCAATTCTTTTACATGTTTAGATAACAAATAGACAGTTATATCAAACCAATACAAAAAAAAAGAACAGACCTAATGCTGCCCCTAATTAATGCCACTTGAACTGGCAACCTTGTCCCCCGATTGATGTCATTTGCCCCTTTTCTCATCATTAGCCTAGTTATCCATTGACTAAGATGAGCACAGACGGACAGAAATGGTCTGAGAGTTCAAAAGGCCTTTGTAAATTCTTCACAAAGCAACCAAATTTGGCCTTGAGTTCTTTTGTCTTTCATTGAAAATCCTTTCTTTAAATCTGGGCTTCTGACATAAGAACTGAGGTATCGATTCAATGCATTTCTACTACTCGAGGTTTCTGTTCTTTATTTTTTCTGCTCAACAAACAAAGAAGTGGCAGTCACTTAGAATTTGGTTTCATTTCCTAGCAGAATGGTGTATTGTGTGTTAGGCCATATTAAGTAGTGTGGATGACTTATTTTGATTCTAGGATATTAAGTGAAGCTAGACTGCTTAAAAATGGTCTGAGGATATAGCTAGCCTTGTGAGACGACAGACACACAAAGGATATCCCTTCCATATAATGTAGGTACACATAACATGAAGCACCCGATTTAGGCAACTTTAAGATAACATCAAAGTTGATTGATGGTCTTCTTTAGTCACTTTAAGCAACTTTAGTTTCATATTTGATTAAAAGTTGTTTCAGGCTGCTTAAAGAAAGCCATCAATCAACCTTAAAGTTTGCTTATAGTTACTTAAATTGTAGAGGTCATGCAGTCATACTGTATCCACCTGCCTCATTGTCTAGACACCAAACCCCTGAGGACCACCTTACAGAGGGTCTGACACTGCAGACTGTGAAGACACAGGAAGATGTAATATCTGCAGGCTGCTGGGTGTATATCTAATGTATGGGGAGCACACCTTCTGTCCTCTGGGACTCTGCTAGAACATAGAGCACTTCCTTCAGTCATTTGTTACTGTGGCTGGAGGGAGTGAGGACCCACACCCTAGTGTTAGGCTGTTGCTCGAAGTGTATTGTAAAGATGGCTTTACTTTTAAAGTCATTGAATTATAAGTACTTTCTTGGAAAAGTGTCAAGACAGTGTTCGAAATAACAGTTAGCGTTGTTAGGGTATAGGGTGATACATAGATGGTGCATTTCAAAGACCCTATGAGAGTTAGTATTGTTAAAGCTGCTAGTTAGTTTGTAAGTTGACAGTTTTTTGAGCAGTACAAAATCTCACAGTTCAAATTTCATCAGCAACTGTATCTTCTATTTCCTTTGAACATTATAAGACCCTATATGTTATCAGTGATGAGGTATATAAGGAGGGAGTGAGGACCCACACCCTAGTGTTAGGCTGTTGCTCGAAGTGTATTGTAAAGATGCCTTTACTTTTAAAGTCATTAAATTATAAGTATGTTGTTGTGAAAGTGTCAAGACAGTGTTGGAAATAACAAGTATTGTTGTTCTGGAATTGGAGTAAAACACAGATAGTGTATGTACTGACCCTATGAGAGTTAGTGTTGTTGAATCTGCTAGATAGTGAGTGCTTTAAAAGTTGTTAGATTTTTGAATGACACAAAACTGCAAGGAAGAACTAGAAGCTCCATTACATTGAAAGAGCAATATATTTGCTCCTTTTTGAGCATGGTCATACTAGGCTACTTCTCACATTTCAAATGTTATTACCAACTATAGCTTCCTTTTTCTGTAAATATCATAAGACCCTCTATGCAATCAGTTATGGGCTATCTGCAGCTAAGTTATATATAGAGTAGTAAAATAAAATGTGCAATGCAGAAGGCATGGCAGTTTTTATCAATGTTAATGCTGGCTGTCCTACCTGTCCAGCCTCCCTTTCAAACCAGTGGTCACGTGACCTCCCCCTTTGTTACGCTGGTGCTGGGCCTGTATTGGTGACAATTAACCTGTAGCTGCTGGTACCAGTGGCAGGCACTACAGGCTCCCCCTGGGGAGTGGAGGGGGAGTGACACCTGTGTGGGCTGTAGTGGACGGCACCTGTAAGTCGATGGGCAGCGTGGCTTTGCTTCTAGCCTCTGGAGAAAAAGGCTACTACTGTACACACTAGGTAGGAGTCCTTTCACTTGTTTTAATGTACATCATGCAGTATTTTATAAAGTAGAAGCACATGATGACAAAAAATGTTCTCCGCCAAAAGGGCTTTTTATCCCTTCCTAGAGCAAGGTCATTTTAAAATGAAAGAGCATTTCATAACATTCATCATCATACTGCGTCTTATCCATTTCAAAAAATTTTCCTCTATGCTCCTTTGGTCCCCCTGAGATACACAATCAGGCAGTCCTTAAAATATTTAATGATGACAGTTGCTTGTACATAGAAATGCAGTGGCACTACGCAGGTCAGTGATGGATGGCAGTTGAAGTCCTTAAGACTATAAGTCAGTAAAGGTCCAATCAGGTGAGACCTAAATCCAGCTTCATAGATTTACATATGCTTTCCACCAGTGGATTATGTAAGCCATAACCATACAGAGACTACAAAAGGTGATGCCATCTCTTACAACAGCTTGTGCCATCTCTTCATGTCTCCCACATATAAAGGTGCTCAGGTTGATTGGACTAGACACTGCCTGGCTAGGGTTGATTCCTGTAAACATCATAATCAGTGAAAAACTATTAGTATATGTAGAAATACATCAGACAAGAAAATATAACATTCAATCGACCAGTTACAAAATGCAATACAATAGGCCACTACCTTACTGAATGGATGGAAATAAAATGTACTAATTTGGCCTTTGGGCCAGGCCTTTGGGCAATGAGGCCTGCTGAATATCACATGACGTAATGGAAGGATTGCAGTGCACACTC
The DNA here is from genome assembly GCA_947462335.1 of Harmothoe impar. Lineage (NCBI taxonomy): Eukaryota > Metazoa > Annelida > Polychaeta > Phyllodocida > Polynoidae > Harmothoe > Harmothoe impar. The sequence continues at coordinate 9,791,257 of OX381710.1, forward strand.
ACACTGGTGCCACTTTGGGTCAGCTCAGATATCAAGATGGTTATTGATATAAACACCAGATGGTAGCAGACCCGATCTATGATTTATTCAGTGTGTCTGCAATTTGTACAAGGATGGTAAGCTCGGTCGAGATCTTAGATCCAGGGAATCTTATGTTTAGGTAAAACAAAATCCATAATGTATCATCGGCATCATTCATTTGGTCCATGTACAATGTGCAGGCAGGCTGACCTATGACATAAATGGATTGGGTGTAGGTAGGAGTGTGCACGATACATTATCTCCACACCCTGTGATCTATATAGTTGGTGGCAGAATTATCAGATATATTTACTGCCTATCAGTAAATTTACAAACCTAAGAAACCAACTTAAGTTTGAATGGTCCAGTCAGAGAGTAGCAGCGTAGGCAGTGGGGTTTGTCAGAACCGGAATATATTAGATATACAGCAGATAATATGCAGCAGTTTGCCTTGGCAGAATCTCTACATACCCAACCGGGTGTAGAGGCTGCCTGCACAAGCAGCTCGGAGTCCCTTGGGGCCTGGACAGCAGCAATATATAGGTCTGGGGCAGACGTGCGGAACGAGGCCTGGCCAAAGGGAAGCCAGCGGGTAGGCGGATACCAGAAGGGTGGGACGAGGGTAGGGGGATATCTGAAGGGGCCACTGAAAAATGTGTTCACCACTGAGAGAAAGGCAATATATGCGGCACAAATCGAGAGGCTAGAGGGAGTGTCATGTATGTGTAGCAGATGAAGACTTGCCTCATATTTACCATTTAAGAACCTCTTATGGTAGATACCAGAAGAGTGGGAAAATGGTGGGGGGATATCAGAAGGGTGTAGGCAAATGCGTAGGGTGGAAAGTTTGCATTGATCTGTCATTTTTGTGCATTCATCTATCATCCACATCAAGTTTTCAGATATCAGCCTTGCATTCAACCCTTCACCATTCTATACGATCCCCTCATTTTCATCCCTCTGCATGAACTGCTCATAGCCTGTCATCAGTTTGCCTCCTTTTTTTTCTACTAACTGCTCTCCTCTGGCCTATCCTCTTTACTTTTCCTATTCCTTTAGGCTCATTTTCCATTAACTTATATTGGCCCATTGGGGCCTTATCCGTCGGTAGTCCTGGGGCGATTTTAAAGAACAACCAGCGATCGGTAGCAGAGCTGTCGGCAAGTCAATAGGTGGATATGGGCCATATGCAGGCTAGCAGTATAGCCTACAGTCTGCAATCCAATTGTCCGTAATCGCTGGTTGTAGTGGGACTACCGACAGTTGAGACCCCAAGAATGGCTAATGGAAAATTTGTCATACTACAGCTTAAGACGAAGGTGTTTTCATTCCTGGGTCTATGTCCAAATTCTTGAGCTATTCCTCTGTTAGATAGGTAGAGGAGAGCATGTGGTGACTGGATATGCTGTACTGTCAGGCTTCCTGGCTCCACAGAGCATTGGGTTATGGCCACATACATTCAAGTCTATCTGGGGACCAAGTTTGATTCATGGTGCTGTGTACAAGTCCTGTATATATACAGCCATCCATGTGTTTGATAGAGATTGTGTGTTTGTCCTGCTGTCAGCCCCCCCCCCCCCCCTGGGTGCTGTATGATGGGAGGTGGTGGCATGTTGTGTATGTTGTGTTGTCCGCCCCGGGACCCAACAGAGATGCTGGGAGCAGAGAATACTGCTGTAGGTTCATGCAAAATGATGCAGTGTGATGTCCAAGGTGTGGGGAATTGAGTGTTTGGGGAGTAAGTGATGGTCGTCCTGAGGGCTGGGAGCTAGACTTGACATATTACAAAACACAGAACATACCTCAAGACATATATATATATATACATATACATGCTTGCTGGTCTCCAGGAGATGATATATAGAGGCAGGGAGTAGGGAATGAGGAATGGCCATGTTTATCTAAAGGAAAAACTAAAGGAATAGTTCAAAGAGCTCATCAAAATTCTATAGAAATGTATGAAAGGCCGAGGTCAGTATTATGTTTTTACTAAAACAAACACTGACAGAAAATTTCATTATACAAACATGATATGTAGAAATATGAAAAAGGCAAAGGCCAGTATTGCACCTCATTACACTTTCAACACAACTCCTACAATCTCTTTGAACAAAACAGGATAAAACTACCCATTACCATTATATAATACTGTATATTTCTGTGCTGGTGCCTCATCTCCCCTGTTGCTCATTATCTCCTAATGCTGCAGCCTTTGTGAGACCCCAGCTGCACAGATCAGGGCACATTACCACCTGTGATGGCCCTTTAGCACATGATCAAAGGCTAGAGCTTGGATCCAAGTCATTTCCTTGCAGAAGTAATCTCTACTCTTAATGATCCATCCTAGCTAAATGGCACGAAGGTGTTGTAATAAGGCAGCAACACATACTATACCATAGCCTATCATTCAACCAATCAAGTTGGTATTAGGCCAGTTGTAGCTTATGAGCCGATTGATAAAGCCTGGCTTCCCAACGATAATTTCATTCAAATACAAGTACAGTCATTTAGGATATATTTGAGTTTAAAACAGCTTGATCTGAGGACTAGAGGCTGACTCATAAAGATAATTAAGAACTGCCTCTTTGAATGCCACTGGAATTGGCAACACACAACCTCTACCATATTGTTTGTGCCCAATGCCATTTTTTAATTGTCACCTTAGTTACCCATTGACTAAGTCACTGAGCATAAAACAAACACCAATGGACAGAATTAAGGCCTTTCTTGATCTTTTACAAAGAGACAGAATGTGGCCTTGAGTCTGGTTTTCTTTCATCAAGATTGCTTTCTCTTTCATGTTTCTTACAATCTGGGCTTCCCGTCTGAGGACAGCTATCCATTCCTCCTGTTTCTACTGCTCCTAATTCCTGTTCAGTTGTTTTTCCACCAAGCCCCTAAACAACTGGCAGCTATTAATAACCAGGTTTCATTTCCTCACAGAATGGTGCATTGTTGGTGTGCCCATTGTTCTGGCTGGTAGCGTTGTGTTTGTGCCGTTGTTTCTGTATAGATGGTGGTGTAGAGACTGGGGGTGATGCATTGATAGAACTGGGTAAGCTGCAGTGAAGAGGCAAAAAGGCCTTATTTAGAGGCATGATGCCTTTTGATCAACATGTCTAATGTCTAAAATGATAAATGTGTGATTACTTAGTTTTAATCATCTTTATTGAGCCTAGGGTTGGACGAAGTAATAAATACCATGTTGCCTGTGATAATGTTTGTGTGTTTTCACTGGTCTGTGCAAAATATCATGTAACAGCAAAACTGCACAAGTTAGGGACCACTGGTCTGAGCTAAAGGTTGAAGCAATCTCCTTAGGGTAGTTTGTTCACAGCTCCCTTGGTTTCACCCTGAGTGGTGCCGAGTTACAGCGTGGCATTTCTACTTGCGGTCGGTGAGGAAGCAAATTTTGTCTCTCACTAATTATGGCAGTCACGGACTAGCAGAAAAAAAAATCTACTTAAGCACATCACTCTTGCCAAAACCTCCTCTTCCTCCCTCTTCACCACAACAGCAGCACATCTTAACTTCTTCCTGGTGCAATTGTTTAAGGCTATTTTTCACTCATCAAAATTACATTCTTGAATAAGAGATGATTTTCTTCCAGGACTGGAGGATTGAGATTGCACCTTTATCTAGTAATTCAAAGGCTTCTCCAAGAGCATATTCGAAATAGTACAATGCCTGTTCTTCGAGGCCTCCTATAGCCTAATATCACTCTTACAGCAATGGTAACGGTAGTGGGGTGCCAGAGTTGATACATACAACTTTGGTTTTGACAGATCTAGTTCCACCTGTGTCATAGGTGTATCAGTCATATTGACAGCGGTAGACATCTTGCACACAGAGGCAGTTATGAATATTGCAGTTAAACACCAACCTTACTACCCACTCCAGATACTCTGGAGTTTGTATTAGACTAGGGTTCATAAAGGAACACTTTAGATCAAATCAATTATGTTATATTAGACGACATTTCTTTTAATATTTCATGTAAGATTATACCTTGATCTCTAGCTGTAGCCATCCTCCAGCACCAATATGCCACTTAATACAGCTGTAACAAGTAAACCGGTGGAGTGAGCTCGTTATGTGTGGTTGGAACAGACACAGGTATTTATTCAATCCCTCTTTTCAACTAGTTCACCAACTTGCCAAGCTTATTTTGGGGTCTGGTGAGTCAACCTTTATCATTCAGACTCAATATATGATTAAAATTGTGTTTTGACTATTTTATTGAAGAGATGGCCATAATTCTAACTAGACCATACCCGGATGTGGCAGGAGGCCAGGCAGCTTTTATTGGTGTCCTGCCTGTCCAGCCTCCCTTTCAAACCAGTGGTCACATGACCGCCCCCCTCGTTACGCTGATGCTGGGCCTGTATTGGTGACAATTAACCTGTAGCTGCTGGTACCAGCAGCAGGCACTACAGGCTCCCCCTGGGGAGTGGAGGGGGAAGTGACCACTGTGGGGGCTGTAGTAGAGGTCTCCTTTTTAGTCAATAGGTAGGCTGGGTATGCCTTTAGCCCCAAGGGCATAAGGCTACTACTGTACACACTAGGTCTTGGTCATTCAAATACTTACAGTATTTAAAATATACTAGAGGACCAGGAGACTATGTCATATACACACAATGGGCAGTAGTTGCACTGCTCCAGATTCCTCCTTTAGATAATAGCCATTCTGAATGGATAATCGTTTATTAGAGCTATCATATTCATTTGTGGTTTAAATCATTTTGCACATGCATTTTGATGTTCCCTCTGAGCCGTTTTCCACTCCCTGAAATATGATACGCACTACCTGTGTATGCTTTGACATCCCTGTGGTAAAGAGGCAGGATTGCTTTAGACATATATATATATATATAGAGATAGTTATTGATAAATAGATAGTCTTTGATACAAACACCAGACACCACCCGACCTGATCCATGATTTATTCAGTCCGTCTGCATTTTGTACAAGGACAGTAAGCTGTACTGACAACCTACACCAGGTGGAGGGGACATAGCATACAAGGATAGTGGATGTAGACCAGAAAAATATTGTGGTGATGGTGTGAAAGGGACAAGACATGACACTGTGTGTAGGAAATTTGTTGTATAGGGAGCCAAAGAATAGCAATGTAGACTTCCAAGTAGGGAAGTTTCCTTCTAACCAAAGATATGTAGTTCATGTTTATATATATACCGTAAAACCTTGGCTATAAGCCGACCTTGGCTATAAGCTGAATGTGAGCTTGGTAGTAAAAATTTGGCTTATAACAAAAGTGCTTGAAATTAGTTTTCACTATATCTCTACATTGTTAAAACCTCGCCTGTAAGCTGAAGTGGAGTTTGGGGCTTAAGATTCGGCTTATAGCAAATAAAAACACCAAATAAAATTGGGCTTATAGCCGAGGTTTTACAGTATATATATATATATATATATGTATGGATATTTCACTTCCTGTTTATACTTTACCAGTGGTAACAGAACCATTTACTCCGGGAAAATGTCTACAATCATCTAATGCAAATGAGATTGCTCTAATGGAAATATTGAAACCATAGAAGAAGCCTGTGATAGCAATAGGTTAATACATAGATTTTATGTTCCTGGGGGCCGTCTATAACCCTATTAGGAGACTGGATTGTCAATCTGTATTGACTAGGTCTGTGTAGGGTCTATACAAGCAGCCACTGTGAGGAATTGGTGTCCACAACACAATGCATTGACACCCAACTCACTCTACGGTCATGTTTTACTTGCTGGGGGGGGGGGGGGGGGCTTGGATTTTGAGAAATGGCATCCTAAAATCGCATGCACCTGTGGTATCATTGGTGTTCGCGGGTATCTAAATGGTCCATTTTTTTATATTTTTGACACCCCAGCATTGAAGCTTCTCCAGTTATTGCCCCTTCACAGAGGGCCTGTTTTTTTTTATTATGACCCCCCCCCCCCATATCCACTAAACCCCCCCCCCCCACCCCCCAACTAGCAAATGACTCAGCCCATTCTACTGTTCAGCCTGTACAGTCGCAGAAATACTATAATTGTTCCTTGCAGCTTCTTAAATTTACATCTAGACTGGTTGATTTGTACCTTTATTATGTCCTTAGTGTATACCATGGATTGGTGTAATACCCCTTCTTCCACCTCTATCAGTGTAATGTATCTCTATATGCCATTGTACAGCAGTTTTCCATGTTTTACTTTTGACTAAAATGCTACGCTGGCTCAAACTGACCTTTCACCCTACCCACATTGTCAGTGGTGTTAATACCCACATTGTGGGTGTAATTAATGGTAGACCTGTGCCAGAGTTAAGCCAATAGCAGAGGCCTATAGAAGGTGTGTACCCACATCAATGACTACAACTCAGACACAGAACGAGGTCTGATCGATTTGTGCACTGACCTGTTAGTGCCCCTTTACACCCACCAGAGGGAGGTATTGGGGTGAGGTAGTATTGAGGATTACAATTATGTACCGAGGATGTATTGAGAGTTTAATGATGCTATAACCAGTGACCATATACTGAGGAGCTTGCCACAACTCATCTAGAAAGTTGCCAAATGTGAATCCTGTATAAATTGCTAATAACTTTGTTTTTAGGAATATTTCAGTTTTACATGTATCTGTGTATCTAAAGACAAGACCTGCTGCATATTGTATATCTCCACAGTATAATCATTGTGTTAATGTTATATATTTTCAGGTGAGGTTCTTTAACAGTGCTGCATCGGATAAAGCTTATTATTGAGCACAGGTTGGGCAACATTAATTTTCCTATTCCCTGCATTCATGATAATAGGCCTGTGTCCACTAGGATATATATAACTGTTTTGTCACCGAAAAACATGTCTTGACAAACCCGTTTCGGCATTGACAAGACCATTTTGTCAGCGCCAAAACATGTTTTTCAGCGACAAAACAGTGTTATATATTCTAATGGACACCGGCTTAATATGAGGTTGAACTTTGTGACTGGGAGTGGAATAGTCTTCTGTCACCATGTGTAAAGATTTCCTTTGGCATAGCCTATCAATGGTGTTGTTTTTCTGACTTGCTCTAGGTTGGGTTTTAAAATACATCATCATAGATCTGCTTAGTAAATACAAATTTCCAAAGACAGAGGTTAAAATGCCAGACCAAATAATCAATAAAAAAATTACCCAATAGTGCTAGGAATAACATAATCGAAAAGGCCAAACCTCATTTTTATGTCTGTGTCTGTGGCCCTTCCTCCATTACTTGTGGCCTCTGTCATAGCCACCATACAGCTAAAATTGGTCGGATGTGTGGCTTAGAACATTGGTGTATTGGACAGACTCGCTTTTCTGAGGGTCATGGTCTCATACATTCATAGCTACCTGGGGCCCTGTTTGACTCATGGTGCTGTGTCTAAGTCCCTCATCTGTGTGATGGCTGGGGGCCATGTTGTGTAAGTCATACTGTCAGCCCGAGGGTCCCAAAGAGACTGTAAGAGTAGTGGACGGAGAAAACAGTCATAGGTCCATGCTATATTAAATCTAGCTTATCCTGGCGAGGTCCCTGACTGTGAGGTCATTACATACTACATTAACAGTTTCAATTATACTATCAGTTTAACTAGGCACCCTATAAACCCCATCCCCCAATCTCAGATGCGGTTTTACAACATCCATTGGAGCAGGTGGCTCTCCTGCTCCTCCTTGTAACCCTTTTATACTTACCACAGTTTTATGAACCAGGTCAGTGCACCAAAAGTATGTAGGTGCCAATTGGCCTCTAATATAAATACAACCACTAATGACTTAAGCACAGGACCACATATGGTGAACCCATTAGCCAGTCTTTGTCGGCCTCGCCAGGTTGAGCTAGATTAAGTATAAATAATGCAGTGTGATGTCTAATTACAGGGGTGCATGAATGCAGCTTTGGCAAACATTGTTGTTTTCTGGCAGGCCTGTGCCACATATATATACCTGAGATTCAGATGACTGTATGATGATATGAACACAAAGATGATATCCTCTCTCATCCCTTTGTACCCTACACCGCGGGACAATACATCACTAAAGGCTGCATGCTGTATATAATGTATGGGTGAGGATGGACGGGGTCAGACCTTTTGTCCTAGGGGAGTCTCTGAGAGCAGAGAACACTTACATCAGCCATGGGTTACTGGTCCCCCAGGGAGGCAGTGAGGGCCGATACACTGCTACCATGAGGCTGGTGCATGAAATGTTTCAACCAGGTTTAGATTTATAACAGGGCCCATATAAAAATGACAATGTTATACATGAATCTACTATTGACTATATATGCTGCTCTCTCAAATAAGTGTGTCGAGATGTATCTGAGGGTTTCTGTTGATACATTCCAACAGGTAGTACTTCAAGAGTTAATGTTTGGCAACTCCAAATGCTCATGTAATGCCTACACTTGAGTTATGGGCACTATTATGTTTTAGTCAGATTTAATTTGATTCTTTGGGACACACAACCCATCTTCCTGTGGCTTTAGCTGCTATCTAGTCTGACCTTAGATCACAGATCAGCACTGACCCAGCCACAAACCCATTCATTCTTCTCAACAAGCAGCCATTAAGGCCTGATCTATGGGTGGTACATCTCTTGAACCCCAACTTGCCAGTCTGAATTAGGTCCAAGTTGGGATGGCATTCTTGGTAGAACTTATCTATTGAGTTTTATAAACTAGATCCACGAAAATACTTTGTACTTTGATTTGAGAGGTATCAATAATGTCTTATATATGTTATTTTAGTGGAAATTATTTTTCATTCATTTATTTCTTGTCAATGGATATATATTTTGGCCATTTTTTAATTTATTCCCCACACAGTGTGTCCACTCAAAAGCTAAAATAAAGTATTGAGGAGGGAACCTCATTCCATGTCAAAGGATGTCGATGTCTCTTTATACTCTTTCTTAAAACGCATGATGATGCATAGCTATATTCATTGAACCTGGCCCATTTAAATTAAACCATCTTTTTCCCACCAGAGCTCCTCTAAACGTGATGAGATGTCTTGCCTGAATCCTACTGTGCAGGCACATGGACTCCCTCTGCACTCTACATTGATTAACAAACCAAGCCCCCCCACCATAACCAGCATCATAACCCATTTTAAGTTAGTACATCCAATGTGTGGGACAAAAAGTTAGATTTCTCTAAAGATGAGTCAGACTGTTCACACATAATATATTTGGCTTTCTATCTGTTCGATGTCTCTTATTCCCTTTGATTTTGCTCTGATACGATTTTAGTGTCTAAAATGATTCATAGTCATTTTAGAATAAAAGCATGCATGCTTTTATTCCCCCCAAGGAGAATGCAGTAGAAAAAGCCATGGTTGCCTTTATGACCGATAAACACCCATTGATGACATTTAATTGACCTCTTAGAATTATACATTTGCACATTGAATACATTTTAGCAAGATTCAGAATTTTAGGAAAACTCTGTTATATACCCACTTTAACTTTAATGATACACCAGTCAACTAACTCATAACCTTAGATAAATATTGATGTCCAAAATATCGAAATTCCACTCACAATTGACTTCCCCATAGAGCATGCCCAGACAGAAATGACTGGATTGGTTTGGAAATCCAAAAGCACTGAAATGGTGGCTATGAGCCAGATGAAAGTAAACCTGTCCTGGTAAAATAGTTCCTAGTCACACCATAGCCTCATAGCTAATCAGCTCAAAAAGCGGGCTGCTGGGCTAGATAGATATAGTCACTAGTTGTAATGTATTCTGGAAATGATTGAACTGCCGATAATACTCCCGTCACATATCACATTCTGCTGTGTAATTGAAAACATCATATTGAGGGTAGAAAACTTTTTTTTTAAATACAATGTAAATTAAACACGGTAAATGTTAGTGTAGGTACACAGTAGAATCTACTGTATATCTACAATAAAATCTACTGTAGAATAGATCTACAGTATAATTCACTGTACATTTGAAGTAGATTCTATTGTTTACTTATAATAAACTGTACACCTACACCTATCTCCTGTATACCTACAAAAATGGCAACTAACTTTTTACAGTGTACATTATGTCCTAACGCACAACCCTGTTAATCCTATATTAGTATGCTAATTGTATTCGCACACCTTTGTAAAGACCCAGGACTAGACTTCCGGCCAAGATGCTGGGCCGAAATGTTATTATACCGGGTATGTTCAGTCATATATGTGCAGCTGTGTATCTGTGGGACAAGGATGAGTCTGATGGGCGCTTTATGCACTGAGAGGTATACCTGCACTCGGAGTCAGTCCTGAATATTTCAGGTGAGGTACTGCCCCTGCCTTTACTACTCCTCACCCCTCAGTGCAGTCAGCATCCTGTGCCAATTTGCCGCCCACAAGCAGCAACAATACTGCAGTAACAAGTAAATGGGTGCAGTGCTGGTGGAGTGTGGGGGGGGGGGCAACTTTATTCTATCTGCTCTCTTTAACCAGCTTTTTCTTGTACATCCAACTCACACAGCTCTCATGCAAGGTGAATAGTTGTCAGCTTGCCTGTAGGGCAATATCTGATCACACCTTGGCTAACATTTTTGGAGAACTTCCAGACCAGTCATTGTGTTCCTGTTAATATTACCATGCTAGCCATTGTGTGGTACAAAAACTGGCCATCAGGATATCAGGATCCTTACCAGCCTGTGTGACTAGCTTGTATCATTTTTCTGGTGGAAGATATACTTAAATGTACCGTGTCTTCAAGGTTTTTATATGAGAATAAACAAGTGTGCTTAGTACTCACTGAACCAAAAACAAAATTGACTTTCAGAATGGGCAGCCTGTCTGCAGGTCAGCCATATTTGAAAACCTATGGTCAAGTGACCGCCCCCTTTGTTGCGCTGGTGCTTGGCCTGTTTTGGTGACAATTAACCTGTAGCTGCTGGTACCAGCGGCATGCACTACATGCCCCCCTTGGGATTGGAGGGGGGGGGGGGCGGGTGACGTCTGTGTCTCTAGCAGAAAAAACGGCAGCCCACATTGCATGATTATTTGCATTTAAGCAAATTCAAGAAACCTTTAGCTTTGATTAGAATAGTGCCATGGAAAGGCATTCAATTGACTCAAAATGGCATTTCCTTGAATAAATATGCGTAGAGTGCTCCTCTTAATTTAAATGTAAAGATTCGCAATGCTAGGAAGGTAGATAGATGTGTATATGTACGTGCATAACCAGGCACTTTGGAGACCTTAAATGGTTCACATGCGGACAAAGAGAGTAGTTTGTCATCCGGTCTGTACTGTTACTGTTCTAGGAAAGGGATATTGATATCTGGAAACAACAGCAATGTAATCAGCAAATGGAAATGCGATGAGGTTCACTTACTGAAATGACATTTATTTGCAACACTGCCAATAAGAGTTGCCAACTCTGCTAAACAACAATATATCATACAATACAGACCTGGAACATATTCCATAATGGCCATGATGGTCTCATTTCCAACCAACAGTCATATAAACTGTGAAAGGCAATCATAAGCCTCTGATAGGGATAGGAGTATACATAGAGAGTATCACACCAGAAGGCTGTATGTAACCCCTATATAAGCCCACCAGGAGATTAGATTGGCATTTTATATTGACTCGGGCAAGACAGGGTCTATAGGAGCTGCGTCTGTAGGCAATTGATGCTCACCACACAACACCTTCATAGCCTTTCTGTCTGCCTTCTTTGCAACCCTTTCCACCCATGAACCTTAAGTGTTCACTGCAATGTATAATTGCACATATTTCTTGATTTTTTTGCTATATCTTTTATTCAAGCCTCCATTCTCTTTGCAGGATAAATCCCAGACTTAAAGTGTGAACATATTATACTCGTTCCCTGCGTCAAATATAAGACAATTTGAGGCCTCTACAGAATTCATGGATTTACTTTTTACCACAGACTACACACAGGGCTCTTTTTGAGCACTGAACCGTACCAGAGTTAATTTTACATTTTCCCTTCGGATCCATCAGAAGGTATTTAGGTAATTTGATCCAAGCTGGTTACAGCTTGCTTGAATGAGATACCCTTGCAAAGATTCAGAGTGTGATATGACTTGAAAAATGGTGTCTTGTCATGTCACATATTTAATCATAAATGATTCCATGCTTTATTTTACATCTTACGGCACAGACTTTAAACCAGAAATAGGACATAATGGGTTCTAATGTATACCAAGATCGCAATATGAAGTAAAACAAAATCAATATGGCAGAAACTCAATCATTCATCCTGTCTGTGTGAAAATAAGCTTCATCCTTCACAACCTCCGACCCTTTCACCAAAGCCTCAGTCTGGTAATTACATAGTGGCTTGCTTAGGACAGGCCAGGACTGATGACATGAACCATGACTTGTATTGGCCCTGATCCATCACATCCACACCCAGGGGTCAAGTCATCCATCCCCCAGGATCTGCTGTCCAGTTGTTGAGGAAACGCTCAGAGAACTCTGAAACAGCATTAAACCATTCAATATGGATATGTCAGGCTAAATGAAAAAATATGATACATAGAGGTGAATTATGTTGGCAATATAGCCTAGTAAAAGTCATCTGCATGTTGGATATTATACATAATAATGTATGTGTGGCATCCACTCAGTGATGATGTAGGAGGCAATTATTTTATTAATACCAGGAGCTACTGACATTCCTGGTAGAACCATCAGATTTATTTATGATTTACCAAGGTAGGACTGCCCTTTAGTAGACAGCCCAATATGTAGTTCAGACATTCACAGCCATACAGGAGCCACAGTGTAAAGGCAGCTAGAGTGGTTAGAAGACCCAGAACATATCAGATATGCAGCAGATTGTATGCAGCAGCTTGCCTTGAAGGCACAGCAGTGGGCACACCCTGTATGTACATGGCTGAGCTTCTCAGTATGGGTGTAGGGGCTGCCTGCACGAGTAGCTCTGACTCACCCGGGGCCTCGACAGCAGCAATATATAGGTCTGGGGCAGACGTGCAGAACGAGGCCTGGCCAAAGGGCAGTCACCGGGTAGGCGGAAACCAGAAGGGTGGGACAAGGGCAGGTGGATACCAGAAGGGTGGGACAAGGTTAGGAGGGTGGTGGAAGGGGTCACTGACAACTAGGCTGGAAACTTGGCATATGGTTTGTGGAGCAAATGTGCAAATATCCATGGTTCAAAACTAGTCAATATAGGTGCAACGGTTTAGGATTTGGGATTAAAAAATGGTAACAGATGAGCTAGATTTTATTTATATATTACACTTTGTTTAATGCTGAATGTTTCTAATAAGCATTATAAGGTATGATTAAGTTCCTGGAATATGACAGACCATGGGATAAACTTGATGTATGTTTGAAACAACTGAAATGGAAACTGAAAATGTATTGAAAAAAATGTGTGAATTAGACATACAAAAAGCCATGTATTAAGAGATAACATACGTCAACGAGAAGTGTGAATTATTCGGTCATATATTGTTACAAGTGGGGTTGTGCTTACATTAAATAAAACTATAACTATATATATTGTAACCAGCATCTTGCAAAGATAATGAAATCCTGCATCCTTCTAATGCCACTGAAACTGGCAACATCAGGTCACCAATGTAGGCCAAATCCTTTCTGTTCAGTCCATCTTTCTTATTTTCCCGCTCATTGTTCTAGCTGCACATTGTCAAATCAACAATGGAATGCCATTTAAAGACCTTTATAAGTTCTTCACAAGGCGGAAACGGTGACAAAAGCTGGCTTTTACTCTGGTTTTCCTTGTCAAAATCTTTTTCTTTTCTGCCAATTTGAGTTCCTGTTTAAAGTTGGCTAAGAAGCCCTATCCATTCCCCTTGATACTACTTGTGCCTCTCCCAATTCCTGTTCATTAGTTTTTTCCTCTCAGCTCAAGAAGAACCTTCCGCATTAACCCTCTAAGGATGCATGTCATTAAATGATGACATTGGCCGTCATGATGCACCGATGCAGCCCTGGCAAGTAACTCGTCAGTGCAGCATTGGTGCATCATGCCGATCCTATGGGAGTGTTTCAACCTCATAAAATCGGCATGAATGCAGCACTAGCGAGTAACTTGCCAGAGCTGCATTTATTTTTGATGATGACCAAGGGCATAATGCATTAAGGCATCATGTCATCCTTAAAGGGTTAATTACTGGGTTTCATTTCTTCACAGAATGGTGCTTCTTGGGTGAGGTCATTGTCCTGACTGGTCCCATTTTGTTTGTGTCGTTGATTGCGTATTAATGCTGGTGTAGAGGCAGGGTTTAGTGCATGAGAGTATCGTGTTGAAGGGCCGTGTATATATTATAGGCAAAGGTGCTCGAGCAGAGTTCCTGAGGGGTTATTTCACAAGGCGAAGCCCAGTGAAATCACCCTCAGTGGGTAACTCTATGAGTGCTCCTTTGTGTTTTTCTCATGTCATTATTAGTTATATCTGTGAGAATTTTACTTACTTCATGCGAAAAGGCTACATTTTAGTGGTTAAATTAACATTTTTTATATTTGATAGGCCATGACATATGAGCAAGCGTCATTTCACAGGGGGTGTGAAATTCTGCCTTCCTTGGTTAAGTTAATAGGAGCGCTGTATTCATCATGAAATAAAAGGTGGGTAGGCAAGAAGTGGTTGTTATTGGCAGGCTCCTGGGGGTGACAAAGCTATGTCAGTAGATAAATAGAATAATAGAGACACAGAATAGATGCTCTATTAAATGAGCCTCCTTTGAGGCTAACATACTTTGAAATTAAAGACAATAGACAATGGCTGTTAAGCACTACGTTTGATTGTCAAGTTTGGAGTTTGTGTTCTGTTCTGTATTTGCTTGTAGGACATTTCAAATTAAAAAAAAAAAAAAGAATCCTAATGAACAGCCGACACATTAGAACATGAGCACGAATAAGGCTAGAACGGGGATCTAATCATGAAGACTCTTACATGAAAAGAATGTGACAACATCACTGATAACAATGCTACCCAAAGTTCTAGCATAAATTAGCCCACAAAAGTATCATGTAACAGCAAAAAACAGCAAATTAGAGACAGCCACTCTGCACTAAAGGTTAAAGCAATTTGGGTTAGTACAGGGGGCTCTGCCTAGAGGACAGGGCTTGCAGTTTGTCTGCTGCTCCCTAGGTTTCACTCTGAGCGGTGCCGGGGGACCACGTGACATTTCCACTTCTGGCCTACAAGTATCATTTGTCACTAAATTACCCACTAGCAGAAAAAAAAACAGATATCAACTTAAACACAGAGCAGTACCTCTAATCGGCTTATCTTTAGCAGTCCCTGGTCACTATTCCTTGATGGTGTTCTTTGCAGGCTTTTCTTCTGTGTAAGAATAACCAGGTTTTTTTTGCCGAAGTGGTGGCTTAGCACCTGGTGGTGCCGCCAGGCACCACCAGAACGAGGTATATGATGTTTGCACTTTACCAAAAGTCAGAATGGGCGCCGCCATCTTGGATTGTGCTGCCATCTTGGATTAAGGTGTCACAACACAAATTTATGCTATGTGATAACAATAATATAAATCAACCTTTGATAGTTCCTGAGGTTTATTATAATTATACCTACCCCCACTAATATGGACCGAAGGAATTCAATGGTTCTATTGGTTTGTTGCAAATACAGCTGGTTGCCTAGCAACAGCTATTCTTATTGTTTATCTGCCTAGCAACATACATTTCCATGGTCCTAAGGTTGATTATAATCATACCTACTCCCCTAATATGGACCGAAGGAATTCAATGGTTCTATTGGTTTGTTGCTAATACAGCTGGTTGCCTAGCAACAGCTATTCTTATTGTTTATCTGCCTAGCAACACACATTTCCATGGTCATAAGGTTGATTATAATCATACCTACCCCCCCTAATAGGGACCCAAGGAATTCAATGGTTCTATCGGTTTGTTGCTAATACAGCTGGTTGCCTAGCAACAGCTATTCTAATTGTTTATCTGCCTAACAACACACATTTCCATGGTCCTGAGGTTGATTATAGTCATACCTATCCCTAATATGGACCCAAGGAATGCAATGGTTCTATCGGTTTGTTGCTAATACAGTTGGTTGCCTAGCAACGGCTATTCTAATTGTTTGTTTGCCTAGCAACACAGATTTCCTTACCTCCTAACATGGACCCAAGGAATTCATAGTAACTGCCATATTTGAAGTAATATCACCCTTCCCCCTGAAAGGCCCTTCCTGGCCCTGCTTATTTGGTGTCTTGAATGGGTTCCCTTCAAACATACCAACCATGTAGACATTATGTTTCCTCAAATGCAAGAATTGTGGTTGTTGCCGTGTATAAAAATGCCTGAGGCATTTTTTTACATGGCAACAACCGCAATTCTTGTTTAGAAATGTTGAAATTAACATGTGTGCCCACGTTCATATTTTTCTTTTTGTCTAATCATATTGCATCAGAAATGAGGAGGAGCTAATTGAAAATAAACTGATCAATAACAAGGGTTCCTGTCTGAACCTATCATTCCAGAGAATGACAAACCAACAAGGAAAATGAGTTCCAGTTGTCCTAACTAGACTGAAAGCTAGGGAAGAATCTAAAAATGTCAACGGAAGTGCTCTGATACTTCCTTTTATAGTCACTAGTTTGTGACAAAACAGACTATGCTGTGTCCTTTCTTAAGCCGGCCACATTGAGGGAGTCCCGTAGGAGGGGCAGCTGTTCTGGTCCTTCTTTAAACAATGCGGGGAAGCTCAGTGTGTGCCTATATGGTCGGCATTCATCTATTGGTTTTAGACTGGTGATTGCCTTTTTATTTCTTACATAATAAGGTCCTATTCCTTTATTTACCATGTATTCTGCACTATACATTTTCAAGCCTGAGAAAAGATATGGCCATGAGATCATATTTTGACATATAAGAGCATATACGGTATGAAGGTAGTGAACATGAATAGGGCTGCACAGTATATAATGAATGGAATGAGGACGGAGGGGGGCACACCTTTTGTCCTCTGGAACTCTATTTAGCCGGTGATCCACAGCACAGTGGATAACCAGCTTTTTAGCAAAAAACAATCATATCAGTCATTGGTTACTTTCCCTCAGGATCGAGGAAGAATAGTACAATATCACAACCAAGCGGTTGGACAAAAGGTATGAAGTATCAAGTTCTTATTATGCAAAGTTTACACTTCTGATAGAAGTTATATCTTCATGTTTTACTTTTAATATTATTCTGTCTCTAATGAAATTCAAGATATATAAACACATGCTCATACAATGTGCATTCCCTGACTTCTTTACATCTCATGTAGCTAAACTTCACCGTTTTTAGCTAATACTATAGCAGCAGACCATGCAGTATGTACGTATTAATTACACTGTGCAACGACGAAAAAAAACCCGGGGGCAGACCTACCTGAATAGACTAATTTGAGGTCACTGAATCCAAAAATGATGGTAAAAAATGCCCTATAAGTCTCAGTTTAAAGATATTCCAGCTATGATTATTTGTCGGTCTACTACTGAATATATGGTCGGACCAATTTACAGCAGGGACAGCATTCATAAAAGATTGTCAATTTTGTTTGCCTGGCAGAGATAACATGACTCTGAAGCACATTTAGTGGTAACATACTATAAAAAAACAGGATTCTACACTGTTATGAAGCGAAATTAGTGATATTTTACCAATATTAATTGAAAAAATATATAAATTGATCCTTAAACGATATAACATTTTTTCAAGCTACTAAGATCAGAATTGTGACCTCTTATGACAAGAGGTACCTTCAGGGAAGCTATTATTACTGTTTTTAGCCCCCACCAGAGCCAGAATCCCAAAAAGAGTAATAAGTAGACAGGAAATTGCTCGGATAACTCTTTATGCGGAATACAATGATAGATCATTGGTGTGACATCTTTAGTATTTAAATTCTACATCTGTAATGGGTTTTTTTAGACAAAAATGGTACAAAGGCCAGTTTCTGGTTACCATGGTAGCCATTGACACTGTCAAAATATTGGATATTAGCTCTAGTATATTGAAAATGTCATCAATATCATAAACCTCAAAACAGGCCTTGCAAATTCCTTTCAGAACCAAATTTATACTAAGAGGTATCCTTGTGTAGGGGCTAGGGTTATACGGGGTTATTATATGACGAGTGCTGTTGGATGCTGTGTTGCGAGCTCAGTCCGAACCCTTCAGTCCGACGGTAGGTGGCGACACCTACCCCGGGCTTGGGGTATGGACAGAGGTCGCTATAGGCTTCCGGTCTGCGTGTGCGCGCGCAGGCTGGCTGCCTATATATACCCGGCATCTGACGGTACTCGTCGGTTACTCTGAGCCACGCTGGTGAAGAGACCCCGTGATCATATCGGCTGCTTAGCCTACTGACCCGTTCCGAACTCTATAGGGAGTTCGCACACTTAGTGACTGCTTGTTTAGGTTTACCTGAATAAACCTGATATTGCAACCTGTAACACTTGATCCGAACTGTGTCGACTTTGTTCTTTAATTGATACTCTACCAATATCATAAAGATACGAAAGTCCGTTTATTACACTGGTGCCGTGACCAGTTCTGAGTGAAACGCAGGTTAGCCTGTGCAGTAGCACAGACCTCGGGCTCTGGACGGAGCAGCGAGGTCCCCGGATGAGGCAGCAGCCTTGTCACCGGAAGGGTTAGATGCCAGTTATGAGGCAGATACCCACAGCAGGGCGAATGTTCCATCCGGAACAGACGCAGCACGAGGACCCAGGGGTCCTACCATAATGAGCCGCTCATTAGAAGAAGTGAACTTGTCCTTGTTCAATGTGGGTGGGTCAAGCTCAGCCGCGCCGACTCCGAGGAGGTATACCCTCGTGCCGGAGCGTCGTTTTGACGACATGAGAGAGGCCCGAGTACAGGAACGTGTACAGATGGCTCAAATGGAATTGTTAACCATTCAGAAGCAAGCCAATGAATGGAAAAGCAGTCTGATTGCATTGGAGGGTGCAGTCACACACCGAGCTTCCAAAATCAAGGAGAAGGACGCAAGGCTGTCTACCTTGTTGGAGGAGAATGAGAAATTGGTACAATCTCTCAGCAGAGTCCGGTCGGAATACGATCAGAAAGAGGCGGACCTACGAGGGATCCAGTCCGAGTTTGTCCAGGCAAACACGGAGCTGAACCACATTTGCAAAGCCCGAGATGCTGTAATGCATGAGGCAGAAGGGGCCCGATCAGCCATTGTTCGGGACACAGAGGACTTACAGGAGGTCCGCCGAAGTCTAGTGACAGAGTGCGACATTCTGAAAGCAAAAAGAACTGCTTTACAGCAGTTTTTATCCGAAACGCGAGAGAGTATAAAGGACAACAGTACCTCTTTCGCATCTGCGAACAATGGTAGTCCGGAAGGCCTCCATTACAGGAGTTTTACCGACACTCCCAATCAGCCTATGGGACGTGGGGTAACCATGGAACCTGCCTTGTCAACCTCCACACCAGGACGACCCTTCGGACGACCCCTCGGAGTGGGACGATCCAGGGGCAGAGGCAGGGCGAGTGATTACTCACCGAGGGTGGGGATCGGTGGTATCCGTCCGATACCAAAACAGGTATTCGCAGCCCCGACCGGTCTAGCCTCAGTCGGTAGGGGAAGACGATTGTCCGAGTTGGTTCTGAGCCCACGATCACAGTTGAAAGTGGACGAGCAAGAACTCGACGCGGAACGCTTGAAGAAAGCGGCCGAGCAGGATAAGGCGGCGAAAACCGATCTGACTCCTTCAAGTTTGTTGCAATGGCGAGAGTGCCAAGCAACCATATTGTTCCAGGAACAGAAAAACTTGGAACTAGAAAGGCGAGACGTGTATCGCAAACAGCAGGCTGCCTTGGAGCAGCAGCAGAAACGAATGAAGGAGAACGCGGCCCTCGCAGAGGAGTTAGCGGAGCAGGAAGCGGCGGTTCTGAGGGCTCGAAAGGAAGGGCTCCGAGCCGCCGGAGAAGCTGCTAAAGCTAAATTGGAGAAAGCTCAGCAAGAGGAGGAGGTTGAGAAGCAGGTCAAGGAATTGGCAAAGGAGAAGGCAGAGCATCAACGAGCGCTTGCTCTGTCCCAGCAGTGTCAGTACATGACTGATCAGGAGAAGAACTGGTGGTTCGGACAAGGCGTGGACCCCACTACGGACTTAGTGTCGTATGGGACCTACCAGGCTTTTCTGGACAGACAGAGTAGCATACCAGCTATGGGCGCTACTCCAGGGGCGACTCCTGGTACGAAGAGCCCGAAGAAGGCTCCGAGACGAACAATGCTGAGTACAGAATTGCAAGAATTGTACGATACGAATCCCGCCATAGCGGGGATCGGATTGCACAATGTCGGTGCGGAAAAGGACGCGACAGCATCCATTTCTAAATGCCTGGCGATAACCTCTAAAATTAGAGGTTCGTCCAACGCTGCTAGACGCATAGCCAGCGAGCCATTTCCCTACTGGCAGAAGAATTCGTGGGAAGATTGGTTGGGAGCCACCGTTGAGGATATAAACCTCAGTGGGTGGGACCAACAGGATGCAATCCCGTACGTGTGTAAGGGATTACGCATGGGAGATGGTCTCATGGCCGTTGAGCAGTGGAAGGAGGATTGCGGACCTCGCGGTACTTTCAAGCAGCTCGTAGAAATCGGAACCATCCTATACGGAGATTCCGCTCGGATTGATCCGATGGTCGCTTTTAAGAAGCGCGTGCAAGGCAAGAACGAAGCTCCGAGGGTCTTCGGACTTGCATTGATGAGACTCCTGAAGAAGGTACACCCTGCTTCAGGAATCCACGATGCCTTATTTTCTAAGGAATTGTTCTCTCAGTTCGTTGCCGGACTGAGAGATCCTGACATACAACAAACGGTGTATGACACGTGGAGAGCAGATACGTCACTAGATGACCTTTTTAAGGCCATCGACATACATGCTCTCAAAAAGTCACTGTTAGGGGACCGGATGCCTACCCGGGCCTCGGCCATTATAGAATGTTCTCCGGAACAGTCTGATGGTTCGGGCAGTGATGAGGAGGGTGCTATAGCTTCAGCGGCTCAGTTCAAGAGGAATGGGAATTCCTCTAAACCGCCGTGGAAGAATAAGAAGCCGGAAGGGGGTGGGAACCCCCCTCCAAAAAGGGAGTCATCGGATCCGAAGGTTCCGATGATGGACGCAGCGTTTTTCACATCGCTGTTTGAGAAGATGACTACTTCCATTCAGGGGGCTACCCAGCCTAACAGAAGGAAGATCAATCGGAGGACCGCTAAGTGCTATAGGTGCTTAGAGATCGGTCACTTTGCTGCGGAGTGTACAGCTCCGAGTCCGAAAGTTCCCGGAAAGGAGGGAAACTAGAGGGGGTAGTCCGAAAAGGCGAGCGGACAACCCCTGCAGATGAAGTACGCCAACATACCAGAGAGGTAGAGCCTAGTGGAATTCAGAAGACAGGAAGGGAATCAGGGGTGGCTTCGAGCTTCAGGAGCTCGGATGCCGGCCTGATTAACATTCCAGTCCATCAGTTGCCCGGCAATGAGGCAGGGAGGCCCATTACGGATAGGAACGAGGAAGTTGCGGCTGTCACAGACACCGTGTGGGTAGGGAGTACCCAGCTTTCCCCAGATCATCCATGTTTCGACCATTTGAAGAAACATGGCCTTGATCTGGCTGCTCCGAAGGATTTCAAACGCTTCACTGTAAACCCGTCTCCGCTGGGGGGGAGGCGGTGGTATGTGTCTGTTACTGTGGCCGGTAGGGCGGGCGAATTTTTAGTAGATACGGGAGCTAGCCACTCCTTTATCTCCTCCAAATTCTATGCCCTTATGCCGGACAGTCGTGATAACTTCAAAACGAGGGTAAACGCCTGTTCGGCCGATGGGTCGAGTATGCAGACGTATGGGCGCGCGTTCATACCTGTCCGAATTGGAGGGAAGGAGTATGTGGCTTCTCCCACCATTGCGGATATTGCAGACGACGGTATACTGGGGTTGGATTTTTCGGCGTTGTATGACGCGGTCCTGAATCCTGGTACAGGGGTACTCCGAATAGAGCACCCGTACCGTGCGGTGGAGCAATGTGTGCTCCGACAAGTATCGACAGTGGCAACGGTGGTCCAAACTGTTAAGATTCCTCCCGGACAGACGTGTGACGTGCTGGTCCGAAGCAAGGGGCTTAGGAGAGAGGAAGAAGCAGTTGTGGAACCGGATGTGGCCATGTTGGGAAGCATCGGTTTGACAGGCATGGATACCCTCGTGGGGGATGGTGCTTGGACCGTGGTGCCGGTTTCTAACCCCGGGTTGGAACCACAGTATCTTAGGAAAGATACAGTGTTGGGGAAGGTGTTCACCAGTGAGGCCGTAGTGTCCGCTGGACAAGTGAGCATGAAGGGTGACCCTTCTCCGACCCCTTTGAGTGAGGGACTCGAGAAAATGATATCCGAAACGGATCTGACGGATCGGATGGATCTCGACTCTCTAAGGAGGCTGGTAGTGAAGTATCAGGATGCATGGCAGGTGGAGGGGGAGCCGTTAGGCCGAACCGACAAAGTGTTGCATTCTATCAATACTGGAGATGCACAGCCTTTCAAAATGCCTTACCGACGTTTGCCGTTGGGTAAGAAAGCTGTTGTTGAAGAACAAGTGAAAACCATGCTGGAACAGAAGGTGATAGTGCCTAGCACTAGTCCCTGGTCCAGTCCGGTTCAGATGGTTACTAAAAAGGATGGGTCTATCCGATTTTGTATCGATTATAGACGCCTGAATGGAGTAACCAAGAAAAATGCATATCCTCTCCCCCGAATTGATGAGACTCTGGACTCGCTGGGTGGGAACCAATGGTTCTGCACCCTTGATCTGCAGTCCGGGTATTGGCAGATCGGGATGAAGGAGGAGGATAAAGAGAAGACGGCTTTTACGAGTCACATTGGGCTGTATCAGTTTGAACTGATGCCTTTCGGGTTATGCAACGCCCCGGCCACATTTGAGGCTATGATGGAAACTCTGTTGAGTGATCTATTGTGGCGCAAGTGCTTGGTATACTTGGATGATGTCATTGTCTTCGGCAAGACGTTTGAGGAGTGTGCGTTGAACCTCGGAGAGGTGTTGGAACGAATTCGGTCCAATGGCTTGACATTAAAGCCAAAGAAGTGTGAACTTTTTCGGAAGTCCATGGTCTATTTGGGCCGGATCATCTCCACCGAGGGTGTGCAGGCTGATCCGGCTAAACTGGAGACTGTGGAGACTTGGGAAGTTCCAAAAGGACCAAAGGATATCAGATCCTTTTTAGGGTTCTGTTCCTATTACAGGGACTTCATCCCCGGGTTCTCGAGGGTGTCTCAGCCGCTTCAGCGATTGAGCCATTGGACTCCGGGGAGGAAAAAAGAACCCTTCCCATGGGGGATGGAACAGAATGCAGCCTTCACAGAGATTAAGGCGTTATTCCGGACCACCCCGGTGCTGAGATACCCTACGGAGAAGGGGCATTTCATCCTTGACACTGATGCGAGCAATGAGAGCATCGGGGCCGCATTGTCCCAAATCCAGGACGGAGTAGAGGTCCCGTTGGCGTTCGCTAGTAACAGTATGAACAAGGCACAGAGAAATTACTGTACTACCAAGCGAGAGTTGCTCGCAGTGGTGGTATACACTAAGAAGTTTCGGCACTTCTTATATGGAGGGAATTTCACACTTCGTACCGATCATTCGGCCCTCAGGTGGCTCCTTAATTTTAAGGATGCGGAGGGAATGATTGGTCGATGGTTGAATCACCTCAGCGAGTTCGGACTGGAGAACTCTCATATCCAGCACCGAGCGGGCACGAAGCATATTAATGCTGACTGCCTAAGTAGACGTCCGGTACGCCGTTGTGTGCGTCCGGAATGTGGGGATTGTGGTGCTCACAATGCTGTGGTAGCGAGCGTGCGTTTGCCTTATGATGGGTTGTTGCAAAACCTGTTGGATTGGTCCACCGACACTATAAGGACGTACCAGATGGCCGATCCTACCATAGCACGACTGAGGGAGCTTGTCCCTACTGGGGTCTGTCCAGTGAGACCCGAAATATCGCTGGAAAACCGTGAAATGCGACGTTTCTTGGCACAGTTCCATGAACTGGAGGTCCGAGACTCGTTGTTGTGCAGGTGGAAGACTTGTCCCGGAAAGCGGAGGGTATTACAAATGGTAATCCCTGCTGCCATGAGGAAAGACATCCTGTACTACTGCCACGGCCATTCCACTAGTGGGCATTTCGGAAAGAAACGCTCTTTGGAACGGCTGAGTCGAAGATATTACTGGCCCGGAATGTCTGGCGACCTTTTGAGGTGGATAGAGACATGTCCGGCATGTTGTTTAGGCAAGCCTGGTCCTGGACTAGGGAAATTGCCACTGCAGCAGGAGCTATTCGGGGTGAGATTTGCTCGAATAGCCGTGGATATTATCAGCGGAGTGAAACCCACTCCGAAGGGTAATACGTGTATGATGGTAGTCTCGGACTACTATACCAAATACACCCGAGTGTACCCACTAGAGGATCACACTGCTGCTACTTGTGCGGAAGCACTGGTGAAGGGGTGGATCCTCCATCTGGGGGCTCCCTTGATGTTACATAGCGATCAAGGGAGAGAGTTTGAGTCCAAACTTTGGGCAGCTATGTGTCATCAGTTGGCTATATGCAAGACTCGGACCAATCCGTACCGACCACAGTCCGACGGGCAGGTGGAGCGGTTCAATCGGACCTTGATCCAGGTTTTGAAGCCATTAGTGAACTCCCATATGGATGATTGGGATGATCAGTGCGAATTTGTGGTACATGCGTATAACAATACGGTCCACACTTCGACTAATTGCACACCAAACCTCTTGGTGTTCGGAGAGGACTTGATCATGCCGGCTGATTTAGTATTCGGGGTGGTAGGGATCAGTCCAGAAGCACCATGTACGGTGCTATTTGTAGAATCTCTACGAGAGAGGTTCAAATTTGCCTACGAAACAGTTAGGGCTCATTTGCTCAAAGCTGCGAATTGGCAGAAGGTAGGTTATGACACCGGATTGAAGTTGCGACGTTTCGTGGTGGGGGATAGAGTAATCCGCCTACACGAACCGCTCTGCAACGTCAAGCTGGCGAATAACTGGGATGGACCACACACCGTGGTTAAATGTATCAGTCAGACGACTGTGTTGATTCAGTCCGAAGCAGGGCGCATCCGGACGAGCCATGTGGCTCGGTTGCGTGCTTGGGCTGGAAGGGAGCTCACCCCGGAAACGGAGGTGGAGGAGGGAACTTCGGAGGCGAAATTTGTACCTTTGGAAGGGGTGTCAGCGGATACCCCTAAGAGAGTGGTACGAAAGAAACCTCAGAAGACCGTGAAAAAGAAAGTCTCGGCAGGCGAAGGAAGAAGGGCCCGGAAAACTAAAATCAAGGCTGGAATTTTAGTTAAGAACGAGAGTCCTTCGGCCAGGTTACGAGAGGTGAACGGGAAACCCGTTCGGCGAAGCCCAAGGCTGGTGGCCAGAGGGGCGGTAACCTAGCTTGTTACACAACGAGTGTGGTGTCCTGTGGTGTTTTATATGTTATATGTGTGCTACCAACAGGGGCGCTCAGAGTCGAATAGAAAAGAATATTGGAGTGCTCCCCGAGGGTGGTGGACGGATAATCCGGTGGGGTAATCTTCGATTTCCCATATTAATCCACTAATACTCCTGATGAACTCTTTATTCGAAGTATATTTTGACTTTTGCGAGCCGCCTACGTGGCAGTGTGATCCCCCGAGCCCGAGCTGCGGGCGGGAAAGGTCGTGACCTGATTAATCGATAATTGGGTCACACCGGGTAACGGGATCGCGTCCAATCGCGCGAGACGCTGCGCATGCGCTTTGTTTTAAAAACAAAAGCGAGGGAACGCCATATTGATTTTGGGGCTCGCCCGGATCAATCGTGCGTGTGGCAGCAGCGGAGAAGTCGGCGTTTTTGGGCAACTAGAAGAGTAGAAGAGTGATAAAAAGAGTAGGAACTGTGAGTACTCTTTCCTGGTCCGTCTAAGACAAAGAGGGAGACGGGGAACTAAGTGTTTCCCCGTCAAACTCCCGTCGTAAGACACTTGCAAGAAGTGAGGATGGCCGAGCAGCAGCTCCGCCAGTCCGAACTCTCCGGTCACTCCGAGGTGGCATCCGCCACCGAGGAGCACATGGACGCTCAGAGCCACAGTGGTGATGAGCTCAGTCAGACTCTGTCGGAACTACGAGTGGATCCGGCCGTGTCACCGATTCGGAAGTCTCCGTCACCCGACAGCGAGGACTCCGGAATGTTGCGAGGGATCGCCTACAGTGCAGTAGAATCGAACCCCTCCGAGTCGACTGGACATCTCTCTCGGATGTGCAGTCTAAGTATTTCGCCGAGTCTCAAGAAGACAGTTACTAGGAAACTGTCTATGGGAGGTGACAGCGACTCCGACACTGCACGTCCGAGGACGCGCGGTGGCAAGGGTGCTACCCGAGATCGGTCCAAGTCGGCCGATGGCAAGGTTAGTACCAAGGCTCTCAAACACGCAGGTGTTGGAAAGAAGCCTCTGGTGAAGGACGAGCCTAAAAAGCCCGATCCGAAGAAGTCTGGTACCCAGGGTACTAAGAAAGCGGATCCGAAGGTTGCCACTGCCACGGTAACCAAAGATCCGAAGACGGTCACTCCCAAGGCTCCGACTCCAAAGGTGCCAAAGGAACAAAAGAAAGCTGATCCGAAGCAACCAGCTAAGGATCTGAAGAAGAAGGGACAGACGTCCGGCAGCAGTCAGGCTGTCAAGACTCCGGTCCCTCCTAAGTCAAACATCCCGATCCCTAGCAAGGAGAAGGATGCTGGGAAAGCAGTTGGAACGTCAGCTGCTCCGACTTCAGCCGTGGATGTGTTGTCCTTCTCGCGAGGGTTGGATAACAGCTCTGCAGTGGCCGCTACGGCCGCAGCCATGGCTGGTACGTCCGGGCACGGGGGAGCTCGTCCGAAAACGACAACTCACCTGTCCGACACTAGGACTGAGGAGGCTATGGATGCATCATCCGCAGCTGAGGAAACAGTCCGAGTTGTGCAGGAGGTGCTGTCCGGCATCACCTTCCAGCTACCTGCTCCAGTGGGGCAAAGAAAAGAAGTCCCCGTTCGGGTGGAGACGCCTCCTCAAGGAGCAGCCCCCGTCCGAGTGGAGACTCCTCAGCAGCAAACCGAGCCCCGTCTGGAGCCATCCACTATGGATACTTCTGATGAGGCCGGCAAGCTGGACCAAGCCGCAGGCGGTGGTCCGGGTGGATCGGGGGTACCAGTAATCCCCCCAGTCCAACATGAAGTATGGGATAAAGAGGACGCCGACGTCCCATCCCTGCTACGAGGAGCCATCATCGCACAGATGAGCAAGGATGAGATCAGGTCATTTGACTTGGTCCAGATGAGAACCTTCCGGGGGCTGGACATTCTGTCCGACCGGTTCCCGACCTGGTTTCCGGCCCACGTAACGGCTGCAATGGAAGGTTTCAAAGACCAGGCTGCTAACGCTCGCTTGGTTGCTGAGACTGAAGGGCGCCCCGAACTACTCGCGGCCCTTGAATACGACCTGCAAACCGCAGAAGAATTCAAGGTCGTGCATAGTCGGAAGGAGAAAAGGCGACATCTGACGCCAGCCATGAGGCTGGCCCGGAATATGGAGAAAAAGACTAACGAGTCTATTCTCAATGATACTCTGGAGGACGAGATTGCCCAACAGAGCACAGCTGCTACTAGAACTGCTGATACTAGTAAGATGGAGAAGGCCAGTCGTAGGCATCAATACCTACGAGAGACCATTCGGTTAACATCTCTGGACGCGGGTCAGTCCCCGGAAGAGGTGGATGTAGTTCTGAAGGGATTGGACAAAAACACAATCGCCGACAACGAACTGCAGCTGTTGGTCCGGAATGCCCTCCGAGCCAATGCCGCTAGTGGGTTTCAGTTCTTTAAACCCATGTGTATAAATGACTGTATTAAAGATAAGCGGTCATCCAAGCTTCCGGAGGAGGTGGGGCCCGACGGTCTCTCCGACGACGAAGAATGGATCAAAACTGATCCTTTAGGCAAGTCGGTACAGCTGTACCACTTCGAATTGCTGGAGAAGGTCCGGAAAGGTAGCACCAAGTACCATTCGCTCCTTCAGAAGGCAAAATTGGCATGGGCAATGTCTAGATGGCATTCATTTAGTAAGTGCCCATTCAAAGCTTGTCAGGACATCGACGAGACCCTGGAGAAACCCCGAACTTGGCCTACCAAGGTTCGGTATGCCAGACATCTGACCCGCTTTCATGTACGTCATCTCATGCGATATGACTGCCTGAGTGTGGGTTCGAAGGACAGTAAGGGTTGTCCGAATGGGGGTCTGTTCTACACCAGAGCAGATATCATTCGACACCTTGCCAAGTTCCATGGCTTGGCTATGGAGACAGCAGCGGAACGAATTCAAGCCGCTCACGCAGAGGTCTACTCCCATTTCGGGACCACGGTAGACAAGAATGACAATCTCGAGGTGGATTTTGGCACCAACGAGAAAGGCAAGGTGCGGGTGTTCTACAAAGTAAACCCGGACCGCACGTATCTCCATGTACCGGAGGGCGAACTCTACGATGAATTCGAAGAGTATCAGCAGCGTACCAGTACGCGGAAGCGGCGAGCTCCGAGAAAATCCGACGGATCCTCGGAGCCAACCGACCCGAAGAAACAGAAAACGGACGAAAGGCCGTCTGTTATGGAGAAGGCAGATCCGGGGTACCAAGGACCGGCATTTACCTCTCGCAAGACTGACTGGAAGTCGGGCCCCCCGGGCAAGCCACCTCGGCCAACTCCGGAGGATCCGAACTCCAGTACGGGAGGGGCGTTCACTGACGAATTCCCCAATCTGGATTTGGTTCCGGGTGGGGAGTCACAAACTCTCACCCAGACCGGGAAGGACAAGGCTTCGGTGAAGCAAAAGCCGAAGCCAAAACAGACTCCGGATCCCCCACAGGAGGCTCCGGAGGGGCACCATGTCTTACGACTACGGGGCCCGCCCTCGTTTCCTCCCGCCGACTTCAAGTCCTACGAAGCCGGACAGGAGGCCATGAATCGGTGGCAGGATAACTTCCATCGATTGCTTTCTGACTTAAGTCAGGAGGTGGCGATGTTGTCGCTGGATACAGTGCATCATCTCCACCGGAGTGAAGTCGCTACTCAGAAAGCAGCGGCCACGGAGTCGGTTCAGGAGGAGCGTGAAAATGCTCGGACTGAGCGAGTTGCTGCTAAGTCCGAAAGGAAAAAGCAGAAGCTGGCAGTCAAGAACGCCGAGGAAAAACTGGACCACGAACGTCGGAGGTTCAGAGACTGTTTCGCGCACGAGATGCACGAATGGGATGGGACTCGTGCTCAAATCGAGCTCTGGCTCCAGGAGCTGACGCTGGCGGAAGCTGAGTCAGACTCTGATGAGGAGGAGGCTGCGGCCCAGTCGAGTCCTAAAGACGACTCGGAGTCCGGATAGGATTATCCTATCTTAGGACCCGATCAAGAAGAAGGGGGGGTATTTTTAATATACCAACCCTACATGTGAAAAACACTCTATTATGGGGTGTTCAAGGATCCGGACGAGCAGAAGCGGCAGGCTGGCTACGCAAGGAGTCAGTCTGCCAGGCAGAACGGACGGAGGAGGACGAGGAGATCCGGAAAGAAACCCAACGCTCGGGATAGGAGTACACTACCACCAGGGATCTGATACGAGATGTTTTTTTTCTATAAACTATATATCAGGACCGAGTGCTCCTAATTATAAGTCCGAAGATCGCCTGGAGGCAGGACTTGGAATTTTTTTTTTTATACTACTATACGCTCCCGAGCATGAGCTATGAACTTTCTCGTTCCGGTTAGTAGGAGCTGAATGAAGTAGGTTCTGAAAGCCGGGCGGAATGCATCATCAACAACAGAGGATCCGGATCTTCGCTATAAAATCACGTATGATATCTTTTGTAATAATACTTTAATATGTGTCTAAAAACCTTAAGAGAAGTGATAGTGTTTATCACTTATAAAGTATTATTCATTACGAGTGTAATTAGCTCGGGGTCTTGAAGGGACGAAATTTTTTTTCTACTGTGATATTGTACTTTTTCAAGTGTTGTGTATACTATATGTATAGATTAACTCCATCTATCCTAGGGAATGGGGCGTAATTTTTAATTACGATCTATATGTGTAGATATGTGTGTAATTAATACCTTTTGTGTTCAACAGTAACGTCATATTGTTTGTAAGGTATAACTTTAATAAACCCCTAAGGTGGTATTTATAAGATAATGCCAGTCCGAAGTGTTTTCGGACTATAACCTTAATTATTTACCTCCCGGTTATTATCTGGTAGGGGGTAGTGTAGGGGCTAGGGTTATACGGGGTTATTATATGACGAGTGCTGTTGGATGCTGTGTTGCGAGCTCAGTCCGAACCCTTCAGTCCGACGGTAGGTGGCGACACCTACCCCGGGCTTGGGGTATGGACAGAGGTCGCTATAGGCTTCCGGTCTGCGTGTGCGCGCGCAGGCTGGCTGCCTATATATACCCGGCATCTGACGGTACTCGTCGGTTACTCTGAGCCACGCTGGTGAAGAGACCCCGTGATCATATCGGCTGCTTAGCCTACTGACCCGTTCCGAACTCTATAGGGAGTTCGCACACTTAGTGACTGCTTGTTTAGGTTTACCTGAATAAACCTGATATTGCAACCTGTAACACTTGATCCGAACTGTGTCGACTTTGTTCTTTAATTGATACTCTACCAATATCATAAAGATACGAAAGTCCGTTTATTACACTTGTATGAGGATATTTGACCATAAAACCTAATTTTACATAAAACATTAGCTAGGTACATTGCCAGAATATGGTCAGAGGTGGTCCTGATGGGGAATACAATAGGAAGACAAAGCAATCATTTTAAGCACTATTTATATGTCTCAAAGTGTTATTTTGGACCTATTTATTCTCATAGAATATTTATTTCTGTAACAGATCAGTAATATATTAATGATATAACTAGTTAAAAATAAGTTTTACATGAAAAGAAGCATTTTCCTACTTTTTGATCAAATAGTGTATATATAAGCTCTAACCGGGTATACAATTAAGACCATGTGAAAATCTGAAAACTGAAACTTACCACACAATTTAAAGTGCTATTTTTGAATTCCCCAGGTCAAAATACATAAGAATAATTGAGTCTGGTCCCGTTTTTTTTCAATTTTTGAAAATTTGTTGTACAGTGTTACGAAGCAAGAATGTGTTTGTAAATATAAAAACTGTTATCAGTTAGAAGGGGCTCATACTATGTTTCATTTCACATCAATTTAATTGAATTTCCACTTGCAGAGCCATATTCACAGGCTATGTCTATACCAACCAGAAAATAGACCTTCAGAGCGGCGCAGTAAATGGAAAAGCTTCTCTGAAAGGGAAATTGGAAATGGATCTACTTATATTTTCCTAGAGCTCTTCTCGGTCTAACAGAGAACCCTCTGGTGCGAGACCCTCCATACAAGCAGATGAGTTGCCTCTGCGCCACAGTTACAGTGCTCTATATTGATTATTATACCCCACTCCTATTCCTAGAAAACCAGAAGGACTCGATGCCAAATGTATGAGGTTAAAACTGATCAAATGGAGAACATAACATCTCATATACAAACACACATAGAAATGAAGTAGAGTCACTGTGACTCCCGACTTGATCACTGTTACAACTCTCCCCGGGACTCTAAAGTGACTCCCTAACAGTAGCTGGACTCTACAATAGCTCTGTAATGACTCCTATTCTAAGACTCCCTAGTGATTGTGAGTCACCTTAGAGTTCTGGGGAGTTTTCCTTAGTGATCAAGTCCATACTCGATCACTGAGGAATTTGGGAGTCACTGTGATTCTACTTCTTTTCTCTGTGCATTGTGGCTTTTGTCTACAAATGATCAGTTCTACATATAGTGTAATATGCTGGCATGCTACCAAACGTTAGTAGAGCCATTTTAGCTTTAGGGGGTTGCACGCTAAAGTAACCATGTCAGTGCCTATTGCATGAGCAGAGCCTGCTAATTCAATAACCAGTGATAAGGTTACTTTAAAGTGATGCTCTGTATTTATTTCAGAGTATTTCATTGAAAAATACACAAAAAATACCTGAATTCACATGAAAAACCATGAAGGTATTCTCTCCTGAGGTCACATGACTCTCAGCAGAGTGGACCACAGCCACAGCATGTCATACGCCTGAGGGTTATTTCATGCTACCCTTGGGAACGGCCCATCCATTGGTTTAACATTGCCAAACCATATTCACCATGAAATAATACACAAGATGTTTCACTTGAAACACTGCCAATCTGGGTCTGTTTTTTAAACTTAGTTTGTTTAGATTTAATACCTTATAGAAAGCAGCTGTAGCTGGTTCAGGATGATCTCAGCAGAGGAGAAGAACCCGCTCCCCATTCACGGCTAACTGTTGGAGGTTGCCAAAAATAGCTTTATTGGATTGGAAATCTGACAGTACTTTAATAGTGGCTGTGGGCCAAATGGGAGTAAGAACTGCAGGTGAAATAGTCCCCAGTCACACTACCATCTCATAAAGGCTTATAACAGCCTTAATCCTTTAAGGACGGATGTCGCTAAAAGATGACATTTGTCGTACCGATGAAGCAATGCAGCCCTGGCGAGTAACTCACGAGTGCGAATTGGTGCCTCATGCCGGTACTACAGGAGTGTCTCAACCCCATACCATGCTTGAATGCAGCACTGGCGAGTTAGTCATCAAGGCTGCATTCATGCATCATGATCACCAAGGGCATGATGCATTAATGCATCATGCCGCCCTTAAAGGGTAAAGGGGGGAGGATGCAGGGTTTTTGAGCGTAGATAGAGGTAGTTATGGGTGCAGCTGTGGTAATGAAAGATCTTCCCAAACCACTGATTGCAATGGGGGTGGTAGTGCTATGATGTACAGCATCCCTTATCTCTAGACTGCATGCGCCTTCCTAAATAGTAATCGGATCATCCGAAACTGCTGATTGCAGGGATGCGGGTGATAATATTCCTTGCAACATTCAATGTATACTGATAGCATGCACTGCTCTTTGAGATTGATAACTCTTCCGCTTTCTACTACTGTAGTAACCTATAGTCCATTTCTAAACCATTCATATTCTTCCCTGTCAAGGTGATTCAACTTAATATCCATGTCCACAAAAAAACAGCAAATGGAAATATTATGATTGGAGTACTCTTATGAAAATGACATGTATCCGTTTCATTCATTAAAATGCCTCTGATAGCAAAAAGAGAATTCATAAATCAGATGACACTGGGAGGCCATATAAAAAAAACATCGGGAGATTGGATTGGCAATTCATACTGACTTGGGATAGGTAGGGGCTAGTGGAGCAACCACTGCAACTACTTTCTTCTCAATGTTATCTTGTCATAGTCCACATATTTGCCCGTTCTCTCTCCATTGGATTTTGGCTCTCTCATTGATTCTTAATTGGGTAATTGATAGCTTTGTCATTTCTTGAGACTTTCTTGAGACTTTCCATGACGTTCTATTTTACAATTCTCTTCGTGCTACAGTACAACAGTTGACCAGTTTATAAATTCTAGTCACAGTCTTCCTCACACTTCCCCAACTGACTTTTAACCTGATTCACATTGTGATTTCCTGATAAAACCTAGATTGTGGAGTGTAGAGAGTGCTACATTTGTCCCCGGTGCCAAATTTAAGCCAATTACAGGGGCTTATAGATTGTCTGTACACACATGGCTAGGCATAACCCACACAGGGCGTGGCCTCATTGATTTGGGCACTGATCTGTTAGCTAATATTCACATCCACCGCAGGGAATGGGGGTCAACTTTAAAGGTGTATACATATATATACACCTTTATATGGGGTATATATTTGGGCAGGAGTTTACTTATTGAACAGTTATTTGAGCAGAGACTGGAAGAAATGTATCCGAGGAGGGGGTCATCGGGGTCTTGACCCAACCGTTTTTTTTTGTGTTTTTTTTGATCCACCAAATCTTTTTTTTTTGTTGTAATATCACACCGTAGTGAGAGCTAGCTACAGGGCTCGCAGGGGGTAGGGGGAAATCCGACCTGCCAGGAGTCTACTTATTTAACATTTATTTAAACAGAGACTAGAAGAAATATATCTTTCGATTCCTCTATGCTTACCTTGGAATATGTTACCATGAGGAAATATATCAGTGTATTATTTTAAGCTGATCTTCTAGGAATGTGTCTAAATTCGATAGTGTCCTGTGCAATTCTAACCACATTCTCTTTGTTTTATATCTGCATGCTTCTTCATTTATTCTACCTTGGAATAAGGTGATTCTTAAGCACAGGTATATCTTTTTTCAATTCCTTGCATTAAAATACAATATTTACTATGCTTAGCTCTATGAAGGGCTGTATTCAATGCCATGGAATACAATGTGGCTGTATTCAAAGGGCAGTTTTTTTCTTCATTGGATGGCTCCAAATATAATAATAAATGCAAATGCTAACTACAACTCTGCTTGTGGGGCCATATCCCACTCATATCCCTGTGGCTTCTTGGGATATGGCCCCAGCCCCCATTTGTGAAAAACGATAGAGACAAATGGCTGTGTCGGACAGGATTATGGTCAAGTGTACACAAAAGGCAATACATAATCACGAAAAAAAGCTAAAACAAACTCATGTAAATGAGCACAGTCATTCCCTATTGTTTTTGAATTCCAGCATTTGGAACAGCCTTGTACGGTTCTTGTCCTTTCTCAATTTTAATTCCAATTGCTTTCTAGGGCAATATCGGCCCACAGACCCTCATAGAGAATAACTTCATATCAATCTGTATCATGGATATTGAATACTATGACAGTGAACATCCATCTCATCGTGAATTAAGTAATAATAATAGGATATTATTGCACATAACTTGCATCTCCTATTTCTCGAAATTGCATAGGAGTTAGTTTTCTCTGTCATGCCTTACTGGTAATAACGGTCTCAGGATTGAGTTATGGTGTACAACAGATCAATGTAGATTCCACTGCAATTCATACATGTATCCCATACCATCTCCAGGATGACTAATTTCATCAATTTATCTTCATTGGTCCCTCCATTTCCCCTTCTTCGTCATTTTGCATTAATTTCTTCCTCTGGCTGCATGCAATGTTAAAGGTGGACATAGAGATAGCTGTCTGTACAGAACAGATCACAGGTCAGGCCCATAGTGTCATGATCTAGACTCGCTGTACCCACAAGTACTCCCAGGGTAGGCATCAAACCCCACACTTTATAGACACATGAAACTGGATCCCTTTTATGGTGATCCCCTCCCACCATGCAACACTGCAGTTCCTCTCCTGTTAGTTATGTTAAATCCCTGAACAACTGCCATGCTATGGTCTACTCTACTCTATCCTTCCTTCCCTTCTCTTTTCCTGACAACTCCCCATATGTTTTTCTTTTTATTGTTAAAAGAAAACACTCAGTATCTGCCTCATATGTGGACCAAATATACTACCAATGATCTGGATCCAGAGCGAGGCTCTGCCTTTTGAATGGCTGAAACCTATGTTGCCATGGTTAACTCCTCAGATGCTTAAGTCAAAATGTTGACCTTTGTGGGCACAAGGAAAGAAATACATTTTGAAATACATGACAATGGATCCTTTTTTAAAAGAATTGTTAAGCGGAAAAGCACAAATAGAACAAATACTACCTACTAGTAGTTTAGGATACCTTATCCAAATCTTTGATTCAATCATGACCAGCTCTGTTTATGCTGACAATTTCCTTCACTGACCTAGTTGGAGATCCAGTACTACAAACGTGTAATTTATGATTAAGAAGAATTGCAGCTAGGAATACTCTCTGCATATAGAGGTAGAACTGGTAACATCAAATGTCACATGTTTTACTTGTGGTTATACATTTTTTCCCCTTTTGTTTCCATCACCCTAGTTCTGCATCGTCCGACCTCACGTATTAAGTGGAAAAAGAAACATTTCAAAAGGCCTTTACAATTTCTTCATGAATCAAAGAATGTGACAAAATTGTCCTTTTTCCTTTATCAAGACCCCATTGTCTTGAACTTTCTTATCTTGCTTCGCAGTGGTTCAGCCAATTTACGCATCCGTCTTTAATTTCATAAGAAGCTCTCTCCATTCCCCCTTGATGCTACTTGTGCTGCTCCCATTTCCTGTTCAGTTGTTTTTCTGCTCAGCCTCCAAAGAACTAGCAGCCATTGATAACTGGGTTTCATTTCCTCACAGAATGGTGCATTGTGGGTGAACCATTGTGTTTGTGAGCAGCATTGTGTTTGTGTCCTTGTAACAGTGTTGATGGTGGTGTGCACAAAGAAAACAGGTTGAACACGGTGACTCACAAATAAGAGTCTGGACTCAATCAAAGAGGTATCTCTTCCCACAACTCTAAAGTGCCTCCAAATAATTAGGGAGTCTTAAATTAGGAGTCATTTTAGAGTTATTGTAGAGTCCTGATAATCTTATGCTAGGGAGTCACCTTTGAGTCCTGGGAAAGTTACCTCAGTGATTAAGGCGGGAGTCAAAATGATTCTACTTCTTTTCTCTGTGTAGAGGTTGGCTGTGGTAAGGGAGAGAGCAGTGTGATAGGGGCTGTGACTGGACAATATTTACTGATGAAAGAACTTAAGCTAATGGGATGATACTGCAACAACATACAAGAACACACATAACATACGTATGACCTTGACATTGAATAACTGTAGTAAATTTCACTTTTAATTTTTGGAAATCTGTTATTCCAGTTGAAGTATTAAAACCTAGATCAACATTATTCATACCTATTTGTGAAACATCAGATATACGGTACAATACCATAACTTATCGGTTTATACAATGTCAAGTGAGACCTGACATCATCTGAGTGTTTCTCAGGTGAGATCTTTTGTAAAGACACTTCAATATCAGCACTTTACTGTTTGGGTTAGAAACATAATTACAATGCTAATGCTGTAGAATCTGACACTAATTAGCACCAAAATATTGTGTTACAGGGAAAAACAGCAAATTAGGGCGGCCATTCTAAGCTTAACCTTAAAACAATCTGGGTTAGTTGACGAAGCACCCTGCGGAGACTATGTGCTACCCATAGAGGCCCCTGGGGACAACTTGACATTTGCACTTCTGGTCTATGACTTAACATTTGTCTACTAATTATGGCAGTTGCCCACTAACTGATAAAAACAAATGATCCACTTAAACATTTGATAGTTGTAGGGACTGCACACCTCCTCTACCCTCACTGTTCTGCCTACTCATCCTCCTGCAGTATCCATTGGAGATCAGACAATGTTACAAATAAGTCCCGTACTATATATGGTATGCTATCAAACATACATAGTCTCACTGAAAGTGTACAATTCACACATTATTTCTGATCTCAAAATTACCAGATATTCATGTTTTGAATATTTTATAGACATTTTTAATCATTCAGTTGTGTGAATCTTGTTTTGTGTAAGCTTAAACTACTGCTATTTTTCTCCACAGCACTGCTAATATGGGGGTCATTGCACCGACTAAGTTCCTTCAGAATTAACCCCTTATAGGAGGAAGCTGTAGATGGTTCCGGATGGCATCGGCTGAAAAGAGGAACTCAGACCCTTTCACAGACTGTTCCAGCAGACCAAAAATAGCATTTTTGGATTGGAAATCTGATAGTACTTTAAAGGTGGCTGAGAGCCAGGCTTGAGGAGACCGGAGGCAGTGAAATAGTCACTAGACACACTACAACCTCCCACTGACTGAGTACACTGTTTGTGTGGAGGGTGTGGGGGGAGGGGGGTAGATAAAGGTTGTTAATAGATGTGTCTGTAGTTGTAAACTATCTTCCCAAACCTCGGTAGCATGGACCGCGGTGATGATATTCTTTACAACATTTTATATCTACGGCCTGCAGGTGCTGCTCTTTGAGGTTGATAAATGTTCTACATTTATCTGTACAAGTGCCCTATTGTCCATCTTCATACAAATCATTTCTGGCTGTGTGCCTTCTCTAGAGCTTTTTCACCTTTATGTTTATGTCTAAGTGTATTATTCACTGGATACACTGTTTCATAAGAAAGGCTTTAAGATTAATCAATGAATGAAGGGTTGATAAACCTGCACTAATGGAAAAAAAGATATGATATATACTGCCAATATGAATAGATGTGCCATACAATATAGACCTGTAATGCATTCAATCATGGCAATGAGGATCAGATTTCTAGTCCGATATCCAGAGAACCGGTGAAAGTCCATTGAAAGTCTCTGACAACTATAGGAGAATACGCAGCTAGCTACTGAGTCGTTCTGATATAAGACCATTAGGCGATTGGATTGGCAATTTATATTGACTAAGAAGGATATCAAGAGAAGGAAAAGTCTATAGAAGCAGCCACTGTAAGCAATTGGTGCTCACCACACAACTCCTCCACAGCCCCCTCACTCCTACCCAACCACATTCTACTACTCTACCCTACACTGTTCAATCTATTCAGCTTTATCGTTGTTTTTCAACTCCACAAGCTATTGCAGTTTTTGGGCTTGCATTCTCTTTGGCTCTTGTTATTTCTCATTATCTCTTAATGGGGAGTATATTACTCTTTCTTCCACCACAATTTGCTGAGAGAATAAAAGCAATGGCCTGACTGTATTTTACATAGATGGCTTTTTGTTAATGCTGTTCACTGAACCCACTCCCCTGTGTGGGTGCAAGTCAGATATGATATGCGTGACTAACCGCATAAGTATTATAAGCCATGGACAATGGTTAATATTCGCGGCTGACACCTTGGACAATAACCCTGCCCTTGGCCTATATCACTCATACAGCAAGTAACTTGTATTATATCTCCCACATATATAAAGCCACTCCATACTCCTCTTTCCAATTATCTACTTGCTCTAGTACAGCAGCATTCCTATTCCCACATTCTAATCAAACTCTTCCTCACACTGCCCCAACTGACCTTCAACCCCATCCACGGTGTATGTGCCTGATAAACCCCAGACTGTGGGGTAGAGAATGCTATAATTGTCCCCAGGGTCAGATTTACGGCAATTACAGGGGCCTATAGACCTTGTGTACACACATGGGTGACCACAACCCAAACATAGGGGGAGGTCCAACAAATCTGGGCACTGACCTGTTAGTTATACCTTACAGCCACCAGAGGGAGTGAGGGTGTATACAGGGGATGTATGTGGGGGGGGGGAGGTCCTGGAGGGGGGTGATCGATTATGGTACAATCTGAATACGCTCTGGCAGAAATATCAATAAGGGATGTCCTGAGAAAATTGTTGTTTTATCCCAGTTTCTATGAACATTTGAACTAAAATGCATTGTATTTATATACCACATCTTCCCGCTTATTTTAACTGTATTGTTTCTGTTCTATATCTGCAGGTGAGCCTCTTCATGAATTGTGCCTTGGAGTAACTTATACACAGGTTTGACAACATTCATTTTTCATTTCCTTGCATGGAGGTGATGAATATTGCAAGTTATAATTATTTCACATTCAGATGAATTACAAATGTTTGGAGTAGACCTACCCTGCTTTCCTGTATGTTAGATCAGCTCAGATGTATGTAGGGACCAAGGTTTAGATTGAGGTCAAAAACACAAGGGAAATTCTATGGTAATGTATAGCAAAATCAATACAGTACAATCCACATCATTCATTTTGCTTTGGTGAGAATCCTTCAAGTCAACTTTCATGACAGCCTCCATCTAGCTAGGATGTGCAGGGATGGTGGTATGGGATGTGAATGATGTAGGATAAAGGTATGGCTTCAGACTACCCCTACTCCATCACCTCCACACCCTGTGGTCAAACCAGGGCTATGTCCCAGGGGTCAGTGGCTCAGTTGTTGTGGAAACAGCACTGAGGAATATTCACAAACCATGTTTAAACCTGCAATGTTAAGCATATCAAGAGAGTGTTTGAAATTGATCACAATGTATATGTTGGATGTATGGAGCTATATAGATTATACAAGCATGGCACACATTTATACGGACAAGGCAATTTCTATGATAATGGCAATAGTTGGGTAGGTACAGGGCAAATCCATTAGATGTATATCAGATTTATGAGATTGCCTGGCCTTTTCATGATGGGGCCCGACACCATAATATATATATATATATATATATCCATATGCCATCAGCCTAGGGTTAGGGTAATAAACTACTTTGCATTTTCAAAACTTATGTTCTGTGTGAAATTCATTCTCACATAATAGCCATGAGGGTTTGTGAGCTATTTATCCAATACCCTCAATCAATTATAACAGGTCATCCATCTAGCAGATGCTCTGTCAACTCATTACACATGTGTGTGTGTCAACAAACTGGATATGCTCATGATAATTCCGCTAGACCAGTGGTAACTGAACTTGAAGTCTACACTGCTCATGATAAACCCCCCCTCCCTCCCTCTCCGTGCTTGCACTGCTGGGGTTTGAAGCAGGTGCCTAGGGTGGCCCCTGGCTGCCTGCACGAGTAGCTCTGAGTCACTCGGGGCCTGCACAGCAGCAATATATAGGTGTTGGGCAGACATGCGTAACAAGTCCAGGCTAGAAGGTATGGGGGCCAGGCAGAAGGCAGAAGGGTTGGACTAGGAGAGGTGGGAGGTGGTCTGGGTAGGAGACAACTAGTCCTGTTGGGCAGGCAGGGGTTGGTTGTACACCACATGGATACTGAAGCTTGAGAGAAAACCATATCGTTGCAAAAAAATGCAGGTATTTGCAAGGGGGACTTACGGATCTTACAACCGATTTGGCATTGGGTTTTCTCAAACCAAAGATGTCTCTGTTCCTTCCCCTTTATCCAAGTCCCCCTTCAAGCATCTCCATCTCAAGCATGGCTATTTGCATCTAGTCTTCTCAGTTTGTCTCCCCAGCTATGCTTTTGTGTCATGCTGCCTGAATATCTGTACTTCCACAAAGTTCCCCCTTCAGGCCATATACTACGGGTTTATAAAGGATTGATTGTGAACATTGAATCAACATTGACCACCAAAATATGTGTTCCACCATGTTTGTTTTTCCGTCTTGTCCCATTCACTACTGACAATAGGATTCCCAGGTTAGATATAATATGATAGCCCGTTTAAGGGCAAGGGCCTCAAATGAGCACAGGTCACATTTAGGCACAGGTCTAAGACCTCTTTGTAAAACCTAAAATCACTTTTTAAAGTGACTCATATAGATGCAGATCCCTAAATAAGCACAGAAGGTAACAGGGATTTTCATATCTATAAGGGTAAGGGCACCTAAACGTGCCAATACAGTAGTTATGATTATTGGTACAGCGGAATAACAAGTCAGCCACACAGCCTCATCATGTGAGCACACTGCACACGGCGAGTACCACAGCAGGCACCAAACCCCACACTTTATAGACACATGAAATTGGCTCCCTTTTATGATGATCCCTTCCCACCATGCAACACTACAGCTTCTCTCCTCTCCTGTTAGTTATGTTAAGTCCCTGAACAACTGCCATGCTATGCTCTACTCTACTCTATCAGGCCCTCTCCTTTCTTGTTAGCTCCTCATACCGTAATGGCCCGTTTAAGCGCAGGGGTCTCAAATAAGCGCAGGTCTTGTTTAAATGCAGGTCTAGGTCCCCTCTGAAACCCAAAATCTCTCTTTGAAGGTACTCATATAAGCGCAGGTCCCTGTATAAGAGCAGGGGGTAACAGGGAGTTGAAATTTATAAGCGCAGGGGCGCTATAACGGGCCACTACAGTATTTTTACCCCTTTCCATGCCTCCACTTTATTTATGCTGTCCCTTCCTGAACTCCCCTGTGTTTCGCCATACTCCAGCTTGTCATGCCGCTACAGTCCTCATATCTACCTGCTGCCGTGCAGGACTGCAGGACCTCTCCTGTTCTGCTATACTAGATCCCAACA
Source organism: Harmothoe impar (assembly GCA_947462335.1). Taxonomy (NCBI): domain Eukaryota; kingdom Metazoa; phylum Annelida; class Polychaeta; order Phyllodocida; family Polynoidae; genus Harmothoe; species Harmothoe impar. Next base: position 9,833,256 of record OX381710.1, read on the forward strand.
TAAGTTGCTGTACTATTTTTGACTCTAGCATATTGTTCCCCCTAACTCCTATCCCGCAGCTTTTAATGGTGGCACTGCTCCTCATATCTACCTGGGGACACAATTTGATTCATAGAGCTGGGTACAAATCCCTGACATTGAGTCAATCATCTGTTTGGTAGAGGTTGTCTGACATGTATGTCCTGTTGGCAGGCCCTGTGGTGCTGTATGGTGGGTGGTTGCGGCCATGTTGTGTATGTCATTCTGTCTGCCCTAGGGTCCCACAGAGATGTGGATTTGGGAAAGGGGAAAATTGTCTTGCTGAATGCCGCAAGGGATGGAGTATGAGCCATTATTGTCTATTCCGCTCATAGGTTGTTGCCAGCCATGAGTAAAGGGCTGGGGGGAGGGCAGGGTCAGCTTTATTGAGAATGACTAGAGACATGTTTACGCATATTGTTGCTATCAGAAACATTAATGTATGGGCAGACATGTGTTGTTGAAACACATCGCAGATTACTCAATTGTTAAGAGTGACGATGGAATACAATTTAATCTTGTCCATTACTTATGTTTATCTGGTGCTTTGAGCGTTAAATAATTACCTTTTCATTCAGAAGTAATAACCCAAGCAGAGACTGATCACTCAACATTGCCCCAAACCCATCACCCATGACACACCTTGTTAGTTAATCCTCAGTGTCTTTAGGACCTTTAATCTAGTGTCCCTTGTTCCTCATTCTACCCAGATACTGCGGCCCTTTGGGAGACCCCATCTGCAGGGATCAAGGCCCATCATCACCTCGGGGTGCCATTTTGTGCCGTCATCAAAGACTGTGACTCATCACCTCATCACACTTCCAGCTGAGACTGGTCTCTGAGGGTATGGTGCGAGCTTAAAGTTAATACCGTAAAACCCCTCCTATAGGACGACCCCAAATAAATGTGTCCTTTGCAAAATAAGTTTTAAAAATGTGGCTTATAGGCAGGGTTTTAGGCTACTACATCCAAAAATTACGTAAAAATCGATTTTCTAGCTCCAGTGATCAAATATACTAACTTTCAGCCACTGCTGATGGAGGAGATTATAGTATAAAACCTATTGCAATAATAGTTAGGCTAAGAAAAACTGCTTTATGCTATACATACCAAATCATTTCATGTGTTCATACCATATTAGTGATTCAAGGCATTTGGTTTAACTAGGATCAGGAACATCCAATATCAACCATATTGTTGTGTTAAAACACCATTCAAGTTTTTCTCCCTGTCACCCTAGTTACGCATTGACAGTTTCTTCACACAGTGAAGATGATGACCAAATTTGCCATTTTCCTTTATCAAGACCCCTTTTGTCTTGAACTTTCTTTATCTTGCTTGGCAGTGATTCTGCCAATTTGGGTTTCCGTCTTCCATGGGGTAAGAAGCCCTATTCATTCCCCTTGATGCTACTTGTGCTGCTTCCAATTCCTGTCCAGTTGTTTTTCTGCTCAGCCTCCAAAGAACCGGCAACCATTGATAACTGGGTTTCATTTCCTCACATAATGGTACATTGTGTGTGTGAGGCAAGGCCCTGGATGGTAGCATTGTCTTTGTTTCATTGTTCCTGAATTGATGGTGGAGAAAACGCAGGGTGTGTTGGCTGGTAGAACTATGTGAGATCTGGTCAAGTGATGGACTAAACCAACACTTAATAATAACTTATACTACAATGTAGGAAAACAGTGTGACAAAGAGACAAGATAGAAGAAAATCATTTGTTCAATATGTGTGGCTGCTGATTGAGTTTCTTTAATGTAAATGTAGATAGGTTGGCCAATCTGTGTTCATGCAGGGTAATTAGTGTAATCTGACATCAACTAGATGTATCCGATGCCAGATTTACAGATGCTGATATCTTTGTAAAATGAAACAGCTGAAAAGCATGGCATTTTAGTTTTGAGTCAAACTAGTAAGAGGAAATGGGCACGTACCTTATATTTGCTGCATTCTTTGAGTGGGTTCTTTTTCTTGAAGCTATTCTTTAGGAGGAATTAATGATATTGAAATCACTGTAGTTAATTTTAGGGAACTTGTTGACAAACAGTGAGCACATTAGAACGTGATGTTCAGACAATAATCGAAACTAAAAACGTTGCCCCTAATGTAAAGACTCCAAAAATATCGACACATCATAGTTTAGGTAAGAAACATGGTCAGAATGCCGCTGCTGCAGCGTCTGGCACTAATTAGCACAAAAATATCATGTTACTGCAAAAAAACAGCAAATTAGCGACAGCCATTCTGAGCTGAAGGTTAAAACAATCTGGGTTAGTGCATAAGGCTCCCCCTCTAGGGTAGCTGCTGCCCCCTCGTGGTACCTGGGGATAACGTGACATTTCTACTTCCGGCAAATAACGCCTCATTTGTCTCCTGCTAATCATAACAGTCTCCCACTCTCAGAAAAAGAGGGAAATAGTTCACTTAAACACATGACTGTAGTAAACAATGCTCACCTCTCCACCTCCTCCTGCTAAGGGCCCTATGGTAACCATTTGCTGATGATGTTATTGGGGGCCTAATTTTGCCCTGACAATAGCAATAGTTATTTGTTTCCGATAGGAAGGAGTTATAACTCCTGCCTCTACTCACTGAGTGTCAAACCATACTTCTTGCTAGTATTATGTGTGTCAAATCATGCTGTCTAGTGCTAAGGTAAGTTTGAACAGACATAATCATATGAATCGTGTTTGTTGAATCTTTAGAGTGTGAGAATGCTGGCAATTGAGGGGCATGAATATACGAATGGCAAACCTCTAACAGCAAAACATCCTTAATGTTCCTTTTAGAGTCACTAGTACAAGAATCAACGCACTAAGCTTTGTCTATTCTGGGCAGGCCATATTCAGGGAGTGTCTGAGGAGCTCTGGTCCTTAATTAAACAATGTGGAGCAGCTCACTGTGGAGGTGCCTAGAGGTGTACAATCTATACATAAGGTAATGGTAAAGGTGTGTATGATCTAGACCACACCTGGTCCATCCTGGAGAAAGTTTCCAAAGAAAATGAGCAAATCCTTTTGCCTTTATGGCATACTTCATATTTGTAGACTGTGTGAGATTGGTTCATTAGACCTCCGAATGTTAACCCAATGTTTTAGCCCTCTCTGGAACAATTCCCATAAGTAGGAAGGTGCCCTGGTAGCACTAACAGTAGAGTCCCCAGGTTCCTGAGGCAGAGACGGCTGGAATTGCTCAGTGCCAAACGGCACCTTCTGGACCACTTTGAGAGGCAGACTGCTACTGATTGTAGACAATGAGCTCAGTGTTAAGGGACTTACTACTTGAACTTACACTGACTGAATATTTACTGTAGAATAGTTCACTGAAACCTTTCAGGTGATCAGTTATGTTACCCAACTGAACCAAAATATACTACCCCTTGAGTTTAATCAGATAAACTACATTTGACATGTATGATGTACACATTTCCTCAGATCACTACATGAGGATATAAAAATAATACGGAACCCATTACCAGATGGAAACAAAACAAGTGTTGATTTTACAAGCTACTGTAATTTCTTGCATGCCAAATGACTATCGCTTCTATTACAAAATGAAAACATAAGTGTTGATTTTACAAGGTACTATAATTTGATAAGCCTGCTTGCTCAACAACTTACCCTTAAACAGGTAAAGAAACAATGATGAACCTCCCAGACCAACACTCCGATTAGGGTTTTTCTGAGAGAGAGTTAAGCTGTATCGTGAAGAGGTGCTTAGAGAGGCCTATCTAATTTAATAAAACTGAATGGATTGTGCTCTGTTGACCTCGCAAGCCCGCTTAGAAGTGAGCGTGAACAGTGACTTGCAATTAGCACGAAATATTATGAGGAGAAAACGAGACAGCAAACCTGGGAGAGCAGAACTAATCAGAGAGGCATATAGATAAGCTGTAGGTGTGTGTAAACATGTTGTGTTGATTCTGTCTGACCTGCAGTTAAATCAGTACAAGACAACACCTCAGTCTCCCCCTCAATGACCACACTAACAATACAACACAAAGGTGTAGCAGTACAGGCAGTGCAGATCCTACACACTAAGGCCGATGCACAGCTCACTAAAGACGCCAAGTAATCTGAAGTGGACCCAAATCCCTAGAGGCCTACTGCCTCAGCAAAAATGTATAGACAGTGATCAAGTGCAAATAAATATATTGTCATTCTTTTTCTCCCTACAGTCAGTGTTATAAAACATTCAAAACTACCCAACATTCCTTAAGGCTCTGATGTCGCAGACATATGTCACATAATCTTTAATATCAAAATTGTAAAACACTGTATGCATGTAGATGATGATAAAGTTGTATTTGTGAGTTAATCTGCAATCTGGGGGTAAGGGGTAGTCACTTTTCAAATAACAGCACGTTTTCTCTGATGTGTCGTTAATCTGAGCATTATTTTTAAAGACTGAGTTCGTTCAGATTTACTACCTTCGACAAGTGCAGGATGACCTCAGTTGAGAGGAAGAACTTAGACCCATTCCCGACTTACTGTTACAGTAGACCAAAAATAGCCTGATTGGATTAGAGATGATTATGAGAGTACTTTAGTAGTGGTTTGGAGCCAGGTGTGAGTGCAGTGCGACCGGTGAAATAGTCCCCAGTCACACCACAGGCCCATACGTGTATGATAATAACACTTTCGGTATGGTGGTCTATGCAGTGATATTATTTGGCTACCTATATGACCAATCTCTCAGTCACTAGTGCTCAACCAAACTAGTCACTTTTTGGTTCCATAAAGAAACCAATCTAGGTTAGTTAATATTGTCAGGTTGGTACTGGCTGACCTACTCACTTAGTTTTCTCGATTCCAATGATTTTTAGGCCTTTTGAGTAAGGCATCAGTCATATGTTGTTTTGCCACAGTCATTTGTAAACAGTATTTGGTCATGCCGATGTGTCAATAAGCCTATCACTAACCTGGGGTAGCCACTTCAGACTAGGGGCTGGTGCATTTAGATTTTCTGTGTGGAAGGGCTGCAAGGGGGGGTTTGAGCGTTGGTGAGGCAGGTGGAGCTGGTTATGGGTGCAGCTGTGGTAATGAGAGAACCTCCCAACTGGTAGTTACAGTGAGGGTGGGTAGTACTCATTCATAGCCTTTTTCATAGATGGATTGACTGCGTGCACGTTTTTTAAGTAACACTGTATGGATGTATGCATTTAGGTAAACTTTAAGCACAATTTATCTGAGTTAATGTCATAAACATATCCAAATTTATCAACATATGGAAATAAATATAGTTACAGTAATGGGTATGGCATTCATCTGCTTCATACTGCTGCTAAAAAGGAATTATAACTCAGACCATCCGATTTCCAGCCCAATGATCGTACTCACTGTGAAAGGCAATCTAAAGCCTCTGATGATAATAAGAGAATACATACAGAGTATGTTACTGAGAGGCCATATATAAACACACCAGGAGATTGGATTGGCAATTCATATTGACTGGGGCTGTGTAGGTTCTATAGATGCAGCCACTGTAAGCAATCGGTGTCTACAACAAAACACCTCCACAGCCACCTCACCCTAACCCCACTGCCTTCACTTCTCCGCCTTGTTTTGTTCTGTACTCAATATTGTTCTTACTTTCTGTGTGCTATACTTAATCTTAACCCTCCAGTCTATCATAGCAGTAGTTGCTTTTGGCCTTAACTGTCTATTTTTATCAATGGCTCTCTCTGTTTTGAAGTATTTCTTAATCGGTAAAAAGGTGCCTAAATCCCTTCTCAAACATTTCTGGCATAAACTCCCCAGTTATGTTGTTTTGGGTATTTCTGGCTCTTTTCAGGCTTATACCCCTACAGAATAACCAGTTTTGCACCAATTTATTCAAATTTTTGGATTATGTGAAAAAACATCTTAATAATTTGGGAAATCTCTATTTTTTGTGTGTTGGCCCGATATTTTCCGTTTTCTGGCCCTCCAAAGGCCCAAAAACCCCTAAAAACATCAAAAACCCTAAAAATGACATGTTTTACATGTCTCCCATGTGTACTGAGGCAGTAACAGCTTATTCCTAGTATCATTTTCTATTAGATCCATGGTATAGTCAATTGATTCACGAGGATTTCACTAGATATGTTCCGTATTTTTTTCTCCACAGTCATTTAAGTGTGTATTGTCAGCAAAATATTCAAATGTCATTTCAGGTTGATACCTCTATATAGTAAATAAAGAAGATCCACACAGTCTCTATTGTATCTCAGATTGTGAGGTAACTCTTGTGTCTTCTGCTGGAAAAAAGAAATTTTGAAAAATATCCAATAATCTTGCCTCCAGGAGCATACGTCCATTGGGATACATATTTTCCGTCACGGAGTCACCCGGAATATTGGTCACGGAGTCACCAGCCGCCCTGATGAAAATTTAAACCTTCATAGAATTATTAATACCCAATATATTTAAGTTATCTCTGGTTTTCCTGTGTCCTACCCACTCCTTCTAATGTTCTAATGAAAAAATCCACCATTTTTATGCTCATTTATAAAAGAAATTATTTCGGTCACGGAGTCACCCGGGTGACTCCGTGACGTAAAATAGGTTAATAGGGGTACTTTAGGCCTATACTGTGCAAATTTGGTCTAACCCACATATCATGATGCTTCATATTTCTTAAATGACACATGATCAGGACACTGTAGAGTGAATTTAACCAATAATGGGACCATTTTGAGAAAACTAGGGTAAAGTTGAGAGTATGTAGTTGAAATGTTCATATTTCTGATAAATGTTCAAAATTCATCGGGCTGTATCTCAAAAACTATTACTCAGAGGATATCCATTCTTGGTATGCTTCAAGATATATGTTGGCCCAGCTTGTAAACAGAATTATTAGTTGCTGTGATGTATTTAAAAAATAATGTTCATGATCATGGATTTTTCGTCACGGAGTCACCTGAAAAAAGGACAATAAACTTCACGAGGCTATAAAAACTGAACCGCTAGGGTTAGAAATGTATCAAAAAGTGTTCCAAGGAGCCAAGATATATACCTTTAAATATACTAAACTTGTTGAAACATATTAAGAACTTTCCGATTTGTCCTTCCTCTATCCTAAAACAACATAAGTCAGGAGTTTGAGCCATCTATGGTTTTCTCTTTTTTTTGAAGCCTTTGCAATTGTACAACAATTGTACTTGATTTTGTCACATTCTAGTTTGCCTCTTCCTCAAACCTCCCCTGACCCCAGCATACCAACAACCTCAGCCATATGGAGAATGCCTGACTGTTAGTGGAGAGAATGATATAGGGTAGCCACACCCTGAGTCAGACACATACCCTGAGATGGACAGTGAAATTTGAGGTTGTTCATATAACTTATACATACTTCTAGTGAAAAGACACACACTTGAACTTTACTGTTGTTCACAAACAAATAGCTCACACTATCTGTAGTTCAATCTATTGGGATTTTGTATTGAAATAAATCATGGGGGTGAAGCATGCATCAATATTCTTAAGATTACTAATCTGTTAATGATTTAGGTAGATAGTTGTGTTTATTCATGGCAATTAGTGGAATCTGACATCCTGTGGATGCATCCAAAGCCAGATCCTGATATCTCTGTAAATTAAAAAGTTGAAACACAAGGAATTTGTGTTTTTGAGTCAAACTAGTAAGAGGAAAAGAGCACACACCTTTTCTTTGATGCATTCTTTAACTGTTTATTTTAATTGAAGCTATTCTGAAGGAGGAATTAATGATATTGAAATCTCTGTAGTTAATTTCAGGGAACTTGTTGACAAACAGTGAGCACATTGGAACGTGATGTTCAGACAATAATAGAAACTAAAAACCTAGCTCCTAATGTAAAGACTCCAAAAATATCGACACATCATAGTTTAGGTAAGAAACATGATCACAATGCTGCCGCTGCAGTGTCTGGTACTAATTAGCACAAAAATATCATGTTACTGAAAAGAAAAAAATAGCGACAGCCGTGTCTGAGCTGAAGGTTAAAACAATCTGGGTTTGTGCACAAGGCTCCCTCTCTAGGGTAGCTGCTGCCCCCTAGTGGCACCTGGGGATAACGTGACATTTTTACTTCCGGCCAATAACACCTCATTTGTCTCCTGCTAATCATAGCATTTGCCCACTCTCAGAAAAAGAGGGAAACAGTTTAAACACATGACTGTGGTAAACAATGCTCACCTTCGCACCTCCGCCTCCTAATGGCCCCGTGGTAAACATTCCCTGATGATGCTATTTTAAGCCTAATTTTGCCCCGACAATAGCAATACTTATTTGTTCTCCATTGCAAGGAGTTATAACTCCTTCCGCTACTCACTGACTCATGTCTATAAGTAAGACTAACCATACTCTTTGCTCATAATAGGCTATTTTTGTCAAATCACGATGTCTAATGCTAACCTGAGTTTCAATGGCTAAAATTGTGTTCTTGAGTGTGATAATGCTGGCAATTGATGGGCATGAACATAGGAATGCAAACCTTTAACCGCAAACATCTTTAATGTTCTTTTAGAGTCACTAATAAAAGAACAACACACTGGCTCTATTTTGGTCTAGCCACATTCAGGGAGTGCCTGAGGAGCTGGAGCTGCTCTGGTCCTTAATTAAACAATGTGGATCAGCTCACTGTGGAGCTGCCTAGAGGTTCACAATCTATATGTAAGGTGATTGGTAAGGCATGTATGATCTAGACCACACCTGGTTCATCCTGAAGAAAGTTTCCCCAAATAAATGAGGCAATCGTCTCAACTTTCTGGTATACTACAAATTTGTAGGCTGTGTGAGATTGGTTTGTGAGACCTCAGGCTGTTAAGCCAATGTCTAGTCCTCTAGAAATAATTTTCCTATTTCAAGGAACTAAGAAAAAATAAACTTGACTGACGGACAAATGACTATTTTTAAGAACAAATATTTTCTTTAAAATGTGTCCGCCAGGCAAGCTAATTCATCTTGAATTATCTGCTCTGGACCCATCCCCATATGTAGGAAGGTGCCCTGGTAGAGGCCTAACAGAGTCCCCAGGTTCCTGAGGCAGAGACAGCTGGAATTGCTCAGTGCCAAACGGCACCTGCTGGACCACTTTGAGAAGCAGACTTCTACTGATTGTAGACAATGAGCTGAGTGTTAAGGGACTTACTACTTGAGCTAAGACCAACTGAATATTTACTGGTAGAATAGTTCACTGAAACCTTTCAGATGATCAGTTATGTTACCCAAGTGAACCAGAATAGACTACCCTTTGAGTTTAAACTACATTTGGCATATATGATGTACAAATTTCCTGAGATTACTACTGTTTGTTACAGTGAGGGTGTGTAGTACATAGACAAAGCTGAACGCTTAAATGACAGAGACAGTGGTTATTGCACGAGGGGAGCCTGGTACGCCATGCCCAAGGCTGTAGGCTTAGTGCAAAACGGACCAGGATTCTGTAGAGGATTAAGTGAGGCTCTGTGTTCAAAATAATATAGATATGCAGTCCATGTTTGTCTACTTCTAAGGTGTTTGTTTACTTCCGAAGTGTTTGTTTACTTCCATGGTGTATGTTTACTCCCACGGTGCCGCTTTTTTGAACTATGCGCAGGTCACATGACTGTCGACAGCGTGGTGACCCCATAGCCACCCCTAGGAGCATGCAATATGGCTACGGCGTGCAACACGGCCTAGGGTTATGGCACACTCCCCCTAAGAACGGCCCTCCCATTGCTTTAACCTTGACAGTCAGCATTCACCATGAAATAAGTATACAGGATCTGTTTAAGTTCCGTATTTGCCTGACAGATTGCCCTCGAAAGGGTCTCATTGAAATACGGGGCCATTCGAGGGCAATCAGTCGGGCAAATACGGAACTTAAACAGATCCTGTATTTATTTTTAAATGAATTTGTCATGGGTTAATGGAGAAAAACACATCCAAACACATCCGTACGCCGCCATGACACCTTGCTCGAACTCATTTCTGGCATCTGGTCATGCGTATTCAAAAGTTCCCTTCCTTTTTCTTTCTGTCCTCTTTATTTGTACACATGAGGCCTGGTTTAAGCCTCAAAAGTGTTAATTTCTACGATAATCCAGTAAAAAACTAGGTTTTTTCTTTACAAAATATCGCTATTAAAACGTCACACCTCGTACGGGAACCGAACCCGGGCCGCCATGGTTTAAGGCAAGTGTGCTGAGCACTACACTATCCTGACCATGCTTGCATCGGAAGCCCCAGGTATTCTTACTCCAGACCGGAAATGAAGTTTAAGTGAAATATCGAGGTTTGAGGAAATACGGGGGCTGGTTATTTAACTTTAGCGAAATACGAGGCTCAGTGTTGCACTCTACCCAACTTTCTATTCAGCATTTCCATTTAAAGATAATATCATTTACAGCTTTCTTTATCTATTCACGGCTTGCATTTTTTGAAGTGGCACTGCATGAATACATGCATTTAGGTAAACTAGATATGCTCAAAGGAAGATTATAAGCACATTCAATCTAGATAAATGTCATTTGAATATTAGAATATTACAACAAATGAAAATATGATATATATTTAGAGTAATGGGTATGGCATGCATCTGTTTCACATTGCCAATAAAAGAAATTATAACTCAGACCCAATGATCATACACACTGTGAAAGGCAATCTAAAGCCTCTGATAACAATAAGAGAATACATACAGAGTATGTCACTGAGAGGCCGTATATAAACACACTAGGAGATTGGATTGGCAATTCATATTGACTAGTGGCAGGACAGGGTCTATAGATGCAGCCTCTGTAAGCATTTGGTGCTCACCACACAACACCTTCATAGCCAGCTCACCCTTACCCTACTGCCTTCTACTTCTCTGCCTTGTCTTGTTCTGTATACTCAAAGTTGTCCTTACTTTCTGTGTGCTATACTTAATCTTAACCCTCCCAATCAACCCTCCAGCCTATCATAGCAGTAGTTGCTTTTGGCCTCAACTGTCTTTTTTTTATCAATGGCTATCTCTGTTTTGAAGTTTTTCAGTTAATGGGTGCTAATGGGTGCCTAACTCCCTTCACAAACATTTCTATGTTTTTTTGTTTTTTTCGGAGCTTCTGCAATTGTACAACAATTATGCTTGATTTTGTCAAATTCTAGTTAGACTCTTCCTCAAACCTCCCCTGACCCCAGCATACCAACAACCTAAGCCACATGAAAAATGCCTGCCTGTGAGTGGAGAGAATGCTATAGGGTAGATTCACAATGAGTCAGATACATACCCTGAGATGGACAGTGAAATTTGAGGTTGTTTATATACCTAATACATACTTCTAGGTTTTTATTTGAAAGAATAACACTTTAACTTTACTGCTGTTCACAATTAAACAGCTTAAAGTGCTTAAATAACCACAAAATCAGGTGTCGGTCTCACGGTATGTGTCTGACTTCAGGTGAATCTACCCTACTTGTCCCTGGTGCCAAAGCTAAGGCAATTACAGGAGCCTTTAGACTTTGTGTACACACATCAGTGAGCACAACTCACACATAGGGGAACCCTTCATTGATTTGGGCACTGACCTGTTAGTTATCCTTCACATCCACCAGAGGGAGTGAGGGTCAGTGGCAAGGTTGGATATATAGGAAATGTTGGGTCCAGCGTCCACAGTGATTACTTATACTGCTAATACACGTTGGAGAAAATGTCATGACCCTATGTTTTGCAAATTTTGCAAATTAAACTTCAATAAGGTTTCTGTTTTCAGATTTTCCAGATTTTTTTTAACAACATGAATTTACTTATTCTGCATATTTTAACCATATAGTGTTTATCTATAATTTCAGGTGAGGTCCTTTTCTGTTGTGGAATAAGTTGATTCTTGGGCACAGGTTGGAAGACAATATGTTTCCACTTTCTTGCATGAGAAGTATATTGCATGACTAGCAATCAGCATTAAGACAATCTACAAATGTTTGGCTGTATTCTATACATAAGGTCAGCTAAGAAAACATGTATAATATGTAAGATTGAGGTTGGGAAATCATACAGTTAGCTATAACAAAGTCAATATAGTACAATCCACATCATTCATTATGTTTGGGTGTGCATCTGTCATGAGTTCTGTCAAGTTCATGACAGCCTCCATCTAGCTAGAAAATATAGAGAGGGTGGCTTATGGTTTGGTTGGGCTAGGTCCTGATCCATCAGCTGCACACAAAGGTTGGGGAAATCCTGACATTCATACTGTGCAGTGAGAAAAGGGAATGAGGGGATTTCTCCCCTTGATTTCGGGTTAATATACATGTAATTCAGAAAATCCAATTTGCTGATATCTAAACAGTATTTGTGGAAAATCATAAACCTGTATGTAGGTAGCTAATATGGCTAGCTAGGTATATGTAAGTGGGTTTGTACAACAGTCGTGAAATATAGAAATTTGAATGACAAATTACAGCCGAAAAAGGTATATCTATAGATGGATTCCCTTCCGCCCTTCCCTCCTCCCTCACCTCCCCGCATGGATTGGATAGAGCGGTGGAAGAAACACTCTTGGAGGTGCAGACCGGCGGCAGCCCTTATCTCTAGAGATAAGGGGCACTGGGAGAGATAAGGGCCGCCGCCTCCAAGGGGTTTCTCCCCTTGATGGTAAAAGATCCTGAGTGGGCTAATATACCTGCAGTGGAGAAACTCCCGGATTGTCCAGACCTACTTGCAGTCAACTTCCGCACCACCCCATGGCCTGCTGCTCAGGTGCTATGGCAACAGCTCAATGATACATTTTAAAACCCAACCTAGGGCTAGGCAGGCATACAACACCGTTCATATAGGCTATGCCAAGAACTTTAAAATCCATGTTTAAGTAACTTGAGAGGACTCCAGATGTAATTGGAGTAATGTAAGGGACTGCAAGGAGAAACAAGATAGAGAATGACGGTTATTTGTATTGTAGAATCTTTAGCTTGTGCCATTAAGGCAATACTGTGAGTGTAGACATCCCTTACTGCAGGGCCCTTTGTTCCCAATATGCTTTGTTTAAACTCACGAGAGTTAATCACACGGTATGCAGTTGCATGCAGCGCCTATACTGTTTATAATACGGGTATGGCTTTCATTTGTATATGTACGAGGCAATTTATATGGTAATGACTGTGGTTAAGTAGAAAAAGTCATATCCATTAGATGTATGTCTAGTTTATTACACTGCCTGGCCTTTATCCTGGTGGGGCAATACTCAATAATGTATTTGGATACGCAATAGCACCATGAGCATAAATCCATGTGAACTACCATTCTATATGATAATAGTTTCAAAACATTTGCTCTATATGTAAGGTTTATTCATACAAAGTTGCAATGAAGGTTGGCTTTTCCTTTCAATCAAACTTATCTATCATACAAATGCTCTGATATTTCACATACACATACATTTGTTAATGAATTCTGGTCATGACAAAGGCCATTCTACTAGATTTACTGTGCATTGGTCTATGCCAGCCCCACTTCCCGCTGTGGGCTGCTGATGGTATAGGTTAGCCAACCCCTGCCTGCATGAGCAGTTCTGAGCCACTCGGGGCCTGAACAGCAGCAATATATAGGTCTCGGGGCAGACGTGCGGAACCAGGCCTGGCCAAAGGGCAGCCACCGGGTAGGCAGAAACCAGAAGGGCAGGAGAAGGGCAGGTGGATATCAGAAGGGGCGCGACAATTTTTGGACAGGAAGGTGGTTGAGTGTAGGCAAAGAGGGAATATATACACTATTGTGAAAAAGGCAGAAACTGATTGATGTAAAGATACACATGTTTACTTCGGTTTATCAGGCACTGTTATGGGAAAAACCTTTTTGCTTTCTTTCGCTGCCTCTTTAGCATCCTCTCCTCTATGAGAAGTCTACAGCTCTTGCGTAGCCTTCCAGCATTATTATACCATCAATTGAACTTCTCCTCACTGTATTTTCTTCTTTGTCAGCCTGACTTGATCTCTGTCCTCCGAATTGTTCTCATGTCAGACCTCCTACTCCTAGCTACATCCAATTTTGAGGGTGGACAAAGTAGTGGTTGTTGCTACAAAACATACTGATAGCAGATCAAAAGTCAGCGCTATCGCCTAATGATAAGCACATATTACATGCACAGCCTACATCCAGGCATAAAACCCCAGGATTTATAGACACATGAAATTGGATCCCCTTTATGATGATCCCTCACTTCCATGCAAGACTGCAGCTTTCTCTCCTCTGCTGTTGGTTATGCTAAATCCATGCAGAACTGCCATGCTATGGATTCCTCTACTACATAACTCCCTCATCCCTTCTGCCCCGTCAACTCTTTATAGCTTTTCCCCTTCTCTCACAGTTATCCAAGCTCCTGATATGCCACTACTCTCATGCTAAACTCACCTGGTTTTAGCTGTGTGACTCTTTCCCGCTCTCTGCTACAACACTCTTTTCCCCCAATGAAGCCCAAAGTCTCCACTGAAGCCCACAGTTGCAATATCATTCTGCTGCCATTTTTCATTCCTGTCAATTTGTCCTCCTGTGTGTGGCTCACCCCTATTCTACAAGACTTCCATCACCATAGCACAAACTCATACCTTGCCCCTGCAGTCATGACTACCTGGGGACCCTGTCTGATTCATAGCTGCATCTATATCCCTTATATTGAGTCATTTGTCTGTTTGATGGGTGGTGGCGGCCACATGGTGTATGTCATGTTGACAGCCCTCAGGTCGAGGCAGTGCTGTGACTGCGAGGAGTAGAGGGTCATGGTCTTATATATTTATCCCTACCTAGGGTCTAGTAGGGACCATGTTTAATTCATGCTGTGGCATCTCATGTCCTTATTGAGGTATTTATTTGTTTGATACAGATTGTATTTGAATAGGTCCAAATAAAATAAAGGTGTGTTTCAGGTTACCTGATCCTACCTCGCCAAACAGGGCATACCCTAGAACTTGTCATGCAATTGTAAAATAAATATTTTGATAATAATTTTAGGTCGTTTTGGGGCTATTTGAAAGTCAATCAGATAGTTCACATATCAAAGCCGTCGTTGTCGTTGTAAGCTTGATCACACCTTTTTTTGGGCCTATGCTTTGGCAATTAAAATCGCTTCACAAATTTCCCTACAGTTCAGCTGTACCTCATTTTAAATATGATTCCTAAGTATTAAAATTTCGATCCTGTCTCCATCAGATTTAACTGTAACCGGCAACAGCCAATGTCAGCTATAGTGTTTGAGGTAATACATCACTTTTTTTCCTCATTGCCCTAGTCCCAAATTGGCAAAGCTGCCGTATTGTGTGAAAAAACAATTCAAAGGGCCTTTACAATTTCTTTACAAAGCGACAAAGGCCGCTTTTGTCTTCAACTTTTTTCATCTCCCTTGGCAGGGGTTTAGCCAATTTATGAATCAGTCTTTAGTTTGGTAGGAAGAGCTCTCCATTCTCCATCAATGCTACTTGTGCTACTTCTAATTCAAGTCCAGTTGTTTTTCCACCCCGCCTCCAAACAACCGGCAACCATTGATAACTGGGTTTCATTTCCTCACAGAATGTTGCATTGTAGGTGAAACCATTGTCCCCATGAGCAGCATTGTGTTAGTGTATTAATGGTGTTGTAGAGGCAGGGTCTGGTTGGGGAAAGGATGTTGTGAGAGGAGATGGGGTGAGCAATAATTACTGTGTATACAACATGAACTTATAGTCCCAAAGTAGCATTGAAAAACAAAAACTAGATAATTGAACCAGACCCTATTCTGTTCCTACAATGTCATAATTGGAACCTGACTTACTGGTTGTATCCAAAGTCAGATTTATAGATGCTCATATTTCCTATAATACAAGGTAGTCAAGAGATATTTTTTAGAACAATTCAACTTTATTTGGCATTTTGTTATATCACAGTTACATATAGTCCTTCGATAACATTTTATTGGGTATCCTGTATCGCTAGCTTGTATTTACATGATTTATCATATTTATACATTTCACAATTTTCCAAAATTCATGTCAGTTGTAGATTGAATAAATACCGTATTTAATCATTTTTGTTTCTATTATTTCACCCTATAGGACGTGAGATTTCAAGTATATTTCAGTTGAAGACAGGTTGAAATACTGTGCCAAACAAGTTAGGAGGGGACTTCAGCGTAGCTGATGTTATGTCCTTATTTTAGTAATAAAGACAAAATAATTATTCAAAATGTTAATAACAACAAGATGAAAAAAAAATATGTGTATATAGTAATGCATATCAAAATATCTTTTCTTTGGTGGTGAACAAGATTCCTTCACTCGACACCTATTTATGTCATAAATTGAAAATAAATCGGTTTTGAAAAATGCTATCACACGAGTTGACTTTAATAGATTCACAACTTAGACTCTTAAATACAGTGTCTAGTCTTTTCTTAGGTGTGCTATTACACTTAAAAACTCAATATTTCATCATGGTTTAACTACACAATTTATACATCATATACCGGTATCACCGGTACTTACCGGTACTACCGGTATTCTTAACCATGTACGAAACGATTTACTTGATCTCTCGGGATTGAATTTTCTAGCAAAATCTTCATTTTTCCTTTGAATTCAGACAAAGATTCAACATTTTTATGAGCATTATCTAACTCATTCCATGACCTGGCCACGAACACCCCAAGGGATTTCTCATATGACGATGATTTTATTTGACCATACTTTAAAACTGGATATTCATTTGAACGTGTTAGCCTCGTTACTGGCTTACAAAAATTAATATTTAAAGATCTTTTATACCCTAGTGTACGAGCATGATACAGCCTCCTGTCTATAAGTTTTGGCAATTTTGCCTCTTGATGCACACAATCAGTGGCACTTAAAATTGGTAATTTCAAACAGTGTTTAAGGCATCTATTTTGAATTCTCTGTAAACCATGTAGTAGATCAGAGTTTGCACCATTGTATAAAATATCAAAATAATCTATCACAGGAGTAGCATATGTTTTGTAAATTTTCAGTAAAATATCTATAGGAACGAATTGTTTCAGTCTCCCCAGCAAAGACGATTTAAAACCCAATTGTTTTTTGAGATCTTTAACATGACTATTGAAAGTTAACTCATAATCTAAAGTTACCCCTAAATATTTGAAAGTCGGAACGTACTTTAAGTTTTTATCATTAACCATAATTTCAAAGTTATTTAATCTTATTCTTTTATATTTAATTTTGCTGGAGAAATAAACGCATTTGGTCTTGGCTTCGTTCATTGTTAACTTATTTTTTGAAGACCATTTGGCATAAGCCTGTAAACCAGGTTGTAAAATAGGAACAATATTATCTATATCTCTTCCATGCGTGTACAGGACTGTATCGTCAGCGTATAGTAGAACATTAACCCTATTTGTATTTTGAGGAATGTCATTAACATATAATAAAAACAGTAACGGGCCACAAATGCTACCCTGTGGAACGCCACACACAATATTTCTAGCTGGAGACATCATAACATTTGCCACTACCATCTGCTTCCTATTGGTTAAATAATTTTTAATTAAATTTAGATTTTTTCCTTTAATACCGTAAAATTCCAACTTCTTAATAAAATAAAGTGATTTACACAATCGAAAGCTTTTTTCGTATCGATGAAGATTGCCACGGTCACATTTCCTTTGTTTGTTTCTTCTAAAATATCAGTTGTAAGTTTACTTATTGTGTCTAAAGTTGAGTGAGCCTTACGGTACCCCCCTTGAATTTCAGTCAGAATTTTATTTTCTTGTAAGAAGTTCATAATTTGTGTATGTATCAAACGTTCAAGAATTTTTCCTGGAATTGGCAGTTGACTAATAGGTCTATAATTGGATACTTTATGTAGATCACCTGATTTGGGTAGGGGAGTGACCTTGGCAACCTTCCAAGACATAGGAATTTGACTTTTTAAAATGACTAGGCGCAAGATTTTTGCAAACCTTACCGGTACACATAAAGTGGCATCTTTAAATACACGAGTAGAAATATTGTCCAAGCTAGAGGACTTATTAATATTTATGTCTTTTATGGCACCTATTACATCATCGTCTGAGAAGGTAATATCAGGCATTACATTTTCACAAGGGGTTCCATCAAAAGACCATTCATTGTCATGAGACTCAGCAAGCTTTGGGCCTATATTGGCGAAATACTCATTTATATACAGTGGTACATCTTCAGAATCAATCAATAAACCCGCATCATTTCTTAATAAAATGTTTTTGCTACCTTTACCCTTAGAAGGGAGAAAATTTGTCATGGCCGCCCAGAACTTCTTTGCATCATCTTTATTTATATTTAATTGATCAACCACAAAGGATTGCTTTGCCCGTTTGATAGAGGTGCAACAATTTTTCTTCAAATCGTGTGCTAAGTCCCAATCTAGAATGCTATTTGTTTTTTTGGCTTTTTTTAGAGCTTTGTTTTTTTTCTATTATTAAAGCTATGAGTTCTGGGGTAAGCCATGGCTCCTCTCTAAACTTAATCTTGAAGTTTTTTATAGGGCAAAGAACATTCAATATCTTATCAATATTTTCACTAAATATCTTCCAGCATGTTTCAACATCTTGAGACTCGTCAAATTCAGCCCAAGACAAATTCTTAAATCTATCACAAAACAAATTTTTATCATAATTTTTATACGATCTTCCAACAAAATGACGATGATTTACCTTTTGTCGTATACATTTTGTTGTTAAGAAAACAGGGAAATGATCACTTAAATTTAGAAAGGCTACACCTGATGTATCAATATTATCAATATTTGTAAAGATAAGGTCGATACAAGCTTTGCCACCTTTAGTTTTCGTGGGCTCGTGTATCAATTGTCTGAGACCATAATCTGCCAAATCAGTTGTTAGCTTATCTCTTACAGGACTGTCTTCCAAATAATCGATATTAAAATCACCTATTAAAATAACATCAAGGCGATCCAAATTTTCAACATCTGACAATTTACCTTTTAAAATATTTACACATTCAGATTTATTACCATCGGGTGGCCGATAAACATTTCCAATCAACTTCTGTTTCCTTTTACCTTTAGTAATTAATAACCATTGTAGTTCAATGTCTACAGTACTAACATTTAAATTCTCATACTTAGATGCGTCACATACTAGATCATCACTTACATAGCCACACAAACCGCCACCTGACTTATCTCTATGTCTATCCCATCTATACATGTTATACATATCGAGAGTGTAATCACCATCAAATTCAGCCTCAGTTACCCAAGTTTCCGAGAATAATAATACTTCTATATCTTGATTTGATAGTTCTTTCGTTACTAAATCAAATTTGTTCCTTAGACTCTGAGCGTTTAAGTGCATAACACTTTGACCCTTACTGTTTATCAGTCTTGGCAACTCGCCTTGAAATTAGACAAAAAATATGTCAAAGTCAATAATACAACTGTGTCTTCATATATTGAAGCATTCACCACCAACATTGCTATTTGTTTTAAAATTTTTTTAGGTGCTGAACCTCTGCGCTTATGGCGGTTCATACCCAATTGGTTAGACAAGAGCTTGAGAGTACATGCTCCATATTACATAAGTGTGATTTTGTCGAACCAAAAATTAGTTAGTTATCAATGTATACTTAAAAATAGACCATTGTCTATATACAGTTTCATATGTGTATCTAATAAATTAATTTAAAAACATAGTACCGGTAACAAAATTCATTAATTTGTAGGAGAAAATTACTAGAAGTTTTATAGAGAAATATGACTTTATATACATGAAGGGTAAAAACATGTGGGGTGGATCACAGTATCACAGTAAGGGGCATGGTGAGCCAAAGGTGCTCAATGTTCAGGGCTACTCATGATGACCTCGTTCAAGGTCTTTCTCTGCAGTTCGGCCTCTGATTCTTCGGTGTCTTTTTCTTGGTTTCTTTTTGGACTGGATTCATCGTCACCTTTATCGTCATCATCACCTTTGTCACCATCATCATCATCATCATCACCGGTTTTATCATCACCAGTTTCATCCTCATTGTTTGTGATGCCTTCTAGCAGTTCAGCTATGGTAAAGGTAGGAGCACTGTCATCGTCTTTCTCTTGTGTGGGATCAGGAACTGCTGCTGGAGTTGGTGGTTTGGGGGGCGTGGTCGGCCTCTCCGGTGTTGGTTGCTTTGCTGCTTTGGCCTTCTGGATGATCTCATCCCTCGTCTTCTCTAACAATTTTCCCAGCAGGTTTCCACCTTTGACTGTATCATAGGTGAGTGAGGCCACATTACCCATGTGTCTTCCCACCCCGAATATGGGGTTGAAAGTACATTCATATAAATGTCGTCCAGCAGTCCTTGTCAAGAACCTCTCTCTTTTTTCATCAGAGAATTTGACTTTTAATAAGTCATAGACTACTTTTGATACACCTTTGTTCCAATCGGGGGCTGGGGTGATCTGCTTTCCCAGGTTCATCATTTCATACGGGTCAGTCTCTTGTAGTATTTTGGCTGCCAGCTTTTTGTTGTCTCCACTACGAGCCTTCGTATGCTGCAGGGCCTGTTCCAGCGAGTTGTACTGGATACCATTGTAAGTGATCTCACATGGCGACAAGTTTGACAGGGTACAGTGTTCTGATTTGAACGCTATTCCGTCAACTGTTTTTAACATATGAGCTGCTTTCAGCGTCAGGTTTTGAGGAAGTGTGGAGATGTCCTTGTGAGCATAAGTCACATTATCTATAATAAGAGCCCTTTGACGCAGCCTTACATTTTGTACCTTGTATCGTTTGGCGAGATGGTAGAGCGCTCTCAGCTCAATGAACTCTTTGTTTTCCTTCTTCGTCAACTCGTCCAGTAGAGAGACACCCAGCCATGATGCCTTCCCCTTCAGATTGCCAATCTTTCTGTATATTTCTCCTTTTATACCTCTGTGGGCTAATTTAATAACCACCGTCCTGTGATGATCTTGATCAGGGCTGTACTTTCCAAGCCTGTATACTGAGTCTACTCTCTCGTTTCCATAGCTTAGGCCCAAGTCTTCAAATAAACAGTCACATACTTGCCGAAGATCCTCTCGGGGATTTTCCGGGAAACCATTCATGAGAAGAGTTTTACGCCTGTCATCGTCTTCAAATCATTGTAGTTTTTCTTCAATCGTATCAGAAAGCTTTTGCCTCCTCTCGTCAGATTCACTCAGCACCTCTAGCTTGGTGTCTATCCTCTTGACATCAGTAGCATTCTGCTTGCTTTCAGGTTCAGTCTTATCATATCTGTCTGTCAACTTTTTCAACAGGACAGCGGTTTCGTGTACTAACTTCTCGCTGTCAGAAATCCTTGTTTCATGTTTACTAACCGTTTCTTGTAGTGTAGCAGTCGTAATGGCTGCCACATCTTGGTCTGCTTCAAGTAGAACTATCCTATGTTCCAGTATGTGGACTGCCTCTGACAATTCTTTTGTTGTTACCTTCGAGCCGAGTGTTTTGAATTTCGTGCGCTTTGGCTTGGCCGCCATGTTGACTCCGTCCGGCTGAAAATACCCGGATGTGTCGATTCACTCGTCAAATGTTAAAATATATGTCAAGAATGGCGAAGATAGCTCTTTTTTTTCCTACCCGTGGGTGCTTCAGTAGTTCATAAAGGTTTCCTACCAGTATCAACCATGTCCAACACGATTAACACTATAGAATTCCCGATAATATGTGGAGCCTCTCGCTACCGCGTCCTACGTCGTAGTCGCCATCTTGTCCTCAAGATATCGAATTTATCAGTGTTTATTAGCACCAAAATATCATGTTACAACTGAGGAAAATGGTAAATTGGGACTGAAGGTTAAAACTATCTGGGTTAGGTACTCCCCTGGAGAGAAGGCCTGGCAGCACAGTCGCTGGTGGCACAGGTGACATTTATAGTTCCTGCTGGTAATGTGACATTTGTCTACTGTTTATTATGAAATTTGCCCACTACCTGAAACAAGGGAAATGGTCCACTTTAACACCTGACGTTGGTAAATACCTCCCCCACCCTGAGCCCTCCGCCTTTTAAGACTCCTTCTCTTCCACCAAGCACCCATTGGTAACTCACTGATGAAGTTATTTCAAGACTACTTTTACACGTGAAATAGATTGAACTCTGTTTTGGATTGCAAGGGAATTAATATTTCTTCCCACACTAGTTTGTGACAAAACACACTGGGCTGTGTCTATTTTAATTTGACCACATTATTTAATTGTTCCTTTTAAAGTCATCAGTTTGTGAGGAAACAGGTGGTGCCGGGTCTATTTTGAGCTGGCCACATTGAGGGAGTGCCTGAGGAGCTGGAGCTGCTCTGGTCTGTAAATAAACAATGTGGAGCAGCTCACTGTGGAGTAGTATAAATGTATGCTATTCATAGATAATGTAATGCTGCTGGCATGTAGGGTCTGGACTGTACCTCTTTGAGAAAGGACATTCAGCTACTGCAGGATGAGCTCAGCTGAAAGAAAAACTTAGACCCTTTCCCAGCTGACTGTTATGTCAGACCAAAAATAGCCTGATTGGATGGGAGATGATTATGAGAGAACTTTGGTAGTGGTGGGGAGCCAGATGTGAGTGCAGTGCTGCTGGTGAAATAGTCCCCAGTCATACCACACGCCCATACATGATAATAACACTCTTGGTATGGTGATCTATACACTGATATTCTTTGGCTCCCTACACAACCAATCGCTCAGTCACCAGTGCCTAATCAAGTTAGTCACCTTTTGGTTCTGTATACGACCAACCTAGTTAATATTGTCAGGTTGGTACTGACTGACCAACTCACCTTCGTTATCTTCATATCAATGAGTTTCAGTCAAAGTCCTTTTGAGTAAGGCATCAGTCATGTACATGTTTTGACAGTCATTTTTGAATAGTACTCGGTCATCCCAATTTGCCAATGACTAACCTGGGATAGCCACTTCAGACTAAAGGGTAGGGGCATTTAGATTTTCTGTGTGGAAAGGCTGTAAGGGGAGAGGGTTGAATGTTTGTGGGGCAGGTGGACGTGGTTATGGGTGCAGCTGTGGTAATGAGAGATCTTCCTAAACTATTGGTTACAGTGAGGGATGGTAGTACTATTATTTACAGCTTTCTTTATCTATTGACTGCTTGCACCTTTTGAAGTAGCACTGTATGACTGTATGCATTTAAGTAAACCAATTATGCTCAAAGGAACATTTTAAGCACCTTTGATTTCAGTAAATGTCACTATAAGTCACTAAAAGGGTTCAATGAAGGCTCCTTAAATTTGCTTTAATGCAAAAATTCGTGCAGTTAATGGTCTGCTCTCCTTTATCATTGAGACTTATTGCATTCCTCTATATATATATATACTTAGTGTCATGTTTTGTGACTTTTTCATCTTTATGAACATATCTCTATGGTTTCCAAGCTGCAGTTCCCTTCTTTATAAAATCTCAACATTATTTGCCTGGGCAAAAATGATTTGCTACAACAAGTGGAAATATAATCAAGTCAGAGTTACGGATACTGCATTCATCTGATATGCACCTTGATAACAGGAATCATACAAAGCCAAAATATATATTCTATTCTTTCGAAACATCTGGTTTCCAGCCCAATGATCATACACACTGTGAAAGGCAATCTAAAGCCTATGATAACAATAAGAGAATACATACAGAGTGTGTCACTGAGAGGCCATAAACACACCAGGAGACTGGATTGGCAATTCATATTGACTGGGGCTGGGCAGGGTCTATAGAAGCAGCCACTGTAAGCAATTGATGCTCACCACACAACACCTCCACAGCCACCTCACCCTTACCCCACTACCTTCACTTCTCTGCCTTGTTTTGTTCTGTATACTGAATATTGTCCTTACTTTCTGTGTGCTATACTTAATCTTAACCCTCCAGCCTATCATTGCAGTAGTTGCTTTTGGCCTCAACTGTTTTTTTGTTTTTTTTATCAATGGCTCAATGTTTTGAAGTATTTCTTGATTGGTTAATGGGTGCCTAAATCCCTTCTCAAACGTTTCTATGGTTTTCATCTTTTTTTTTTCAGCTTTTGCAATTGTACAACAATTGTACTTGATTTTGTCAAATTCTAGTTAGACTCTTTCTCAAACCCCCCCCTGACCCCAGCATACCAACAACCTCAGCCACATGGAGAATGCCTGCCTGTGAGTGGAGAGAATGCTATACGGTAGATTCACCCAGAGTCAGACACATACCCTGAGGCGGACAGTGAAATTTGAGGTTGTTTATATACCTAATACATACTTCTAGTATTTTTTTGAAAGAATAACACTTTAACTTAACTGTTGTTCACAAATAAATGGCTTAAACTGCTTGAATAACCACAAAAATAGGCGTCCATCTCAGGGTATGTGTACCCCTTCAGGTGAATCTACCCTACTTGTCCCTGGTGCCAAAGTCAAGGCAATTACAGGAGCCTTTAGACTTTGTGTACACACATCAGTGAGCACATCTCACACATAGGGGGACCCTTCATTGATTTGGGCACTGACCTGTTAGTCATCCTTTACATCCACCAGAGGGAGTGAGGGTCAGTTGTATATATATATATAGAGGGAATGTTGGATCCAGGGTCCACAGTGGTTTATCATCCTAAGATTTACTAATACACCCTGAAAAGAATGTCATGGCCAGATGTCTAGCAAATTCTAAAAATTAAACGTATATATTCAATAAGATTCCTATTTTTTGATATTTCAGGATTTCTTAACAAACATGAATGTACATATTCTGTTTATTTTAACCATAAGATGTGTGCTCTATATTTTCAGGTGAGGTCATTTTCTGTCGCGGAATAAGCTGATTCTTGAGCGCAGGTTGGAAGACATTATTTTTCCACTCTCTTGCATTGAGATAATATAAGAATAACTAGCAATCAGCATCAAGACAATCTACGAATGTTTGGGTTGTATTTTATATATATATATAAGATCAGCTAACAAAAAACCTATAATATGTAAGATTGAGGTTAGCATATTCGGTCAAAAGCACAAAAAAATCATACAGCTAGATATAACAAAATCAATATAGGACAATCCACATCATTCATTTTGTTTGGGTGAGAATCCTTCATGACTTCTGACACTTCAATGACAGGTTCCATCCAGCTAGGAGATGTAGGGAGGGTGGCTTATTGTGCGGCTGATGTGGGGTGTAGGTGGGACTTGGTCCTGATCCAACAGCCCCGCATCTTACCCTCAACTTCCATAAGACCCACATGATCTACTGCCTGGTTGTTGTGGGAACAGCTCTGGAAAATGTTCCCAAACTATGTTTAAACCTGTAAGGCCATATTAGTTAATGCTAAGCATATCATGAGAGTGAGTCACATGTAGCATGTAGCACCTAAATTGTTTATATGGGTATGGTTTTCATTTCTATATGGACGAGGCAATTTATATGATAATGCCTCTGGTTAGGTAGAAAAAGCCATATCCATTAAATGTATGTCTAGTTTATGACACTGCCTGGCCTTTATCCTGGTGGGCAATACTCCATAAAGTATTTGGATACGCAATAGCACCATGAGCATAAATCCATGTGAACTACCATTCTATATGATAACAGTTTCAAAACATTTGCACTATATGTAGAGTTTATTCATACAAAGTTGCAATGAAGGTGGGCTTTTCCATTCAATCAAACTTATCTATCATACAGATGCTCTGATATTTCACATACACATACATTTGTTAATGAATTCTGGTCATGACAAAGGCCATTCTATTAGATTTACTGTGCATTGGTCTATGCCAGCCCCAGTTCCCGCTGTGGGCTGCTGATGGTATAGGTTAGCCCACCCCTGCATGCATGAGCAGTTCTGAGCCACTCTGGGCCTGGACAGCAGCAATATATAGGTCTCGGGGCAGACGTGCGGAACGAGGCCTGGCCAAAGGGCAGCCATCTGGTAGGTGGGTACCAGAAGGGGGGGACAAGAGTAGGTTGGTGGTAGAAGGGTGGGACAAGGGTAGGTGGGTACCAGAAGGGTGGGACAAGGGTAGGTGGGTACCAGAAGGGTGGGACAAGGGTAGGTGGGTACCAGAAGGGTGGGACAAGGGTAGGCAGATACCAGAAGGGTTGGACAAGGGTAGGTTGGTGGCAGAAGGGTGAATCAACGAATGGTTATGTTGGACGGGAAGGTGGTTGAGTGTGGACAGAAAGGAAATATACACTATTGTGAAAAAGAGAGAAAATAAATGATGTAAAGATAGACACATGTTTACTTTAGCTTCTCGATCACCATAATGGGAACGATCATGTTATTTTGTTATCCTTTGTCCAAATACAACTCGCTACCCATTTAGCATCGCATCAACTATCACAAGTCTGCACCTCATATATATGTGGCCTCCTGCATGATCTCTTCTATTAATTATGTCTATAAATTTGTCATCCTGACATTATCTGTGTCCTCCAAATTGGTTTCAGCCCTCCTACTCCTAGCTACATATACTATTGAGGGTGGACAAAGAAGTGGTTGTTGGTACAAAACATACTGATAGCAGATCACAAGTTACCCTATCGCCTCATGATGCCCATGCACAGCTACACCCAGGCATAAAACCCAAGGCTTTATAGACACAAGGAATTGGATCCCTTTTATGATGATCTCACACTGCCATGCAGCACTGCAGTACCTCTTCTCTACTGTTAGTTATGCTAAATCCCTGCAAAACTGCCATGCTATGCATTTCTCTACTGTAAAGCCTAACTCCCTTGCCCCTCTCGTCCCATAAACTACTTATATCTCAGTAATCCAAGCTCCTGATATTCCCCTATTCTGACCTGTTTCTTTTTTACCTCTCTGCCTCTTTCGGCTCTTTGCTATAACACTCTTTTCCCCAGTGAAGCCTAAAGTCACTGTTTGCATCATCATTCTGCTACCCCTTTTATTCCTGTCAATTTGTTCTCCCGTGTGTGGCTTACCACTATTCTACAAAACGTCAATCACCGTAGCACAGACTCATACCTAGCCCCATGCATTCATGTCTGCCTGAGGACCCTGTCTGATTCATAGCTGCATCTATATCCCTTATATTGAGTCATTTGTCTGTTTGATGGCTGGTGGCAGCTGAGTGATGTATGTCATGTTGACAGCCTCCAGGTCCGACCAGAGCAGTGCCTTGGAGGAGCACAGGGTCATGGCACATACATCCTTGCCTGGGGACCATGTTTGATTGATGCTTTGGCACTGTATGTTCTTTTATTGAGGCATTTATTAGTTTGATAGAGGTTGTACTTAAAGAGGCTTGGGCAATTAAGATCGCTTCACATAATGCCCTACAGTTCAGCTATACCTTAATTTCATATGATACTGTAGTGGTTCGGAATCTCAGAAAGAGAACCAGAACGTCAGTTTCCAAGTGCGAAGTAGAAAGCGTGTTTTATTCAACGTATCCCTATTACAATTGAATCTAGTCTTAACCCGAAGGGTAAGACGAAGCAGTCCTGGTTCAATCTAGCGATTGGGGTAGGGTAATGCGGGGAGTCAGCCGGGCCTGCACTGACTGGCGACTATACGAGGAGGGGAGGTTTATATACCCCCTTTGGGTGTGAAATGAACATGGTCACGTGTCGGTTGGCTCCCGCCTGAAACGTGGTGCGCAGTACCCGAGAGAGGACAGTCGCCCCCTCTGGGATACCGCCCACACTAACGCCAGGCGGGAACAACCCGAACTTAATCCTCCTCGGTCACCTGGATATAAATGATTACCGTAGTAAACCCCTACACTACCCCCCCTAGACAACACTAGGTGTGGTAAAAACCTGAGTAGTAGACTCATAATAAAAATAGTTTGACAACCAGAAGTAGTTTGTCTACACACTATACACAAAGGGTTTTACTACCATTAGTCATATGTAATATATGATGAACAATATTAATGGAATTAAGGCATTACACTGTCATAGAAACCTTATGATATGACCTTTACGTTTAAGTAGTACCCGAAGTAGTTACTAACAGTTTGTAACTATCTTCTGATAGGAAATACATATATAGTCCTGATAAGGACCTTTAAAGATATAATCGGCAAGTGTACCAATTCCGAAGAATTATTACCAGTCCTAAAAAGGACTCACAAGCCTAAAAAAATTACATAGGGATACATGATAACTTTTCTCCGCACCAGAATCAAAATTTTCATCACCTCCGTCTTTCATAACAAAATATATATACAACTAGATATACATACTCTTATTTACACCCACCCGAAGTGGTTAACGTTTGAACACAGTCATGGTTTATACAGATCTTTGGTATTATCCTGAGTATCATAAACTATCGTAGTGTATCAGCACCATAAATATATATTAGTAATATGGACGAGAATGTACGTTTTAATTAATAATCTGGAACTGCAGCGGTATACTGCAGAACCTCACAAAAAGTGCTATGTTGACTTTATAAGAAGTCGGATACTGGGCTGATCTCCGGATCTGCTTCGGGACGAGTACGCGAGGTGCTCTCCTCTTCATCTTGGACGACTGAGTGAGTTGCTCTCCTCTTCATCTTGGACGACTGAGTGAGGTGCTCTCCTCTTCCTCTTGGACGACTGAGTGAGGTGCTCTCCTCTTCGGGTCTACCAGCAAATGGTAGACTCCTGTAGGTGCGATGTATGTTAAAACGTTTACATATGTGGAAATATTATTAACACTTGGTATGGATATCATTACCTCAGAACCTAAAGGTTCTTTTAATATGAAGGGATAGTCCCTTCATATTTACCTTCGGCTTCCGTAGCCGAAGAGTTCCTGAAACAACTACAGCTGTATTCAGTTATCCCGAAGGAGCTTTGTTTCAGCCTTCGGGTACCTCCTTCTTTTGGATGGCATCTTTCAGCTGATCCATGCTCCCATCCCAGTCCGAGAATTTCATCCCGAGGCAAATTTTAAATTTGGCCTTCATCTCCCGGATTTCTTCCTGGAGCTCTTTACACTCCTCTCGGACTGTAGCTTCCAGCACAGCGGCTTTGTCGCGCTGTGCTTCCAAGAACCTGGTCTTGGTAACTACCTCATCGGCAGTGTCCTTCTGAAGGCTCTCCTTTTCCTTCCGGTGACACTTCCTCACCCCCTCTATGAAGTGTTGTACCACCCTCTTGTGGTAATCCTCAGCCATCACCCGCTGTTCCTTCTGGAAGTCATCCAGAATCTCCTGTCCTATCTGATTGGACAGCGGAGCATCCTTAGGAAAGTAGGATGCTATCGGTGTTACATTAAGAGTGGCCGCAGGCTTCTCCTTCTTGGGTTTGACCTCCTGTGTTTTAACAGGAGGATCCATGGTTGGTTTCCCAACCTCAGTCGGCTTCCCTGGTGGTGGAGCCGGCTTCTGGGGTGGTATCGCCGGAGCTGGTACTGGACCTTTCGGTGGCGGAGGGGGAGGTCTCATAGTCTCCCCATCCGGCCCAGTGATCTGGTGAGCAGGCTTGAATGCCTTGTGTGATGGCGGCTGTTGTTGGTGCCGCGAAGCATCCCTACTGGCATGCTTTAACACCTGCTGGTGTATTCCTGTAGGAGTGGATGGTTCCGTCCGTCCCGAAGCAGATGAAGGTCTGCTTGTCGGGCCTCCTCGGTAACCGGCGTCGGGTAGGACACCTCCCTGGGCAGACGAGGTGGACGCCACATGTCGCACCAAGTCTTACCAGGACCGGGAGGGTTCCTCCCCAGGACTCCTGCGTCCCCGTCGGGCCAGCTCCCTATCAACCTCCCTCTGGCGAGCGAGTTCATTCTCGCGCCTTCGGGTGTCTTGGGGGGTCTGGCCGAGCGTCTGAGACTCCTGTCCAGGCGCCAAGTCCATCTCCCGATAGTCAGTATGTCTATCCGCAGATGCCTCATAGCTACGACCACTATGAGAGGACTCCGTGTAATAACGGGAGTCAATCTCCTCCAGGCTGAGGGTCCCCCCTCTTCTCACGTGAGTAGCCGGGCTGGTGGACCGAGACCGTCCCCGATCACCTTTCGGCTGCTCCCCCCGACCCCGGTAGTAGTCCCTCGGGTCGGGTTCTCTCCCACCTCTCCCCCGGCCTCGATTAGCAGACCGACGGAACATCTCGGGTGGGTATTGGTCCGGATCCAAGTCAAACTTCCGTGAACCCGGGACCTTCGCAAACCTCGCTACTGTGAGCTTCGATTTGCTTTCTGCTACCTCGCAGAAATACGCCTTAGAAGAATTAAGGCACTTCGGATCCTTCTTCAGGACATCTCTGAACGCGTCTATTACGCGTTCATGCAGGGCCATTACCTTGGCTCTGGCCTCACCACCTCCAATATTATGGAGCATGGTCATGTGCTTGATCAAGCGTCCACGCCTAGGATGCAGGTGACCCGAACAGGTAGTGGTACCTGCCCCCTCCGGATCGCACTGGTACACCATATAGTGGTGGGTGTGGTTTTCCACTAAGTGGCGCAGGTACCTCGCCCTAGTGGTGAAGGATACCTGTAATTCCAGAGATGACTGGCATTTCTGGAATGGACACTCAAGGTGGTCCCGGTCCCAATGTCGGACAGCCCAGCGGATCTTTGCCTTCTGATCCCTGGTATAATAGGTTTCCGGGAAGAAATCTATTTTCTTAAGCCAGTCCTCGTAGAACTCGCTCACGAGAGGATCCCTTTGGGTGGCTCTGCACCAATCCTCATCGTCGGATCTCCCATTCAAATTGATTACGGGCGGGATGGAGAAACGCCCCGATCCTTTTGCGCATTCCCCCCAGTAAGAGGGAATGAATCCCTGAAATCCACCTCTGACGTTATTCCAGATGTGTTTTTCCAGGGCAGTACCCGACTCGCTCCCCGAGCTGGCGTCGGACTGATGTCCAGCAGCCACCTTCGGGTCGGGCGTCGGGTCGGTTTGGGTGACTGTGGTCACTGGGTCCTTCGTCTGGGAAGGAGATTTTGGAGCCGCAATGTCCATATCGTCCTCCCCTGTAGCAGACTTCCCTTGGGAAGTACTGCTCGTATCAGATTTATCCGATACTGACCCATCGGTCACAATCCGCTGGGCGTCTGGTATTCTCTTTAACCGGGCTGCCTCATTCCTCAAGGCTTGGCGACCCCGAGGCTGGACAAAAGGGGATTCACCTTTTGTAACTACCACAGTCCGGATATCCTGACCGTGGGGACTGCTAGTGCGGGTTGCAGGGTCACCCCTTCGGATGTCCCTGCTGGCTTTAGCTGCAGCCTTCTCCTCTGCCTGAGTCAAACTCTTAGTCCGAGTCTTGACCATTTCCTCCACCGTCTCGATGATGGCTTCGTGACGGCTGAGGTCCTTCTCCGCCATGATTGTTTTCATGCGGTTATAGTCTATCTGATAGACCTCGTAGGATAAGTTGGACCGTATTAAGTCCCTATATCCTTCAACCGATCTCGGTTCCAACATCCCTACCGGGTTGTATCTGCGGTAGCACCCTACCGCGAGGGTAGTGGCGCCGAATGCCCCACACGAAGTGTCATCCGAGATGGGTGTCATCCGAGGCACACACATCCCGACGTCAGCCATCTCGGCGTCAAACAAGCCCTTCCGAAGTGCTTTACACACCCGGAGGCCTTGCTGTAGATTTTCCCAGGTGGCAAACCACTCTGGGGGCATGATGCGGAGAGCTCCCGCATCAATAAATTCTTGCAACATATCCACTATGTCGTTAGGGATAGGTCTGGCTAGGCCTATCTCCGTGGCGCACATCACGTCTGGATGGAGATTCATCTCCCTTCCATCGTAGCAACTTTTATCAGTTGACTTCACCAGGCTAGCTGGCTTCTCATCCTTCGGGTGGTTATCCGGGTTGATGTTCGGATTACCACACCTATCCCACGTATCCTTCAGATGTTGGGCCTCCTCCTGCTCTATTTTTAGAGCAAGAAGACGATCTTTTTCATGAAGACTCCTTCGTTCAGCCTCGGTGAGTGCTGATTCAGACGTGGATACATCCATGTCTTCCTCTCCGAGGAGCTGCTCCTCGGAGAGAGTAACAGGGCTGGCGGCACCAGCACTGTCTTCGTGGGGCAAATCGGCCATGTTGCGTGGCCGTTCCCCTCCGCCCAACTCGAGCTGCCGTGAGGCCATGCTGGGTTGGGCGCTCTTATTTATACTAAATAAGAGTCCTAACTATTACTACAGGTTTTTGTGGAGGACCTGTTCTCCTTTTGAAACGTATTCACCTACTTTTGACGCTTGAATTCGGTTCTTATTAGATCCTCCTCGTTGGCCAGCACCCTGTGCCGGCGAAGATTCGAAATCTAATGAACCAAAACGACCTCTTTGCGCAGAGGTCACGCGCATCCACGCGCGTCTCGGGCCCTCCGCGAGACTGCCCTAACTAGGTCACTCATTGACCCAGTTCTTTTCCCGCGCCCGTAGGGCGCCGGTGCTTTTTATTATAAACAGGTGCTTCGGGTAGTAGCCGAACCATTCGCAACCAGCAGCTCTGCTGGAGTATTAGTGAGGTTTTTATGGGAAGCATGCCCGCAAACCCACCGGATTATCCGCTCACCACCCACTGGTACCCTGCTGGGGGGTTTACAGGCTCCATACCCGGTCACTCGTGTATATTCCAACATTTAACAGATGACAACACAAAACAATTTCTCGGAAAAAGAGGAAATAAATTTATAATTTCTCCCGCCAGGAATTTCTTCCCTCCCTCTCCTAACATAGTACAGGACAACACACTCGTTGTGTACTAGCTTAGGTTACCGCAGCCCTTTCTAACAGGCGGGGACTGCGTCGGGTACCTCCCATGGGTATTTTCTTTGACCTAGCTCCCGAAGGCGCCTTTTCAGAGGCAGGGTTAGCCGTCCCCTTTCTCTTCCGCCTAGGTTTGCTTACAGCTAGCGAGACTTTTTCCTTCTTCTGCACCTTCGGATCACTGCCCCCCAACTTCCTAGGCCTTCCTCGGCCACGTTTCGGGGTTATTTGATCCATTTTCCTGCTTTTTACTTCTTGGAGTAATTCATCTACTCCTAATCCATACGTTTCTGTGGTCAGATCCCTCCCCTTCCAGGGACGGAGCCGAGCCACGTTGGATTTATAGATCCGCCCAATTAAGGATCTAATCATGACAGTACAGTCACTTACTACTCTAGTCACTACAAATGGACCATCCCAGTTGCTTGCCAATTTTAAATTGGATAGAGGTTCGTGTAGTCTTACTACTTGATCCCCTACCTTGAACCGACGGACTTTTAGTCCATGGTCATAACCAGTCTTCTGCCACTTCGCGTTCTTTTGTAACTCAGTTCTAACAAGTTCGTATGCGAATTTGAACTGGTCTCTTAGTGATTCCACAAACATCACGTGACAGGGTGCGTCGGGATTCAACCCGACCACTCCAAAAACAAGATCGGCTGGCATGATCATGTCCTCCCCAAACACTAATAAGTTTGGGGTGCAATTGGTGCTTTTATGAACAGTGCTGTTGTATGCATGGCATACATATTCACATTGTTCATCCCAATCAGTCATACTTTCATTCACCAAGGGTTTCAGAACCTGAATCAGCGTTCTGTTGAACCTTTCCACCATCCCATCACTCTGGGGTCGGTAAGGATTGGTTCGGGTCTTACAGATGGCTAACCCATGGCACATTTCCTGCCATAGATCCGACTCAAATTCCCGGCCTTGGTCACTATGCATCATCAGAGGCACTCCTAGGTGTAATACCCAACCTTTCACAAAGGCCTTCGCACAGGTCGCTGCTTTGTGATCGGGTAAGGGGAACACCCGCGTATACTTAGTATAGTAGTCAGTGACTACCATCATACACGTGTTACCATCAGGGGTTGTTTTAAAACCACTGATGATGTCGATTGCTATCCTCGCAAACCTAACTCCGAACAGTTCCTGGGACAAGGGCATTTTACCCATCCCAGGGCCGGGTTTATTTTTACAGCAATCGGGACACGTGGCGATCCAACGTAATAAGTCAGTGCTCATTCCTGGCCAGTAGTATCTTCGGGACAGTCGTTCTAATGAACGTTTCTTCCCGAAGTGACCACTGGTCATATGACCGTGACAATAATACATCAAATCCCTCCTCATACCGGAGGGGATCACTACCTGTCTGATCCTTCTTCCCGAAGGATTGATCTTCCATCTATATAGAACACCTTCGGATACTTCCAGCTCTGTCCATTGAGCTAAAAATCTCCTCATCTCTCTATTTTCTAGCGAGATTTCAGGTCGAACAGGTTTGATCCCCTTAGGAATCAACCCGAGCAACCTCCCTACGTTCGGGTCCTTCTCCTGGAACTTTCGGATAGTCTCCATAGACCATTGAAGGATACCAGTTCCCCTGGATTCCAGTGGCAACCGGACTCCAGCTAGGACCGCCCCGTGGGCTCCACAATCATCACATTTCTCATTTCCACAACTCCTGATGGGTCTGCGGGACAGTGCATCAGCATTTACATGCTTCACACCGGGTCGGTGTTGGATCTGCTTCTGTTCCAACCCGAACTCCGATAAGTGTGCTAACCACCGACCTATCATACCTTCAGCATCCTTAAAATTAAGTAACCACCTCAAGGAGGAATGGTCAGTCCTCAGCGTGAAATCTGAGCCCCACAAAAAATGTTTATATTTCTTTGTGTAAACAATCACTGCCAAGAGTTCCCTCTTGGTGGTACAGTAATTCCTCTGTGACTTGTTCATGGTGTTGCTAGCAAAAGCAATGGGAACTTCCTTTCCGTCTTGGACCTGACTCAAAGGTCAGTATCCAGTATTCAGTATCCAGGATGAAATGACCGGCGGCCGTCGGATATTTCAACACTGGTGTTTCAACAAAGAGTCTTTTGATGGATTCAAAAGACTCGTCTTGCTCTTTTCCCCATGGAAAAACTTCCTTACGCCTACCAGGTGTCCAATGAGACAGGGACTGGATAGGATAGCTCACCTGGGCATAGCCTGGTAAGAAATCTCGATAATACGAGCAGAACCCGAGGAATGAACGGACATCCTTGGGACACCTGGGTTTTTCCCACTCCGTCACACTTCGGATCTTCTCCGGGTCTGCTTTCACACCCTGTGTGGAAATGATTCTCCCCAGATAATTAATATCTTTCTTAAACAACTGACATTTCTTAGGTTTTAATTTCAACCCATTACTCATTATCCTCTGGAGGACTTCTTCCAGGTTGTCTAGACAACCTTGGAATGTTTTTCCGAAGATAATGACGTCATCTAGGTAAACTAGACATTTCTTCCATAGTAGATCGCTCAGTAATGTCTCCATCATGGCCTCGAAGGTGGCCGGCGCATTGCACAACCCGAAGGGCATGACGTTGTACTGGAACAATCCTACATGGCTAGAGAAGGCCGTCTTCTCCATGTCGGCAGGCTTCATTCCGACCTGCCAGTACCCAGACTAAGTCTATGGTACAGTACCATTCATTTCCTCCTAGTGAGTCAATGGTTTCATCAATCCTCGGCAGAGGATATGAGTTCTTCTTCGTCATCCCATTCAGTTTCCTGTAGTCAATACAGAACCGTATGGTCCCATCTTTTTTGGTGACCATACAGACTGGACTGCTCCAGGGGCTGGAACTGGGTACAATAACATGATCCTTAATCATCTTATTGATCTCAGTTTCTGCTACCCCCTTCTTCTTCAGAGGTAGCCGACGGTAAGGAATTTTAAAGGGGGAACTTTCCCCCACGTCAATTCCGTGTAGGACTTTATCAGTTCGTCCTAAGGGTTCTCCTGGGAACGCGAAGGCCCTCCGGCAACGTTTTAACATTACCCGAAGGTCCTTCTGCTCCTTCGGATCTAGTTCCGAAGCATCTAGAATTAGCTTTTCTAATTCCTCTTCAATTACGGCCGTACCCGGCGGCTCTTCGGATGGCAACCCCAGAAGGCTGCTGGTGACCGCCTCCGCGAGTACCACACTGCCTACTTTAGCGCCATTCTGGAGATATACCATATGAACACCAGGATTGGAAATGGGGACAAGGGTCCATTGGGCATTTCCCACCAACGTATCAGCAGATTCCAACCCGAGGGATTGGAGATAAGCTACGTCGGGTTCCATGACCCCGGCCCTTCCTCTTAGTTCAGAGGAAGCGCTTATTAACACATCACATGTGGTTCCCGGTGGAAGTTTCACCGTCTGTGCGACACTTGCTACACTACTGATAACTCTCAGCACACATTGTGCTTTGATATTATAGGGACTCTGTATGGACAATTCACCTGTCTTCGGGTTCAACATCATCCCGAACAGGTCGGCAAAGTCCATCCCTATAATACCATCATCCTCGATCTCAGCAATGGTTGGGGAGAATACAAACTCCTTCCCCACCACCGAGATACACAGGAAAGTACGTCCAAACGTCCGCAATCTGCTACCGTCGGCTGTGCACGCATTTACCCTCATTTTAAGGTCATCATTTGTGCCCAGCAGAAGAGTGTAGAACTTCCGAGAGATGATGGAGTGGCTGGCTCCAGTATCTATCAGAAATTCCCCGACTCTACCCTTCACAGAAGCGGCTAAATACCACCTTTTTCCTCCATTCAATGAAGGGTTACTAGTGAACTTCTGTAAGTCACTCTCAGTACCTAGATCTAATCCACGCCCTCTTATGTATTCCAGGCAAGGGTGATCTAGGGGGAGCCTGGTTCCACAAACCATTGCACTATACTCCTCCGCATCAGCACCGGGTTTCCCCGACTCACTTCCCGAATGTATGACTGGAATGCTGATGGCCCCGGCCCCAGGGTTCCCAAGCTGCGCCTGCTTGTCCCCCATATGTCCGGGCGTCACTACTGAGTGTGAACTTACTCCCGTTCCGTCAGGAGTATCATGGCATATTTCCTTCGGGATCTCTGAGTCGCCTTCCTCAGGGATCCCCTTTAATTTTCCGAGTTCTTTCCGGAGAATCGCATCACAGGTTTCTCAGCTGTGCATGAGGAGGCATAATGCCCCTTCTCCTGACATCTGTAGCATGTTACAGTACTCAGTTCGGGTTTAACCCTCCTTTCCTCTTTCTTATCAAACATCGCCATCATACGCTGCATCATGGCTTCTACCAATCCGAGGGACTGGTCGGGTTCCGATTTCTTCGGAACATTGGGTTCTGGTGGACCCGAGGGAGGTTTGGAAGGGATCTTTGAATTGTCCCCTGGAGGTTTCTCTGGCTTTTTGCTAGAGGATGATTTGTCAAAAGGTTTCCGCCTTTTGTTATCACCGGACTTTTTGTCCCGGCGCTTCCCACTGAAGGCTACCGCCCCAATGGTCTCCTCTCCTTCGGAATCCTCACCCGAGGATCCCCCGCTGCTACTATAGTCAACTACCGCTGACGTTCGGGATTGGTTGGGCACCAATCCGGCAAGAAGAACTTTCTTCTTCTCATAACCATCTATGGCTAAAAATAGATCGGCTAGGGAGGAATCGCTTTTCCAAGCTTTTCTGGTTAGTTCCTGATGATCAGGGTCGCTCAGTCCGCTAATAAACCGGACAAAGAGAGTCTCGATATAGTAATCGGCGTCTCTAGCCCATTCGGGTCTTGCCTGATGCAATAACCGTTGAAGCTCTAGACCATATATCTTTGGGGACTCTTTTGGTTTCTGGGTTCGTCCCTTGAAGACCAACCAGTGATCCACGGTCACCAGGTTCCCAAAGATATATACAGCAGTACTTTCGAGCTGATCATATGTACCCGAAGGGCCATATGTACTTCTCCATTGTGAGACTGCTGATTTACCTGGCCCATCATTTAGCCAGATCACGAAGGCTCCTAATGAGTCTTCTTTAGACCACCCATTGTATTTGCAGTCATCCACAAATATTTGGTATTCATCTTTCCAGGGTCCTTTCCCTTTGTAGGGTTTGGTGATCCTGGCGGTCCGTCGGGCACCCCTGGTGACCCCTTCTATCAGCTGATCTGATAGATTCCGGCTCCAGTCCATTATTTCAGTGGCATCTTGTCCCCGGCTATAGCTATCTAGGCCAAGGCTCTTGATACAAGGATCAGTATCATAAACCTGTCTCAATCCGGGAGCCATTGAGGTTCTCTGGGTCAATGGTCGGACTGGAGAGACTGGTTCGCACCCGGGAAACCGGGTGGGTCGAGGGCGAGAAGTGGTACCCGGATAAGGGGGAACACTCCCGGTGGTTGTTTGGTCATGGGTTTGGGGTCTAGGCCGACTTCCCTGACCAGTTGTGGGTCTATCAGGACTATCAGTACGGGGGTACTGTCGGTTCTGATCCCTAGACCATCCAGCAGAAGGTCCTTCCCCTGCTCTCTTGCCTCGGGTTGCATGCCCCCGGGTTTGATTTCCCGGAGTTCTCCCTTCTCGGGTCTCTGCCTCCTGGTTATGATGAAAAATCAGGTCACCCCAATTATCATAACCATACCACCCCCCTTGTTGATCCTCATGGGTGGTGGTGTTCTTGCTCGTACCCGAAGGGGGTGGAACAGCTCCATACTGAGATGGACTATCCCCAGCGAAGGGGTTCAAGGTGTCATAACTATCGACCCCCGGCGCACTTCCCGCGGAATATGCCGTCGGATCGATGGTTACCGAAGGTCCCGTCGGAGCAGGGGGAGCAGATGTATAGTAGACATCTTTCTCTACCTGTCCTCCG
The DNA here is from genome assembly GCA_947462335.1 of Harmothoe impar. NCBI lineage: Eukaryota > Metazoa > Annelida > Polychaeta > Phyllodocida > Polynoidae > Harmothoe > Harmothoe impar. The sequence goes on from OX381710.1 coordinate 9,871,766, forward strand.
GAAGGGTATCGGGTGGTGGGCTTTAGAACTCCTTGGAGTGGAGGGTTCTCCACTCCTTCCCCAGGGGTGAGGGTCACCTCTGGGTCAGGTACCTTCTGGTTACTTAGGTAGAGTTCCAACTCTACTCGTCTAGCTTCCAGTATAGATACCGCCTTCATGCCCTCTAGTTTCTTCTGATCTAACTCTTCGTTTGCTTCTAGGATAGCGGTTCTTACTGCCTCATTGTCTTCCACCTGCTGGTTGCGAGCGTCCTTGGCGGCGTGCCATTCCCTAGAGTATCTTTCTAGGTCCGCCTGATACTGTTGTTGACAGGCATAAGACTTCCGGTTAGCTTGACCTAACTCGGATAATCTTTTCTTTTCCGCTTTCAGGGTTTCCTGATTTTTCTCCATCTGGTCTTGCACCAGTTGGTTGTCACGGGTCAACTGATCCGTTCTCCACTCCATATCCTGATGGACCTGTCTACTCTCTAGGATGTACCTATTCCTTTCAGAGATCAACGAAACCAATTCGTCGTGCAGAGCATCGTACTGCTTGTTCATTTCTTCCTTGTTCCGGTAATCGTTGTCCCGGTCCAAGGTGTCGTCCTGATCAAGATCAGGTTGGGTCCCGACGATGGGACCTCCTTCGGGTACGACCCGAAGGGGTGGTGGCGGTATTTCTAATACCGTCGGGTCCAGAAATGAGCCTTTCTGGTTCGCCCTTTTCTTTCCTCCGGGAAAGAAAACGGAGTCCGTCGTGTTGAACAAAGAACGCCCAGTGTTCAACATGATTTGGCCCTGAGTGGCAATGAAGTTCGGTGTGAACCCCCTCGCTTCCTCCGGTTCCATCTGGTCCACTCGGGTGGATTCCAGTTCTCCTTCTTCCAAAGTCGCTCCTGGATTTAAAGCTCCTTCGGTTTCACGCATGAAACCCTCGAAGCTGGTCGGAACAACTGGGTTGTTCCGCTCCGGGACGTTACCGTCCCCATACTCTCCTACTCCGGCCAGGTTCACCTGACTGCTACTTCGAAACTGATCCTGGTCACGGCACCAGTGTAGTGGTTCGGAATCTCAGAAAGAGAACAAGAACGTCAGTTTCCAAGTGCGAAGTAGAAAGCGTGTTTTATTCAACGTATCCCTATTACAATTGAATCTAGTCTTAACCCGAAGGGTAAGACGAAGCAGTCCTGGTTCAATCTAGCGATTGGGGTAGGGTAATGCGGGGAGTCAGCCGGGCCTGCACTGACTGGCGACTATACGAGGAGGGGAGGTTTATATACCCCCTTTGGGTGTGAAATGAACATGGTCACGTGTCGGTTGGCTCCCGCCTGAAACGTGGTGCGCAGTACCCGAGAGAGGACAGTCGCCCCCTCTGGGATACCGCCCACACTAACGCCAGGCGGGAACAACCCGAACTTAATCCTCCTCGGTCACCTGGATATAAATGATTACCGTAGTAAACCCCTACACTACCAAAGTATTTGAATTTAATCCTGTCTCCATTGGGTTTAACTGCAACTGGCAACAGCCAATGTCAACCATGGTATTTGTGATAATACATCCTTTTTTTCCTCATTGCCCTAGTCCCATCTTGACAAAATCGCCGTATTGTGTAAAAAGGCAATTCAAAGGGGTCCTTACAATTTCTTAACAAAGTGACAAAGTTAATGATTTTCCATCATAAAACCCTTTTTGTCTTCAACTTTCTTTATCTCCCTTGGCAGGGGTTTAGCCTATTTATGCATCTGTCTTTAGTTTGGTAAGAAGAGCTCTCCATTCTCCTTGATGCTACTTGTGCTGCTTCTAATTCAAGTCTAGTTGTTTTTCCGCTCAGCCTCCAAAGAACCGGAGGCCATTGATAACTGGGTTTCATTTCCTCACAGAATGGTGCATTGTGGGTGAGACCATTGTCTCCGTGAGCAGCATTGTGTTTGCGTATTGATGGTGGTGTAGAGGCAGGGTCTGTTAGGGGAAGGAAACATGTTAAAGGAGTTGGGGTGAGCAATAATTGCTGTGTTTACAACATGAGCTTATAGTACCAATAAAGCATTGAAAGACAAAAGCTAGATAATTTAGTTGTATCCAATGTTAGATTTACAGATGCACATTTTTCTATAATACAGAGTAGTTGAGAGATATAGCATTCATGAGTGTAAATAGTCAAAATCAGAAAATGGCATAAACCCGAGCTTAAATGTCTACTTTAATTTTCATTTTATTTTTGCTTGTGCTTTTCTGTGGGATCTATGAGTATTATTTAAAACGTTGTTATTTAAATGTATCGAACATTCTGACAGGCAAATGACAACATGATGTTGAGATAATGATAGCAACTGAAAATGTTGCTCCCTTTGTTAAGACTCATGACTATACATTATAGTTCTGGTTAGAAACATGATCCTGCTACAGATGTTCCTTGGTTTGCTAATCAGCACCAAAATATCATGTTTCGGCAAAACAAAACTATTACCTAACTAGGGCCAGCGATTTTGAATTAAAGGTTAGAACCGTCCGGGTTAGTCCATGGGGCTCCCTGGCAGCACAGTCCCTGGTGGCACACGTAACATTTGTACTTCCTGCCGGTAACGTGACATTTGTCTACTGTTTATAATGGAATTCGCCCACTAACAGGAAAAAGTGAAATGGTCCACTTTAACAGCTGACGTTGGTAAATACCTCCCCCACCCTCACCCCTCTGCCTTTTAGGACTCCTTCCTCCACCAAGCACCCATCGGTAACTCCCTGATGACCTTATATCAAGCTTATTTTTACATGTGCAATAGAAATAACTTTGTTTTGGATTGCAAGGAATTAGGATCTCTGCCCAGACTAGTTTGTGATAAAACACACTGGGCTGTGTCTCTTTTTGGGCTGGCCACATTATTTAATTGTTCCTTTTAGAGTCACCAGTATGTGACAAAAGAGGCGGTGCTGGGTCTATTCTGGGCTGGCCACATTGAGGGAGTGTCTGAGGAGCTGGAGCTGCTCTGGTCCTTAATTAAACAATGTGGAGCAGCTCACTGTGGTACAGCCTAGATGTTTTCTATTCATGGATAATGTGATGCTGTTGGCGAGTAGGGTTTAGATTGTACAGCACCTATTTTGTATGAGACTTGCCATGGGAATTAGATCAATCTATTGATCTACATATAGGAGAATGCAAACAGTTTCATAAAATTGATACCCTTTTATACCAAGCCCTTGTCTTATCTAAAGAAAATAGATGACACAATTAAGTGTGAAACGTAGCATATGGGCCTGGTTCCGTTTGTGCGATATTTGTACTTGAGACCTAAATGAACATCCCTGATATACGGTGGACTGTAGATTAAGGTTGGAGTCCCCAGGTTCCTGAGGTAGAGATGGTTGAAATTGCTCAGCGCCAAACAGCACCGACTGGACCAATTTAGCTCCAGGGGAACTGTTTCACAACCAATGTTGTTTACTAGTGTACATCTTGCATCCAATGATAAATTCACAATTCCGTGTCAACAAGATATGAGAGATCATTAAACTTCAACGATTTTTAGAGACATAATAAATCCATATCAGTTGGGTGTTGTGGTTTATTAACATTTGCCATGCAATCAAAAAGTAAATCTTGAGATATATGCTATAAAGTATCAATAGATTTCCCATATGTAATGATGGGGCAGGATGGTTGCGTTACTGTTATATCCCTCTGTGAGAACCACTTTGAGACAGACTGGACTATTCATTCTTTAACAGGCCCCATAACTTCTCAATGAGACTGCTATTGATTAACTACAACGACCGGTGTGCGTTGGGACTTACTACTGAAAGTTTCAGATCGTGGCCTACTCCTAAATGCAGGCCATTTGAGTAGTGCTGGAACTTTCATGCAGCACTTTCGTCAGGTTTTTACATCAAAATCAACCAGAATACACTGACAATCAGTTGGAACTAAAGCGAAAAATCTAATGTAGTCTGATAAAACCGAATAAATTGTGTATGTTGATCTCACAAGCCCGCTCAAAAGCGATCTCAAACCTTGACTTGCAATTAGCATGAAATACTTTGAGGAGAAAACGAGACAGCAATCCTGAGAGAGCAGAGCTGCTAAGAGAGGTCTGTAGGTGTGCTGTATGTGTGTAAACATGTTGTGCTGATCTGGTTTGCAGTCAGATCAATACAAGACAAAGGCTTCCCTCTCACCTGTCTACTGGCACCACTCACTGTACAAAGGTATAAACAAACAAGCTTTGCAGACTAAACTTGATTAACTCTAGTTTAATTGGTGCATCATGCCAACCATTTGGGAGTATATTGACCTTATCTGGCCGGCATGATGCTTGAATGTGCCAAGGCTACATTTATGCATCATGACACCAACAATTGCAAAATTTGACATAGAGGCCTAAGTTGCGCAATCTAGCGCAAAGATTATAAGCGCTGACCAACCCTCACCTGCTCCACTTTTGTCTACATAACCCCTTCTCACACAGGGACACCCACAGGTACACCTAATGTGGAGGGTTTCTAATATGGAGGTTCACATAGACAGAGCTGCATGCTAAAGTGGTCATGTCAGTGGTTATTGCATGAGTGCTGCCTAGGCCGTTCTGCACGATGGCTGTATAAAAATAAACAAAAACTATGTATAAATACATGAATAACATTAAATTAAACTTTACCTGGGGTCACGTGACCCTCAGAGCGTGAAATACGGCCACAGCGTGAAATAAGGCCTAATGTTATTGCATGCTTCCCTGGGGAACGGCCCTCCCCTTGCTTTAACATTGATAGACCATATTCACCATGAAATAAAGGTTAGAGGTGCAGCCCCAGTGTAGGTTTACTGCCTCCCCTGCTCGCCGACCCCGAGGTCAGGGGCCCCGCTGTAGGGATCAGGGAGGAAGGGGGTTGTGTTTACCCTTTATTCAGGTTAATCACCCTACTGTCCTTCATGTCAGGGGCTCACAAAGATCACTGGGCTAAAACAAACAAACAGTTATAAAACACATTGCACCCACAGGGACACTTACACATAACCTTTGATTAGATGTTTAGTATTGTTGTGATGTTATGACCTGAACTGTGTCTAAAGGACCTTGACTATCTTCATTGCCTACGTTGTATGTCCTGTTTTTTCTGTGTAGTAATTTATGAAGAATTGCTATTTATTTATCTACCAACATCATACGTTGATTTGGGTTATGTGTGATTATTGGATGGAATCTGACATGATATTGAAAAGCGCGACTTGTTGTGAATATTGGTGTCAATAAACTTTTTCAAAACTCAAAACTCAAACTCAACTCTTTAGCAGCATCTCGTCCTTAGAGGGTTATCAAAGGGTCACCCCGCAAGGCTAAAGGTACTGCCCCTGTGTTGGTTTACTGCCTGATCTCTAACCTTGGTCAGCACCAGCTGTAGGCGTCAGAGCTGTGTTTAGCTCCACAGCTATCCTCAATTCATCATAACGCTGTCATGTGTGCCGTTAACACAGGTCATCAGGATGAGCCAAAAACACACATCAGAACCTATTATACACCACTTTTATCTGGAATTCTGTGAATGCGTTTGCTTGACAGGGCTTACCAATTAGACCTAATGAAAATTAATAGGTTATTATAATGGGACGATATAAAGTGTTGGCTTCATTGAAGGGTTTACTTTAAGATTATCAAACTGGTTAAAAGTGGCAGCAGTTTGATGTAAAACATGAGTACAGAGAAGATATGGCTGTATCTCACGACCTTGAGCCAATGTTTTTGTCTCTGATCGGGTGCCGTCTCTGACCAGGTGCCGTCTCTGACCGGGTGCCGTCTCTGACCGGACATCACTTTGGGAGTTTAATCACCTTTTACCAACAGCAGGAGGCTAATCATGATTACATAACAACTGCCATAGCGTTTTTACAAATCCTAATATATGTGAGTATAGGTTAAGAATTGAAAAACACTCTTTTCTGACACAAGGTCAGAGATGGCGACCAGTCAGAGACGGCACCCGGTCAGAGACGGCACCCGGTCAGAGACGGCACCCGGTCAGAGACAAAAACATTGGCCCAAGGTCGTGAGACACAGCCATATATGTCTGCTGTTACCTGTACAAGAGGATGTTTTATGTATACCTGTAATACAGATGGCTGTATGATGATATCAACACACAAAGTATATCCTCTATCAGCCCTCTGTGTACCTCCCAGCAGGACGATACATCAATATAAGGCTGCATGCTGTGTATAATGTATGGGGTGAGGATGGACCGGGTCAGACCTTTTGTCCTGGGGGAGTCTCTGAGAGCAGAGAGCACTTACATCAGCCATGGGTTACTGCTCCCCCAGCGAGAAATACACCTCCATGATCTGGCTGTTGCACAAAAGGAGGGGAACAGAAAAACCTTTTCTTTTAAATATATCAGTCATGAAGTAAATATGCAGTATATCCAGTTACAATAGAAGTATCAGTAGACAGTATGGAACTATTTAACAACTTTTCACCTAAAACTTACCAAAACTCTTTGCGATTATGCAGAATGCTAGCATGCAGAGTGTTGACAATCAAACAATCTTTATAGGTTCATGTATTCTTAGCATCATTTTATATGCATCTGCTGACTCGTCGAGAAAAAAACAGTAAAGACAAAGGCATTATAAACAACAAACTTCTCATTTGCTTTTAGATTGGATACTCTCATTAATTTCTCAAGGACATTAATAACCGATTGTGTGCATACAATGATCAGGAATGATGAGCTAGAAATAGTGTGTGACCTGTGTGAGAACAGTTGAGTTTAATTTGTGCTGTTTCTTAGTATACCTAACCCCCATGTTGAACTAGTCCACCGGCTCTTTGACCTTTAGACCTTGAATCCCAGCCCTGGCCGACCCAGACACAAACCCATTCATTCTCCTTGACCATCAGGCAGCCAATAGGGGTGATGTATGGGGGTCTGCCTTTTAATGTTTTACCAGTCAGCCTGTGGTTTTTATATGGTTTAAAGAAGGAGCTTCTGGGTTTTAATTCCTATCATTTTTACACTACAGATTTGAATATGATTATTATTACACTGGATATTACCTCAAACATAACAATATGATATTTGATTGAGCAATATTTGAATGGGATCCATATAATCATTTCGTTGCCATACTATCCATGTTATCTCCCATAGCGATATATTGCATTATACATAATACAGACTTTGATATCACAGGCCAAGAGGAAATTGGAAATAGAAGCACTGCTCGACCTTTTACCAGATATATTATCAATTGAACTGAGCAATATCTATAAGCTGATTTGGTACTCTATATTGAATATAATAAGCCCCATTGTTAGCGCATAGAGAGGTGATGATTGGATTTCTCCACAAATAATGTTCTTGTTCAGCCACAAGAATGAGCTTTACCAAAGTTGGACGTATTCATAGGGAAAGTCAATTTCTGTTAAACAGTCTGGGGACCTCTGGACAACTTTGGCTATGACATAAATGATCTAAAGAGCAATATGGTGACCGGGAGTCCTCACCTCTGACAACTTTTCTTCCCGAAGGGAGGGGGGTGTTGGACACCTCTGCACACCTTCAGTAACATAATTGTGTTATATTTATAAACAAACATAATGCTGCTGGGTTTATCTGGGCCTTGTGAATGTGCCAGTAGTGTTAAACCAACTCACAAATGGACAATCTCCATAATAATTCAACCCGACACCACCACCCAATTTGGTGCAGGTTGAAACTGTGATTGTAAAGTTTTGGAAATGAATTACAGTGTGTAATGCACCTTGAGTGGCTCGATGTGCAGAGCATTAGGCCCTTACTCTATTTTGAGCGTGGAATGATCTGATTTCTGAACTAACTATTTTTGCACAAAGTCAGATTATTGATCATCAAAATCTAAAATTGGGCATTTCCGAGCAGCAACGGTGGTTTGAGTGAATTTAGTGCTCATTCCCAGAACTGGAAATAACATGGTCGCAATTTGTAGTATTCAAGTGCGTGTAAGAGTGGCTTTAATAAATTACTATTTGAGGTAATTTCAGAGACTAAACCAAGCCAAATGGCCGGGTAAGGCTACACAACACACAAACTATCAGTAACAAAATTGAAAAAAACCTTAATTTTATGGTCAATTACATCGCAAAATCATCGCGTATACATGCCTTTGTAATTACTTGAAGTGCAAGTGTCAGTGACGATTTACCTTGCCCAACCTCGTTTTGGTCAGCATTGATGTCTATGGGATCAACATGCCCTATGCCCCATCAGGACAACGAACATGTATTTATACCATCCATGTTCAAATGAGCTGCACAGGTATGAAAAATACACTGTGAGAAGTGGTCAAAGTAGACTACACAAAGAGGCCCAGTGCCATTTTCTCCTACCATAAATTTAGATCCGATATGTGCCAACAGGTAGTGTCATCCCATAACGTATAAGAACCTTATAGCAATAATAATGGCTGCTGTCTTTGGCTGGAGTAGGCTGCATGGCATCATGCCCCATACAGCTAGGTATACAGTCCTGCCGCCATTGACTTACAAGCCACTGAGTGTATAAATGGCTTAGTGTAAGCTCATTTTTCTCCTCCCAACCCACTTTACTGTGATCTATGTGGAAATGTCAGGAAACCAAGGCAGCGTTCTTACCCTAATTGAGTACTTTATTAAGCAATTGTATTAACAGCATATTACCTTGGATATTTAAAGTGGCATAAAGCATATTTCTACGGTGTTTGATGAATTAACTGCTGCTAGGACCAGTCAACACTACTGACCATTAGCGCTGTATTTAACTTTGGATAGCCACTTCAGACTAAGACTTGAAGCATTTTCATTATCAGTGTACCGCTGTGCTTTTCGTTTTATACTTTTGGCCCTGAATATGCATATTTTTACTTTTTATCTAATATATATAAGAGATAGCCTGCAGGCTTGTTTTCATATATGCAAGGTGTTATTCCCCACCTCTCTGTAACCCTTTGTCTCCGAGCCCCAAGTTTGTAACTTCCTCCTTTACCCTCTCCGGGCCATCTTTACTCCTGTGGATGCTCCTCCTATTTCCTGTCAGTCTCACACCCTCTGGCTAACAGTCTGACACTAGCTCCCTCACCAAGCCCATCCTCCCACCCCTCCCTGGGCCGGTGGCTATTGAGGTCCGGCCGGAGCTCGGCACATGGCCCGCGAGCTTCGCCTCCAGCTGTGGGATCAATTACATCCATCCCCGTCCTGCCCCCGGGACCTGGCTAGGACAGGCAGGGGGCTCGTCCGGCCCTAGACCTGACCGCCCGGGGTGCGGGAACCATCCGGGATCCGCCAACGGGGTCCAATTAATCTGTGTCCTGACAGTTGGCTTTACACAATGCTGTCAGCGATGTTGGGGAATGTGTTGGAAAAAACTCACAAATTGAAGGGCCATTAATTGTTTATTAAGCCAAACATATTGAAGCTTGGCATGAGCTGTGTTCAGTGCCAATTCATCTTGTGACAGGATTTGTTTGTTCAGATTGTCCTCAGACACTGACAGGCGAATATTGGGTAGTCGAAAGTGGAAAATGTAAATTGGGTTGACAGGATTCATGTTCTGGTGACAATTTATAGCGGGTAGATTATTTCAGACATGCCAACAGCAAACTACACATTTTTTTCAAAATAATATGTATTTTTGGGGCTTTTACTAATGATTGGGACTAGAAAACAGCAATACAACTCTAGTCAACCCAACCTGACAGAACCCAACGCCTAAAGTATGTTACACTTTTTGGGCCATTTTGAACATCCGCCCCACCCCCATGTCACACTTTTCACACTTTTTCCAACACCCCCTAGAAAAGTATGTCACAAATCTTCTGACACCCCCCCCACCTTTGCATATAATTATGTACCGTATCAGTCTGGTTCCATAATGTGATAAAAGAACATACATGCATTATCTTGACCCAGTAATTGTTTATAACGCTTATATAGACTCAGACATATAATCCTTAATTAGATTGCCACGAAAATGTGCTAAAGGATAACATCAGTCAAATCTCCAAAATATCTTTATTGAAAAGACCCCTTTAAATTACAATTGTTCAAAGTGGCGATCATAGCACTGTAGACCTTTGTGGCTGAGGTATCGCCAATCCATAGATTCTTGACAGTGTTTACAGGAATAACAGGTGTGCCACTGCTATCCTGTCACTTCTCTTTTGCTGGAAGATCCGTGGCGGGGGCGGATCCAGGAACTTGAGAAGAGGGTGGGGGGAATGATATAGGCAATGTACTGATGGTATTGGACCCATTTACATAAGAGATTTTTAGCAAAAACGGTCAGAATGCAACGGATCCATCGTTGCATGGTATCCAAATACTCTCTCTACGCCAGGTCTTCACCAGGCTTGGTCCACGGCTATGATACAATGTCGTCATGAGAACGTGAAGCGTAGCTGGATAGCAAGACGCCGAGGGTGGGGGGGGGGGGGGGGGGGGTGGTGGCTGGAGGGGGCTGTCAGGGTAGGGGTTAGGGGAGGTGAGGTGGGCAGCTTTCACGGCATCCTCCCCTTCACCAAGCATGTGCACTACTGCTTATAGGCAGCCCAGCATGTTCGTGGGGGTCCCTGCTTAGAGATACAAATTTAACTTCATATTTATCTATAATGCAACACAACACCAACATGGTGCATTCACAGGCCTTTAGTAGGGATATCTATCTATTACATTATGACAGTAGTTCATTCCACTAATTTACTAGAAACTTTACAAATTACTTTTAATAAAAGTTATAAATGCATTGGCTCATGCATCACAATTTAACACAACGCTGCTACAAGGTGTCACTGGGTGTATACTAAATAGCAATACGGCTCTGTGTCCCGCACCGACGAGGGAGTCCTGGTTAGCTGTCACCTGTTCACATATTGCATCGAAATAAAGCAGAATAGAACATACAGAGCTACCAAATTATATTACCCCTATCATTCCACCTCCAATCTACCTCCAATATAATTCCACCTCCAATCTAGAGGGAGTGAGGGTCGAGGGCAAGGTGGTATAGAGGGTATAAAGGCGAGCTGTATACAGGAGTTTAATTATTGTACAATCTGTTTATACACTCTGGAGAATGATGTCTAGAGTATGCTGCATTATGAAACTTGGAAAGGTTTCTATGTTTTGTATTTAACTGCATGAATCTACTCATCTGCATATTTCAACGACATGATGTTCATTCTATATTTCCAGGTGAGGTCCCTTTCTGCCGCAGAATGAGTTGATTCTTGAGCGCAGGTTAAAGGACAATATTTTTTCCACTTTCTTGCATAGAGGTAACATGAGAAGGTATATTGTATGACAAGCAATCAACATTAACACAATCTAGAATTGTTTGGGTTGTATTCTATATATTAGGTCAGCTAAGAAAAAACCTATTAGATTGAGGTTTGGATATATCAAAGGCACAAAAGTAAACATACAGTTAGCTATAACAAAATCAATATACAGCCTCAATTCAGCTAGGATGTGTAGGGAGGGTAGCTTATGGTGCAGGTGATGTGGGGTGTAGGTGCGACAAGGCCCTGATCCATCAGCCTCATATCTTACCCTCGACTTCCATCACAACCACAGAGTCTACTGCCTAATTGTTGTGCAAAGAGCCGTGGGAAATATTCCCAAACTATGTGTAAAGCCACATTAGTTAATGCTAAGCATATCATGAGAGTGAATCACACGGTATACAGTTGCATGTAGCACGTATATCGTTTATATAGGTTTGGCTTTTATATGTATATGGACAAGGCAAAAAGCCATATCCATTAGATGTATGTCTGGTTTATGACACTGCCTAGCCTTTATCCTGAAGCCCAATACTCCATAAATTATCGGATATACAAACGCGCCATGAGCATAAATTAATGTAAACTGCTATGCCATGTGATAATAGTTTCAAAACATTTGAATTATATATAGAGTTTATTCAATGAAGGTAGCCGTTTATCATAAAGCACGATTCAACATAATGTATCTTTCATACAAATGCTCTATTTCAAATATATATACATTTGTAAATGAACTCTGGTCATGGCAATGGCCATTCTACTAGATGTAAGGTGGATGTCCCACGTCCTACTGTATGCTGATGGTGATATAGGTTAACCCAACCCTGCCTGCATGAGCAGTTCAGAGTCACTCAGGGCTGGACAGCAGCAATATATAGGTCTGGGGCAGACGTGCAGAACGAGGCCTGGCCAAAGGGCAGCCACAGGGTAGGCAGATACCAGAAGGGTGGGACAAGGGTAGGTGGATGCAGAAGGGTGAATAGACAAGAGGTTATGTTGGACAGTAATGTGGTTGAGTGTGGACACTATGGGACTCTATAGGTACTATTTAATATTGTGACGAAGGCGGAATACGATTGATGTAAAGATTTAAATTTGTGTTTACTTCTGTCACTGTTACGGTAACAACCATTTTGCTTTCTTATCCTTTGTTGAGATACAATTTGCTGTCCTTTCAGCATCCTTTCTACTACCAGAAGTCTACAGCTTGCACATAGCATTCCAGCATGATTATACTATCAATTAAACTTACTCCAACTGTCTTTTCTTTGTTGCCATCCTGACTCGATCTCTGTATTCCAAGGTGCTTTCCTATGAGCCCATTTACTCCTGGCTACAAATAGTATGGTTGGACCAAGTGTTGGTTGCTGGTACCAAGCTTAGTGATAGCAGATCACAAGCCCTATAGCCTTATAATGCACACATATTACATGCACAGCTACACCCAGGCATAAGACTCCAGGTTTTTTAGACACATGAATTTGGATCTCTCACTGCCATGCTGCACTGCAGTACTTCTACTATTCTGTTAGTTATCCTAAGTTTCTGCAGAACAGCCATGCTATGGATTTCTCTACTACGCAACTCCCTCACCCCTCCTGTCCCATAAACTCGTGATATCTCTACCCATTCTCTCCCAGTAACCCAAGCTCCTGACATGCAACTACTCTCATAGAAAACTGACCTGTTTTTATCTCTTTGCCTTTTCTCACTCCCTGCCACTCTTTTCCCAGTGAAGTCCAAAGTCACCCTTTCAATTATCCTGCACTTTTCATTCCTTCAAGGCCTATTGCTGTCAATTTGTTCTCCCGTGTGTGGCTTACCACTAATCTGCAAATCCTCAATCACGATAGCACAAGCTCATACCTAGCCCCTGCAGTCATGACTGCTTGGGGACCCTTTCTGATTCATAGCTGCATCTACATCTCTTATATTGAGTCATTTGTCTGTTTGATTGGTGGTGGCAGCCGAGTGGTGTATGTCATGTTGACAGCCCCCAGGTCTAGGCAGAGCTGTGACTGAAAGGAGCAGAGGGCCATGGCCACCTTCACTTTTTTATTCATGACATGGTATAATTATGTCCCTTATTGAGACATTTATTTGTTTGATAGAGACGTTTAAATAGGCTTAAATAGGCTCGGGCATTCAAAATTGTTTCAAGTAATGCCCTACAGTTCAGTTATGCCTCAATTTTATATGATACCAAAACCTGTATCAAAATTTCAATACTGTCTCCATAGGATTTAACTGCAACTGGCAACAGCCAATGTCAGCCATATTGTTACTGATAATACATCTTTTTTTCCTCATTGCCCTAGTCCCAAATTGGCAAAGCTGCTGTTTTGTGTGAAAAAGCAATTCAAAAAGCCTTTACAATTTCTTAACGAAGCGACAAAATTTGTGATTTTCCTTCATGAAGACCCCTTTTGTCTTCAACTTTCTTTATCTCCCTTGGCAGGGTTTCAGCCAATTTATGCATCTCTCTTTAGTTTGGTAAGAAGAGCTCTCCATTCTCCTTGATGCTACTTGTGCTGCTTCTAATTCAAGTCCAGTTATTTTTCCTCTCAGCCTCCGAAGAACCGAGGGGCATTGAAAACTGGGTTCCATTTCCTCACAGAATGGTGCATTGTGGGTGGAACGATTGTCTCCGTGAGCAGCATTGTGTTTGTGTATTGATGGGGGTGTAGAGACAGGGTCTAGATGGGGAAGGACGGTTGTAAGAGGAGTGAGGAGTTGAGCAATGATTATTGTGTCTACAACATGAGCTTATAGTACCAAAGTAGCATTGAAAAACAAAGGCTAGATTATTGAATCAAACCATAGTCTGTTCTTACATGAATGGAACTTGACCTGTGTTTGTATCCAAAATCAGATTTACAGATGCTCATATTTCTCTAATACAGAGTAGTTGAGAGACAACACATTCATGAGCGTTTATAATCAGAATTAGAAAAGGGTATTAACTGCAGCTTAAATGTATACTTCAATTTTTTTGTTAGTGCTATTGGAATCTATGAATATTATTCAAAACATTGTTTTGGTAAATATATGGAACACGCTGACAGAGACAAATCACAAAATGATATTTAGACGATGATAGCAACTTAAGATGTAGCTTCCTGTGTAGACTCATGACACTACATCATAGTTTTGATAAGAAACATGTTCAGGCTGCAGATGTTGCTGGGTTTGCTAATTAGCGCCAAAATATCATGTTTTAGCAAAACAAAATTAATGGCAAATTAGGGCCAGCAGTTTTGGTTTAAGGTTAAAGCCATCTGGGTTAGTCTACTGCAGCTCCCCAGCAGCACAGTCTCTGGTGGCACAGGTGACATTTGTACGTCCGGTCTGTAACATGACATTTGTCTACTGTTTATTATGGAATTCGCCCACTAACAGAAAAAAAAGGAAATTGTCTACTTTAACACCTGACGGTGGTAAATACCTGCCCCACCCTGACCCCTCTGCCTTTTAAGACTCCTTCTCCTCCACCAAGTAACCATAAGTAACTGCCTGATGATGTTATTTCAAGACCAGTTTTACATGTGCAATAGAAATAACCCTGTTTTGGATTGTAAGGAATTAAGATTTCTGCCCACACTAGTTTGTGACAAAACAGACTGGGCTGTGTCTTTTTTGGGCTGACCACAGTATTTAATTGTTCCTTTTAGAGTCACCAGTATGTGACAAAACAGGCGGTGCTGGGTCTATTCTGGGCTGGCCACATTGAGGAAGTGCCTGAGGAGCTGGAGCTGCTCTGGTTCTTAATTAAACAATGTGGAGCAGCTCACTGTGTAGTGGTGTAGAGGTATTCTATTTATAGATATTGTGATGATGCTGGCGTGTAGGGTCTGTTCTGTACAGCACCCGTTTTGTATGAGACATGGCCGCCCATACGGAGAAAACCAAAATCTCGCTATACAGCGGGCTGTAGATTAAGGGCAGAGTCCCCTGATGGTGATGGCTGAAATTGCTCCGTACCAAACAGCACCTGCTAGACCAATTTAGCTCCATGGGAACTGTTTCACAACCCTTGTTGTTGTCAGTTTACTTGTGTAAATCTTGCACGCAATGATAAATTCACAATTGCATTGCATGTCAACAAGATATGCCAGATCATTAAACTTCAAGGATTTTACAGACATAATAAATTAATATCAGTTGGTTGTTACGGTGTTATTTAACATTATTAGCCATACAATCAAAAGGTAAATCCTGAGATCTATACTATGAAGTATCAATGTATTTCCCATATGTAATGTTGGGGGTAAGGGTGCATTGTTCGTTATTTTTTTCCCTGAAACCCATTTTGAACAAAAAAATGCACTATACTTATTCGAGAACAGGCCCCATAGCTGCTCAGGAAGACTGCTACTGATTGACTACAACAGCCGGTGTGGGTTGGGACTTACTACTAAAAGTTTCAGACTTACTCCTAAATGCAGACCATTTGAGTAGTGCTGCAACTTTCACCTGGTTTTTGCATCAAATTTAACCAGAATACACAATCCTCTAAATTATCAGTAAAAAAGCCTTCGGTGGCCCGAATAGGACGGTTGTAGGACACTGGAACTAAAGCAAGAAATCAAATATAATCAAATAGAACCAAAATGAATTATGCATCATTGATCTCACAAGCCCGGTCAAAAGCGGTCTCAAATCTTGACTTGCAATTAGCATGATGTATTATGAGGAGACAACGAGACAACAATCCTGGGAGAGTAGAGCTGCTCAGAGAGGTCTGTAGGTGAGCTGTATGTGTGGGTAAACATGTTGTATTGATCTTGTTTGCAGTCAAATCAATACAAGTCAGAGGCTCCCCTCTCACCTGTCTACTGGAACCACTCACTGTACAAAGGTATAGCCAAACAATATTTGCAGACTAAACTTGATTATCTCTAGTTAACGTTGTGCATCATGCCACCCATTTGGGAATATATCGACCATATATGGTCGGCATGAAGCTTGAATGTCCCAGGGCTACATTCATGCATCATGACCACCAAAATGGCAAAACTGATGTAAGAGGCCTAAATTCCGCAATCTAGCGCAGATGAGAATAAGTGCTGACCAACCCTCAGTCAAATCATCGGCTTCTTTTTTTTCCACATAACCCTGTCCCTTGAACCCACAGGGACACCTATAGGGACACCTAATGGGGGGTTACTAGGGAGGTTCACCATACAGGTTAAAGGTGCTGTCCCTGTGTTGGTTTACTGCCTCCCCCGATCCCTGACCACTAGGTCATATCCCTAGCTGTAGGCATCAGAGCTGTGTTTACCTCTATGACAGGCTAATCTGTGTTTACCTCTATGACAGGCTAATCAGGCTAACCTGACTGTTACTCCGGTCAGGGGCTCACAAAGATCACTGGGATAGAGCAAACAAACAGTTATAAAACACAGTGCACCCACAGGGACACTTACACATAACATTTAGCAACATCTCTACCTTAGAGGGTTACCAAAGGGTCACCCTGCAGGGCAGCATGTAGGGTAGAGGTGCTGCCCCTGTGTAAGTTTACTGCCTGATCTCTAACCTTGGTCAGCACCAGCTGTAGGCGTCAGAGCTGTGTTTACCTCCACAGCGTTCCTCAATTCATCGTAACGCTGGCATGCGTGTGTCGTTAACACAGGTCATCAGGATGAGCCAAAAACACACATCAGAACCTATTATGCAATACTTTTATCTGGAATTCTGTGAATGCGTTTGCTTGACAGGGCTTACCAACTAGACCTAATGAAAATTAATAAGTTATTATAATGGGACGATATAAAGTTTTTGCTTCATTGAGGGGTTTACTTTTAGGTTATCAAACTGGTTAAAAGTGGCAGCAGTTTAGTGTAATACATGAGTACAGAGAAGATATATGTCTGCTATTACCTGTACAAGAGGATGTTTTATGTATACCTGTAATACAGATGGCTGTATGATGATATCAACACAGAAAATATCCTCTACCATCCCTCTGTGTACCTCCCAGAAGGACGATACATCACTATAAGGCTGCATGCTGTATATTATACATAGGGTGAGGATGGTCGGGGTCAGACCTTTTGTCCTGGGGGAGTCTCTGAGAGCAGAGAGCACTTACATTAGCCATGGGTTACTGCTCCCCCAGGGAGAAATACACCTCCATGATCTGGCTGTTGCACAAAAGGAGGGGAACAGAAAAACCTTTCTTTAAAATATATCAGTCACAAAGTAAATATGCAGTGTATCCATTTACAATAGAAGTATCACTAGACAGTATGGGTTACCGCTCTCCCAGGGAGGCAGTGAAGAGAAATACCCTGCCAAAAATCAGATTTTGCACAAAAAAGAGTACCGTATAACCTCCCGTAGAAGCCATGGCTTGTACGCTAATCAGACTCAGCTTTCTTTTGAAACCAACATGCCTATATAGGGTGCGGCTTATACGAGAGTTTGTATCAATATACTACAATACCAAATTAACAATTTTCAGATATTTTCTGCGGCTTATAGGATCGCACCAAACTCAGGGTGGGGCTTATACACGAGTAAGCCTTATACGCAAGGTTTTAAGGTAGCTGGTTTTTCTTTTAAAAAGTAATTGTTTTTCCAATTGTGAGAAATCGTAAAGTCTGACTAGTAAATCAGAGTAGAGCATTTCTCCTAAAACTTACCACAAATATTTACGAGTATGCAGCATGCCAGCATGCAGAGTGTTGACAATGAGACAATCCTCATAGGTTCATGCATTATTAGAGTCCTATTTTTTGCTGGCTTGTCGAGAAATAAAACGGTCAAAACAAATGCACTGTAAATAAGAAAATTCTCATTTGCTCTTTGATTGGATACCCTCGGCATTTTCTCAGGGACATTCATCACCGATCTTATGGATATGTAATAAACGATACTTTGTCTCTTTATGATATTGGTAGAGTATCAATTAAAGAACAAAGTCGACACAGTTCGGATCAAGTGTTACAGGTTGCAAATCAGGTTTATTCAGAGAACCTAGACAAGCAGTATCTATGTGTGCGAACTCCCTATAGAGTTCGGAACGGGTCAGTAGGCTAATCAGCCGTATTGATCACAGGGTCTCCTTGCCAGCGTGGCTCAGAGTAACCGACGAGTACCGCCAGATGCTGGGTATATATAGGCAGCCAGCCTGCGCGCGCACACGCAGACCGGAAGCCTATAGCGACCTCTGTCCATACCCCAAGCCCGAGGTAGGTGCTGCCACCTACCGTCGGACTGCAGGGTTCGGACTGAGCTCGCAACACAACATCCAACAGCACTCGTCATATAACATACCCGTATAACCCTAGCCCCTACACTACCCCCTACCAGATAATAACCGGGAGGTAAAAAATTAATTAAGGTTAAAGTCCGAAAACACTTCGGACTGGCATTATCTTATAAATACCACCTTAGGGGTTTATTAAAGTTATACCTTACAAACAATATGACGTATACTGTTGAACACAAAAAGGTATTAATTACACACATTTCTACACATATAGACCGTAATGAAAATTACGCCCCATTCCCTAGGATAGATGGAGTTAATCTATACATATAGTATACAAACACTTGAAAAAGTACAATATCACAGTAAAAAAATTTCGTCCCTTCAGGACCCCGAGCTAATTAAACTCGTAATGAATAATACTTATAAGTGATAAACAATATCACTTCTTTTAAAGTTATAAAGACATATTAAAGTATTATTACAAAAAGACATCATACGTGGTGTTGTAGCGAAGATCCGGATCCTCTGTTGATGGTGTCGCATTCCGCCCGGCTTTCAGAACCTACTTCGTTCAGCTCTTACTCACCGGAACGAGAAAGTTCATAGCTCATACTCGGGAGCTTTTTAGATGATAAATAGAGAGAAAAAAATATAGTCCTGCCTCCAGGCGATCTTCGGACTTATAATTAGGAGCACTCGGTCCTGATATCCATAGTTTATATAAAAAAAACATCCTGTATCGGATCCATGTTGGTAAAGTGCTCCAATCCCGAGTTCAGCGTCCCTTCCGGATCTCCTTGTCCTCCTCCGTCAGTACCACCTGGCAGACTGGATCCTTGCGTAGCCAGCCTGCCGCGTTCCTCTGCCCGGACACTCCTAAACCCTTCCTCAGGGTTTTGCTTGTAGGGTTGGTATACTTAGGATACCCCCCCTTTTCTCCTAATCGGCTCCTAGAATAAGATGATCTAGCCCGACTCGTCTCCGGAACCGGGTGGAGCCGGCTCCTCCTCCTCCTCGGAGTCCGACGCTGCTTCCGCCAGAGTCAGCTCCTGGAGCCAGAGCTCGATTTGAGCCCGAGTTCCATCCCATTCGTGCATTTCATGCGCGAAGCAGTCCCGGAACCGACGACGTTCGTGGTCCAGCTTTTCCTCGGCGTTCTTAACTGCCAGCTTCTGCTTCTTCCTTTCGGTTTTAGCAGCACATCGTTCAGTCCGAGCGTTTTCACGCTCTTCCTGTACGGACTCCGCAGCCGCTGCCTTCTGGGTAGCGACCTCCCTCTGATGGAGATGATGCACCGTGTTTAACGACAACATCGCCACCTCCTGACTCAGGCCAGCAAGCAATCGATGAAAATTGTCTTGCCATTGACCGAAGGCCTCCTGTCCGGCTTCATAGGAAGTGAAGTCGGCGGGAGGGAACGAAGGAGGGCTCTTCAGTCGCAAGACTAGACGCCCCTCCTCTGCGGTCTCGGGTGGGAGATCCGGGGTCTGAACTGGCTTCGGCGTTTTCTTTGCCGGAGCCTTGGTCTTACCGGTCTGGGTTAGAGTCTGCGACTCATCACCCGGAACCAGGTTACTTTCGGGGAACTCCTCTGCGAAGGACCCCATCGTGCTGGAGTTCGGATCCTCCGGTTCAGACCGAGGTGGCCTGCCCTGGGGACCCTTTTTCCAGTCAGTCGTGTGAGAGGTGAATGCCGGTCCTTTATAGCCCGGATCCGCCTTCTCCATAACGGATTTCCTTTCATCCGTTTTGGCCTTCTTAGAGTTGGCCTGTTCGGAAGACCCACTAGGTCTCTTCTGAGCGTGCCGCACCTTTCGCGTGCTGGTACGCTTCTGATACTCCTCGAATTCATCGAAGAGCTCACCTTCCGGAACCCGGTTGTAGTTGCCGTCCGGGTTTACCTTGTAAAACACCCGGACCTTTCCTCTCTCGTTGGTGCCAAAATCCACCTCGAGATTCTCGTTCCGGCCCACTACTGGAGGGAAGTGGGCGTAGACTTCCTGATGGGCTGTCTGGATGCGTTCCGCTGCGACATCCAGAGCCAACCCGTGCTGCTTAGCAAGATGCCTGATGATATCGGCTCTAGTGTAGAACCAGCCACCATTCGGACAACCCTTGCTCTGCTTTGGACCCACACTCAAGCAGTCATACCGCATGTAGTGACGCAAATGAAAGCGGGTAACATGTCTGGCGTACCGAACCTTGCTAGGCCAAGTTCGGGGCGTTTCCAGTGTCTCGTCGATGTTGAGACAAGGCTCAAAGGGGCACTTGCTAAATGGATGCCATCTAGACATAGCCCATGCCAACTTAGCTTTCTGGAAGATTGAATGGTACTTGGTACTACCATTGCGAACCTTGTCCAGGAGCTCAAAGTGGTACAACTGTACCGACTTCTCGAGTGGATCGGTCTTAATCCACTCCTCGTCATCGGAGAGACCGTCAGGACCCACCTCTTCCGGAATGTGTGAGGCCCGTTTGTCCTTGACACAGTCATTCACACACATGGGTTTAAAATATTTAAACCCACTTGCAGCATTGGCTCGGAGTGCATTCCGGACCAGAACCTGAAGTTCGTCGTCCGGGAGAGAATTTTCATCCAATCCCTTCAGAACCGCTTCTACCTCCTCGTCGGATCGACCCCCCTTCCGAGAGGTCACCTTGATGGTCTCTCGTAGGTATTGGTCCCTCCGATTGGCCTTTTCCATTTGACTAGTGTCTGCAGACCTAGCCGCGGCCGTGTTCTGTTGGATCATTTCACCCTCCAGAGTGGCATCCAGAATGGACTCTTTGGTCTTCTGCTCCATACTCCGAGCCAGCTTCATTGCTGGCGTCAGAAGTCTCCTCTTCTCCCGCCGGCTATGCACGGTCTTGAATTCCCCTGCAGTTTGCAGGTCGTACTCCAAGGCCGCGATAAGTTCGGGACGTCCCTCGGTCTCAGCAACTAAGCGAGCCGTCTCTGAATGTTTGGTAAGATCCTCCATTGCCGCCGTTAGGCGATCTGGGAACCAAGCCGGGAACCTGGCAGACAACTCGTCCAGCCCCCGGAAGGTTCGCATTTGGAACAGATCGAAGGATCTGACCTCTGTGGCGCTCATCTGTTCGATGATAGCACCTCGGAGCAGGGATGGGACGTCGGCTTCCTCCTTATCCCATGCGTCATGCCGATGTGGAGCGAGGATTTGCACCCCCGATCCAGTCGGACCACCACCTGCAGCCTGATCCAGTTTCCCGGCTTCCTCTGAAATATCCATGGTATTGGATGGTTCCAGAGCAGGCTCGGTCGACTGTGGAGGAGTATCCACTCGGACGGGTACCTCTTTTGGAGGAGGTAACTCCACCCGAACGGGTACCTCCTTCCTTGGCTCCAGGGGAGTCGGGAGGTTGAATGTGATGCCAGACAGCACATCCTGCACTACCTGGACCGTATGGGCTGCGGATGCTGTATCCATAGCTTCCTCGGTCCGAGGTGCCTCGGGGGGAACTACCGTTTTCGGACGGGCTCCCCCATGTCCCTTCGTACTAGCCATCGCAGCGGCTGTAGCAGCTACTGCTGAGCTGTTGTCTAACCCTCGCGAGAAGGACAACACGTCAACGGCTGAGGTCGGAGCAGCTGTTGTTACAACTGCCTTCCCACTACCTTTCCCCTTGGCCGGAATCGGTAGGTTGGACTTACTGGGACCCGGAGTCTTGACAGTTTTAGTGCTGTCAGACGTCGGCCCCTTCCCTGGCTGGTCCTTAGCTCCAGGCTTCGGATCAGCTTTCTTTTGACCCTTAGGCGCCTTCGTAGCAGGAGCCTTGGGGTCCACCGTCTTCGGATCCTTGGAGGCCGCTGCAGTGGCAGCCTTGGAACCCGGCTTCTTTGTACTCGCAGTACTTTCCTTCTTCAGAGCGGGCTTTTTAGGCTCGTCCTTTCCCGGAGGCTTCTTTCCCACACCAGAGTGTTTGATAGCCTTAGTGCTAGCCTTAGTATCGGCCGACTTGGACCGATCTCGGGTAGCACCCTTCCCACCGCGCGTCCTCGGACGTGAAGTGTCGGAATCACTTCCGCTCCCCATAGACAGTTTGCGAGCAACCGTCTGCTTGAGGTTCGGTGACATGCTGAGACTGCATATCCGGGAGGGACGTGCAGTCGTCTCGGAAGGATCCACCGCTACCTGGGTGTAGGCGAGTCCTTGCAGCACTCCGGAGTCCTCGCTGCCGTCCGGCGACGGGGACTTTCGGATCGGGGACACGGCCGGATCTACACGGAGTTCCGACAGTGTCTGGCTCAACTCATCACCACTAGGGCTCTGAGCATCCATTGCCTCCTCGGTGGCGGATGCCACCTCGGAGTGTCCGGAAAGTTCGGATTGACGGAGCTGTTGCTTGGCCATCCTCACTTCGTCAAAGTGTCTTTCGACGGGAGTTTTGACGGGGAAAACACTAGTTCCCCGTCTCCCTCTTTGCCTCAGACGCACCAGGAAAGAGTACTCACTGCTTACAACTC
Organism: Harmothoe impar; assembly: GCA_947462335.1. NCBI lineage: Eukaryota > Metazoa > Annelida > Polychaeta > Phyllodocida > Polynoidae > Harmothoe > Harmothoe impar. The sequence goes on from OX381710.1 coordinate 9,894,739, forward strand.
TTTAACTGACTTTTCTCCTCTTCTAGCCGCCCAAAACACCAACTTCCACGCTGCCGACCAACACCGCTATTGACCGGGGCGAGCCCAAAATCAATATGGCGTTCCCTCGCTTTTGTTTTTAAAACAAAGCGCATGCGCAGCGTCTCGCGTGATTGGACGCGATCCCGTTACCCGGTGTGACCCAATTACTGTTTAATCAGGTCACGACCTTTCCCGCCCGCAGCTCGGGCTCGGGGGATCACACTGCTACGTAGGCGGCTCACAAAAGTCAAAATATACTTCGAATAAAGAGCTCATCAGGAGTATTAGTGGATATTTATGGGAAATCGATGATTACCCCACCGGATTATCCGTCCACCACCCTCGGGGAGCACTCTTACATTCTTTTCATATTGACTCTGAGCGCCCCTGTTGGTAACATACATATAACATATAGGACAACACAGGACACCACACTCGTTGTGTAAACAAGCTAGGTTACAGCCCCTCTAGCCACCAGCCTTGGGCTTCGCCGAACGGGTTTCCCGTCCACCTCTCGTAACCTGGCCGAAGGACACTCGTTCTTAACTAAAACTCCAGCCCTGATTTTAGTTTTCCGTGCCCTTCTTCCTTCGCCTGCCGAGACTTTCTTTTTCACGGTCTTCCGGAGCTTCTTTTGTACCACTCTCTTAGGGGTATCCACTGACACCCCCTCCAAAGGTACAAATTTAGCGTCCGAAGTTCCCTTCTCCACCTCCGTTTCCGGGGTGAGCTCCCTTCCAGCCCAAGCACGCAACCGAGCCACATGGCTCGTCCGGATGCGTCCTGCTTCAGACTGAATCAACACAGTCGTTTGACTGATACATTTAACCACAGTGTGTGGTCCATCCCAGTTATTCGCCAGTTTGACGTTGCAGAGCGGTTCGTGTAGGCGGATCACTCTATCCCCCACTACGAATCGTCGCAACTTCAATCCGGTGTCATAACCCACCTTCTGCCAATTCGCAGCTTTGAGCAAATGAGCCCTAACTGTTTCGTAGGCAAATTTGAACCTCTCTCGTAGAGATTCCACAAATAGCACCGTACATGGTGCTTCCGGACTGATCCCTACCACCCCGAATACCAAATCCGCCGGCATGATCAAGTCCTCTCCGAACACCAAGAGGTTCGGTGTGCAATTTGTCGAAGTATGGACCGTATTGTTATACGCATGCACCACAAATTCGCATTGATCATCCCAATCATCCATATGGGAGTTCACTAATGGCTTCAAAACCTGGATCAAGGTCCGATTGAACCGCTCCACCTGCCCGTCGGACTGTGGTCGGTACGGATTGGTCCGAGTTTTGCATATAGCCAACTGATGGCACATAGCTGCCCATAGTTTGGACTCAAATTCTCTCCCTTGATCGCTATGTAACATCAAAGGAGCCCCCAAATGGAGGATCCACCCCTTCACCAATGCTTCCGCACAAGTAGCAGCGGTATGATCCTCGAGTGGGTACACTCGGGTGTATTTCGTATAGTAGTCCGAGACCACCATCATACACGTATTACCTTTTGGAGTTGGTTTTACTCCACTGATAATGTCCACAGCTATTCGAGCAAATCTCACTCCGAATAGCTCTTGTTGCAGTGGCAATTTTCCTAATCCAGGACCAGGTTTGCCTAAACAACAGGCCGGACAGGTCTCGATCCACCTTAAAAGGTCGCCTGACATGCCGGGCCAGTAGTATCTCCGACTCAGCCTTTCCAACGAGCGTTTCTTTCCGAAATGCCCACTAGTGGAATGGCCGTGGCAGTAGTACAGGATGTCTTTCCTCATAGCAGCAGGGATTACCATTTGTAACACCCTCCGCTTTCCGGGACAAGTCTTCCACCTGCACAACAACGAGTCTCGGACCTCCAGTTCGTGGAACTGAGCCAAGAAACGTCGCATTTCACGGTTTTCCAGCGATATTTCGGGTCTCACTGGACAGACCCCAGTAGGGACAAGCTCCCTCAGTCGTGCTATGGTAGGATCGGCCATCTGGTACGTCCTTATAGTGTCGGTGGACCAATCCAACAGGTTTTGCAACAACCCATCATAAGGCAAACGCACACTCGCTACCACAGCATTGTGAGCACCACAATCCCCACACTCCGGACCCACACAACGGCGTACCGGACGTCTACTCAGACAGTCAGCATTAATATGCTTCGTGCCTGCTCGGTGCTGGATATGAGAGTTTTCCAGTCCGAACTCGCTGAGGTGATTCAACCACCGACCAATCATTCCCTCGGCGTCCTTAAAATTAAGGAGCCATCTCAAGGCCGAATGATCGGTACGGAGTGTGAAATTTCCTCCATATAAGAAGTGCCGAAACTTCTTCGTGTACACCACTACTGCGAGCAGCTCTCGCTTGGTAGTACAATAATTTCTCTGTGCCTTGTTCATACTGTTACTAGCGAACGCCAGCGGGACCTCTACTCCGTCCTGGATTTGGGACAATGCGGCCCCGATGCTCTCATTGCTCGCATCAGTGTCAAGGATGAAATGCCCCTTCTCCGTAGGGTATCTCAGCACCGGGGTGGTTCGGAACAACGCCTTAATCTCTTTGAAGGCTTCATTCTGTTCCATCCCCCATGGGAAGGGTTCTTTTTTCCTCCCCGGAGTCCAATGGCTCAACCGTTGTAATGGCTGAGACACCCTAGAGAATCCGGGGATGAAGTCCCTGTAATAGGAACAGAACCCTAAAAAGGATCTGATATCCTTTGGTCCTTTTGGAACTTCCCAAGTCTCCACAGTCTCCAACTTAGCCGGATCAGCCTGCACACCTTCGGTGGAGATGATCCGGCCCAAATAGACCATGGACTTCCGAAAAAGTTCACATTTCTTCGGCTTTAATGTCAAGCCATTGGACCGAATTCGTTCCAAAACCTCTCCGAGGTTCAACGCACACTCTTCAAAAGTCTTGCCAAAGACAATAACATCATCCAAGTATACCAAACATTTGCGCCACAACAGATCACTCAGAAGAGTTTCCATCATAGCCTCAAAAGTGGCCGGGGCGTTGCACAACCCGAAGGGCATCAGCTCAAACTGATACAGTCCAATGTGACTTGTAAAAGCCGTTTTCTCCTTATCCTCCTCCTTCATCCCGATCTGCCAATATCCGGACTGCAAATCCAGGGTGCAGAACCATTGGTTCCCACCCGAGGAGTCCAGAGTCTCATCAATCCGGGGGAGAGGATATGCATTTTTCTTGGTTACCCCATTCAGGCGCCTATAGTCGATACAAAATCGGATAGACCCGTCCTTCTTAGTAACCATCTGGACCGGGCTGGACCAGGGGCTAGTGCTAGGCACGATCACCTTCTGTTCCAACATGGTCTTCACTTGTTCCTCTACCACCGCTTTCTTACCCAAAGGCAAGCGTCGGTAAGGCATCTTGAAAGGCTGTGCATCACCCGTATTGATAGAATGCAACACTTTGTCGGTTCGGCCCAAAGGCTCCCCCTCCACCTGCCATGCATCCTGATACTTCACTACCAGCCTCCTTAGGGAATCGAGATCCCTCCGATCCGTCAAATCCGTTTCGGAGATCATTTTCTCAAGTCCCTCACTCAGAACGGTCGGAGAAGGGTCACCCTTCATGCTCACCTGTCCAGCAGGCATCACTGCCTCACTGGTGAACACCTTCCCCAGTATTGTATCTTTCCTTAGATACTTCGGTTCCAACCCGGGGTTAGAAACCGGCACAACGGTCCAAGCACCATCACCCACCAGGGTGTCCATGCCCGTCAAACCGATACTACCCAACATGGCAACATCCGGCTCCACAACTGCCTCTTCCTCTCTCCTAAGCCCCTTGCTTCGGACCAGCACGTCACACGTCTGTCCGGGAGGAATCTTTACAGTTTGGACCACCGTTGCCACTGTCGACACTTGTCGGAGCACACATTGCTCTACCGCACGGTACGGGTGCTCTATCAGGAGTACCCCTGTACCCGGATTCAGGACCGCGTCATACAACGCCGAAAAATCCAATCCGAGTATACCGTCGTCTGCAATATCCGCAATGGTGGGAGAAGCCACATACTCCTTCCCTCCAATTCGGAGCGGTATGAACGCGCGCCCATACGTCTGCATACTTGACCCATCGGCCGAACAGGCGTTTACCCTCGTTTTGAAGTTATCACGACTATCCGGCATAAGAGCATAGAAATTAGAGGAGATAAAGGAGTGGCTAGCTCCCGTATCTACTAAAAATTCGCCCGCTCTACCGGCCACAGTAACAGACACATACCACCGCCTCCCCCCCAGCGGAGACGGGTTTACAGTAAAGCGTTTAAAATCCTTCGGAGCAGCCAAATCAAGGCCATGTTTCTTCAAATGGTCGAAACATGGATGATCCGGGGAAAGCTGGGTACTCCCTACCCACACGGTGTCTGTGACAGCCGCAACTTCCTCGTTCCGATCCGTAATGGGCCTCCCTGCCTCATTGCCGGGCAACTGTTGGACTGGAATGTTAACCAGGCCGGCATCCGAGCCCCTCAAGCTCGAAGCCACCCCTGATTCCCTTCCTGCCTTCGGAATTTCACTAGGCTCTACCTCTCTGGTATGTTGGCGTACATCATATGCAGGGGTCGTCCGCTCGCCTTCTCGGACCACCCCCTCTAGTTTCCCTCCTTTCCGGGAACTTTCGGAGTCGGAGCCGTACACTCCGCAGCAAAGTGACCGATCTCCAGGCACCTATAGCACTTGGCGGTCCGCCGATTGATCTTCCTCCTGTTAGGCTGTGTAGCCCCCTGAATGGAAGTCGTCATCTTCTCAAACAGCGATGTGAAAAACGCTGCGTCCATTATCGGAGCTTTTGGGTCCGATGATTCCTTCTTCGGAGGAGGGTTTCCACCCCCTTCCGGCTTCCTATTTTTCCACGGCGTTTTAGAGGAATTCCCATTCCTCTTAAACTGAGCTGCAGAAGCTATCGCCCCCTCTTCCTCACTGCCCGAACCATCAGACTGCTCCGGAGAACACTCTATAATGGCCGAGGCCCGGATGGGCACCCGGTCCCCTAACAGTGACTTCTTGAGAGCATGTATGTCGATGGCCTTAAAAAGGTCATCTAATGACGTATCAGCTCTCCAGGTATCATACACCACATGTTGTATTTCTGGGTCCCTCAGTCCAGCAACAAACTGAGAGAACAATTCCTTAGAGAATAAGGCATCATGGATTCCTGAAGCTGGATGTACCTTCTTCAGGAGTCTCATCAGTGCAAGTCCGAAAACCCTCGGGGCCTCGTGCTTGCCTTGCACTCGCTTCTTAAAAGCAACCATCGGGTCAATCCGAGCGGAGTCTCCGTATAGGATAGTTCCGATCTCTACCAGTTGTTTGAAAGTGCCGCGGGGTCCGCATTCATCTTTCCACTGCTCCACGGCCATCAGGCCATCTCCCAAGCGCAATCCCTTACAAACATAAGGAATTGCATCCTGTTGATCCCACCCGCTGAGGTTGATGTCCTCAACGGTGGCTCCCAACCACTCTTCCCAAGAGTTTTTCTGCCAGTAGGGAAAAGGCTCGCTAGCAATGCGTCTAGCAGCGTTGGATGACCCCCTAATTTTAGAGGTTATCGCCAGGCATTTAGAAATGGAAGCCGAGGCGTCTTTTTCTGTACCCACGTTGTGCAATCCGATCCCAGCTATTGCTGGGTTTGTATCGTACAACTCTTGCAACTCTGTACTCAGAATTGTTCTCCTTGGAGCCCTCCTCGGACTCTTTGTGCCCGGAGTCGTCCCCGGAGTAGCGCCTCTGGTAGGCACGTTATTCTGCCTCTTCAGATAGGTCTGGTAGGTACCATACGACACCAAATCCTTAGTGGGGTCCACACCTTGAGCGAACCACCAATTTTTCTCCTGGTCAGTCATATACTGACACTGCTGAGCCAGAGCAAGCAATCGCTGATGCGCCGCTTTCTCTTTTTCCAGTTCCTTGGCCTGTCTATCAGCCTCCTCCTCTTGCTGTGCCTCCGCCAATTTAGCTTTCGCAGCTTCACCGGCCGCTCGGAGCCCTTCTTGTCGAGCTCTCAAAACCGCCGCCTCCTGCTCTGCTAATTCCTCAGCGAGGGCTGCATTTTCCTTCATGCGTTCCTGTTGCTGCTCAAGAGCAGCCTGCTGCTTGCGATAGACATCTCGCCTCTCCAATTCCAAGTTTTTCTGTTCATTGAACAGTATGTTTGCTTGGCATTCTCGCCATTGCGACAAACTCGAGGGAGTTAAGTCGGTCTTGGCCGCCTTATCTTGTTCGGATGCTTTCTTCAAGCGTTCCGAATCCAGTTGCTGCTCATCCAGTTTCAACTGAGAACGTGGACTTCGCACCAACTCCGATAATGACCTTCCCCTGCCCGCCGTGTTTACACCCGTCGGAGCCGAAAAGACCTGCTTCGGAATTGGCCGGATACCACTGATACCCACCCTAGGTGAGTAATCACTCGCCCTACCTCTACCCCTTGCTCGGCCAACTTTTAGTGGTCGTCCTGGCGTTGAAGTAGACAAGGCACCTTCTACAGTCATCCCACGTCCCATAGGAAGATTTGGGGTGTCTGTAAAACTCCTGTAATGAGGACCTTTCGGACTGTCATTATCAGCGGAAGCATACGAGGTACTGCTATCCTGTATACTTTCCCTGGTCTCTGACAAAAATTTCTCCAAAGAAGTTCTTTTTGCCTTCAGAATGTCACATTCTGACAGTAGACTTTGGCGAGCCTCCCGTAAGTCTTCAGTGTCCCGAACAAGTTCTGATCGGGTCTCCTCTGCTTCATGGATGACGGCATCTCGGGCCGCACAAATCTGATTCAGATCAGTGTTCGCCTGAACAAAGTCGGAACGGAGTCCCTGTAGATCAGCTTGTTTCTGATCGAACTCCACTCGAACCCTGCTAAGTGATTGCACCAGCTTCTCGTTCTCCTCCAACAAAGTTGAAAGCCTTGCGTCTTTCTCCTTGATTTTGGAAGCTCTATGTGTGACTGCACCTTCCAATGCAATCAGACTGCTTTTCCATTCATTCGACTGTTTCTGAATGGTCAACAACTCCATTTGGGCCATTTGCACACGCTCCTGTATTCTGGCCTCTCTCATGTCGTCGAAACGACGTTCCTCCAAGATAGTAGCCCTCCGTGGATTCGGAGCGGCTGATCTTGACCCACCAACGTTGAACATTGACAGGCTCATTTCATCTAATGAGTAATTCATTATTCCGGGACCCTGGTGTCCCAAAAATGCGCTTGTCCTGGATGGAACATTCGCACTCCTGCGGGTATCTGCCTCCTTCACGGCATCTAACCCCTCCGGGGATGAGGCTGACGCCTCATCGGGAGACCTCGCTGCTCCGTCCAGAGCAGGAGGTCTGTGCTACTGCACAGGCTAACCTGCGTTTCACTCAGAACTGGTCACGGCACCAGTGTAATAAACGATACTTTGTCTCTTTATGATATTGGTAGAGTATCAATTAAAGAACAAAGTCGACACAGTTCGGATCAAGTGTTACAGGTTGCAAATCAGGTTTATTCAGAGAACCTAGACAAGCAGTATCTATGTGTGCGAACTCCCTATAGAGTTCGGAACGGGTCAGTAGGCTAATCAGCCGTATTGATCACAGGGTCTCCTTGCCAGCGTGGCTCAGAGTAACCGACGAGTACCGCCAGATGCTGGGTATATATAGGCAGCCAGCCTGCGCGCGCACACGCAGACCGGAAGCCTATAGCGACCTCTGTCCATACCCCAAGCCCGAGGTAGGTGCTGCCACCTACCGTCGGACTGCAGGGTTCGGACTGAGCTCGCAACACAACATCCAACAGCACTCGTCATATAACATACCCGTATAACCCTAGCCCCTACAGATACAATAACCAGGACTGAATAGTTTGTGAGCGGCTGAATATCTTTTCTGTGAGAACATTTGAGTTTAATTTGTGCTGTTTTTAAGTATGCTTAACCCCCCAGGTTGAACTAGTCCACTGGCTCTTTGACCTTTAGACCTTGAATCCCAGCCCTGGCCGACCCAGAGACAAACCAATTCATTCTCCTTGACCATCAGGCAGCCAACAGGGGTGATGTATGCAGGTCTGCCTTTTAATGTATTACCAGTCAGCCTTTGTTTTTTATATGATTCAAAGAAGGAGCTTCTGGGTTTTAATTCCTATCATGTTTACACTGCAGAGTTGAATATGATTATTATTACACTGGATATTACTTCAATCATAACAATATGATATTTGATTGTGCAATATTTGAATGGGATCCATATTTATCATTTTGTTGCCATACTATCCATGTTATCTCCCATAGCCATATATGGCATTATACATAATACAGACTTTGATATCACAGGCCAAGAGGAAATTGGAAATAAAAGCACTGCTCGACCTTTTACCAGACATGTTATCAATTGAACTGAGCAATATCTATACGCTGATTTGGTACTCTATATTGAATATAACAAGCCCCATTGTCAGCGCATAGAGAGGTGATGATTGGATTTCTCCACAAATAATGTTCTTGTTCAGCCACAAGAATGAGCTTTACCAAAGTTGGACGTATTCATAGGGAAAGTCAATTTCTGTTAAACAATCTGGGGACCTCTGGACAATTTTGGCTATGACATAAATGATCTAAAGAGCAATATATGGTGACCGGGAGTCCTCACTTCTGACAACTTTCCTTCCCGAAGGGAGAGGGGTGTTGGACACCTCTGCACACCTTCAGTAACATAATTGTGTTATATTTATGAACAAACATCATGCTGCCTGGTTTAACTGGGCCTTGTGAATGTGCCAGTAGTGGTAAACCAACTCACAAATGGACAATCTCCATATTAATTCAATCCGACACCACCACCCAATTTGGTGCAGGTTGAAACTGTGATTGTAAAGTTTTGGAAATGAATTACCGTGTGTAATGCACCTTGAGTAGCTCGATGCGCTGGGCATTAGGCCCTAACTCTATTTTGAGCGTGGAATGATCTGATTTCTGAACTAACTATTTTTGCACAAAGTCAGATTATTGATCATCAAATTCTAAAATTGGGCATTTCCGAGCAGCAACGGTGGTTTGAGTGAATTTAGTGCTCATTCCCGGAACTGGAATTAAAATGGTCGCAATTTGTAATATTCATGTGCGTGTAAGAGTGGCTTTAATAAATTACTATTTGAGGTTATTTCGGAGACTAAACCCAGCCAAATGTCAGATAATGTGCTGATCCAATCATGTTGTTTCTGAATTGAGTCTTGACTGGAGGGCATAGACACAGAATTCTACCCATCTGGAGGGTATGGACGGGTAAGGCTACACAACACACAAACTATCAGTAACAAAATTGAGAACAACCTTAATTTCATGGTCAATAACATCAGAAAATCATCGCATATACATGCCTTTGTAATTACTTGAAGTGCAAGTGTCAGTGACGATTTACCTTGCCCAACCTCGTTTTGGTCAGCATTGATGTCTATGGGATCAACATGCCCTATGCCCCATCAGGACAACGAACATGAATTTATACCATCCATGTTCAAATGAGCTGCACAGGTATGAAAAATACACTGTGAGAAGTGGTCAAAGTAGACTACACAAAGAGGCCCAGTGCCATTTTCTCCTACTATTTAGATCCGATGTGTGCCAACAGGTCCCATAACGTATGAGAACCTTATAACAATAATAATGGCTGCTGTCTTTGGCTAGAGTAGGCTGCATGGCATCATGCCCCATACAGCTAGGTATACAGTCCTGCCGCCATTGCCTTACAAGCCAGTGACTGTATAAATGACTTAGTGTAAGCTCATGCGTCTCCTCCCAACCCACTTTACTATGGTCTATGTGGAAATGGTGTTACATCTCAGCAAACCAACGCAGCGCGCTCACCCTAATAGAGTACTTCATAAAGCAATTGTATTAACAGCATATTGCCTTGGATATTTAAGGTTGCATGGAGCATATTTCTATGGTGTTTGCTGAATTACCTGCTGCCATGACCAGTCATCACTGCTGACCATTGGCCCTATAATTAACTTCGGATAGCCACTTCAGACTAAGACTTGAAGCATTTACATTATCAGTGTACCGCTGTGCTTTTCGTTTTATAATTTTGGCCCTGAATATGCATATTTCTACTTTGTATCTAATATATAAGAGATAGCCTGCAGGCTTGTCTTCATATTTGCAAGGTGCTGCTCCCCACCTCTCTCTAACCCTAGTCTTCGAGCCCCAAGTTTGTAACTTCCTCCTTCACCCTCTCTGGGCCATCTTCACTCCTGTGGATGCTCCTCCTATTTCCTGTCAGTCTCTCACACCCTCTGGGCTAACAGTCTGACACTAGCTCCCTCACCAATCCCCCCACCTCCTACCTCCCACCTCTCCCTGGACCGGTGGCTATTGACATCCGGCTCGTGGTCGGCACGTGGCCCTGCGAGCTATGCCTCCAGCTGTGGGATCAATTACATCCATCCCCGTCCTGCCCCCAGGACCTGGCCAGGACTGGCAGGGGGGGGGCGGTGGCAGGGGGCTCGTCCGGCCCCAGACCTGACTGCCCGGGGTGCGAGAACCATCCAGGATCTGCCAACGGGGTCCAATTAATCAGCATGCTGACAGTCGGCTTTACATACTACTGTCAGCGATGTTGGGGAATGTGTTGGAAAAAACTCACAAATTGAAGGGCCATTAATTGGTCATTAGGCCAAACATATTGAAGCTTGGCATGAGCTGTGTTCAGTGCCAATTAATCTTTTGACAGGATTCATTTGTTCAGAGTGTGCTCAGACACTGACAGGCAAATATTGGATAGTGGAAAGTCGAAAATGTAAATTGCAGTTGACAGGAATCATGTTCTGGTGACAATTTATAGTGGGCAGATTATTTCAGCCATGCCAACAGCCAACTACACATTTCTTTGAAAATAATATGTATTTTTGGGGCTTTTACTAATGATTGGGACTAGAATACAGCTATACAACTCTAGTCAACCCAACCCGACAGAACACAACACCTAAAGTATGTCACGCTTTTTTGGGCCATTTTGAACACCCGCCCTACCCCCATGTCACACTTTGTCACACTTTTACAACACCCCCTAGAAAAGTATGTCACAAATTTCCCGACACTCCCCCCCCTTTGCATATAATTAGGTACTGTATCAGTCTAGTTCCATAATGTGATAAAAGAACATGCATTATCTTGACCCAGTATTTGTTTATAAGGCTTATTTAGACTCAGACATATAATCCTTAATTAGATTGCCACGAAAATGTGTTGAAGGATAACATCAGTCAAATCTCCAAAATATCTTTATTGAAAAGACCCCTTTCAATTACAATTGTTGAAAGTGGCAGTATCATGTTCTGACCAAAAGTCATAGCACTCTAGATCTTTGTGTCTGAGGTATCCTCAATCCATAGACTCTTGACAGTGTTTACAGGAATAACAGGTATGCCACTGCTATCCTGTCACTCCTCTTGTGTTGGAAGATCCATGGTGGGGGCGGATCCAGAAACTTGAGAAAGAGGGTGGGGTAGTGATATAGGCAATGTACTGATGGTATTGGACCCATTTACATAAGAAATTTATAGCAAAAACGGTCAGAATGCAACGGATCCATCTTTGCATGGTATCAAAATACTCTCTCCACACCAGGTCTTCACATACTGCATGGCACTGAGCTACCAAACTCTATTATCCCCTTCATTCCCCCTCCAATCTACTCTGCCAAAGCTCTCTCCCCTGATTCTCTCCCCTGATTCAACTTTCTCAGACACCATCACTCCTTTGAAGTCCTCTGCCCATCTTATGGCTGCCTCGCACCTAAATTTCCCCTTTGGTACTATAAAACTCCCTCTGACCCCTCCCCCCCCCCCCCTCACCCAGATCAGCCAGTAGCGACTGACGTCTGGCTTGTGCTCTCCCCTCAGTTCCTGTTAGCCTCTCACCTCGCTTGCCTCTCCGGCCCTATAAAGCTCCCTCCCCCCACCCCTTGTCCCACCCCTCCCCCCACCACCCTGCCCCCCCCCCCCCACCACTCCTCCAGGTCTATCGTTAGCGACTGACGTCTGGCTCGTGCTCTCCCCAAGTTCCTGTCAGCCTCTCGCCTTGTATGTCCCCCTGGCCCTCTGCTCTAACACTAGCTCCCTCTCCTAGTATCACTTCCTCCCTGTCCCCCCCCCCCGACAGGTTTTAACAATACCTCAGCTTGGCGAGTGAGGAGGCTATACAGGGTGTCCATAGGAAGGTGTGCAACTAAAAGTCTGCACCTATCATTGGACCTGAGAAATAGACTCTGCATACCAGTAGTGTTCACGGCAGTCCCTAGGTGGTGCCACTGTACACCCTAGGTTCATTCATTGGAACTACTGGTATGTAGAGTCTAGGTCACGTCCAAGGATAGGTGCGGACTTCTAGTTGCACACATTCCTATGTATACCCTGTATAGCCTCCTCACTCGCCAAGCTGAGGTCTTGTTAAAACCTGTGCCCCCCAGTACCACTGCTGACGGCTATTGATGTCAGCCCCGTGCACGGCACATGTCCCTCCTGTGAGGTTTGCCCCGAGCTGCGGGATCGATTACATCAGTCTTTTTTCTGTCCCGGGGCGGGGAGTCAGGGGAGGGGACTAGGGGTCAGGGTGCCCCCGGGCCCAGCCACCCCGGGCGCGAGAAGCATTCAGGATCTGCCAATGGGGTCCAATTAATTTGGAACCTGACAACCTGCTTCACAGACTGCTGTCAGCAATAGTGAGGAATTGATGGGAAAAAACACACATTGGCAGGCTATTAATTGTTAATCGGGACAGACATATAGAAGGTTGGCACTCACTTTGTTCAGAGCCAATTAGTCTTGATTCTAGTATTCATTTTTGGGTTGAGGAAGGGGACATGTTGGAGAATTTAACATACATTGCTGTCTGTAGGAATTACCCTTTTAACTAGACCAGGTGGCAGGATGCGTGCATGTCGCACTTACAATTTACAGTGGCCTTTGCAGTATTACCAAACACAATGATGTGATACTAATGTGACAATCCTTGATGATACAACTGACAGACTCTCATACTCTCTCTCCAAAAGAAGTGACACTGTCCTAGATTACAGCCTCCATGAGTGCCACTACTTGAGGCAGTACGTCTATTTATTTCATGGTGAATACGGCCTATAAAGGTTAAAGCAATGAGAGAGCTTTGGAGAGCTAGACCCAGAGGGCCGTGAAATAACCCTAGGCCGTATTTCACGCTCCTAAGGGATTTGGGGGGTCACTATGGGGTCGCTACGCTGCCGAGGGTCACGTGACCTGCTCGAAATTCAAAATGGCGGCACCTCAGAAGTAAACAAACACCGCAGAAGAGATCAAACATGGGCTACGTATCTATTTTAGATCAAAATACCATGAAATAAATACAGAGCGTCACTCAAAAGTGACCACGTCAGTGGTTATTTCACTTGTGGTGCTTGGGCCGTATTGCACTAGGCCTACAGCCAGCGTGCAATACGGCCGAAGCACCACTCGTGAAGTAACCACTGACTCAGTCACTTTAGCGTGCAGCTCTGTCTATATATGTCTCAGACTGTTTGCGATTCAAAGAGATTGTCCTCAATCCTATCATACTAATGGACTGAAGGATTGAATCAGAGAAAATATATTGACTGCCAGGGTTGGACATGTAGAACATAGCTTAGTAGCTAAAGAAATCAATATCAGCACCCCATAACATTTATATAGATGTCTTTCAGAAGCACTGACTGATTTTAATATCTGACAGAGCTGTAAAATTAGTCAAAATAGAGCAGAATAGAACATACAGATCCAACATCTTATATATGAATATTATAATTTCATTTCATTTGACCTTTTCCAGCTACATTTCCTTGTGGAACATTTTCCCCCTGCTCCCCACTATACTGACTCTTGAGGATGCTTTTCTCATTCCCTGTTAGCCTCTTACCTGGATTTCATTTCTCTCCTAACACTAGCTCCCTTTCGTATGCCACCCTCTCCACTCTGCTCATGGCTATTGACGTCTAGTTGAGCGCTGCACGTGGCCCTGCAGTGAGATTTGCCTCCAGCTGTTGGATCAATTACATCACTCTCCATCCTTCCCCGACGCTGGGGGGGGGGGGGGTGGCCAAGGGGAGAGTCAGGGGGCATGTGGGTATCCTGAGTCCAGCCGCCCGGAGCACGAGAACCATGCAGAATCTGTCAACACTGTCCAATTAATCCACATGCTGACAGTTGGCTTTTAGGCTGCTGTCAGTGGCCAGCGGGGTATTGGGGAATGTGTTGACAAAAACACACAAAAACCTGATTTGAACGCCGATTAATTGTCTGAACACATAGAAGCGTGACGTTCACTTTGCAAGGTGCCAATTAGCTTTGACAGCATCCATTATGACAGTCTGGTGTTGACAGCGCTTTCAGCAGTGACAGTGATATTGAGTAAAGGGTAGGGGGAAAGGCACTGAAACATGGTCAAATCATTGCAGCATATTCACAACCTCTAGTGATATTATAAATCTGTTGGTATCCATGCTGGTATCCATGCTTCATGTTCGAATGGTAAAAATACATAGTTGTTCATGTTTGGGGGAAATCAAATGTATATTACATCCATAACATATCTACAATTTTCGTCTTTGGGGTCCGATAAAACGCACAATTTTGCCCCAATACACAAAAAAAAAATTTAGGCAGTTTTGGCAATGTTTACCCAATCAACAAAAAATTGTGAGATTTGTTGCAAAACTCTTAATTCTTTAATGTAATAAGGCTGAAAAGGCCTGAAATCATCAAACCAACACAAATCAGTAGCTCGTTTTACAAAGAAATTTCAAGTTCAACGGGCTATAACTCAGAGAGTTTTTCACTTAGGACAGTTATCTTTGAGATACTGATAGATACATGTAATAGCAGATCGTAAACTAAATCAGGAGTGCCTGTGATGTATTTAAAGGTAGTTATCATAATCATATTATTATTGTGGCAGAGTTTTATGTAAAACGGATGATCGACTTCGCGACGCAATAAAAACTGTACCGCCAGTGTTAAAGATGTGGTGGGCAAGTCCGGGTGGACTTGCTGACAGAGGAGTGGGGGTTACCCTTGCTTGACCGAATATGACACAAAACCTGGGGATAGATTTCCCTCTACAACTCACAGAGTGCCATGTGACCAACCTAGAACCAATCCAGGTCAGTGTTTACTTTGTTGCTAAGGTGTGTCCCAAGACTAAGCCTATGATAGGTCTATGTGTTTGGGTCAAGGTCAGTGCTTGGTGGGAGACCACCCAGCTGTAGACTTGACTAAGTCTTAGTGTAGACTTATTTATTATGGACTGAATTTTCTTCATTGCATTTTTACACCTCAGTCTTATCTTTAAGAAATTAGTGTCCATCCTATGGTTCTAGGCCTATAAAGGCTTGTCCCCATAGGGTGTACTATAGGTAGAACAACCCAGTAGTATGACACAGGTAACTTGAAAGACTGTTGAAAGGCAAAAATAATAATTATTTATTTCAGTGTTAGCAACAAGCAGGTTCGGTTTCGTCAATTGACTCATCAGAAGCATTAAGGGTACAATTAAAAAATTGTAGGGTGATAATTTTCTTGTTCAACACAAAAAAATAAATCAGGGTTTCCCATACAAGGCCACAGTAGTGGGTTTGCATGGAATGGCCTATACACATCCTGTGTGTGGTAGGCCTAGGCATAAAAAGTATACACTGATACTTTGGTGAGTCACTTCAGTGAGATGACTCGACCTGGGGCACCTGGTAGTGAGCCAGGTGCGTGAGTGTTTGTAGATAGATACTATAGTTTCTTAGTCCTATAGATTCTACTGGTTTTGTGGCGGTCATATGATTAACGCCAGTGTTAAAGATGTATAGAAAACTGTTCTGAGAAGCCAAGACATATACCTTTCAATATAATGAGCTTGTTTAAACATATTGTATGATTTCTAATTTGTCCCCCTCCAAACTCAAACCAACACAAGTCAGTGGCTTGACCATTCATTCATACATACATATACATATAAATAGGTACATGTATAGTTTCTGAAATGATCCCAAATTTCATTTGACGACCACTTGTGATCCATACTTTTGCCATGGTCATCAGCATACAAATTTACGCTAGTGACACATTTTGACGAAAATTCAATTATGAAGATTGACGAGTCCGTTCTGAAAGAACCTCCTGAAAATCTCTACAGCAGAGGTAAAACAATCAGTTTGGGGTATTAGGAGCAGCAGCAGGAGGGGAGCATGCCAACAGCCTCAGGCACCAGTCATTCACTAGATGCCAATTAAGGCTGATTAATTAACTATGTATTACCACCGCAAATATACCCCTACGACAGGTTAAGTGCTCAGTTGGGATAATTTGGATATTTCAGAGAGATTATTTAATCATTCATGCAAAACAGTATCGATCAGAGACCTTTTTTAATGATTGTCAAAAAAAGTACCTTTACGGTATCTAAAAACTGCCATTGAAATGACCAATCTTAAGCAACAATGCAATCAATAAAATTTCAACGATGTATGTTTGCCAATAAATAAACATTGTCATACCTGCATATATATTTGAAATGAAATGGAATTTGGGGATGGGGGAAGATTGAGCAATCTCCCACTCAAATAGTGCTAAAACAGCTATACAATACTGGAATGTTCAGGGATTACAACAAAGAGTTAATTGTCCATCCTGCAGTATTTAGAAAGGCAGGACACTGAATGGGCATTTAGGGGCATGCATGTATAAGGAGATATGTGGAAACAGTGGCCAATAGCCTGCGGCTCGTACCGTGCTTTGGCAGCCAAACTAGGCTAATTAATCAACTATGTATTACACCGGTAAATATAGCCCTGGTAATGAGCTAAGGGAGATTAATGACGTCTTAGCCCATTCAGGGCTTTACAGCGCTTTAATAAGCTATGCCGCTTGCCGTGATGATACCTGAATGCCATCATGGATAGTAATATACCCTGGTGGTCTTTCAGAATAACTGACGTAGTCATAAGCCAATTATGACGTGATGAAACCTCTCTGACGACCACTTGTAAAAAGCCTTTTATCAGAAATCCTACTGAAATCTATAGAGAAAAAAAGCACCACATTTTGCTAGATGCAAGTACCCTCGTCAAGTGCAAATATAGCAATATTGACGAAAATCTCATCATGACGACTGACAAATCTGTTCTGAAAGACCCTCCCGGGCTGTCTTCATGGAGTATGCCATCTCTTTGGGGGTGCATCGCCCACATACTTCTGTAGCACAATTAATGATTGCAGCACATAAGTGCTATGCGGCCCTCACAGGATTAGCTGATGGGTATTGATGAGGATGTAAACAACAAGGGGGGAGGAGATAAGAGCCAGACATGATCAGAGGTAAAGATAACCCACTTCAGACCGCTGCCAAGTGCTTGGTTTAGTCACAGGGGAAAGGCCAGGTTTTTTGTTTAACCTTGCACCAAGGTCGATCAATTTTGTTTCGAGACAACCGGATTGTGTAGTTCCTTTGCAGCACATAGTCAGTACCGGTATTGACCAACTTTTATTAGCATTACCATGTCTATGCGGTTTAGGGTGAGTCTCTTTGAGTGAGGCATTGGTCATGTTTAGTTTTGCCTCTGTTAGCTTTGGCCATGACTGCAGGCAAAGGTCTTTTTTTTGTTCTACATTACACCGAGGTCGGTGTGTGTGTTTGTAATAGTTTTGAGACAACCGAGGTGTCAAACCTCTCATGAAGGGTCACCACTGCCTTATGAGGAATAGACCGGAGCACCGTCTGAGATTTAACCCCAGGTCGGCAGTTGAGGGCAGCCCCAATGATGAATGAAGGACATGCAACTTTCCTATCGCTCACCGAATCAATGTCAGCAGAGTTTAGATAAAATATTGAAGCAGCGGCGCGCCTCCGGCAGCTTTAGAAAGTCAATAGTGCTCAGGGTTAAGTACTCAGGGTGATCGGGAGGGGGCGGGGGGAGGAGGTGAGGTACAAAGGTGGTAGGAGGGAGGTGGGGGGAGGGGTGGCATGGCAGGGGGAGTGGGGTGGTAGGTGGGGTTAAAAGGTAGCAGGTAGAGTGTGAGAATTGGGATTAATGTCAATCACTCATTATGGGGAGGAGAGTCTGGCAGAGTTGAGGGAATATGGAGTAGAGAGAGGGGAAGGACAGTTGGGAGCAAGGGCATGAACCTTCATCTCCAAGCGCAGTTCTGGTGGTTGGGTGGGTATTATGGAAAAAGGGTTCATCACCAGAAGTTCCCCATCTCCTTTGAGCATGGTATTCTGGAGGCAATACATGTATTTAAATTCATTGAGAGGTCACATATTTGTTGCTAGGCATAATCAAGAATATTCCTGGGGTCCAGAACATGAAATTTCTTTTTTACTCAGAGATAGAACCATCATTAGTAAAGTCCCCCCTCTGCTTTGAGCCAGTCTTGCTGCGGGACTGACCTCCATAGCCACAGCATTGTAGGGGAGCAAAATATACACAGGTCGCCAGTGTAGAACCCAGAGTGACGCACTCTTCTTCTATTAATAGTGAGTAGGTCACAGCCCCGTGTCAGTTGCGGCCCATGGTCGGGAGGGAGCAGGGGCCATGGATGTGGTTGATATGGTCTGCAGGGGGGCAAGTTGTAAGAGCTGTAGAAATGTCAATTACTCAACATCGAGGTGGGAGGGCACGTGCCTTAACTGGGTCATTACAATCGCCTGCCTGATGTTCTGATATATTACTAACAGTGTAGTAAACTATTTGTCTACCACCTCCTGTGAAGGGGGGTTATTCAGGTAATATGGGCAATCCGAGCAGAATTAGATGTCACAAAGGTTGCAACCCCTAGTTATATTCAAATCAAGTAATACCCTAAGGATGCAGGAAACAGGGATTGCTTTATGATTGGGATTTAAGCACTTTTGGGTTTGTCTACCACCTCCTGTGTGGTCACAGGGGTCAGTGCAAAAAGAAATGGCTGACATGCAGAGTGTCCCACACTGTACCTTACTATAGGGAACCTCAGGGGTGAGAGTGTAATGACCCAGTTCATGCATTTGTGGGAGGGGGTCATAAAGGTTGTAGGTATTGAAGGTATGGTATGGTGTGAGAGGGGAAGGGAGCTACTGGGATTCGGAGGGGGAAGGGGAAGGTGAAGGAAAAGGGGGAGGCAGTGAGGGAAGGCAAAGGGTGGGAAAAAACAGGTGGAGGACTGGACATGGGATACAGCCTGGCCCGTATTTCCAGGCAGCCTGTTAATGCAGGCTGCCCAGGCTGGCTAATCAGGCCCGGAGTGTTTACAGGCAGGGTGTTTGGTCAGGTTGTTCACACTCTTCCAGCACATGAGCCTGGTACAGTAGACTGAGGCTCAGGTTTTCACACCTTTTCTAAGCAGAGGCAACTGTTATGCCTGCTCTTATGGTTGTCACATCAGATAAAAAAACAATTTAAACATGTAATTATTCAAATATGCAGTGAACCAGGCACATACTGCATACATAAGTTGGAAGGTGATGTACTGATCTACATCCTCTATGTGAGTTTATTCTTAGCGAATATCACATAAAAATCGCAAATATGATAATATAAAAGCTATAGTGAGAACACAGTCCTGCAAATGAACTGCCCTGTATTCCAGGCTGAGTGACCTGTGAAAACGGGCTGGGTGCGTTATGCGGGCTGTACTGTAAGTCCAGGCAGTCTTCCACCTGAGAAAGGCAGGTGTGGGAGGTGGTTGGTGGGTAGTGTGAGGAGTATGGTAATTGAGGTTAACCACTTATAATGCAGGAGGTGTTAATCACACCAGAGGCCTTCAGCCTCTGGCGAGTCGCATCCCTCCCTCCCACTGACCTGCGTGACCTAGATGCTCCCTCTCGAGTCTATGGTCACCCGGCTCTGCCCTGATGTAGCTTCACAGTGTGTGGAGTAACTGGCAGGGTCCCAGTGTAGCTACTCCAGCTTGGTGGTCAGCATACCTCCCATTTGTCCCATACAGACTACACTGTGGGACCTGCTTCATATGACCCATCTCAGTCCCCTCCCTCTCACCCTGGAGTAGCTATGGGCAGTTGGTCTTATGGTGCAGCTCACTGGGTCGTTCACCATACAGCCACCTGCGCAAGAGTGAGGTATAAAGGGAGAATCCAACATGGCGCCCTCCATACAGGCTGCCGCTGCCCGAAGAGGCCCATCCGTTATAGTAGTGTATTTTAACAATATGGAGGTGGGGAGAGGGGGGAGGTTTGGGGGGGGGGGGGAGCAGTCTCGGGCCCTCACTATACATTTACAGTAATAAAGGAGCAAGTAAATACCAAAGTTGTTAGAGACAGGCAAGAAACATTTAATTAAATGGAAACCATCATAATATTTTCCAGGATTCAGGATTCAGGATCCAGGATTCCAGATCAGTCTCTTTCTATATGAATTGGTCATAGCTCAGATGTGGGAATCAGAACTGTATTGATCGAGGCGAGGAGGGGAGTGGGGGTCATGCAGGTGGTTGGTGTGATATGTACACTGTAAATAGTTGTTGTTCTTGAACAGCAAAATGTGCTGTAACTAAACAGTACTTTTGCTGTTAAAAATATAACATTTTCTGTACATGTATATTTCTGTTGCTGTAGATGCAGGTTACGGTAGTGACTTGTACATTTACAGCACTTTTCCCTGTAATATGTACACGAGAGGTCGTAGGATTGATCCTTGGTCTAGCCACCTCTCATTAGGGATCTTTAGCAAGAAGGCTGTAGCTCATTTAATACAGATATTGCAGAGGAGTTGCAGAGGAGCGCTAAGAGGCGAACCCAGGACCTTTTGCTGTCCCTGTACAGTACATAGTGCTGTAAATATACACAAGCTGACTTGCTGTAGGTCTAGTGAAACCAAAGTTGCCTGCAATATTTGCTGTACAGAAACAGTACTTACATCTAACAGTGTAGTGTGGTAGGAATTATGTGTGGAGGGGGTGGGGGGTGACAGATAAGGGGTAAGGGCTGTGGTAATGTCAATCAGCCATCATGCTGAGTGCTCTGCAGACCAACTTCAATCGATGCTGTCTGTGCCTAATGTGGCTCTGTACCGAAGGGGAGATCAGCGCGATTATAGCCACCCGGTTGGCGACAAGTTGGCACATACTCTCCCTAAGCCTACTAGTATAGGCAGGGGTGAAGTGAACTATCATGAAAGGGCTTTAGACTGTCTGGCAACATCCATTTTACAGTTAAACACCATGATATTTCGCACCATAGTGTGAAATACATCTGTGTATCGATTTTACTAGATTTACTATTACAAGTGTGATTCCCATTCTATTGCCCAAAAACATCTGCTATTTAAAAGTATAACCACTAAAACTATAATACTTATATATACATAGTGTGCTATTCCATATAGAGCCCCAGCCTGTATAGGTATGGAGTCCTGATTATAGGCGCTTATATATTATACTAGACGTAAAAGACTTTTTTAACATCTGTTTTTAATCTACAAGATATTTCAGACTGCCAAATTCCCTGCATGTATACGAGACAGGTGGTTACCTAAAACGCAGTGGTGAACACGCGCCAGATAATATAAAACCGTGAGACTAAAAAAAACACAGAACTGTTGCCCATTGTAGTCTAACAGCGAGCGACTCGTATTTCACGTGGTGGCGTGAGTAGATTTCAGTGTTTTGAGAAAGCCCCAGGTGCTTACCTCTCTGCATGCCAACTTCACATTCAGTATGTAGAGCCCTTATGCCATCATCACAGAGAGTTTAAACATCTTTAATTGCTTCTAGACAAATGGAATATCAATGTAGGAATCCATTATAGTGGATTTGTCATGTAAGCTAATATCCATGAGAGTTATATTGAAAATCAAGTTCTAGCTCCATGAGAAAAGGCTGTGTGCTATAATGGAATCAATGAGCTGTTATTTCAGCGAAGGCAAGCAGCCAAGCATAATAGATGCTCTGTGTTGGGTATGCGGTACATTCCTCTGCTAGCCTGCTTATTCACCAGGAGTGTACATGTAATTTCCCCAGCACTATTCTAGTTTATTAACAGATGGAGAGCTGAGTAGTCAGATTGAAGCTTCAATGAAAGATTTTTGAAAGAAATTGCAAAAAGAAAAGAAAGAGTGCATGAGCTAGCTGACAGAGAGTATCATTGGGGCTAATGAAGGAGCTACACGCAATACTCAACTATAAACAAGGGCCAGTTGTCATCAGGCATTGGTCAGGTTCCTGACATTTGGGGGTTGTGTATTTCCTTTAAAGATCTAAATGTCTGCTAGCTCTCACTGTTTTATAAACCCATATTCACCAGGCTAACTACCCGAAGCTTCCTGCCTACACTCTAAATAGTTGGTTTCCATTTTTGTAGATGTACAGTAGATTCTACTGTATGCGTACAGTTGATTGCAGATAAACAGTAGAATCTACAGTAACTATAAAGTAGATTCTACTGCAAATCCATTCTACAGTAGATTCTACTGTATATCTACAGTAGATTCTACTGTGTATGTACACTATTTACAGTGTACACTATTTACAGTGTATACAATGGTTACAGTCTATCGGTATATTTAACCTTGGTTCTTTAGCAGAGCAAACTGCCGGTAGTGATCAGTATTAGCAGGCTACAGACATCTTTAACTTTACGGATGGCTTTCTCTAGGAGACCAAACTGCCGGTGATCAGTCTCCGGCAGGGGTGTGGAGGTCGTAGCACAAAGGTCACGAGTGCTTGGGGACAAGACGGATTGGACGCCTTAACTCCTACCTCTGTATTTAACCCCTGCAACGACTGCTTAGTGCTTTAATGTGCTATGCCCTTGGTCGTCATGATGCATGAATACAGCCCTGGTGAGTGACTCGCCAGTGACGACCTTAATTAGGTTGAGGCATTCCAGAAGGGTTGGCATTATGCATCAGTGCTGCGATCATAATTTACTCTCTGTGCTGCATTTGAGCATCATGAGGCAAAATGTCCTCTTTAAGGGACATGCTGTTCCTTGGTCGTCCCTTGGTTGTCATAATTAAAGAGTGCAGCATTGATGAATATAGTCTAGTCTCCCTGCCAGGGCTGCATGCATGCATCATACCAACATACTGGCAGTGTATAAACACTCTCTGGTCCACATGATGCAGCACCGTGCTGCATTTGTGCATTATCCTGACAAAGGGCATGATGCATTTAAACACACAGCGGTCCTTAAAGGGTTAAACAGGGCTCTCAAATTGAAATCGATAGTGCGCCGTCCGCCCAACATGGCACACAACAGATCCATTTCACTAACATCCCTCACCCGCCCATTCCTCCTCCCACACACACACACAGGGAAGGTAAGGGATAGCCCTCAGGTTTGCCATTCATCTCCAAAGTTAGCAAAAGTCACATTGCTGCTACTAAAAAGCAGCATTCTCAGATGAAACCTGATGAGGATTTCCAACAGGCGGAGTGCGTGATGATTGGATACTGAGAGCGGGGGCGGGAGGGCGTGGGTGTTGTCGCCATAGTTACAGATCAAATTGAGGCACGTGTCCTTGGACTTTAATTGTACGTAGCATATGATAGTGCTATTTCTTAACCATGGGAGCTCATACGCCCACTACAGTAGTATATTGTACCAATACACCCACTAGTGCCATACAGAAGAGTATCACGTGATCCTCGATTGCTGATTATGAATGTGGATAAAGATTGTCACTAAACCCGGGAGATATGAGTTGTGTTGTCCCAACTAGTTTATTACAATGTTATGGATACAATTACGCAAAAACGTGAGCTTTGCCCACTCATTATGCTTCTTTTTGGGTTAATAGAGGGGTCAGAGATGCATACCCTTTAAAGCCTGCATAGTCATGCCCCTAGTAGCAAACAAACTGTGGCCCCGGACGGGGCCAGACTGTGTTTGCAAATCTGGCCCGGAGTGGGCTAACCGACGGGCTCCCGTTGGTTTAGGGCACTGGGCTTTGGTCTGGCCCCGTGCGGGCTACCCATGTTGGCGGAGATAGGGTTTTGGATGGGAAGCCCACTTTGGGCTCAGATCGTTTTTTGGACGGGCTGAAAGGTGGTTCAGATCGGTTTTTGGACAGGTTGAAAGCGGGCTCAGATCAACTTTTGGACAGTTAATTTGATAATTATGGGTTTTTAGAATGTATTCAATCATTCCACAATGATTTCTTGTATTTTTTTAACCAGATATCCTAGGTCCTGCTAATGAACCCAAGGCATAATCATACTCTTCCTACCCCATAATGGAAGTATCAAGCAGGCCTATTATCATCAGGTTTGAGCCACATGCAGCATAGACAAGTGTCTAGGGTGTACATTAGCCTTCAAATCCATAGTTCATACCCACATGGAGCATAAAAGACTGTGTTAAGCAAATTGTAATACCACATAAATAGTGTCTACACTGGATAGCTGCTTGGAGAACCTTCTTTTCTTCATTCAGATATATATATAGTCTACCTTATTTCCAAACTGTGAGAGCACATGTTTATTGTTTCCTATTCTACATCACTTTAACATTTTATTGTATTATTGTGTAATGTCAATTTCATCAGGCTTTGTTGGAAAACTCTCTATATTGTATAGTAGTGACATCTGGTGTCAATCATCAGGACTACTAGCCCTGTCCAAACCCAACCTCAGCCCTCATCGGCCCGGAGTGGGCTAACCGATGGGCACCCGTTGGTTTAGGGCACTGGGCTTTGGTGTGGCCCCAAGTGAGCTGCCCGAATTGGGCTCAGATCGCGTTTTGAACGGGCTTCCTGTCATCTGCCCCACATGAACCCAAAGCCAGCAGCCCACTTTGAAACTGATCTGAGCCCAAATCGGGCAGCCCGCTTTGAAACTGATCTGAGCCCAAAATGGGCAGCCCGATCGGGACCACACTTCAGCCCAGCCATCTGCCCAACATGAAACTAAGCTCAGTTTTACCCGACTTCAAACAGCCAATCTGAGCTAAAACCAAATTGGCCCCGTGCGGGCTTGCTACTAGGGGCAATATGCTATATATGGATGATGGTTGAATACAGCTGCAGCTATGCTGACCCTAAAGGTGAGAGTTAATTGACATGATTTTTAAATGAAGCACAATCACACACGAGGGCTGTGGATTGTATTGTATTGCGTTGAAATGCATCGTAGTGATTGACGGCCGACAGAGGGCACATAACTGTCATTCCCAATGCACCAATTAGGCATTTAATTACCGCTGTCATAACCAGAAGATGAGAGTATGGGGAGGGGCGGAGGTAGGCTCGGTTAGGGCCGTTGTAAGCTGAGTTACGTGTCTTAGAAGAGAGGCATGGCTCCTCCTCCTGTGAGCTGCCCTTTGATTGGAGGATGCTCTTCTCGTATTGTACGTGCCGCTCGGCAGGCAGAAGTAGCAATCTAATTTAGACGAATGGAGCCAATAGTCAGAAGTAGATGTCTAATTTAGACAAACAGAGGTGAAAGTTCTGGAACGGCTTCTCGGCGCTGTGGAGATTAGGGGTAATTGGACACAGGGGGGAAATTGGTCTATTTCACCAACATACATCAGGGCCGAATGGTGATGGCGTTCAAACCCAATGTACTGCTTTTATGGCCTGGAGTCAGGTAATCGATACATAGACAAAGGTCCATGAGTTTTGGTCTGTTGACTAGGTTACTTCACGGGTTGTCCTTGGGCCATATGCTGGCCATATGCCTAAGGGTCAACAAGTTAAATAACCCAGTAGACAGACTCAAATGAGTGGACCTTTGTGTTTATTTTTTATGCCGAAGTGGTGGCGTAGCCACCTGGTGGTGCCGCCAGGCACCACCAGAATGAGGTATATGATGTTTGCACTTTGCCAGAAGTCAGAACGGGCGCCGCCATCTTGGATTGTGCCGCCATCTTGGATTAAAGTGTCACAACACAAATTTATGCTATGTGATAACAATAATATAAATCAACCTTTGATAGTTCAAGGGTTGATTATAATCATAACTACCCCCCCTAATATGGACGCAAGGAATTCAATGGTTCTATCGGTTTGTTGCTAATACAGCTGGTTGCCTAGCAACGGCTATTCTAATTGTTTATCTGCCTAGCAACACACATTTCCATGGTCCTGAAGTTGATTATTATCATACCTACCCCCCCTAATATGGACGCAAGGAATTCAATGGTTCTATCGGTTTGTTGCTAATACAGCTGGTTGCCTAGCAACGGCTATTCTAATTGTTTATTTGCCTAGCAACACACATTTCCATGGTCCTGAAGTTGATTATAATCATATCTACCCCCCCTAATATGGACCCAAGGAATTCAATGGTTCTATCGGTTTGTTGCTTATACAGCTGGTTGCCTAGCAACGGCTATTCTAATTGTTTATCTGCCTAGCAACACACATTTCCATGGTCCTGAAGTTGATTATAATCATACTTACCCCCCCTAATATGGACCTAAGGAATTCAATGCTTCTATTGGTTTGTTGCTAATACAGCTGGTTGCCTAGTAACGGCTATTCTAATTGTTTATCTGCCTAGCAACACACATTTCCATGGTCCTTAGGTTGATTATAATCATACTTACCCCCCCTAATATGGACCTAAGGAATTCAATGGTTCTTTTGGTTTGTTGCTAATACAGCTGGTTGCCTAGCAACGGCTATTGTAATTGTTTATCTGCCTAGCAACGCACATTTCCATGGTCCTGAAGTTGATTATAATCAAACCTACACCCCTAATATGGACCCAAGGAATTCAATGGTTCTATTAGATTGTTGCTAATTCAGCTGGTTGCCTAGCAACATCTATTGTAATTGTTTATCTGCCTAGCAACACACATTTCCTTACCCCCTAACATGGACCCAAGGAATTCATAGGAAATGCCATATTTGAAGTTATATCATCTTTCCCCCTGATAACCCCTTCCCGGCCCTGCTTTTTTGGTGTCTTGAATGGGTTTCCTTCAAACATACCAACCATGTAGACATTATGTTTCTTCGAATGCAAGAATTGCGGTTGTTGCCGCGTATAAAAATGCCTGAGGCATTTTTTTACGCGGCAACAACCGCAATTCTTGTTACCCTTTTTTTATTCAAATTATCCAAATTATGGTTGAGGGGGGCCTAAAACAGCATTTTGCTGTGCCATTTAAATGTAAACAAGCCGTCATTTTTGATGACGTCAAAGGCTGTGAAATACGGAAGAGGGTTATTTCACAGGGACGGTGAAATACAGCCATCCTTGATTAAATCAATGGGGTGGCGTATTAAAAAAAAAAAAGTTTAATGGCTATGACTGGGTGCAATTTATGACTAGGTGCAAAATATGACAGGGTGCACTGTGTGACTGACATAAAGAATAACGGCTTATTCAGGGCAGATGTAGATAGAAAAGGGTCAATTGATGTTTTAATATGTTATAATTTTGTTCTATTTTAATTCAAGGGTCATAGATTACGCCAGGTCTGGATTGCACCGGGTTATCCTTGTTTTCTTATTAGTTTATATTGGAAGATCATAGAGTCAAATAGGGTCTAATATCCAATAGTATCTAAGAGTGCACATTATATGTCAGGCCTATGGCGCCGTAAAGATAACGTACGCTCTGTCAGAAAAGCCTTTTAGTCTGATCGACTACTTTGTTCTATAATTGATAGCAAACCTTGACCCTAAATCAGAAGTACTTTCCCTATGCATCTCCCTCCCTCCCTGCCTCTTTCTAATCCTCCCTACCATGCACACATTTTGATCATATAGTACTAATATCTGAAATGTAACGGCCTGCTAGGTCACACTGTTATAGCAATCTTCAGGCAGGTATGTAAGATAGGAGAGCGGGGGTCAGCTTGTAATTTGACTATTGCCTTCTTTCAATATGGCCCAATATAAGCCTTTACAGACTAATACATTCCTCTTTTGGCTGTACTAGACAACTCTTTACCTCTCCCCACTCCCTGCACAATTCCCAGGCACTACACTAGTACCCACAGCCTCTCTTTGGCAAATCAGCATGCCCTCCTCTTTGACGCTGGGTCCGCTTTAGACGCCAAACGACACGACCGTGTTTGCGCCTTTGAAGGGAAAATAAGGCGGACCCAGGCTCTCCTGAGGTTAAATGGTCTGAAATGTGCAGCTCCGGGGCCAATTTGTTGTAACCTTGAGGGACTTTGGCGTTAATTTATCATGGAGCACCCGTCCCCCTTCTCCCCCTGTGTGGTGCGGTACGTGCAAGCACATACCAGGAGGCTGGGTATGGAGGGCCGCTCAAACACTATAAAGGGACATTGTTATTTGTTTTTTTTAATCTTTCAAGAGTAGCATTTCATGAACTATTCAATTTAAGCAGCACTAAGCAAGAATTTAACTAGATCACAGTAATCGTTAAAATTCACAAATTTAGGTGTTGGGTGAAAATAACAAAAAGAAATCGTTAAACTCAACGTATATATATATGTGGGTGCCTGAACAAAATTCCCGTGCATATACTACTACCATATTACTAAGCAACGTGAACATAACTCTGTTAGTCCTCCATTTGTGCCACTGGAAAACACTATATACTTGAAATTCCTGTTATTAACTGCTTTTTCTGTGTCTTTTTCAGGTGGGTTATTATTTCCTCTCAGCGTCACAAACAATAAGTCGCTAAGCACTATAAAGCCGTTATAGAGGTCCATCTTTTGTCATCATAAATCTTCTCATCACTAGTAAACACTTGTCAGCACTGCGTTGGTGCATTAGGTTGAAAGAAACGGCATGAGCAATGCAATTTAAGCCACTTTAAACAAAGCTCAGTATTGCCTTATTAAAATATTCCAAATATGGCGGCCATCTAGGATTTGTGGGGTTCCAATGAAAATTCACACTGGCTCCCCGTCCAGGTTGAAAAAGTGAGTCAAAATGAGTTAAAGGGTTCAAATTTCAGAGTTTTTTCCAGCCGGTCCCCCTTAATCCATTAACAGACCCTACTATATGGCCGACTTCAAGCAAAATAGGGCAATTTTAAACTCAAATTATAATTGCTTTAAGCCACTGGAAAGTCAGCTATTAATCAATTTTACTCTTAACTAAAAATTGCCGAAGTCGGATGAGTCAGTGTTCTCCTGTGCATCGACAGAGCCAAAATATACATGCAATGAGCAATTAGGTACCATATCTCAATTCAGTACTCGGAAGTGTTTTAAGAGCTACTTTTAATCTGTATAGGTACGTGAAATGACGTGACCTGTTGGTATACCAAATTTGACTTCTCTGCAAATTATCATCGGGCCAGGGACCAGCTGTCAAGATGAAACTTGGCTCACGAGAACTTTCCCACATTGCATGTGTGTTTAAATTGCATGCAAAGAAATTGGAAACAGCCCAATTAAACTTAAAACAGGACATAACAAATTGGCTTTGTGTATGTGTACTGTCAGAAAGTAATTCCAAACTGCATCCCCACCCCTCTCCCTTCCACTCCACCTCTCTCCCTCTTCCCGCTGCCATGTAGTTTACCTTAATCCTTTAAAACGGCTTGATACCTTTATGTATCATGCCCTTGGTCATCATGATGCATGAATGCAGCCCTGGCGAGTAACTCGCCAGTACTGCATTCAAGCATCATGCCCACCCCATGGGCTTGAGACACTCATCAAGGGTCAACATGATGCACCAATGTAGCACCGGTGAGTTACTTGCCGAACTGCATCAGTGCATCATGAAGACAAACGACATATATATTTTAGCGACATCTGTCCTTAAAGGGTTAAACTTAAAACAGGACAAAATAATGTATGTGTACTGTCAGAAAGCCCCCCCATACTGCAACCCCCCCATCCCCCTCCCCCCCTCCCCCCCCCACCTTCCTGCTGCAGCCATGTAGTCTACCTGCCCACTCACCACTCAGGTAACACAACGTGCGTGTCTCCCCTCCCCCTTCCTACCCCTTACCCAGCCTCCCCCTGCTACCCTTCAGCCACACACCCCCCAAATAAAAAATAGAGGAATTTAAAGTGGGGATATCCGATTATTTTTTTCAATTTCTAAATTTTACTCAAATGTGTTCCCAACAATGTGAAAGTATAATATATAGAGACTAGAGGTCAATTAAAGGTCATCTATGGGTGTCAATTGGTCACAAATGGATCCAATATCCCCCAACCATGAGCAAAATCGGAGGGAATTAGGGGTAATGGAACTGATAGTAAGTCAAATATATTATTCGTGAACATTCTGACTCATTTTTGGAGAAATTGATTTTCTTTTGCCACACACATCGGATGTACTAACTTTAAGGAAACACCAAGTGCACCCACCTGTATGCCCGTGGCTGCAGACTTCCGCCGTGGGAGTCTGCGTGCCGGACGTGTTCTCATGTACTCCCCTTCACCCTGCCCTTCTACCTTTCATCCCTTTAAGGGGAGCCTTGGTGGTTTAATGTAGTGTTTATCTTTGAATGAGGCCATGAAGTAAGGACTGCTTGTTGCCTTATGGTCCATGTCAATTTGTTGTCGTGATGTGAATTATAACCGCACTGACAAATGAATTCAAGAACTGTCGTGGTAAATTACAATCTGTGGAGGAAATAATCGGCCTGATGTATTTAGTTTAATTCGTTTAGCTAGTATATTTTATAAACACACGAGATGTAGCGTGTTTTCGAAGCGGGCGTTGGAAGCACTTGCTAGCACTGCATTCATCCATCATAATGACAAAAGGGCGGCATTCATGAAGTATAGTAACCAAACAGCATATTTTACACTGCAAGAACCATTAATTTTAAGCGAATTTTATTAAAAATTAATGTTGATTATTTGACTTAGCTAGGCATTCGAAGCAACTTTAAACTGGACGAAGGTTCAAATTGCCTAAATATGATTCAAAGGCCATTTATCAATGTTAAATAAGCTCTAAGTTGCTTAAATCAGATGGTGTATGCAATGGTAATAAAACAGTCTGCTGCCCTTAAATGGTTAAACCCTCCTTTGCTATTTACCTGTGAATGAGTCTCGGCAAAATCACCAAGCAATTGTCATTCATATTTCATATTTTTGATTCATAGTACTGCTCTAGTCCGCTATGTGGTTATTTGTTAGTGCTGATTCTGTAGCTTTAAATGGTTAACCCACCCACCCCCTCCTCCTCCTACCGCTCTCCTATTTACCTGTGCGTGAGTCTCGGTACATCACGCAGTCTCCGAGAGCGGAAGTCTCCTGCCGCAGGTAAGACGTAGTCAGAGCGGCGGCACCTCGCGTGACGCGCCAAGCGGACGGAGTACGCTAACCCTTTAACAGCAGCCTAGTCCTTAAATAGACTAAACCATGTTGCAAGCTGGCCCCACCTCGGCCGGTGTTCTCAAGCGTCATCGCTGGCACCAAAGGTTGCTGGTCAAAGTAGTTTTGGAGCGCTTGGTGCTGTAGTATAAATTGTTTGGATGGGTACCACGGATAAATCCCCCCCCACCAACATAGGGGGGAAGTGATGCAATCATTGCCCCTAAGATACCAGGGATGTCACTCAAGGACAAGTTGGGGCCAGCTTGCACGTTGCTGTTACGATGCATTAACACATCTCCGGCAAGTAGCTCCCAAACGCTGCAAAATGCAAAACTTAACATTTCCTTATAATAAGGGCTTGCCTTGTGCTAAAATGCTGCACCAACGTGATGCATCATGCTGTCCTTGAATGGTTAAGCATTTAGTTTCTGAGGGATAAAGCTTAAAAGCAGGGAGGGGATGTTAAATGGGATTTTATTGAGAAAGAGGATTTACTCGAGGTCACAGCACTTACTGGAGTTGTATGCACTTGGATCCTTACTATTAGCGATCATGCTCGTACGCGGGTACTTCACTCTGTGAAAGATTCAACACAAGGACCGACGGAAAGAAATATAATCAGGTCTGGTATTTTCAAATACGTAGCTGCTTTTGATGCCTTTACTGATGGGAATCAAATGACCTGATTGAACCCGGTGCAGGGTCAATGTGCTTACAGCCATGGGTAATGTTGCAAATGGGTCTGGGCAGCGCTGATTGAGTTCTTCTTTTCTTTTAGTTTCTTGATAGATTACTAAGGTAACTTCACTTTATATACTTAAGTTACGTTAGAGTAAAAAGAGGCATGGACTAGCGAGAGGAAGTTGTTTGTGTATGTTTGTTTTTGCTCTTCACTGGGAATTCAGCAACCTGGGAACAGGAGACTTGAAACTTAAATAGGGAAATTAATAAGTCCCCACTTATTTCAGAGCTGCTTTGGGTAGGAAATAGCTTTGCCATACCTACTAATTGGCTTCACAAAAGTCCCCAAAACCAGGGTCTACAGTTCCTGGCATAAACCCATGAGTGTGTCTGCTGGGGTGGGAGGGGAGGGGGGTAGATGTAGAATCCTCTACCTGAGTGAATACCAGACCCACTGTGCTGCTGACAGGTGAGCTGTCCTTACCTTACCTGTTAGCGTGCCGCCATTCACCCGTTAACCCTTTAAGGATGGCATGTCGCTAAAAGATGACATTTGTTGCAATGATGCACCAATGCAGGCCTAGCAAGTAACTCACCAGTGCTGCAGTGGTGCATCATGCCAACCCTTCAGGAGTATCTCAACCCCATAGGGTTGGCATGATGCATGAATGCAGCACTGGCGCCTAACTCGCCAGGGCAACTTACTCCCCTGTATCATGATGACCAAGGGCATGATGCATTAAGGCATCATGCCATCCTTAACCCTTTAACGCCTGTATGTCCCGTGTATTCTACATTTTTGTTGTGATACACAAATCCCAAACCCGTTGGCATTGGGTCGATGATTACACTCCTGGAGGGTGGGAATGATGCATGGGTACTTACACTGATATTCCTAGGCTCTCTATACGCCCAACCTCTCAGTCACTAGTGCCTAACCTAGTTAGTCATTTTTTGGCTCCCTATACGACCAACCTAGGTCAATTATTATTGTCAGGTTGGTCAGCACTGACCAACCCACCTTAGTCTTTTTATTTCTGAGTGGTCATGACAGGTGGCCCCAACTAGTGGTATACAAATACAACACACCAATAATGAACCTAGGTTAGCCACCACTGACCGACTCCTTGGTCATTTTTGAATATAACGTTGCCATTGTGACTAACACTCATATGACCAACCTAGGATAGTCTGTACTGACTAACCCTTTCAATCTATGGATTTTCAGTGTAACTGGTGAGCAGAGTCACCAGTGCTTTATTCATGCATCATGCCAATAGAGAGTCCAAAAACCAACAGTATGTCAGAGTGCAAATTGTATAGTATATTGAAGCACTATGCGGCCCTTAAAGAATTAAACAGACGAGTAGGACGGTAGCGGGGGAGTTGCCTGAAGCTATCGGCTAATACACTCTAAGAACAGTGTGTTACGTTTACACACTTATCAACACACTTTTCTGTAGCCACTTTTAACACACATTTTGGTGCACACTACATGCTCTTTGCCAAAAGTGTGTTGATCTCAAAGGTGTGTTGCAAATATTTGTGTGTAAATCTCTATGCATGTTCCCGCAACACACTGTTCTTAGATTGTAGGGGTGCCGCCCTCTGAAAGTTAAAGGGGAAAGGTAGGGTACAGATGCTTCTTGGAGGTTTGGAATATATTTCTGGAAGGAATGATGAAATGAGATTTGAGACAAGGATGTTGTGTAAAAGGGTAAATGGTAGGTTCGGTAGGTGGGTTCATAAGGAGTACATTCGATTTGCAAATAATGTTTATGGGTATAAAGATGAAAACTAACAGGGAGAGAATGATGAGGCCAAAAAAAGAAAAGGTTTGTTTCAGGTCACCCGACCGACCCTATCTAAACAGGGCCGACCCTACGTTTTTCTTATGCAATTTTGACGAAACTTTTATATTTTTACACTTTTTTGGGGGTAAATTTCAGGTTTACAAAAAAATTGAAAAAATCTTTCCATTTTTACACTTTTTTTGAGTCAATTTTAGACAGGAAGTAAAAAAAAAAAGTAAAAAAGAAAAAAAAAAGCCGACATACCTAGCCTAGAGTTTCTTCCCATGTTACCTGAAACAAAACTTTTTATTTATTTGCCCTAATGTGAGAATAGTGTATGTTATGATACAGAGTTAGAGAAAGCCATGCTATCTAGATTTCTTTCTGTCTTTCTCTGTACAGAATGTGAGAATAGTGTATGTTATAACCTCGAAAGCAGGTTTAAATTGAGCCCGGCCGACCCCTTACACCTATAGTAACGCGCTGGCTTTTTCACCAAAAAGGGGCGCAATATTTATGGTCCTCCCTCAGGAGGGGTCCAAATTTGCTTGGTCCCCCCCTTCAAGGAGGCCAAAAGACCCACCATCCCCTGTCCAGTTGCTAAAAAATGACTGCTCCCTGACTGCCCCCTGACACTGCACTCTACCCCCACCCTGTGAGCTGCTCCCAGGCAGCAGAACAAGCAGCTAGCTGCTGCTTCCTATTACTATTGTATTGCTCAATGAAATGCTCATAAGCCGCGGTACAGCGACCCATCTACCACAAACACAGTATTGACCAATCGTATTGCAGCACCAAAGATGCACCGGGGTGACCTGACCTTGGGGCTATGGTGCTGTATTTGGTGGTCATTCAAAAGCCGCCATCTTGTCCCACCTGATGTCAATCGCTGATTTGTATTTCTTTGTGAGTCTCTACTACAGTCATTAAATTTGCATATTTGAGTGTCAAGCAGAAAGGAAATGTATGGCTGACGCAATTGATCGAAACCGAGTAGTTATAATAGTCAATCAAAAAATGTGAGAAGCAACTGCATTGCTATTTCCTTTGCTACAGTAGCTGTGATACCTGCTTCAATCTATTATATACCTTCAGGCCTGGTGAGGGTCGGCTCAAATAGAATATTGATGAGAACGTCCAGGCTGCTAATTATATTGACATCTGTAGTTTCAGCAGCATACATTTGAGTCAGGGGCAGTTCCCTACTCCCATGTTTTGACTCATTTTTGGGCTTATTACAAGTGAGTTTATGACTCATTTAACAACCGTTGTGTCGGATCACAGAAAGTTATATATCAGACTCTCTTAAAATGTGACAACGTTTTCAACATTATATCAGATTATTACAAATAGATAGTTAACTGATAACTGAATAATTCCATTGAATTATACAAAACCCATGTTCATATTAAATATATCAATTTGGGGTGCAGAGAGGCCATCGTGCAATACCACAGTCATACAACCAGCCCACCAGCACCCTATAAGCACCCTATAAAGAAACACAAGTTTCTCTCAGTATGCGTGGCCATCTTGGTTTTGTCCTCAGAATTCTTTGTGAGTGTTAGGCTCATACATACTCATGATTTTCCAGCAAAGTTGTCAGCGCAGAATTAAGATCTCACAGGGGCTGTCAGTACAAGTGCACACATGGCGGTTGCTGGACCCATTGCAGCTAGTTTCATCCCTATCGGCTGAATGCTGCGTAGGTCCAATCAAAGATTGATGAGGTTTTTCTGTCGGTTCCTCTTCAGGAGACACGGGGATGGTGGGATTGGCAGCCAGAGCTATTGGCGCCCGGCCACATGGCAGTCACCATATTTACCTATAGTACCGGGCAAACACCAATGTAGGGGACGCCACTGTGGGCTATGGTTATGAGCTATGGGTCCCATAATCCTGGTAAGAGTCAGTACACAACAAGGAAAGAGTCATGAAGATATCACTTCCATCTCTCATGTAGTACCACCGAATTTGTAAGGGATGGACCTCCTTGTAAAGTATCTACAGGTAACAGGATCTGAAGTAAATTTTTGAAGACAGCCAATATAAAATGATGCTCTTATTGGCTTATTTGCCACAATTGGATTTAAAGAATCTAAAGACCTCCGCAAATCCAACCGGGCAATAAGAAATGTCAGTTTCTAACTCGTCATAGAGGAGTTGTGCAGCACACAGCATTGGAGCTCTAGGTAGCTGGAGGCCCAGATTATAGCTTACGGCTCTCAAAGTTCTAGACTTACATAGAGAATAATTTATTACATAGTGCAGTATAGTCTAGACCCAAAATGACCAAAACAGCACCTGGTCAAATAAACTATAACCGACTGGGCCCGAGGCACCACACCCCTGCCCACACTTTGCCGCACTATATATGGTAATGTGAGAGTGGCGCCAGGCCTATATAATAAAATGCCATACCCACCTCTCATAAACACCCTACTCTATATACCTACATCTAAATGCACATACTCTGCTTATTAGGCGACAAGCCTGCCATCAGAATATTATATATTGAAATAAGCCCATGTAAAGGGTAATGTAGAATTGTTCTTAATGGAGAAAATGCCCGTTTTTGTGATAAATGACCAAAGCCATGATTAAATTATTCAGTGATATTGGTTGTCCCTTTTTACACATCTGTTTTCAGAAAATCTCATACAATTGCTTGGGATCTAACAGTGATACTGAACTAAGTAAGTATTGCTTCTGTGATACGCAGGTCTACCTGTAGCTCTGAGAAAGAAGCCCACAGGAGATTTACTATTCTGGGAATTTCTGCTAAAGGTTAATTATTCTCAAGGATGGGAAGACTTCTCTTGGGATTAGTAGAAGGCAGTGGGCGGAGACCATAACTTCACCAGAAGAAACTTTCTTGGATATGGTTATGTTAGAGGACTTAATGTAAGTGTGTGGGTGGAGGATTTTACATTTATGTAGATTGCTGGTGTGGTAGACCCTAAACCAGAAGATTCTCACCAGACAAACCAACGTTTTCTAAAAGCCTTGACTATGTCCTGTGACGCACTGACAGGTTAAAATAAACGACAATAATGGTTCAGTATTTCTATAGCATTTTTTGAGGATAACATATCTGTCGAAATGCCTGAGTTCCACATCTAAGAAAAATTCTGACCCATATAAGAGTATATGTTGATGTGTTATGGATCATATAATTAACAGATCTCCATAATTATTATAATGATGAGGTCAGCATGTTCTGCTTGTCTGTGGTATGACCATTTAGAGGCGAGTACTAAAGGGGACGGAATGTAAGTTGGTGAGACAGGTCGTTTAATGTCGTAGACATGCATTTTATCATCTGTGGACACCCATCGGAATAGGGAGGCGGAAGGAGCTTGGGCTAGCGAGGATAGTTGTACCAATGGGTCCTACTTTTAAATAACAGCCTCATGACCATTGGAAAAGGTGTATAGTGGTGGCAGTGAGGTGCAGGGGGTGCAGGGGGTTCAGGAGGAATTCGGGGAGAGGGACGGAAGAAGGGAGTGATGAGAGCGATGCGGCGATCCCCACTAAGCTTCTCACAGGCCTCCCTGGCATAAGGCAGCAGCAGGGGCAATACCATGTCATGATCTCCTCCTGTAACAAGCATGTACTTGTACAGAGTGGGTGGATGGGATATAGTATAGATAAAGGGACAGATCGACAGGCGGCTCGATGTCGTGGACATGCACTGTGCCATCTGTATACACCCTCAGGAGTATATTGGAGTGGCCGATGGTGTGTTCGTGCAGCCCACCTTGGGGTATGATCGTTACTGTGAGAGGATAGGGTAGATAGCAATACTGTTTTGGTGAGAACATGAGGGAAGGTGGCCCTGAAGTATGGGAAGTGTGGGGAGAGGGAACAGGAGCTTGGATACAGTATAGATCGCCGGGACCAAGCTATTTCTGGCTGTGTCTCGTCAACTTGGACCGATGTTTTCGTCTATGACCGGGTGCTGTCTATGACCAGGTACCGTCTATGGCCGACCACCTTAAAATATAAGATTTACAAAAAATAAATTTCTTCTTTGATATGTAAGGGATAAAATAAAGAAAATGGCGGTGGTTACATATCCATATATATCTTCACCTGCCCTAGATAAACCTTTTTCTCTCAGGAGGTCAAAGACCGCACCCAGTCAAAGATGTCACCGGTCAAAGATGGCACCCGCCCAAAGACGTTTACATTAGCCCAAAAAGGTGGGACACAGCCTGATGATATAAGAACGTATTATGTGAGGAAAATGTGAAGCAGCGACCAGATGCGATCAGAAAATTCCTAAGTGCACCAGATACCCCCCTCAACTGAAGAAATAATACCAAAATGCTGCACTCTCTTGAGACCAGGTTAAGTTACGCCTCAATTAAATCTTGTTTTATGTTGCCAGACTGTCAGGCCGACCGTGTGCAGTTCTGTTAAGAGTCCAAGTTGGTGCAAGACAACACATCTTGCACTCTGAAACCTTTTGAGATTGTTGGCATAATGGTTGTATGCTGGCCGTGCATGTGCCTTTCTGGGGGAAGTCGTGCTAATTGACTCGCAGCATGGGGGTCTTAAGAAACATCACTAAATTTGGTTTGGAATCAAATATTGATTTTAAATCTTGCTTTCTTTAATCAAGCAAATATGGACTCACACTCTCTCAAGTGGATGGAGAAACTTCAACTCACTGCATATTTACTATTTTTGTGTAAAACAATAGTGAATATTATACAATGAAATTGGTGGCAGGTTATTACAAGGAAGATTGCTTTTGTAACATTTAGGTAGAACATTATGTTTTATGACTTCCCGAAAAGGAGTTTTGGGATGAGAGGGAGAAATATAGGGATAAATAGTGAGCTAGCGATACATTATATCATATTTTCATATCCCTTTTTTTGTGATAAGTGACCAAAGCCATAAATAAATTATTCAGTGATATAAGTTGTCTCCTTTTACACATCTGTGCACAGAACATCTTATATAATTGTTTGAGATCTGACAGTGTCTGTGCCGTCCAAGGGCATACGAGGAGTGGTGACCCTGACAGTGATACTGAGCCAAGTGTAGGGGTACTATATTATGTGTTTACTCCAAATGGAGCATTTCCGAGTTAGCCAGCTCGGTCCCTGCACCTGGGATTGGTACACACAGTTCCCGGGAGAGGATCCGGATCCTCTCCTGGTTCCCCTGTGTCATCCATAGGTGAGTGGCCGACCCACACCTGCACTCGTGACCTTAGTGCAGGCTATATAACAAGTGTTGACGACCCGCAGCGGGCAGTCAGGTCTGATTCGACTCATGATACTTCACACAGTCCTATTGTGCGGCCAGATGGTATAGCATACCTGTGGTTTATTCTTGTAATAAACAGATATATACTCTTGCACCTGGAAACTGCCATTCCTTGTTGTTCTTTAATCTAAAAGGGCTAAACACGAACCACCACACAAGTAAAAAATTGTTTCTGTACAACTCGGGTTTAGCTGTAGCTCTGAGAAAGAAGCCCACAGAAAATTTCCCTTTTTTTTGGAATTTCCACTAAAGGTCAATTATTCTCAAGGATTATGGGATTAGTGTAAGGCAGTGAAATATAATATTTTAATGAGAAATGATTAATCAAATTAATAATACAACAAATTAAACATCTGTTTACTAATAAGATATGCCTGCCGATCCTGCAGACAGAACAAGCACCAAGGTGCTGCCTCCTACTACTGTTGTATTGCTCTATCAAATACTCATAAGCCACGGTACAGAGATCAATGGACCCCACACACAGAATATTGACCAATCGTAACGCACCACCAAAGGTGCACCAAGGTGCATTGACCTTGCTGCGGGTTGTTTTGTGTTGGACGCCATCTTCCTCTTTCAGGTTTTTATAGACTAGCCGAGATGTCCAATTGGTAAACAATCTACCCCCTGGCCGATTAGGACTTCTCATCCTTTTTTGTTAACAAGAAAATAACCAGAGATTCTGTCTTTTGTGGAGATAATTAATTGCCTAATTAAAAGTAATTTCCTCAGCCCCTGGGCACTGATTAAACTGGATACACTACCTGTGAATCGTGGATAGAGAACCCATAGGGGAGCCATTGCTGCTTAAGCATCTTTCTGATTTCTTTCCTGCTGTCAAACAAAAATATTTTGTGAAGGGTTGATTAATGCTAAAAACACAATGTCCTTTGTTTCCATAATGCATGGATGCATGGGTGCGATAATGACATTATACATTGCTATACCTCTACATTTCTCTCTGTGTTACGTACAGTTCTATATTACATTGCCTTTTTCAAACCGCAATGGGATTACACCCTTCTCCCTCCCATACAACCAGTAGGCTAGGCACCAGTACCATCCCCTTATTCCACTATAAGTTTGGCGAGGTGCAGATCCAATCAAAGATTGATGAGGTTTTTGGGCGGGTTCCACTTTACGTGGCCGTGTGATGCTGGGGATTGTCATTCAGCGCTATTGGCGCCCGGCCACATGGCAGTCACCATATTTACCTATAGCACCAGGCAAACACCAATGTAGGGGAGGCGGCTGTGGGATATGGTTATGAGCTATGGGTCCTGTAGTGATATCTAGACTCAAGGCAGTACAAGGTATGGGTCATGAAGATATCACTGCCATCTCTCATCTGGTAATACATATTTAGAAAGGGATAGACTCCTGTATGAGGTGTCTACAGGAGCTGATGTAAACCCTCATGGATACCGAATTGGGACCCTTCAGAGAAAAAGAGAATTTTCTTTTGATCAGCCCAGATAATAGTGTAGAAATATTGGTATGGACTTGGTTGAAAGTCTATGCAAGAGGTACTTTATTCAACTGTAAAATACGAGAAGAAACATCTTTTGTTTTGGATATTTGGCTCTTTCTGAACAGGTGAAAAGTATTTCCAAGGGCAAATATCTTGTGTATCCTTCTTATGGGACTACTTCGTCTAACCTAGATAAAAATTGTCCATCAAGAAGCCTAGCTACGTACCACCAAGCCATGCATTAACCTACATGTAAGAAGTTACTGTTTTCAAACAGCACAATGTGCTGTACATTTACAGCACTTTTTGCTGTTGTTGGTATTACAGCACTATTTGCTGTATAATTAGAGCATTATGTACTGTAAATTGGATGTCAAGCAATGTTGCTCTACATTTACAGTACATTGTGCTGTAGATTTCTGCCGCTAGGGGACAGCAGTATACCATTTTTGTAGTAATTATTTCACCCAACCCTTTCCTGAGTAAAATAAAGCCTCACAAACTCTAAAGTCATTGTAGAATAAGAATGGATGAGAGAGACTGAATGCAGTTATCATAAAATGTATTGATATTTGCATAATTGTGTTGAATAATACAAAAAAACGCAAAAGTATAGAATAGACACCACATTGGAAGGAAAATTTAAATGCTTAAGTGCCTGGACTGGGAAAAAGCTGGTATCACGTACAGTTCAGCTGTATCAATGCATGATTAAACCATTACATTGTGTAGTGTGTATTATCCTAGCTGAAATTAAACTATTATGCAGGGAAGTACTCTCCATGCATGCATATTAATTGATATAAATTGATGACAACAATAATATGAAACCTACAACAGAAGTTGCTGTAACGTTACAGCACCCAGTTGCTGTACATGTACAGCAAAATCTACTGGAACAAAAGTTGCCAGCAACTTTTGCTGCAGATGTATGGTAGAAGTTGCTGTAAATTTACAGTAGAAGTTGCTGTAAATTTACAGTAGAAGTTGCTGTACATGTACAGCAAGTTAGTTGCTGTACACCTACAGCAAAATCTACTGGAACAAAAGTTGCCAGCAACTTTTGCTGTATGTGTACAGTACTTACTTCTTACAGCGTACATGTAAAATACTTTTTCTATAGGAAGCTATATATACACTGTGGTTTTGGAACTAGGTTTTAGCTCTAGTTCGGAGAAACAGGCCTGCAGGAGCTTTTTCTGTTCTGAGAACTTCTGCCAAAGGCATTTGCCGGAAAAGCAAAGCCGCTCTGCACTGCGTTATACATCATGAACTTCTGTCGTTGGGTTGCATGCATTGAAATATGAATTGGTAACTCTTAAATGCTACACTAATGTGTCATGCCGACCCGACATTCTTACCACAAGTTCAATAAACTCCTAAAAGGAAGAGCTTATCAACTATCCTGTATTGGTTCATTCAGTCACTAGAGGAACGAATGCATGAAGCGTTCAATCATAATGCCGTACCTAAAGTGCCAGTAGGAAAACAACATCAGTTTCAGGGAGATGGAACCTCCCTGTGGCTACATCCACATAATTATTAATGGGCGGAATCTGAAAAGTTGAAGTGGGACAATCCTGTTTAACTGCTAGGGATCTGACTGATCCCATAAGCACTTTGAGTATGTTTGTATATTTGAAACAGAATCAGAATGTGAGTGAAATATTACCACAGCCATGTTTTCCTCAAGTCATGTGCACAATTTATTAACAACAAGATAAATACGTGTACGGACTATGACTATGCTCCACTGAGAGTATCCACGGTGTTACTTCCCAACACCTTCATTGCGTCCATGCCTGGTTTGCAATGTGTCCACGCCCGATTTGTTGGTGTCAAAATCACTGTATATCTCTTAGACATATCAGTAGATCCAATTATTCTAAAGAACGGAAAGACTCCCTGGTGATAAGGCCCAAAAAAAAGGTGTTTCAGGTTACATGGTCTGAAAATCTAGGGTAGGTAGGTCGGATTTTTTTTTTTTTTAATTTTTTTTTTTTTTACTTTAGCCTGAAAAGTACCCGGAAATTGACTCACGAACTACAATGCCGACTCGCCGACGACCACCTAGACTCGCGAACTATCAGATTGTCCCTTAAATAGCCCCAAAATGACCCAAATTTTTTCTTTTTTTTCAAAACTGCATAAAAATTTCTAGGGTCGGCCCTGTTTTGCTATGTAGGGTCGGGTAACCTGAAACACACCTTTTTTTTTTTTGCCT
The DNA here is from genome assembly GCA_947462335.1 of Harmothoe impar. Classification (NCBI taxonomy): domain Eukaryota; kingdom Metazoa; phylum Annelida; class Polychaeta; order Phyllodocida; family Polynoidae; genus Harmothoe; species Harmothoe impar. Next base: position 9,937,418 of record OX381710.1, read on the forward strand.
AAGTAGAAGGCAGTGGGCGGGGACCATTACTTCACTAAAAGCTTTCTTGGGTCTGGTTACATGTAATTAGACCAGTTGGAGTAAGGTGTATCTTGCGGTGGAAGGTATATGAAAGTTGGTAAAATGGCATGTTGTGAATCATATATAGATATACTATAAAATTAATAGTAAGTGTGGGTACACAGTAGAATGCACTGTAGATCTACAGTTGAATCTGCTGTAGAATGGATTTACAGTAAAATATAGAGTAAATAAACAGTAGATTTTACAGTTTACCTAAAATGATCTGTACACCTACAGTTAAATCTACTGTAAACCTCCAAAACTGGTAACCAACCTTTTACAGTGTAATAATAAGCAAGTTGATGTATCGCCATAGTATTATAATGATGAGGTCAGCATATTCTGCTTGTATGTGATATGCCTTTTTTGAGTGGATTACAGAGGGAGTGGGGTATTGTATAGATCGGCAGACAGAACCAGAGTCGGTTTGATGTCGTGAACACGCACAGTACCATCTGTGTAAACTCCCAGTGGTATTGAGTGAGATTGGAGCAGTTGGCGTGCGGAAAAAGGAGCCGGGGCTGGTATGGATAGGTGTGGTCATGACTCATACCGTTATAAGATGATCATAACCATGCACAGAGAGAAGTAACTGCGTCAAAAGGGAGTCCAGGTTGCGTCCTGAATGACTGACCTCTTGAGGGGATTCTGGAGGTAACCTGGACTCCCTTTCGACGCTGTTTCTTTTCTCTGTACATGAGGATAGATGAGAAGAAAGTGTGGTTGGGAATGTGAGAGAGGAAGGCAGTGACCGAGTTAGGGAGTGGCATTTTTTAACAATAGGGGGGGGTGGTGGACTTGGGGGTGGGGGACCCTCCAAATTATTTTTTTTGAGAGAGAGAGTGAGCGCAAAGAAGAGATAGAGATGGAGGGAATGAGTAAGAATAAATGTAAGAGAGAGATAGGGAGCAACGGAGAGAGAGAGAGGAGCAGGGAGAAACAGGAGGAGATGCAAAGGAGGAGGAAGGAAGAAAAGAAGATGGACTGAATTCTATCCCAACACGGCTCTGACATCCTCTCCCCATCTAGTCCCAGCTAACCACTGAGCTACCCAGAGAGCTGCTCGGCAAGAGGGGAATGCTACAGTCAATACCGTGTCATGAACCGCTCCTCTGACACGGGTGTACATGTACAGGATTGTCGGACGGGGTGTACACTGATATTCCTAGGCTCCCTATACGCCCAACCTCTCAGTCACTAGTGCCTAACCTAGTTAGTCATTTTTTGGCTCCCTATACGCCCAACCTAGATTAGTTATTATTGTCAGCTTGGTCACTACTGACCAACCCACCTTAGTCTTTTTAGTTCCAGGGGGAGCCACTGAGTGGTCATCACAGGTGGCCCCAACTAGTGGTATACAAATACAGCACACCAATGATGGACCTAGGTTAGCCACTACTGACTGACCCCTTGGTCATTTTTGAATATAACTTTGCCATTGTGACTAACACTCATATGACCAACCTGGGTTAGTCTGTACTGACTAACCCTTTCAACCTATGGATTTTCAGTGTAGTATAGATTAATGAGACAGGACCGGCAGCTGTTTGATGTTGTAGACATGCACTGTATCATCTGTACACTCACAGGGGTACACTGTAAAAAGATTCTGTCAAAATAACAGAGATTCACAGAAAATAACGGTCACTTTTATTTTGAGTTCACCATAATTATATTGATGAAAGTCCGGCACCCAGTGGTGTCGGTAAATCTCCGTTATTGAGAATATAGAACATCACTGCCATTTCAATACAGTGCCTAAACAATAATTATAATTGTATTTTGTGCAATTAAACTCATTCATCCCAGTCCCACGTAGCTTCACCGTAAATGAATGAACTATGTTTCACCACACTGAGTTACAGATTTTCAAAGTAAAATTGATTGACTTTACACTGCCTCACCATAATCACAGTTATGACTATCCACCGCTAAAATTAACATTGATTCTCTGTATATTCAACGGCATATTTTTACAGTGTATGCAGGAGACCGTACATACAGTTCCTGTGATGAGACCATGCATGTACTAGATGGGCTGGTGGCATTGGGTGTAGTGATTGAGTGGAGGCTCTTTGTTTGATGTCATATACATTATTGACCTACTCTCAGTGATCTAGCAGAGGTACGGATGGGTTAGCGTGTGCTCATGACTACCTTTGGCCTGAAGGAAGAACGGGAGAGGTTGTGGGTTAGTTTGGGCGTCGTTGGATGTTTGGGAGGGAGCTGCAATCTTAATGCAGGCTGGCAGCAAGAAAAATGACGAGGGCATGTAATTTTTCTTTTACTGGGGCCTAAAATATATAGGAAAATTGAGACTTTTCGCGCACGATTTTCACATTTTAGTAGTTAAGAGTATATTGATCCACAAAGTTGTTATAATGCAAGTCACTCCTAGCTCACTGCATGACGGACAATTTAAGCTTTAATTTGATACCAAATATGGCAATAGTTGTCTATTTTTGACAGATTTCTCATCAAAAATCTAAAAAGAATGGTTTTTATGATGCACGCAGTGATGAGAAAAGACTTTTCTTTTGGGAGGCCTTATATGCTGAGGAAAGCGTCCAGATCCAAAACTGTCACTATGCTTGTGCTCCATCCATCGGATCGAATGAGATTCCTGCATAGGTTTAACATTGCCTACATTTTGAGGAATAGAAACCAGAGGGTTCAACATCTAGGATTACTAGTAACTCATGATATGAGAATATATTATAAGAAAAAATTGGTGTCAGAGAACAGTTTTACTAGAGATGAAGAGAGAGGTCATGTGGAACTCCCATTAACTGAAACTAAAAGAGAAATCAAACTGCTGCATTCCCAAGAGTCCAAGTTACATCTTAATTTGAATGCAGTCTCCTGCTGGCAAACTGCCAGGCAGGCGATGTGCACTCCTTTTAAGGGCCTGCATTGCTTGAAAACAACAAGTTTTTCCCCTTTTCCCTCTGAGACCCTTTTAGCGTGTTGGCGTATAGCCATATGATAGCCTGCTGTGTGCTTTTCTGAGGGAATTTCCACAAATGGAGTTGGGCACACAGCATGTGGAGATTGGTCAACGGATCTGTATTTGGTTCGGAATCGAATGTCATTATTCGGTGTGGCTTTTCATAGTTAACCCTTTGAGGTCGCATGTCGTTTGATGATATTTGTTGTAATGATACGGCAATATAGCCCTGGTAAGTAGCTTGCCGGAGCTATATTTGTGCATTATGATGACCCTTTGGAAGTGTCTCAACCTCATAGGGTCGGCATGATGCTTAAATGCAGCACTGGAGAGTTACTCGCCAGGGTTGCATTCATGCATCAGGACAACCAAGGCGTCATGGTATCATGTCGTCCTTACAGGGTTAGGCATAGGGAAGCCCGCGCTCCATAGGGACGTGGTGAAACTGATCTCACTGATTTTTCTTTCATTGTGCACACTGATATTGTGTACACTTAAAGTTAGTATATCCGATGATTCGGGCTCAAAAATAAATTTTCTTAAAATTGAGTCAGGATGTTCACAAATAACATATATACCTTCTCAGCTATTCCATCCACCCTTATTCCCTACCATTTTGCTCGAATTTGATTTTATTGCCCAATATATGGATATTTTGGAATAAAATCCTGCACGATGTTATTGTCCCCATTGAAAACACACTGAAAATGCATTGTTGGATCCCTTGGGACCCTCCTTCTGAGCCGTTACTGCCCATGGATACCATTTTAAAGCCCCCTAACCCATTAATAACATACTTTTACATTATTTGGAACATCTATATAAGGAACTTAAAATTTGGTAAAGATCGGATATACCCACTTTAAGCAAATAGGCCCAATGGAGAGTATGTGAATCATACAATGCTTTGACTTGCCGATTTTGTAAATTGTCAGTGGTGAGATAATTTGAAATTGAAAAAATTGACTTTGTTTTCACTGTGACATTCTCGAAAAGGAAAATTGAATTTTGGGTGATTCTTTGCAAATTATCTCAAAAAGCGATACAGCGCACCACTGTAGAGTGAAATTGAGGAAGAGAAAAGAAGAAGAAGAATAAGGAAGGCAATCAGGGAGGCATGTACAATGGTTAACATGGCAATGACCATGACAAATGCAGGAATAACGAGAAAAATTCAAGTAAAATGGAAATTAGGGGGGGGGGGGCTACCACAAAGAATGATACTTGACGAGAGAAATAATGCAATAATACTTGATAAAACATCTGTAAACAAAACGGACGGATGTGTGCTGACATCTTACATAGTACAACCAGCGCGATGCTGCTTCCTATCACGATTGTGTTGCTCAATAAAATACTCATAAGCCACGGTGCAGAGATCCATTCACCCGCCACACTAAATATTGACCAATTGTAACGCACCACCACCGGTTCACCAGAGTTCACTGACTGGGGCCTTCACTGATAAGAACTTCTGATCATTTTTTGTACCCATTGAAATAGCCAAAGATTGTTTCTTCTCTGACAGACAATTAATTGATAAATTAAAATAACATCAAAATAATCTTCTCCGCCCCTGGCCACTAATTGAATTGAATACAATACGTGTGAATCTCTAGGACCTCCCAGGGGGGCCATTAGTGCTGAAGAAACACTTTCTGTTATCCACTTTGTTTTTGAAAATATTTTCTTAACGCCTCATGGGCTCATTAATGCTTTAAGTGCCATTGCCTTTCTTGCCATGATGCGTGAAATCAATAATTCCAATGCATTCTTGTATTACAACGACAAAGGTCCTGATGCATGACAGCACTACGCAGACCTAAAATCCCTCTTCGTAGATATGTATAAGAAAGGTACAATATCCATTTCTACTACCGTAAAACTTATACGCGAATCAGACTCAGCTTTCTTTTGATACCAAACATGCCTATATAGGGTGAGGCTTATACGAGAGTTTTTATAAGTAAACTACAGTACCAATTTAACAATTCTCAGATGGCCTCTGCGGCTTTTAGGATCGCACCAAACTCGAGGTGCGGCTTATTCGCGAGTTAGGCTTATACGCTAGGTTTTACGGTAGTGTTAGAGTCTTCCAAAATATGTATAATTGTGTCAATGTTATCTACGCTGAATCTGAATGGTAATGCCAAGTACTGTATAACAATTCATGAGCTGATCTCCGGTAGGAGTTTGCCTTCTGATCCTACCATTCCTTTATTCCACTATACGTTTGGCCAGGGTGAAGTCCAATCAAAAATTGATGAGGCTGTGGGTCAGTTCCTCTTCAGGAGACACTGGGATGATAGGATTGCCATTCAAAGCTATTGGTGCCTGGCCATATGGCAGCTACCGTATTTACCCGTAGTACCGGGTATACTACAATGTAGGGTCGACCACTGTAGGCTATAGATCTGAACCCTGGTGGCCCATACAATACCTCCAACCACTGGCAGCAGCATTCATCCAGTCGGGACTTGAAATCCTTTTCCCTTTGGGCAGGCACTATTCATAACCAAAGCCGTTTCTCCATGCAGGGATCAAATATTATTCTGAGGCATTGTTTGGGAACTTAGCACTTCTGAAGTCAATTTATACAATAAAGCATACATGGCCACAACATTACCTGGTTGGTGAATGGTGATATACAAAGCTGTTGGGTGTAAAGCCCTACACCTCAGCAAACTCCACACCCCACTATATATGGTAATACAGGCGTTGCGGCAGGCCCAAATAACATACCGCTATACTCAGCTCCCATAAGGCCTGTGTCCACTAGCATATATAAAGCTGTTTGTCGTCTGTTAAAACGTGAATTTGAATATAAATATGAAATATATGTTTTGTCTCCCTGTGGACACAGCTGGACGACAAAATTCTCAAATACAAAAGTGGGAGAGCAATATGCAGGGGTCAAAAATGGACGTCAAAAGTGGGCATTTGAATATCTAACACGTTTGATATTTAGTGCAGAAATGGGAATATATGCTCTTTATTCTATTGTATAACCTCATCCATGTTTGCCCTGGGCAGTCTGGGCAGCAATTTATAACACCTAGTGGACACAGCATACCTGCAGCCAAAGTGGAATACATTGTATATTTAGGAAATATATTCCCAAACATATTACTGGACGTCAAACAGGTGAAATATTCCACTTTCCTTGTCGTATAGTGGACACACACCTATAAATACCACAGGCTATTCATATAGCTCCATGCACCTACTCTACTATATCAGACGGTGGTAGAGACCAAAACATGAATAGTGTATACAGATAACCAATGGAATGGCTGACAAAATTTGTGCTGACCACCTCTGATAGGTGTGCATATGTGATATATTGATATCAGCAAATACAATAACTAACTTGGGAAAAAGTGAGATAGCACGGAATAAGAGGCATGCTCTGTTTCATGTCATTTTGCATCCACCTTTTAGGCCAGTGCAATTAATATCTTTGTTTCTCATTACCACACACATCTCCAAAATCGCCTTTCTGAGATTTTTATTTTTTTTATTTTTGCAAATTATAATAAAAAAACATGACAAAAGCAAATTAAAGTTTATAGTGCAGGAAATGTAATGTGGTGAAGAAAACATGCATATTTATAACTTTCGGAAATTTCTTCATTACTTAAACGTGAATTTGGTTCTCCGGGAGCCTGCAATACTTTACATTTGTATATGGTTTACGCCTGAGCAAAAAAAAAGAAGGTTAAAAAAAAAAGCGCCCTCGTCACATTTCTCATGGCTTAGTGATGACAAACAAGTATATTGTTTGGAGAGCCTTACCATGCATATGACTGAACAGTAAGGCCAGGACTGTAAGCCTGTCTAGTAGGCAGCACTTCCCGGGGCCCAGTAGGAGATGCATACAGACATGCTCACTGTGAGGCTGTATGAGTCTGGTGAGGGCGGTGGTCCATACCGTGTCGTGATCCGCCCTTTGACTGCTGTATACGTGTACACAGGGGTGGGAGAGGGAGTGGGCATTTTTTAACAACAGGGGGGGGGGGGGGGGTTGGGGGATTTAGGGGTACCAAAAAGTGTGGACCTCTTAAAGGGGGTACCAAAAAAGATTGGATCCCTATTTAGGGGGGGAGCCAAAGAAATTGCACCCCATTTCAGTGAAAAAGCCTGCGCTTAACTATAGCTCAAAGGGGTTGGCCGCGCTCAATTCCAACTTGCCTGAGGGACGGACCAAAAAAATGTCAAATAAATTTTGACCCGCTCACGCGAAAATCAACTAACCCCCTCCCTGTTGTTAAAAAATGACCACTCCCTAAGGTATAGACTGGGTATGTAGGGGTGGGATAGGGGCAGTAAGGTATAGATCGGGTGGAGACGAGGCCAGAACCTGAGAGGGTTTGATGTTGTGGACACGCACCGTATCATCTGTGTACACTCCCAGCCGGATAGCGGCAGATTGGGGCAGGTTGGGGCAGGTTGGGGCAGGTTGGGGCAGGTTGGGGCAGATTGGGGCAGGTTGGGGCAGATTGGGGCAGGTTGGGGCAGATTGGGGCAGGTTGGGGCAGGTTGGGGAAGGTTGGGGCAGGTTGGGGCAGGTTGGGGCAGATTGGGGCAGGTTGGGGCAGATTGGGGCAGGTTGGGGCAGATTGGGGCAGGTTGGGGCAGGTTGGGGCAGGTTGGGGCAGGTTGGGGCAGGTTGGGGCAGGTTGGGGCAGGTTGGGGCAGGTTGGGGCAGGTTGGGGCAGGTTGGGGCAGGTTGGCGTGTCTTCATGGATGCTACTGTGGTATGGGATTGGGTTAGATGGCTTGGCGTGTGATACTGTGAAAGTCTTTTCGCGATACTGGGTAAATACTTTTGCGATTTTCACGTAAATGAAAAATCCGCAATATATGCTTAAGTATGGAATAAATACCCGTGAATTTGCTAATTTCTACTCATCCGTGAAAGTTTAAACCCATGAAAATAAATAATTTCATAGTAAAGACTGTTTGGTACAGGCTTGAAATGGCTACTTCGTGTTGAGTTATTCAAAAGCTCAGTGGACACAAAATGTTACCTTGACAACCGGTTGTTGATGTTGATCCCACATTGATTAAATGTTGAACTGAATTTCGTGCCCACTTGGAAAGGAAAGGGTAAAGGTCTGGCAGTCATCTAGGTGCCATGATCCACATGCTTCAAGCATGTAGCTCCACCTTGTGGCACTGTAGATTTCTAGTGGAACTGCAGGTCTAAAGCATATGGGTCAGAGCACCTAGATGAGGGGGGACGACTAACCATCAGACCTTTAGGCCACGCCAAATAATATCCTTGTTTCTCATCACAGCGCATATCATGAAAATCATGTTTTGACGATCTCTTTTTGTAAATTTCAATGTAAAAACATGATAATAATGGACAAATATGGGCAGATTTCATACCAAATTAAAGCTTAGAGTGCTGCAAATATGATGGGATAGAAAAAACATGCATACTCGCAACTGCAAAAATCATTTATCTTTCAAATACTTACGGATGAATTTAGTTGGTTGAGGACCTAAATTTCCTGACCTATTAAGCCCTCAGCGAAAAAGAAAAGAAAGAAGCCCTCGTCATATTTCTCATGGCTTGGTGATGAGAAACAAGAATATCATTCGGAGTGGCCTTACCCTAATCCTTACAGCTACTGAATACCCATGGAAGAAGCCACCGGTTGGAGCTTGTCGTGATGGGGTATGGATGATGTGTCGTGACTGCTACCTTTGGTAAGACGATCGTTACTGGGGGTGGATAAGGTCGATGAGGACACTCTAAGGGGGGTGCTGAGGGGAAGTGGGCGTGAGAAGGCACCCTGACCCTGAGTCGGTTTGGATGTAAATCACATGGTCAATCTTCATCTTTCTGGTGGTATATCTTGAAGGACAGTATATTAAGACTAAATGATAGTGCGTTGGGGGATGGAGGTAGTGTAAATGGAGAAGATAGCCAGTGTAAAGCGGGAAAATTACGAAAAGGACAGATGAATAAAGTTCGCATAATGCTAGAATACTTTCTGAGCACATCATGCCAATGAGGCTGTGTCTCATGAGATCGAGCCATTGTTTTCGTCTTTAATCGGGTGCAATCTTTTACCCGGTGCCATCTCTGACCAGGTATCAGAAGAAGTATAAGTTTTTTCAACTTTGTGATATGTTAGTGGCCCAAAAAAGAAAATGGCAGTCCTTACATAATTGGCATAACGTTTGTCCACCCTATATTTGCCCTTTCCTTGCTAGCTGGTATCCCGGTCAAAAATTACACCCGGTCACAGCCATTAGAACAGAGGCATCAAAGCATTTGGCGGTCCCTGAAAGGTTAAACTTACCACACCTAAAGCTACACACCCCTCGGGGATTAAAAAGTTGGAGTGTTGAATTTAGGCAACCGATCAATAAAATGATATTATGTAGTAGTTATAGGACAAGTACCATTCTGTACCCGAAATACAATGAAGGCTGAACAGCTTGGTATAAGGCCTATAACTACTTCATACCACTAGCTGTATGCAATAAACAAGGGGTGTGAAATGCTTTGTTCTCCGTGCCTGTTGTGGTATAACAGATGAAACACGATGTGAGAACTCATGTTGTGAGACTTTGTGGGATAAAGTAGTCTGCAACAAAGGGACGGGGAATGACCGAGAGCACGAGACTCCCACATCAGTAGCTTTACTAACACTCCTAACCCATTCAACCCTTTGAGGACCGCATGATACCTGATTTTATCATGCCTTGGTCGTCATGATGCATGGATGCAGCCCAGATGAGTAACTCACTAGTGCTGCATTCAAGCATCATGCCGACCCTATTGGGTTGAGACACTCCTGAACAGTTGGCATGATGCTCAAATGCAGCCTTTGCGAGTTACTTGCCTGGGCTACATTGGTGCATCATGACGACAAATGTCAGCTTTTAGCGACATCTGTCCTTAAGGCTTGTGGTAAAATATCAATTTGGTCTTCATGATGCACCAATGTCGCCCCGGTGAGTAACTAATCATGGCGGTGTTGGTGCATCATACTGACTCTTGGGGGTGTCTCAATCCTGTAGGGTCGGCATGTTGCTTGGAAAGAACTCGCAAAGGCTGCATTCATCAATCATGACAACAGAGGGCATGATGCATTGACGCCCCATGCCATCCTTAAAATTTGAAAGGCAGCATTGTGCTTTAATGAAGTGTTTCCTGTGGCAGCATGATGCATTTATGCACTGCTGATGAGTGTATTGATCAACTGTGCCCCATTGGTGCATCATGACAGCAAATGATGCTTCGAGGCATCATGCCGCCCTGCAAGGGTTAAGGTACCACCCGCCTGTGTTCACAGGAACCTCAGTTACAATTTGATTTGAATCGATTTTTCTGTGAAACTAGAGTAGTGCACAGTCCTTTTAAATTCATCAAATTGGCGGAAAAACTGACAAGCCGTGTGATTTTGTCTGTGAGACATTTTAGCTGCTGTTGAGGTACTGCCATAAGATAGCCCCACATGGGGTTCTCTCAAGGAATCAGCAGGAATGGAGTCGGACACACGACAGAGGAAGGGGGCGGTACAAATGTGCAAAAACCCATTGATGCTGATGGCAATCATATAAAGGATATACCGTAAACTCAGGCGTATAACCAGCACCTCGTCTTTAACCCGCACCCTGACTTTGGGAGGATCCAATAACCTGCACCTGTGGTTTGAAAATTCCAATTCTAGTACTTTTCTATAGTTTAAAAAACCCTCATATTCCCAGTCCCTAGACTTTGAGAATATTGTGTAACCTGCACTAGAGGTTTGGTTCGCGTATAAACCGCGGGTCTACAGTAGTACACAGATGCATTGCATTTTGTTATGGATACACCGGCTTACTAAGACATTCTATATCTTGACCACACAGATACATAATTGTGAATTGTCATTCTCTACATAAAAACAGATAATAGGTTTGAGGGCAGCAATCATACAGTCTAGCTTTCCACATGTATTGCTATTCAAAATTTATTTATTTTTAAATCAAATCTACACAATTGTAACATTTAAGCTACTGTTTGTCCTGTTTTAATACCAGATTAGTTAGGGAGGTTGAGTTCCGATTGAACACACTTTGTGTTAGGCATGTGAAGGTACGATCTGACACTCCTCATTGTCCACAGCAGTTTTAAATTGCAGATTGTTTTATTCACATCTCTGACATTTTTGCCTCTGAACATATTGACAGCATGATGACGGGATTCATGAAATGGTATGGTATTTTAAAGTTTGTAATGGTTTGTAGCATATTTTAGTGAAATGGGACATTCGATCTGAGTTCTATGCAGGCAATTACTTATCTAGTTAATACCAAATGAAACTACGAATATGGTATTTAGAATAGTTTGTAACATCAAAATGAAAAAGAAATTATGTGAATCTAAGAAGCAAGAGCACTTACAAGTAGAGTTTCGCTCAATTACAGTTCCTGGTCTAAAAACACCAAACTAATGTTGTTAACAACCGCAGTCTGCCATCGATTGTAAATACCACTCCTGCCAGCAGAGCACTTTCCCGTTACTGGACACATCTCTGAATCTTATCAATAAAAATACAATTTTCTTCCTCTCCTTCCAGAATTGGATGCGGTCTCCCATGACGCTCTCTTCCTGTAGCAGGGTGACAGAGAAAAAGGGTGAGTTCAATTTTTTGCTTTTCAAGATTTCTTCTTTCCAGTCTATCAGTGGTTGGTCGGCGGGCTGGTATGATGGCGTATTGATTAAGATGGCCGATGAGGTTAACCTCTCACCCTTATCGCCATGACGACGCCGCCCCCGGCTGGCCGTACCTGGGGGGAGGCAGCGGGTCTCGGCAGCAGTTAGCCCCAACCAATCTCCATACGACACACTCGCGCTGCTATCTCTGCAGAACGCGACTTGTTTTTATAGATTGCACCATTTTTGTGAAAAATGACTGTGATTGCCTACAAGGGGGTGATACGGCAGCTGTTGGAGGGAGGAGGGGAGTATGGATGAAGAGGGTCTTAGACAAGTCCACGTTCATCCAATACTCATCTGCCAATGTTGAATATGATAAACTCTAAATGTTCAGTTACATACAAACGCTCATCTGTCAATTTGTTGGCGGCACATCTACTTGAGTAATCTCCTTGCAGACTGAACTTTTTTGCATACCTTGTTATGTGTTCAGGTGGAGATCTTGGGCCCCATAATATGATGCAGCTTCCAAATGTGCATGTTTTCTACTTTCCTACTCACACTCCATGAATATCTGCATTTGCATAAATCAAATGATTAAACTTAACAGAACACTTTAAGGATATATATCTAATCTGTAATTAAAATTGGAAGCCTCCCTGGAAAAAAGTGAGCCCTTGATCACGCCAGACTTGAGCCCTTGATCACGGCAAACTGTAGGCCTAGCCATTGCGAGGGAGCCATTGACTGTGGTAAACTGAAGCCATTGATCACGGCAAACTGAAGCCATTGATCACGGCAAACTGTAGCCATTGATCACGGCAAACTGAAGCCATTGATCACGGCAAACTGTAGCCATTGATCACGGCAAACTGTAGCCATTGATCACGGCAAACTGTAGCCATTGATCACGGCAAACTGAAGCCATTGATCACGGCAAACTGTGGCCATTGATCACGGCAAACTGTAGCCATTGATCACGGCAAACTGTAGCCATTGATCACGGCAACACTGTGCCTCAAACAAACAAAACCAAAACAACATTAACTGGCAGGAAGTGACATCACTGCTAGGTGACGTAGTAACGTTGCTTGGTGATGTAGCGTTGTTGCTAGGTGACGGAGCGACATTGCTAAGACTGTGACGTCACTGGTGCTGTGACGTCACTGTTTGTGCCACTCTCCATACAGAGGTTTAGTCGAGTTGTTATGGCTATGTTCACATTCTCCATACATATATAAGTGGACCAATACATTCTTATACGTCGGCCATTTTGTCCCCTCAGGAAAGCTTTTTCAGCATTATGTAGAAATCTGTCATAAGTCACGGTGACTTATCTAATTAATTGTTAATTAATCTTTAGGTTAGTGATAGATGCTCATAAATTAGTATCATTTTCCATGTTTTTAAAGTTTAATATTAATGAACTTTCTGTGAATCGACTGTTGAATCTCTCAATGGAATGCTGCAAATCCCCCATGAATTCCGACCACTGCATAAAGTGCTGGGCGAAGCCTAGCATGAAGCTCACTTCGTGAGCTTCATGCTAGGCTTCGCCTAGGCTCACTTTAAAAAATGTCAATCAATGCCGCTCACATGTCGTAATGACCGTAGTTTCATTTACATTGCATTGCTGAAGTTAAAGCAACTTTAGGTGTTCCTTAACAGAATTTCAAATGTGCTTGAATACCAACATTCATGCAGTATTGGCTCAGAGACATATTATAGAAGTAAGGAGGTGTAGCACCTAATTGGAGAGTGGGCCATGAGAACTATAGTCCATGGCACCAAGAAAGAGACTATTGAATTAGGCTTGTTTTCTATGTGAAATAACATGTAGAAACAACTCAAATGGGCACAAAATATTTCCCGATGAAAGGCTAAACACATGCACATGAGAATAAATGTTTACAATCAGGGAAATTGTTCATTCTCTTGCTTGCAAAGTGCAGTTTCACAACAATATTGGTAAACACTCTTTATTGCACACTATAAGTATGGGGAATATCAACAAAACTTCCCCAAAATGCTGATTTTAAGCAATTTTTGAATATTTCGATCTCACTTTGTGGAAAAGCTCACATGTGCATTTCTTTAACCAGAATCTTCTAAATGGTACCATTGTGAAGAAAAAATTGTTCCCTCAATTATTTGATGACTAATTCCATCTCTGACAGTGTATTTCAATTTTTATAGGTGCTAATGCAAATCAAAGTCAACAAAAATACAACATTTCAGAAATGTTTCTAGGATATTCACAAATTTCACAATTACCCACATTTCTCCAGCGAAACATGACATTGTCATTACCTTAAACTACAGAGTTTCGGCTAAAAAACGTTTTTTACATGAAGAAGATTCGACTAGTAGTGCCAAAGTAGTGGATCATGACGTGAAATGCAAAAGGGCAAACATAGTTTGGCAGTCCCTTTCTTGGTGCCACGGACTATAGAAGCGGTGGCTGGAGGAGTTGTATTGACGCGGGGGAAGCGGCAAGAGTCTGGCCCCATCCCTGCCCAATGACTGCAGCGATTGCCTCAGAAGTGGTGAGCCGGCGGGGGGGGGGGTGTGTGGGGGTGGGGGTAGGGGGTTATGGGGGGAGGGGGTTACAGTGGTAGTAGGGTGATAGAGGAAGTCTAGGGATACTAAAGGAAGGATGTTGAGGGTGTACGGAAATAGTGAGAGGCTTAGAATTCTAGCAAGCTGTAGTGAGTTTAGATAAGTAAGAGGCAATTAATTGCAAAGCCTCACTCTTTGGGCACATAATATTGCTGTGCAATATCATAATACATGTATTGCACAGCATTACTCGAGTTCATTGATAATATGGAAATCATTAGATTTTATATTGTGACAGAGCCATCAACGTGCCTGGAAATAATTGCCTTAATGCTGTTATGCCTTTTGTCATCATAATGCATGAACACAGCCCTGCCAGTCTACTCGACAGGGCTGTATTCAATCAGGAACCTGAGTTTATGCAATCATTAAACCCAGTAAATCTCAAAGTTCTTGCTGTAGGAATATATTATTATGGCCCGTTTAAGCACAGGGGTCTCAAATAAGTGCAGGTCTTGTTCAAGCGCAGGTCTAGAGCCCCTCTGTAACCCAAAATCTCTCTTTAAATGGACTCATATGAAAGCAGGTCCCTGCAGGGGGTAACACGGGCTTGAAATTTATAAATGCAGGGGCGCTTAAACAGGCCACTACAGTAGCTGAGAGGGTCTTGCCACGACAGAAGGAATCAAGAAAAAAGGAGCAGGATAAAACCCATTACTACAGTAGCAGTAGCAGAGATTGCTACCTGGCCGGCCGGCCCATGTGTAGCGAAGCGGGGGGTATACAGCCAGCTCCGACCGCTGGCCACTCATTGCCCGGTATCTGATTATGGATTTCCTTCTCCTGATGGCCACTGCTGCCACTGGCCACCAGGGGGCACTAGCCCTGAGTAATGGCTTAGTGCTCGGCTATACTCTGATACTCCCGGCATAAAGCGCCTCAGGGGTATAAGGCGTAGACCAGACACTGATACTCTGACCGTAGCGGGTACTGGCTAAAACCTCAGTCACTAGTGATTAACATAGTTAGTCATTTTCTGGCTCCGTATATGACCAGATATGGGTATTTTCTATAAATACTAAAGAGTGAGTTAGCAATGACCAACCCATCTTTCCTTTTCTATGAGTATTAGGCCAGTTTCTTTGAGTAAGGCATTGGAATTTTCTTTCGTTTATCCTTGTTTTTCATCACCACTGGTCATCAAAATCGAGATTTTTTGTTGTTGCAAATTTAAAGAGAAAATATGGGCATATTTGCTTTCAAATTGAACCCTACAGTCGCACAGATACAATGGGCTAGAGGAAATATACCCATTCAAAACATCGGTAGATCATTCATTTCTCAATCATAAAAATGTAAATATCAAGTTTGCTGAGAGCCTAGATCCTCATACCTATTTGGTCCTCAGCAATGTTATGGATCAGAGATGAGAAACAAGGATAATATTAGGAGTGGCCTACACACTCAAAAGCCCAGTGTCATTGTCGCTAAAACCACTCTCACATGAAAGTCAGGTAGTGCCTGACTTTCACATGAGAGTGGTTTTAGCGACAATGACGCTGACTTTTCTGAGTGTGTAACTGAGGGCTGAGCGGTGGTTGAGAGTGGAGGGGGAGTGGGAATGAGTGAGCGGCATTGGAGAGGCCGGCGGGTGTAAGGTAAATCACACGGAGAGTGTCGGCAAAGGTCAGCTGTAACATAAATATTGTACTCGGGCACTAATCAGTGCTAATTCGACAGCCGTGTGTGGTCTATGGCCCCATACCCACAGCCTTAGCAGTATTTCATCTAGGTGGTGGGTGCTTCATCTAGGTGGTGGGTGCTTCATCTAGGTGGTGGGTGCGTTTGTGCTAGGGCAAAAATTGAAGGGTTTGTTTCAGGTAACACAGGTGGAAAATGTAGGGTTGGTAGATCGTTTTTTTTAATCTTTTTTTTTTAAACATGAACGTATTAACCAACTTCTTTGAATACCCTAAATTTCTCCAAAAAGTGGTAAAAATATAAGAATTTCCTCGCATTCAAACAGAGGGTCGGCCCTGCTCTGACAGGGTCGGTCGGATGACCTGAAACAAACCCTTTTTTGGAGGCCTAGTCAATATGGGGTAAAATGAAAATAATATCCTACAGCAACAGTGGCATTTCTTTTTTGATACAAGTTAAATAGGCCTTCTGAATCAATTAGTTATATAAGTTTTTCCAAGCTCTAAAAGTAGTATAAATTTAAGTGGTTCTACATGATATACTGGGCATTGTTCACCATATTGCTATATAGTATCAGAGTGAAAAAATACATGTATTGTGTACGTTGCTTGTCAGTGGAAAGTAACATCACTTAAGGTGGTTTAAAACCTGAGAAAATCTAGGGAAGAATCACGATTTGTAAAATACAAATCATTGAATGATTTTGAAAAATAGATTATGCTTTACCCAATCGGTATATGATATCAAAACTGTTAAGCTAAGGGAGTGGCCATTTTTTAACAACAGGGTGAGGGGTCAGAGGATCTTTGCACGAGCAGGTCGAAAAATCGTAGTCCCTCCCCACGGCAGGGGTCGAATTCTTTTTATAGTAACACACAGCTTTTTGGCTAAAAAGTGGTGCGATTTTTTTTGGTCGCCCTTCAAGAGGGGAGAACTTTCTTTGCCCCCCCCCTTTAAGGGATCCCAATTTTGTTCCCCCCCCCCCCAAATACACCAACCCACCGATGTTGTTAAAAAATGTGGGCATTGGAGGATTTTAACACTTTGGGAAAACCCCACTCTGTATGTCTTCCTGAATCTACTGCTACTTGTGCCAATAGATTGTCACAAGGCTGATAAAATACAAAAAAGCACTGCCTTAATTGCCCCCTTAAAAACGTTAGATATAGACGTCCTGCTAAAAAACAGCTTGTGACAAGCATTGTGATATTGTAGACGGGGAATTTAAACCACATGGAGTTTTTCTGTCAGCAAGAATGGTAGTTAAATCGATATTCTATACCCGGGGCTGAGCTGACTGCCAATCACGGGAGGAACTAGCAAACACCCAGGATAGCTCTCCTAGGTGCACGGACAAACGTTAACAGCGCAATCTTAACACAGAATTAACATCATCTTAAATAAGTCTAAATCTTATCTTAACTCATATTAATCCTATCTTTAACTACATAGTCCATTATAGGATAGTCTAGTATGTAATGTGGGGCTCTGCCCCCCCAACACCCTTCTTTCTGTTTTTTTTTCAAGGTATAAGATTAAGATTGCACTGTTAACGTTTGTCTGTGCACCTTGGAGAGCTATCCCGTATTTGCGAGACTAGCAGGATAGCAATTTGTCTTGTGATGTGACATTCCTTTGCTTTGCAGTGTTGCTCATATGCAACGCATAAGAATACCGGGACAATAAACTTGGAATCACATGGGAAAAAATATATGTGTCCCCTACCTTGCTACAATTTTAGGGTCTACAGTTTATTACTTATGCATACTGATTATAGCACTCTAAAGTGGGTAGTTTATGCAGGCATGAACTCCTTACAGCATTCATATAGCCCCTTGATGGGTTTAAACATGCCTGTAACCACAAATCTGTGCATTCTAGATCCTCCAAATTAATCCTCTAAACAACAGCTCTTCATATCGAAGGCTGAAGGCTAAATGATTTGTTGGGATAAGCACAACCAGTAGGAAACTGACCTTTCTGTCTATAACATACAGGATACATCTAATTGTGTGTGCTCAAATATTTATAATTGTCATATGGAATTTTCATTATCACATGGCACATATCTATCCAATATTCATTTCACAATTTGTATTTTAGAATGTCATAGTACATGGTTTATGAAATATCTCAAAGATATGTAACGGACACATAGCATCTTTATTAGGACCTGACCACATATCTGGTGTTTTCATTTAGAAATCTTATTAGAATGTCATCATACATGGTTTATATTGTCAATGAAATCGCAAAGATAAGTAATGGATATATGACATTGTCATTATGAGATGGCCATACAAATATTCATTTCACAATTCCAATATTAAAATGTCACGGCACATGGTTTATATTGTCAATTAAATATTTCAACGACATATAACGGCTACATAGCATTTTTATTATAACCTTACTATATATCCAACATATTCATTACACAATTACAATAATAGATTGTCACAGCATGGTTTATATTGTCAATGAAGCATTTCAACAATATATAACAGACAGAAAGCATTTTTATTATGACCTCACCATATATCCAACATATTCATATCACAATTCCAATATTAGAATGTCATGGCACATGGTTTATATTGTCAATAAGGTATCTCTATACCAGCTCCCTGGGGCCTTTGTGACAGATTTACTTCATTTTAGCTGTCAAACTGTAATTGCCTGGCTTGGTATGGAGTATATAGATAGTGCCTGCTGCGGGCATTCACTGAAAAAGTAAACTTGTCTCCAGACTCTTCTAAGTGACGAGTTGAATACTTCTCTAAAGTCGGTGATCCACGGCCGCGAATTTGCTGTGATTTCGCTGCGAATCACACTCGTGCGACTACACACGCAGAAAACGTTCCAGCAGTGGATCTGCTGCTGCGAGTACCTGCAACAACATCGGGAGGGGCGTGGGACTGCGAGTAAATTTGCAGAAATCAAAAAGTTTTGACTTTTACGAGTGTACTCGCAAGGGTCTGTCGTACGACAGCATTCGCAGCAGACTCGCAGCAGTGGATCACCGCCTTAAGTGACAAGGAAGCGGGTCTTTTAGCTGGAGATAGAAGACCCACTTGGCATGTGCCAACCCTAAACCTGACATTTGCCAGCTCATAATATACCCACTTGGCATGTGCCAACCCTAAACCTGACATTTGCCAGCTCCGGATTCTATTTGTAGGATGGTTACCTGATAGGTTAAACAACTTTTGACTCTTTTATTTTATGACAGACATAAAATAAACGAGTTAAAAACGTGTCTAGGTGACAAGGAAGTTGGTCTTCTAGCTGGAGATAGAAGACCCACTTAGCATGTTGTGCCAGACCAAAACTCAACATTTGCCAGCTCCAGATTATATTTGTGACACAATCCGCGAAAAGGTCTCTTAGTGCAGGGTGCACTTAGGTCCTTTTTCCTAGTGCATGTCACATTTGTGGAATGCTAACCTGATAGGTTAAACAACTTTTCACTTGTTTATTTTATGACGGTCACTAAGACGAGTGTGGAGACAAGTTTACTTTTTCAGTGTAGAGGGGACAGTGTATGGATACTGGTGACACCAACCCTACAGCGTAGATCATTTTTATAGGCATTATTTTATCGCCGAAGCATACTGGTGGGAATACTAATCAGGTTGCTTTTCCTAGAAGGGAATGTCAATATTGATTTTAGTACCAAATGATGATTGCTATGACATGTAAAATGCTCATCTGAAAATACTTTTTAATTTAAAACTCTCCATTAGGCTCCTTAGGCTTAGCTATGGCTTATGGAATGCTACACACATGACTGATCACAGCAAGTGATACATTTAAACCCCTCGGCATCACATTTAGTTGACATACTTGATAAAAAAACATAATTAGATCCTGGCATGAGAGCTAATCCCTGTTCTGACAGGGCTTTAGAATCATAATAGAGTTAATAAGAAACAAAAACTATGTTCATGTCCCTGCCTCACAACTAGTCTATATAAAAGATGTGTTTAAAGGCCATAGCTATCCTTTGGGCTTGTATGTTTTAAACTGGCATATCATTTAGATACTGCTAGTAGGTTATATTGAATATGGATGTTTGCTAAGCTCTTTTTACTGAATACTTGATTTTGTGGACAACTTACTCAAACTGCAGATGACATGCATTGTGATTTCTAGACTAAAGATTTAGCCCAACAGACTTTTCCTTCCCATCAACCGTGAATTGTACTCACATCCATACTGTGAATCCCAGCCTAACGAAATGCCTATCACAGTGTAACATACATAAATCACTTTGCTGAGTTACAGCTTGCTGTTCGACTACTAGTTTATACAAGCTTTGAGAATTAATTGTCCAGTTTAACTTCTCAAGAGTTGACTTAAGACACTTCATCAGATGAATCATCTGCTTTGAAAAACTCCCCCAGACCTAAGCATCTTAACTAGAGCCCAAGACTGAGTTTTGTATTGAGCATGGAAGATAATATTAGTAGCCTCACAGTTGGTGTTGGAAAAAAATCTAGAGAAGGGCTCAGTTTAATTTCACAGATAGGTGACAACCAATATGCCCACATTTGTATTCTCACATTAGAATGCCATAGCACGTAGTTTAGGCTGTCAATTAATTTATTATTAATAAACAGGTATGATGACATTTGCACTTTCACAATTGTTGTTGAAAATTAATATCAAGAGAAGGTAGACCAGTTTAATTTCAAAGATAGATGACAACCAATATGCCCACATGTGTGTTCTCACATCAGAATGCCATCGCACATGTTCAGCCTGTAAATTAATTATACCCACCTCAGATATATATCAAGTCTCTATGGCCCATATGACAGATTTTTAATCAACTTCTAATTGGCTGGCACAGTATGGGGTATATAGATAGCACGTGACTGGGGTGGGTATGGGGGGTGGTGACACATACCCTACAGCATACATCAGTTTTATAGGTCTTATATTGTCACCCAGGAATGGGGCTGGAATATTAATCAGGTCTTTATTGGATCTCTTTCAAGATAGCAAG
Source organism: Harmothoe impar (assembly GCA_947462335.1). NCBI lineage: Eukaryota > Metazoa > Annelida > Polychaeta > Phyllodocida > Polynoidae > Harmothoe > Harmothoe impar. The sequence continues at coordinate 9,958,364 of OX381710.1, forward strand.
GTTGATATTGATTTTAGTTGTCAAATGATGATTGCCCTGACAAGGCCTGATACGAAACTCTCTTTTGTTACAGTAATGTCCTAATTAATGCAGACTGTTCAGGCTATGTCTGGACTTCCAGGGCATGGTACACTTTCCTGCATATTTTTTTTCATTTAAGACAAATCTGAAGCATCTTCATAATATTCAGTGTTACATCAGGGTTATTTGGCTTATCCTTACTTCATGAGCTTTATGAGATACATTTTGATGTATGTTATGGGGCATGACATTGTGATAATATCAATGATATCTAAGTTCTCAGCCAATGTATGTTTTGAGCAGTCACAAGCCTGGGCACTGTGAATATGCTGGTAATTAAGCTAATTGAACATGCTTAAAGAAACACCTTAAGCAACTTCATGGCTAGTAAAGTCCATGTAAAGATCATAATGGCAACTAAGTGTCTTTAACCCTTTAAGGATGGATGTTGTTAAAAGATGACATTTGTCATCATGATGCACCAATGCAGCCCTGCAAGTAACTCATCGGTGCTGCATTGGTGTATCATGCCGACCCTTTGGGTATGTCTCAATCAGTAGGTTGGCATGATGCTTGAATGCAGCACTGGTGAGTTACTCGCCTGGGCTGCATTCATGTATCATGACGACCAAGGCATGATGCATTAATGCATTATACCGTCTTCAAAGGGTTTAGCACGTTCATGGCGAGTAAATGCCGTGAAAAGATCATAATAGTATCTAAGTGGCTTTAGGTGGCATTTACCGGACTAAAAGTGTTCCTATAGACCAATGCATCAAGAAAGGGTTACTTTACAAAAAAGTTGTTGATAAAGTTTTTGAACAATTCTGAAGTCTGACAAACAAACACATGAATACAACCTCAAAATCCTGCATTTTGAAATGTACTATCTGAAAGATAATTGTCCTGTGAATCTCCTGATATGTTATGTTTGCAAATACAGCCATTATAGTAGGTAGTTCGACCAAAAGTACAAATAATGGGAATATCCATATATAATTGATTTTAATGAAAATGTACCATGAATAAATGTATAAATACTAATAATGATGGGAATTCAGCTAGTATCAGGAAAATTACAAGGTATCTCAGAGGAGTTTGGTCTTGTCCTATGTCTGCCATTCACCCAGTAGCCACAGTGGTAGCTGCATGGGTGCAGGACACACAAGGAGGTATATTTTTATTTAATCTTAATAAAGCCTCAAGGTTGTTGCTCACTTTTACCTATTAAACCAAAATATATAATTTATAAGAGCGTTTTTTGGGACTTATTTTGGGGAAAAGTTGAATTGATCAGTTAACCATGCAGCCATTGCATGGATTCGAAGTCAGGACCTTTGGATTGATAGGCCAGTGTCCTAACCCCTCCCCCAATCGGGAGAGCTGACATAAGCAATATTTTATCAAGCATCCATTCAAAAAGTACATGCTTATGACCCCTAAAACTCCCGATTTTAGACAAACCAGGAACCAGCTTCAGTAAAAGGTATCACAAGGTAGAATCACTGCATCTCGCTAGTGCGGAATAGGATCGATATGTAAAGTGTGTATTTTTTTTTGTAATACATACCCAGATCAAAATATATGGCCTATCATCATGAAAGAGGAATAATACATCTTTCCAACAAGGTATCCCACATGCTGATCAACCTTATATAACAGGTAAAATAATGCAATACAAAACTGAGCTCTTTAACATTGTAACAGATAGGGAGCGGGCAAAGTGACTGGTCATCGAACTACCTAATTATAGACATTGTTATGTGCATTCTGCTTAAACTAACGCAAACACAACTTTATTTTAGAAAGTCACCCTTTCTTGGCGCATTGGTCTTTTATAAAGAGCATCTTTGATACGCTTAAATACAGATACTCATGCAGTGGTCAACATTTGCCATTTATAGGTTTCTGATCTGACCTATTATAGTGCCAGCACTTGAATCTATTATTGTCCTTTTAGAAAGAAATATTCCAGAGTCCCCAGAATGCCATAAATCCCAACCATGCAGCAATAATCCGCATGCAACACCATCAAACATAGATGGGGTTTGATCTTATAGCGGAACGGTGCAGACAAATGGGATGTAGGGACCACAAAGTGCTTTAATACATTATGCCCTTTTAGCTTCTTAATGGATGAATTTAGCCCTGAGAAGTAATTTGCAAATGCTGCAATCAAGCATCATACCAACAGCTTAGAAGGTTGATACACTCCCAAATGCGAGATGCATGAATGGAGCCATAGTGAGTAGACTTGCCGACACTGCATTCATGCATCAAGATGAGAAAGGGCATAACACATCAGAGCACTGCGCAACCCTTTAAACCTTAAAGGGCATCATATACATCAGTGCATCATGCCCTGATTGTCATGATGCATCAATGCAGCACTTGCTAGTGACTGGAGGTTGCAGTAAATGTCATCTAGGACCCATTAAGGACGGATGTCAATAAAAGATGACATTTTCCGTCATGATGCACCAATGCAGCCCACGCGAGTCACTCAATGGTGCTACATTGCTGCATCATGCTGACCCTTTGGGAGTGTCTCCCCCTATAGGGTCGGCATGATGTATATATACAGCACTGGTGAGTTTACTTGCTAGGGCTGCATTCAAGCATCATGACAACCAAGGATATGATGTATTAAGGTATCATGCCATGCTCAAAGGGTTAAGCTACATACTATCCTTAAAGGGTTAAAAGCTTGATAAATATGCCCCAGTCCCCAATGTGCCACACACCAGCAACAAGCCACATGTGACTCCATCAAACATGGATGGAGTTTATCTTATCGCGGAGAGGAACAAACAAATGGGGCTCTGGGTGTCATCCCGTCAACACAGCAACAATGGCCGCCGGTCACGGAGCCGGATCGAGCCTGACCCCAGGGCAGCTATTAGTACCCATGGGAAGGGGTGGTGATTTATTTAACGTTGTCAGGGGACTGGGCTAATGGTTGGGGCTGAGGTAGTGTTTATGTAGAGTTGTTGAGTTGCTGCTGATAGCCCTTTGTGCATTGCAGCTATGGCATGTTCTCTCTGCATTCATGAAACATGACCAAAAATGGCATGATGGATTATCCCACTTTAATCTCTTCGATATTTTACCATTGCTGTTTATGTAGCCCTTTGTGGGTCTCAAAGTTCTACATTGCAGCTCTGGGTTGTTTTCTGAGCAAGACTACATCTATGAATCATAACCATTCATAGACTATCCCATTATATTTTTTCGATATTTGTAAGGAGAATTCCAAATAAAATAAATCAAAAAATCTATTCATCATTTTGTTTCCCGACAATATGGCGCTTCAGCGTAGGGGGAAACAATTTATACTTTTTATCATTTAAAACTCAATTTTCCAACTAACCTGCTCTACAGTAGTCCCTAGGGGAAGCAGTAGTGATTTATTTTACATCATCAGGAAATTTGGCTAAACATGGGGGCTGAGGCTAAGCACTGTTTTCAAATGGTTGCTTTTTTGTTGATTATATAATAGCGTAAACACTTAAGTCATATTGCATTGGTTATCATTATACAGCAATGCAGTGATTGTAAATACACAAGCGTACTACATCGAGGTATCATGGCGACCCTTGTGGAGTGTACCAAGCAGGTAGGCTGGTAATGAATGCAAAAAAAAATAAAAAAATAAAAAAATGAATGCATTATGATGACAAGGTACATAGCGTATTAAAGCAACATGTGGCAGGTTTACAGCCCTATTCAACATAGAAAGTAGGTCTGTTAAATAGGCTTTCTTAAGGATTTGAACAGCATTTTATTCCTCGCAGGCCTATTCTCTGTGCAAGTAAATCTCTTTATATGGTCGGCTTCAAGTCCACTTTTTGATGGACGTGCTCTTCTAAAGCCGGTGACGGTGGGCCATTTTTATGTTAACTCATCTATTAGTCGTAGTACCCCAGAGAAGCTGTGGTGATTTATTTATCTGCACCAGGAGATTAGAGAGTGTATTTGTCTGAGTAAAGCCCATTTAGGGCTACTTTGATATTTAAATCATGTATAGCTGTTTAACCCTTTCAGGACGCATGCCTGGTCATGATGCACCACTGCAGCCGCGGCAAGTAACTCGCCAGCGCTGCAGTGGTACATCACGGAGTGTCTCAACCAGGTACGGTCTGCATGATGCATGAATGCAGCACTGGCCAGTTACTCGCCAAGGAAGCATTCACGCATCATGACAACCCAATGATTTAAGAGAAGTTTAGGTGCATAAAGGCCATTCTTTAAATCAAACCAGATATTAAACTCTTTGAAACCTATTTCAGGAATCAGGAGCCTTTACTTGGCATTACGCAACATATTGGATATGCTTGTAATCTGAAGCCCAAATTCTTAATTTGACCACCAGGGAAACTATAGTGAATTATCACACAACTCATGATTAAATCAAGTTCTTGTGGAATTTCATAGCTTTCTTTACTAATTGAAGATATAACTGATTATTTAGTAAGATAGTAATGTGCTCGATCTGACCCTGCTAATTAATTCAATCTGGGTCAACCCTCGAGGGCTTATACAAAAGAGCCACATTTTGATGACTAAATGGATGGTTTATATCAATTAAAAAATATATATACTCTCGAGAGGATAGGATAGACAATGATATCTTATTTTTCTTGTGCCATTTCGTCTGCTCCCTTTCTTGTTTCTTTATATTTGTTTTATCTATCCTGGAAAAATATTAGGATTTATATTTTACCTATTTTGAATAAGATCCTGCAGCTTGATGTTAAAGCTAAGTTATTTGGTGTGATACCATATTCCAGTAGGAATATGCTTAGATACCATTACTTGGATAATGAGGTGGACTGAAGTCCAATAAGGGTATGCTGAGCTTTCCATATTAAGATCCGCATTGATCTCATTGGTGAATCCTGTCAAGTTGGGAGTAGTACATGAAAGAGGACCCACAGCCCACACTGCCCCGTTTTACGTCCCATACAACCCGCTCCCATAGAGCCGTTACTGCCCCGTCTTATTACACCACCAACTCCTTATGGCACCCGACAGGGCTTGAAGCACTGCAAGACATGAAGTCCTTAAATCCAGACACCAGGGGGCACGAAAGCCACATCGCAGTTGGTTATGGATTACCCAGTACCATCTTGGGGGTGTGCGCACCCATACTTAGGCCGGCCCAACTTTGATTCAGATATATGTGGTACATAGGACATTGTTCTTATGTCTTAAATCAGTTGATGGTCATATGAGGCCCCAAGGCCGAGTATCTACTTACTGTGTCATTAACGCGGTCATTAACTACTTCCATGGTACATCATTCCCAACCTTCCGGTTCATGCAGGACAGGGCTACATTCAAGCATTGTGATGAGTAACACTACATGAATTGCCATTTAGGCAAATCAATATTGGACTGCTTAAAGTCACACTTTTACATTCTTTGCGAAAACATGCAGGACAGTGGCAATGTCCTGCTAAAATGTCACTGGTCCAGCAGACTGACGAGTGTAGCAGGACTGAATATCCAGTCACTTGTCAGGCTTTTCTGAACTAAAATAATTTTTTGAGGTTTCTAAACCTGAGATATGTTTGTCAATATACTGTGTAAAACTTTGCTTTTATCCTAATTTGGCCATAAATTATTACAAACATAATACACAGTGCTATTTTATAGTTAAAGATGCATATATCATCAAATATGTTGGTATCTGGTCCTTCGAAAATGTAGCGGGTCCTGCAACATTGAAAATCTGCAGGACCAAATGTCCTGTGGGATGAAAAAGTTTTCGCCATCATGTCCTTCCTGTAATATTAACGTGGCATTTACTAAACTCAAAACCAACTTTAAGAAATGAAAAGTTTGCTTAAATACCAACAATGAAATAGCTTAAGGGTATAGTGCTTTCAAGTGCCTGGCCTTCCTTTTAAGTGTTAATGGTTATGGGTTCAACAGGCAGTAACCAGAGAGGCCCGAAAAACTGTTACAGCAGAACTAGGAGACATGGGATCCGGGGGCTAGTGCCAATTGCCTGGCAAACATACGTATGACTCTCCAGGGTGGGTCGATGGCAATTCCTTTTGAAGTGGAGGGTACGCCCGCCAAAGAAAACCGGCGTCCCCAGATTGTTGGTCGCTTGTTGGACGCAGTCTGACAAACGGGTTAGGTGTAGGGTGAGGGGAGACAGTCTGCCGCCTGTACCAAAGAAGATTTGGCACGACTAGCGGTGTCAAGCGCGGGAATAAGGCAATAAAGGCCTCCGTGGGAGCTGAAAGGGTTGGGGGTGGGAGCAGCGCTGGTGTATAGCGGATGAGGCAATATGGCACTGAAGCCAACAGAGAGATAGGGGAGGGGTATGGGAGGGGTGGGGTGTTCTTGTATGGAGGACTTGGAAGTGGAGTCGGATACTGAAGCCAACATATCGATAATGGATATACTTGTGTAAGGGACTCGGGTGGGGAGGTATGCATGGTATACTTTCTATGGGTTCCTGTTGCTTTCAGAACTAAAGTCTCCTTCGCTCTGATGCCTGTTCCAGGTTTTCTATCATTATCCTTCTCTGACCACCTAGAAATAATGTCTTAATATCTACACTTATCTTTCCATCAATCTCTTCCCCTTGTCTTTCTCCTTCATTCTTATCACAATTAGCTCTTCTGCCTCTCCCTCTGAGTATCTACCTCCACCTACATAACTCTCCCTAGAACACTCTTCTTCTCTTTTATTCCCTCACTTTGTCTCTCACGTTCTCTTCCTTTCTCTCTGTATACCGGTCTGTCTGTCTGGCTGCTCGCTCTCTCTTCCTCCTTTTCTCTCTCTCCCTTTCTCTTTCTCATTCTCTTATTGTCTCATACTATTTCTGAAACTCTCTAAATTGGCCTGTTTGTGTAGCTGTTCACTCCTTTCCTCCCTCCACCCCCCCTCCCCCCGCTTCATGAGACTAAGACCCCGCCCTCCCCGCAGCAGGGGGCCTCCTCCTTGCGTGTGGTTGTCAGCAGCAGTCTCCCTGATTATAGGCACTTCAGCTAATTGCCAATTTGGCTTCTGTCGGTGTAAATGCCCCGGCCCACCGTATACATTGTGAATTGTAAATGCGTTCAGCATAGGCCATAGAGGTGCAGGCAACTGGCAGCACTGGCGCCGCTTAAAAAATTCATTGTTTTGAATCCAGTCAGATTTAGGCCACGCTTAGCAAATTGGAAGTGACATTACATGGCATTTGAGGTGTGGGGTGCATGTTAAGTAGTAGGTACCGACCACACAACTATACCGCAGTAGGACAGAATGGTGCCAGTTAGTGGTGAATGCCACAGTTTTACAGGTAGATATTTCAATATACATATATATGTTGGTAATATAATTAGCTGTTATTACATTAGTATGTATATATGAGTCAGGTCAGGTTTATATTATATCCATGCTACCTGAGTCCTGTTGTTATTATTTCATTTCTTATACCAGGGGGCAGCCCTCACCAAGGTGTGTGTGTGTGTGTATGTCTGTGTGTGTATGTCTGTATGAGGGTCAAGATGGTCAACTATTATGCCCATATCCTCTTTATAGGTTGCCCTTTAAGGAGTGTCCAGGAAAAAAACACTTATAATTGAACAAGATCCGCTGATTAATATAGATCTATTGACCTTATTAAGAAATTCTAAAAAGCAGTAGGGAGCGAAACTCTAGTACTAAATGAAGCATCGAGCAAAGAATAGGGGAAAACAGTAGAGCATCACATTTAAAAATGTGAAGGCAGGGAAGACTAAGTGGAAACCCTAATGGACTCTAAAACACATAGCCAGTGAGATGAAACACATACATGTGTCTAGTTTTTAGAGGTTTAATGCAGGAACAGGTCCCTCTCTTTTTTGATGTTCTTCCTATGTAGCTGTTTTGCCTTTCTGAAGTACCCTTGTGTCTTTGCACACTGTTTTTCAGCACTCTTCATATTTCATCTTCCACATGTAGTAAAATGTTCCTCCACTTCCTAGTCCTGTCACCTTAGGAACGGCAAAGGATAAAAGAAAGAAAGTTTTAATCTTGTTCATTTCTATTCTGTCACACTTTGCAAAAAGAAAAAGAGCCCAGAGGGAGCTACTTCACAGTCGTTAACACAACCTCTCAGTGCCTACTCGTCGTTAAGGGTGTGCTCATTTTTTAACGACGAGGGGGGGGGGGGGGTGGTGATCATTTGAGGGGGGGGGGGCCTTTTTGGGGAAAACCTTTTTTGGGGGGTAAATTTCTATAGAAGACATGATAAAATAGACAAATATTGGCAGTTTGCTATCAGATTAAAGCTTATAATGCCAGTTATTGACCAGAGTTGTATCACTTGGCTTTTTACATTTTGAGAAGCTAGTTTCTCAAATCAGTGAAAATATGTCAATGAAGATCTTCATCATTCATCAACCCCCCCCCCCCCCCCTCAACCCTAGTAATATCATCAACGAATTATGGAATTCTTGTGTTATAACAAAGCTAAAAGGAGGTGTTTATTTATTATATTTATTAATGTACAAAATTGATGACGTGTAATACCTTCTCCTATCCTCTGACACAACTCAAACATGGTTGCTTGAATTTGTAGACTGTTTGTTCAGACTAAAAAACTTTTTAAATTGAAATTGATTTGACATTACTTTCGTACATTTTCTTTACTCTTAAAGCTCAGTCAATCCTTAACTTCTAAAATGTGAATTTTGGTCACGAAAAACGTCTATTTTCCTGTACATTTTAGCGAGTGAAAAAAAGCCTCTCTTGTAATTTTTTTCATTGGTGATGAGAAACATCTTTTGCTTTTTGAGTGGCCTTATATGGATGCTACCCTTTACGTACCGGCACCACTTCACTCGTTTCTCCATCTTCCTCTGTGTTCTTCTAGTGGTAATAATTACATTATCTGTGCATGACACAAAAGGAAATCTGAGTAGGGACCCTTCTTTTAAAACTGCTCTTGTTACACCCACTTCATGCTTGCCGATTGCTGGTCACTCATGCAGATGTAATACAAGTTGAGGGAGAGCAGCCTATCTGAGATCTTAGTGCCTTCACAGGGAAGCCTACTGTGTGTTTGAAGGGGAAAAGGTGGTATGGAATGTCCAGTGTTGAGTTAAAAAGCAGATTCCTCCAGACACACTACAGGGAATCAATTAAACGGCACATCAGTGTGAAATGAGAGCTGATAACAGGTTTTGACTGCCTCTAGGTGCCCAGTTGAGTGCCTTAGATTATTTTGTATAAGCCCAAATCATGTACAGGCTGTACCTCTTTGACTAATCGTATTAGCCTGAAAGGGGGTTTAAAATAATGAATGTGGAACAGTATAATGCAAGCTAAAAACTTTCGTATCATTCACACCAATATAGGTATGTTTCCTATCAAAGCTGATTCTCACATGTGCACAGGCCAAGGCAAACGCAGTGAACAATAAACCAAATGATGTCTTATCTTTATGTCCATTTGTTGTCATGATTAGCAAATACGACACTGGCAAGTAACTCAGCACCACATCAGTGCATGCTGAATCAGGATACCATATCAATCAAAGCAGACAAGTGGTGATGGTTATTTATTCTTGAGAGTCACATGCATTCCCCACTGGGCCAGCAGTGGAGTGAACAGAGGACGTTATGCATGAATGAAGCCCTGGCTAGTAACTCGCCAGGGCTGCATCACACGCATCATGCTGGCAGAAGGGTTAGCAAGATCCACCAATGTAGCTGGACTCGTCTCATGAGAGAATTGGATGTTAAGAAGGTTGTATCTATCGTAAGAGTGGGGAGTGCAGGCGTTTCAATAGGAAGCGGATTATTGGCATTGACAAAGGTACCTGTCCAGCCAACAGACCCTGCTACATGCCACTTAATTGACATCCTCTGCTTGTCAGTGGCTCCCCCTACCTCATCCTTCCATTCTCAACCCGCATCACCACTTACACCACCACCTCCACCCACACCATCCACCCTCTTGCCTTCCCCCTCAGTAGAGCCTACTGCTCACCCTTTGTCCCTGTGCCACCAGTCTGGTTAATATATTGCCTCCCTAGCCGGCTACTCACCCATGGATGGCTTCCTGTAGCAGCTATAGTGTCTGGGTGCTGAGCAATTCATTCTCACGTTAGGCTGCAAGCCTATCTACCCTTTTGAAAGACCTATTTTATACGATCTAGCATGGTCCTAATATATAGTAGCCATTGAGTTTCAATTGTGTTGACCTGTTGTACATGCTGCTAATGGTATTTAAATTGATTTCAATATACCACCTTATGCCTTATTATATTAATAATATTATGGCGGTTCCAATAGCAGATATGATCTTATGGTTCTTTTTTAATGGTAACCCCACAATGTATTTTCTAAATAAACTATAATGCTTTGATTCCTATGAACTGTGCAATCATATATATATATAGATATATAGATATATATATATATATATGTATATATATATATATATATATATATATATATATATATATAAATACATATATACGAGGTTCCATTGATCTAAGTAGGCCAATACTTGAGTTAAATTCCACAGTGTCCACATATTTTTTATTCACTCTCAACGCTAACCAAACCAGTTTAAAACAAATGTGAGCTCTAGCTACTAGAGGTAGGGCTTATATCAGTGCCACCTGAGAAGAAGGAGCATCTGGCCATAGGACAATCACAACCACAACATCTTGGCATCAGTTGTCACAACTTTAATTACATGTACCTAATAACAATCGAAATGAGGCACAGACAAATTTATCTGCAAAAGACACACTGTCAAAGTATCCAATCTATTAACCAATCATCAAAAGTGTTGCATCTAATTAAAGGAAAGCTGGGAGAGAACATTTGTAGTGACACCCTTAGACAGAACGCAGTCTCTTGGTATAATTAACTCCCATTGGCCGGATATAATCACATGATCAGAAAGCTGCCTACTGATTGGTGCCCCTTAGTAGTGCAAATCGAGCACTGGTGTGTAGCTCGTAACGACCGGCTACCGTAATAATGTGGTTTCTTGATGACAACGGAGGGCTATAAATCACAAAGCTCCCATCAGACTTTAATATCAGGCTTTACTTTTATCAATTACCTCGGGTGAAATGATTTGTAGTTTTAAGTTTTATGGCTTCGTTTGCTAATTTGCTCATGAGGGGGAGAGAATGGACAAATTGGAGGGTGGTGTAGGGGTAACTGGACATGCGTTGTGTATGAAAAGGACACACAGTTTATTTGGATCGCTTTCTTCTATCCCCTGTGTTCTGGTTGGATTGATTAAATTATGTCTGCATGGCCCAAGAATCTGAGCAGAGCACCCTGCTTTAAAAACCACTCTTGTTTCAACCACTTCCTACTTCACAACGAGTGGACCGCTCATGCGGACCTAATAGGAGGTGAGGGAGACACGCCTATGCAAGATCTAGCGGCCTTCATAGGGTAGCCTTTCCTGTGTTGGAAACAGGATACCAGGGCATACTATGTCAATCACATACTTCCTACAGAGTTATGCAGGAGACTCAAGTAGATCTTATGTTACTAAGAGTTGACTCTGATTTCAGGGATGGTTTAATCATTACCATAAAACCTCGCGGACAAGCTGCGGCTTTTACGCAGGTCATACTCAGCTTTCTTTTGATACCAAACATGCCCATTATATGGGTTGTGGCTTATACAAGAATTTTGCTACTATAGCACAGTACTAAAGTGAGTGTGGCTTATAGGATCTGCCCAAAGTCGGGCCGCAGCTTATAGGTGAGTTAGGCTTATACGCGAGGTTTTACGGTTTATTATTTTGATTTGCTAAGCATTTGAAACAGCATAATATCCTCGCAGCTGGGGCTGTTGGCCTGTCACATACAGTATATTGTTGCTGTGCCTCTTTTATAGCCCTACATCCTCACACACTGCCCCAAGTCATAGTCACAGAGACTTCTACGATAACCTTGCACCCTGAGCCCAAGCCACACCGGTCACAGAGACTCCTTGGTTACATGGCAGTGAATTGGCTTCTTGTGCTCCTCGGTGGGTTCCTTCAATGCCCCATACCCCATCTATTCACCCCCTTCCAACCTCCAACCACCCAGCTTCCCCTTCAGTAGAGTCTACTGTTCACCCTTTGTCCCAAGCAGTCTGGTTAATATATTGCCTCCCTAGCTGGCTACTCACCCATGGATGACTTCCTGTAGCAGCCAAAGTGTCTGGTTGGTGAGAGATTCTCATGTTTAATACTGCAAATAACTTGGGTCTTTTTACACTTTGGATAAACTAGGTACACTTCTCTAAAATAGAGAGGCAAAGCGAGATGGCCGACAACTGCCCATCCCCTGTATTCACCTAGATAGACCCATGCGTTGTGGACTTAATGGTACAGCACGCACCCATTTGCCCTAAACTGCACCCTCTCATCCTGGCCTGACAGCTGGCCTAGCCTCATTCAGCCATAAAGACAAACTGGGTACTAACCTTAGGGCCCTGTCTTAAATTTGGGTCAATATTTTCCCTTCCTGAGATGAGTTACCTGAAACAGACCTATCGTTTCAGCTCAACTGCAACTACCCCTCCTTTGTATTAACCTCATTTGTTGTTGATTTTATCCCGCAGCTTGGTCCCCCTTCCCCTAAATTCCACCCCCTCATCCTGGCTTGACACCTGGCCTGGCCTCATTCACCCCTAAGGACACCCTCCTTGGTACTAACCTTAGAGCCCCCTGTATCCCTGTGCTCACTGTGCCCACTCCTAACTCAATCCTTAGGCCTAGTAAATACCCATTACTCTGGGTATTCGTTCTTTGTTCCTGGAAAAGGCCTCCCATTCCAGCGCTACTCATAGATATTGTATTGGTTCTTTATACGCGCCTATAAAACCTATCCCATGAGCATCCATTGTTATATAATTCAGGAGGTCCCTTTTTACCGCAATGCCCCTTCTGCTGTTTACAACTGTGCTTCCTTTGGATCTTTTTTTCAATTCTCACTATCTCAAACTTGCAGTGCCACTAGCTCTCTTCTACTCTCACTCTCTGAAAAAATATCACTTAAATCTGGATTTCTATTTCTGCTTATTTTCTTTCGTCAAGCAATAAATAATAATTGTCATATCTTTGCCTCTACTGGCCCCATCTTCCCCCCCTTTCATTGTTCTTGAACAATTTACAGTCTATACGAAAACCTAGCTGCTGGTCCGGCAGAAATTCTGTGTCTGCCGGCCCCAATGGCTGGCTATGATCCTGCCAGTTTTTACGGCTTGTAAATCGGACCATTATCAAGGTTTCTAGAGAAAGTTACCCAAAACTAAACAATTGTTACCATCCAAATGATTTCAATATATTATTGTAACCATCCAAATGATTTCAATAAACCAGTAACCTCTATTCATGATCAATTTATATGTAAATTCTAGCTTTATGATAAGGCGAAAAACTTTTCGTATAGACTGTATTTAGCCTCTCATCCGGCTCCTGGTCTAAATGATTTGTTCAGTCTTTATGCGTTTCATGATAGAGTCTCTCCCTAGTTGCTCTTTCACAATCACCCAACCCAACCTACTGTTAAAGACCCACCTTATCCCTCTCCTTTTTACCCAACCTACTGTTAAAGACCCACCTTATCCCTCTCCTTTTTACCCTTCTCTATCTATCAGTATCCTAGTCAGGCACATCCCCCTCCTGCCCCTGACACAAAATACACCCGCTGTACTAATTTAGCAGTAATTCAGGTATCAAACTGTCTGGGCAGCCTCCCCACAGCAGCTGGCTGCCTGGGGTGTGAGTGGTGGGACAGGAATAGGCAATGAGCAGCTCTCAGCAGGTCTTACTGTCAGATCTGAGCTTACTGTGCTTCCAGGAACTGCTCTGCTATGTGAAGGATACTCTGAAACCTGATGTTGTGACCAATCCCTATTGGTATCCACCTCTATGGTCATTTGTGGAGTGGTCATTTTTCAACAACAGAGGGGGGGGTGGTCTGTGGATCTTTGCACAAGGAGTCCACTTTGTCTTTGTTTTGCCCCCCCCCCCCCCCAAATCTTTCGAGTCCCCCTCTAGGTAGGTTGAGATTGAGCGCGGTTGACATGGTGGCTTTTTCACTATAAGGATCCAATTCTTTTCGCCCCCCCCCCCAAATCAACCAACCCTTGCCCCCAACGGTTGTTAGAACTTCTCCATCAGTTAGCTACTTATTGTGAATTGCTCTGAATCATAAATGAACTACTGGAAGGTAGCTGATCACCACCAAATGTCGTATCATTTCTCTCATTCTGAACATCTAGTTTAACATTTCAGTGCCTCTCTCACACTGACTCCTACACCTTGATGCAATTCCTGCACCATGAGCTGCTCTCATGCTTCCCTGCCATAAGCTGCTCGACCCACTTTGACCTGATACCTTCACAGGCTGACCAGGGCTACTTTAATATTCTGTGCTGAAGTAGTCAGTTATAGCACATGCGAGCACCTACAATATATAGACAGAGCTGCACGCTAAAGTGACTGAGTTAGTGGTTATTTCACGAGTGGTGCTTGGGCCGTATTGCACGCTGGCCGTAGGCCTAATGCAATACGGCCCAAGCACCAAGAGTGCAATAAGCACTGACGAGGGCACTTTTTAGTGCCGCTCTGTATTTATTTCATGTTTTTCGGCTGTGTCTCACGACCTTGGGACAATGTTTTTGTCTCTGATTGGGTGCCGTCTCTGACCGGGTGCCGTCTCTGACCGGGTGCTGTCTCTAACCAGGTGTCAGAAAAAGGTGTTTTAAAAAGAATTATACTCATATATATAAGGATTTGGTAAAACGTTATGGCCTATGTTATATAATCATAGTTTTAATTATAATTAGCCTCCCGCTGTTAGTATTTTGACCTTATCAAGCCAAGCCGGTCAGAGACGGCACCCGGTCAGAGACGACACCTGGTCTGAGACAGCACCTGGACAGAGACAAAAACATTGTCCCAAGGTCGTGAGACACAGCCTCTCATGCTTATTTCAAGGTTTTACAATGATAGTGACACTGGACTGTTGTTTTTAATCTACCCATCATCACGTGACCGTTAGGAGCGTGAAATACGGCCACAGCGTGAAATACGACCTAGGGTTATTTCACGCATCCCTGGGGAACAGCCCTCCCATTGCTTTAACATTGACAGGCTGTATTCACCATGAAATAAAGTAGAGTCAGTATACTAACAGTATGATGGTTAAGTGAAGTGCACATAGTATAATCAAAACATCAATGCAAAAGGTTGATAAGTATATATGCCATAAGCTTTGGTAGAGTTGTTTATTCTAATGCACTTTAGATTCCTTGATTTCTAAACCAATGATATGGTTCTTTTGATTTACCTTGCAGTGAAATATGAGATATCTATCATTTTTGTCACTCCTAATATTATTTGAACTTAATTACCTCTTAACACCTGACTCCTAGATCTCTAGTTACTTGATTTACTGCACCTCTAGTTATCATGGTACTACATCTCAGTATCTCAGAGAGCACAAGAACAGATCTAAAACATTTGAAGTGAAGGGCCTCTTCCAACAGTAACGCTTGGAAACATCCTGGTTGACTTTATTTACCACCAGATTTGAAGGCAGTTGAAGTCCCTTGGTAGTTACTTTGTTGGTCATGGGTATAGACTGTAAGGTATAATTATGGCATGAGGGGGTCTTTAACTGGCAATACATTGGCATCACAAATGCAGCTTGTGTTATGTAAACTTTATATGTTGGCATGTGACTGAAAAACTTTACTTCCACATGTTTTTTGATGTTCTCAGCGATAGTTAAAGCAGACCAAAGGTCCTGCAGTAAACAAGGTAATATTTCACTGACAACGAATGACACGCCCATTAGCTGGGTATTGGCCAGGGTAACACCTATTGATTTAGGGCCGGACACCTTGGTGGTTCAGAGTCCATAAGGTATGGGGGGTATACTGTACAAACACTGACAAAGTGCCAACAATCTGTTTCACACTTCTCAATATCTGGGAAGATGTATGAACACATTTTCTGACAGCCTCCACCCCCCCCCTCTGCAAATTGATATTTTTACATGCCCTCCGCACTCCTGCAATCTAAATTACGACTATATTTTGAAGGAAAATATTAAGGACTGATATCCTACATTATCATCCAATCCCCACACCCCTCAGCCCCTTGTGCCTCCTCCATCTGCCCCATATTTGATCCTGCCTGATATTAGTTCCTCATCCCTCTCATTAGTGACCACACCATGTAGAATACATCACCTCCCCCTGTTCAGTCTGCCCTCACACACGCCTCCTCCCCCTCCCCCACAGGGACCACTCCTGACCCACTCAGCATGCCGACTGCCCCACAATGGTCACTGCAGCATCTTCTATCAGTAGGTGCGTCAGGCCTGTCAGCTTAGGCCTATCCATCACTAGTGGGGGTAATAAACTGACACCTCCATAGTGAGAAGAGATTTGAACCTACAAATTGTAGATTGAGGGAAGGTCATGAGAGGTCTGATCCATGTTGGGATGTGTATACAGGTTAGGGAATGGTCCTGCATTATGTCTCAACCTTGTCAAATGTGTATGGCAAGGCACATTCTAGTATCGAGCTTTTCCTACCCGATATGGGGGACGGTGGATGCAGGCATTGAAGCCTGGAAGAAAATAAATGAATTTCATTCATAGCTGTGACTCCGAATGCTTACATCCAAATGAACTTGATGATATTCTCCTAACATGTTCCTTTATTACCTTCAATGTTAACTATGCTAATGATACTAATGACAGATTCTTATTTACTTATGCAACGTCAATATCCATAGCTGAAGGCTATCACAAAGTCTAATATATTGATGGATCTCTGGTAAAACCTTTCCCAAGTCACTGACAGCTGGTCACTTAGGGCATGTGTAGCCTCGTCCAGCCCTGTCTGGTCTCATCTAGAGGACACACACCCACCTTGTACAGCCTGACAGCACAGCATTAGTCCTTGCTTGACTCATTAGGCAGCTAGTAAAGGGTTCTGATGTCAAGTACCTTCTTTTATGATGTATATATCCATATCACGCTTCTTGTATCTCTTTTACTGTATGTTACAGGCAACAGTCTTAACACATATCTAGTCTGCTATGAAGAGTTCTGATGCATTCTAGACATGGCTGTAGCAGAGCCTGAGACAGTGATAATCTGAATGCCTCGACCCTTAGTCTCTAGTGGCTATCCCAGGTTAGTCAAAGGGACCTTGGCAAAACAATATAATTACTCATGCCTTACACAAAAGGCCTAATGAAAGGAAATGGAGAAGACTAAGCTGAGTTGGTCAGAATTGACCAGCTTGACAGTATCAACTAAACTAGGTTGATTATATAGGGAGCCAGAGAATGACTAACTAGGTTTTGTACTATTGACTGATTTGTAAGCCAGTACTGCTTAGTTCTAGAGGCTAAAGACTATCTGTGCACTAGAAAGGAACAGTTGTATCTAACCTTACCAAGCAAATGGAAACTGGTCACTAAGCTGTGATTCCCATACTCTGACTTAGATAAGGAGACTGCCTCCCGCATGACCTCCAACCAGCCGGAAGTGGACTGCCCAAGTCTAGCGTGTTCAGCCCAGGGGGTCCCTGTTAGAGGGAGGTCCATACAGGCAGCTTGTAAGGTGACATTACCGGTGTGTGGAGGTGCATACAGGCAGCTTGTATGGTGACATTACCGGTGTGTGGAGGTGCATACAGGCAGCTTGTAAGGTGACATTACCGGTGTGTGGAGGTGCATACAGGCAGCTTGTAAGGTGACATTACCGGTGTGTGGAGGTGCATACAGGCAGCTTGTAAGGTGACATGACTGGTCTGTTGAGGTTTTAGACATGCAGACAATGAGTGCTGTGGGGTACCAGACAAGTAGCTACTATGTCAGACAGGGACAGGGAGTAGTTCTCAGAGCTCAGTGCCGTTTTCTGCTGCCTTCTACTATTACTTGTTCCCTCATCTCTAGTAGCCTTCTTGACTATATCAGGGCAGATTGCCGGGTCAAAAAATATGCTCTAAACTTTCACTATACTTTTTTCACTGTGTATCTTTCTGCTAATTTCCAAGTATTAACAACCCATTTACTTATACAGGAATATGTTTGTATCATTGGTGCATATTCTCATTTTCTATAATCATTTTGATATTGTGCTTGAATCAACATTTTATGGGAATGATGTACGATTTACTTCTACTCTTTCTAGCTTGTAGCTAGTCCCCCTTGGACACCCTCTTCGCCAAACGTCCATCCCCCCCCTCAGTCACCACGGAGACCACCTTGTAGCAATCACTCACTCTGCTCTTAAGATTAACTGCTGCGTGATGAGATATCAAAGGAATTTTAACAAAAAGTAAAAGATTACACATTTGAGTAAGATCTAGTAGTGCCGCTGACAGCTCTGGGCTTTATTAGTGGTGTTAAGACAGTGAGAGTCATCAATCATGGACGCTAAAATAGAACCAGATACCACCTTATTGTGGTAGTTCTGTGCCAAGACACCAGGGGGTGTCGAGATAATACTGCCTTATTGTGGTAGTTCTCCTCCCAGACACCAGGGGGTGTTGAGATATCTGATTCTGTCTTATTGTGGTAGTTCTCCTCCCAGACACCAGGGGGTGTTGAGATATCTGATACTGCCTTTTTGTGGTAGTTCTCCTCCCAGACACCAGGGGGTGTTGAGATATCTGATACTGCCTTATTGTGGTAGTTCTCCTCCAAGACACCAGGGGGTGTTAAGGTATCTGATACTGTCTTATTGTGGTAGTTCTCCTCTCTAATGAACAAAATTAACATGTTTTATGGCCGTCCAATTAGAGTGCCATTTCACTATTCAAACCCAAACCATTGTGTTGCAGCGTCAGCTCATGTCTTTACAATAGGAGATGTAAGATTTGGAACTGACCAAAGTCTACTACTCCCATCAACATTATCCTACTCTGTCAAATCAGAACCAAAGAAACCCCACTACCAAACGCTTCATAACTCATATGTTAGTGTCATAGGGATGTGTATCCTATATATATATGCTACTGTTTGGTTTGATGTATACTTTATGTACTCAGGCAGGCAACCTTCTAAGATATATATGGTGATCAAGGCCCTTAGAGATCTAACACACTAGACATATAAGAGTCTCACATATCACTATAATACATTGCAAGTAGGATATAGCATACACTTTTATAGTTATGAATGATTTGTGAGGCTGGCTTTTAAGTCCCATCTAAGACAAGCTGGGATCATATTGTTCAGGTTTTAGTGTTATGCATTATTCATTACTATGAGAAAGAAGCACTTACCATTTGTTTATGGCCCTATGACTGTTCCCTTATGGGATTTTTATGGCCACTAAATAATATGGTTGTAGCTTTATGCTATGCCTGTCTTCAGATCTTTGGCTTCTTGCTAGCATCAGTGTTATATATTTCAACAGCCTGCGAGTAAAGGCCTAAACCAGGATTAGTGTTGATCTGTTATGAAAACATGTTATTTTAGTTTTTGTGGGATGATTAAATCGAAACTATGCACACCCTGCTTCGATGCAATATACTACAAAAACAGATTTGAACGCTCCATACAGGAAATGCTAGGTGTGCTTGATGGTACTGCTTTTTACACAATGCCCTACATGGGTACACAAAAGGAATCAGGGGGACAAGCCACTCCAAAAGTACCTGGTGTGCTAAACTGGTGTTTTACATAGAGTAGATCTTCTTTTTACACAATGCCCTACATGGGTAATGATATAACCGGTGCACGGCTGACAGAGGCAGGAATCCATCAGTGTCTAGTCCCAGGCTCATTACCTGCTCCCAGCCCCAGCAGGCCTAAGCTGGCCTAATCTCCACCACTCTGACAATGGACGCTATTGTGGACATTGTAGGTGACAAGGTTGATCAGATTGTCTGCAGACAGCTAGTCCTTGATGTAGCTACGTTGTGATTGGTTGATGTATGGGGTAATGATATTATGGCAGTGGGGCTGTAAATATCCTGGTACCTCTAGACATATTGCGGTGGAATTACTGATTCCAACAACAATCTCACTTTAAGAGCCTCCATCGTTTGAATTGATAAAGTTAGTTGATTCCTGAAAGCGGGCAAGGGGTGATGTCCTTGAATAACTAGTTTAAATAAGTTATAACTAAACAGGCATCTTCGGCAAAATCTGACAAATCACATCCGGCAGTCATGATCATAAAATATTCTGACATAATTTGATAGGTATACAACAAAGAAATTAGTAGCCTGCAAAAGTTATCCTTGGCAACTGCAAGTGAATAAAGAGAATATGCAATTTGATATTCAGATGTGAAATCTCAATGATAAAAATGGACTATAAAGAGATTTTATGATCCAGGGCACCTCCAGTGTTGCAAACACCCTCCAAACAACAACTGGGTCGACTCTGGGAAAGCCACTAAAACACCACAAAAGGCAAAATATATTCTAAAGAATATTTTGTCATCGTTGCACTCTGTGTTTTGTGGCAGCAGTACTTTTAGCAAGCATGAAAAACTAGATCACAGAGGGCTGGGTTTAGATTTCTACATTTTTTCACGTGTGGAAACCTTTGGTGGTTTTGCTGGCTTCATTAGTTTGAGAGGCAGGTACTGTCAAACACCGAAGCACTTCTGGAAAACACTTTCAGTAACTGCACTCTCTCAGACTCTGACATCGGGTGGGAAAGACGAGTTTAACAGCAAAATAAACATGCCAGTGGTAAATAAATCACATGGTGTTCTCAATGTGTTTTTCAGGGATCAGCTTCAGAGTGATTAAAAAAGTATTAATTTAGCGTTTAGAGTTATTTATTGCAGGCATTCCATCTGACAATATCCTAGCTGACAGACTGTGAACGGTCTCTGTGATCAATTTTACTGCTTGATTTCAAAAGCCTTGACAGACTTGTGGGTAAAACTAGAGAAGGAATTCACATAGGAAGTGCAGGGAATTTATTTCAGATCATACGTCAAAGTATTAAATAAGGAATATGAGAAGGGAATAGGGGACTAAGTCAGAGGGAAAGAATGGAAGAGAGAGAGAGAGAGAGAGAGAGAGAGAGAGAGAGAGAGAGAGAGAGAGAGAGAGAGAGAGAGAGAGAGAGAGCGAGAGAGAGAGAGAGAGAGAGAGAGGGACAGAGAGTTAAATTCATAGAGAATTAAAGAGACAGACACAGGAAAGAGGAGATGAATGAGACACACACACACACACAATAACAGAATGGGTGAATGTGAGTGAGTAAAGGAGTCACTGAGACATACGTTGAAGGTATGGTAATGCCTGCTGCCATATTGATGACAGAAACCGTAGATCTCAGAGTAAAATGATACAAATTCCCTTCTGCTACCAGATCCTTGAGGGGCTGCTCTGTGGGAGTTGCCTCAGATCCCACAAGAACCAGGCCCCACTGAGTCAAGAGGCTGTCTGAAAGGAGGCTGTCTGAGGTAGTTAGGGCCTTAATCTGGGGGTCTGATTGCCTGGTCCTGCCCCGACCCATCCCCATCCAGCCCATCCACTACCCCACCCTCACCTGGAGTCATGGGTAATAGGAACTCAAATGGTTGGGACATGTGAGACTGCAGTAGGGGATGGGATGTAATAGTGTTGTATATTGCCACAAGTTGCTGATGCCTTGGGGAGATGGGGGTGTGTGTCAGTGTTGAAGGTGGGCAGTGTTGAAGGGGTGGCAGACTTTAGAGGGTCAGTCCCATATATCACTGTCCTGACCCAAAGATGGGCTTGAAGAGGATACTAGTTGGGAGGTAGCTAGTTAACTGGATAATGCTAAAATTTACTCTCTATGCTGAGAGTATACATACTTCTATAAGTTGTCTTGAGGCACTCCCAATGTCATGCAACTTAAGACTTTTAATCAATTATGAAAGCATGATGGTTGATTATAACCAGTTTCTTTTCACATGAGATAATTCAGTAGTCTTAGTGCATAGAGATCTATAACATATCAGTCCTGTACAGCTCCCTCTTCCCATGAGTTCTGCCCGGATCCCATAACTCAATTTCAACATGATGATATTCTCTAATTTAAAGCACTGTTCCGAATATAACAAGCACTCTGTATGAAGTATATATAAGGCGTAAGGGCCCCTACTGACTGCATTGTGTATAAGTCTTTAGCTACTTACTAATACACATGTACCAGCAACAAACACATTTCATCATCAGAATAATCACCGTATGTCTACATGTATTATCAAAAGACCACATTGCCTTGACCCTCCTCCCCAAACTCTGCCCTGACAGTAATCGGCTGTGCCTAAATCTCTTCAGACAACACTCAGACATACTTTATGCTAAACTTTTAAAATGCTAGTGCTGCACTGGCCCAAGGTATTCTAGCATGAGTTGCAACCCCCCCACCCGCCCTTTTCACATTGGGCCGTCATGCCCTCATATGACACATTGGCAGCAGTCTGGGTCGATCTGCCTATAACAAACAACATCTACCATAATGCTGCACCCTCAGCCCCATCGGCACCAGTTAGACTCAAACAGACTTCCGCCTTTACATGGCAGTGAATTGACTTCCTGTGCTCTCCAGTGGATTCTTTCTATGCTACATTCTCAATTCATTCACCCCCCTCCTACACCTCCACCCTCCAGGCTTCCCCGTTATATCAGTAGAGCCTTTAGTTCACCCTTTGTCCATCTGCCTGTTCTATTAGTACCCGGGGGAAGGGGTGGTGATTTATTTAACATTGTCAGGGGACTGGGCTAATGGTTTGGGCTGAGGTAGTGTTTATTTAGAGTTGTTGAGTTGCTGCTGATAGCCCTTTGTGCATTGCAGCTATGGGATGTTCTCTCTGCATTCATGAATCATGACCAACAATGGCATGATGGATTATCCCTCTATAATCTCTTCGATATTTGACCATTGCTTTTTATGTAGCCCTTTGTGGGTCTCAAAGTTCTACATTGCAGCTCTGGGTTGTTTTCTGAGCAAGACTAAATTCATGAATCATAACCATTTATAGATTATCCCACTAATTTTTTTTCGATATTTGTAAGGAGAATTCCAAAAATAAAATAAATTAAAAAATCTATTCATCATTTGGTTTACCTACAATAATGGGCTTCAGCGTAGGGGGAAACAATTTATACTTTTTATCATTGAAACCTCAATTTTCCAACTAACCTGCTCTACAGTAGTTCCCAAGGGAAGCAGCACTAGCAATTCCCGGCGGTTGGTTGGTAGGAACTGGTTGAATGTCTGTTTGTCTGCGGCTGCATAGCATGGTACCACCACCAACCACTAGGTGGCGACTAGTCCTTGAATTTATAGCGCCATAATGCCGCGCATTAATGTCCACAATTATATAATAGCGTAAACACTTAAGTCATATTGCATTGGTTATCATTATACATTAATGCAGTGATTGTAAATACACAAGCCTACTACATTGAGGTATCATGGCGACCCTTGTGGAGTGTACCAAGTGGGTAGGCTGGTTATGAATGCAAAAAAATAAAATTAAATTAAAAAAAAAAGAAAAAAAAGAAAAAAAAGAAGAATGCATCATGATGACAAGGTACATAGCGTATTAAAGCAACATGTGGCAGTTAAAGGTTTACAGCCCTATTCAACATAGAAAGTAGGTCTCTCAAATAGGCTTTCTTAAGGATGTGAACAGCATTTTAATTCCCGAAAGGCCTATTTCTGTGTAAGTAAATCGCTTTATATGGTCGGCTTCAAGTCCACTTTTTGATGGGCATGCTCTTCTAAAGCCGGTGATGGTGGGCCATTTTTATTTAACTCATCCATTAGTAGTAGTACCCCAGGGAAGCTGTGGTGATTTATTTATCTGCACCAGGAGATTAGAGAAAGTATTTGTTTGAGTAAAGCCCATTTAGGGCTACTTTGATATTTAAATCATGTATAGCTATTAAATAGTAAAGTTTAGTGTTTAACCCTTTCAGGACGCATGTCTGGTTATGATGCACCACTGCAGTTGTGCATCATGGAGTGTCTCAACCCCGTACGGTTGTCATGATGCATGAATGCAGCACTGGCCAATTACTCGCCAAGGCAGCATTCCTGCATCATGAAGACCAAGGGTTAAAGGGAAGTTTGGGTGATTAAAGGCCAAACTTTAAATCAAACCAGATATCAAACTCTCTAAAAAATCTTATTTCAGGAATCAGGATTACGCTGCATATTGGATATGCTTGTAATCTGATGAAGGCGGTAGCCCAAATTGTTGATTAGACCACCAGGGAAACTATAGTGAATAATCGCACAACACATGATCAAATCAAGTTCTAGTCGAATTTAGGAGCTTTCTTATCTAGTCGAAGGCATAACTAATTATCTAGTAAGATAGTATTGTGCTGGATTTGCCCCTACTAATTTATTCAAATTGTAATTATTATAATTGGAGACATATTTTGAAGACTAAATGGTAATTTCCTTTCAATTTCAAACAAACATTATAATATCGGTGTGTATACAGTCGAATGTGGTTAGCCTTAGGATAGGAGATACAGGATATACATGGTCTTGATCTCTAATTTTTCTTATGTCATTTTTATCCACTCACCATCTTGAATGGATCTCATTGGTAAATCTTGTCAGGTTTAGAGTAGTACATGAAAAGGGACCCAGAGCCCACACAGCCCCGTTTTACGTCCCATACGCCCCGCTCTCATAGAGCCGTTACTGCCCGTCTTACTATACCACCAACTCCTTATGGCACCCGGCAGGGCATGAAGCACTGCAAGACATGGAGTCTTTAAATCCAGACACCAGGGGGCACGAAAGCCATGTTGCAGTCGGTTTTGAAGTATGTGGTACCATCTCTGGGGTGTGCGCATCCATACTTAGGCCGGCCCAACCTTGATTCAGATTTATGTGGTACATAGGACATTGTTCTTATGTTGTAAATCAGTTGATAGTCACATGAGGCCCCAAGGCCAAGTATCCACTTACTGTGTCATTAACACGGTCATTAACTACTTCCATGGTACATCATTCCGACCCTACGGGTTCATGCAGCACAGGGCTACATTCATGCATTGTCATTTAAACAAATCAATATTTGACTGCTTGAAGTGACACCTTTAGCCATCATGTCCTTTCTGTAATATTAACGGGGCATTTACTGAACTCAAAACCAACTTTAAGAAATGAAAAGTTTGCTTAGATGCCAACAATGAAATAGCTTAAGAGTATACCGTATTCGACGTAATAAGCGCCCTGGGCGCTCAACAAATTATTTTAAGTGGAAAAATAAGCCTCAAATATTCATTCAATAAGCGCCCCATTGCCCATAGCTGTCCTATACAGTCCTCAGTGTCCTCTACAAGGCTTCTACACACCCCTATGACTTCACACTTGGCTTGGCCTTAACACCTGTACAGGTGTGAACTGCTCTATATTACACACAGGTCTGAAAATCAGTACCAAAATCGGAGGATCACATTGGAAAAATCTAGGGGGAAATCTGAAAAAGGGGGGGGGCGCTTATTACGTCGAATACGGTAGTGCTTTCCAGTGCCAGATCTTCCTTTTAAGTGTTGATGGTTATGGGTGCAACAGACAGTAACTGGAGAGGCCCAAAAGGCAGTTACAGCAGAACTAGGAGACATGGGATCCAGGGCTAGTGCCAATTGCCTGGCAAACATACGTATGACTCTCCCGGGTGGGTCGATGGCAATTCCTTTTGAAGTGGAGGGTACGCCCGCCAAAGAAAACCGGCGTCCCCAGATTGTTGGTCGCTTGTTGGACGCAGTCTGACAAACGGGTTAGGTGTAGGGTGAGGGGAGACAGTCTGACGCCTGTACTAAAGAAGATTTGGCACGACTAGTGGTGTCAAGCACGGGAATAAGGCAATAAAGGCCTCCGTGGGAGCTGAAAGGGTTGGGGGTGGGAGCAGCGCTGGTGTATAGCGGATGAGGCAATATGGCACTGAAGCCAACAGAGGGATGGGGAGGGGTATAGGAGGGGTGGGGTGTTCTTGTATGGGAGACTTGGAAGTGGAGTCGGATACTGAAGCCAACATATCGATAATTGATGTACTTGTGTAAGGGACTCGTATAGTGAGGTATGCATGGTATACTTTCTATGGGTTCCTGTTGCTTTCAGAACGAAAGTCTCCTTCCCTCTGATGGCTGTTCCAGGTCCTCTATCATTATCCTTCTCTGACCACCTAGAAATAATGTCTTAATATCTACACTTATCTTTCCATCAATCTCTTCCCCTTGTCTTTCTCCTTCATTCTTATCACAATTAGCTCTTCTGCCTCTCCCTCTCAGTATCTACCTCCACCTACATAACTCTCCTTAACACACTCTTCTTCTCTTTTATTCCCTCACTTTGTCTCTCACATTCTCTTCCTTTCTCTCTGTATATCGGTCTGTCTGTCTGGCTGCTCGCTTTCTCTTCCTCCTTTTCTCTCTCTCCCTTTCTCTCCCTCATTCTCTTATTGTCTCATACTATTTCTGAAACTCTTTAAATTGGCCCGTTTGTCTAGCTGTTCACTCTTTTTCTCCCTCCCTCCCCCTCCCACCGCTTCATGAGACTAAGACCCCGCCCTCCCCGCAGCAGGTAACCTCCTCCTTGCGTGTGGTTGTCGGCACCATTCTCCCTGATTATAGGCACTTCAGCTAATTGCCAATTTGGCTTCTGTCAGTGTAAACGCCCCGGCCCACCGTATACATTGTGAATTGTAAATGCGGTCAGCATAGGCCATAGAGGTGCAGGCAACTGGCAGCACTGGCGCCGCTTAAAAAATTCATTGTTTTGAATCCAGTCAGATTTAGGCCACGCTTAGCAAATTGGAAGTGACATTTCATGGCACTTGAGGTGTGGGGTGCATGTTAAGTAGTGGGTACCGACCACAGAACTATACCGCAGTAGGACAGAATGGTGCCAGTTAGTGGTGAATGCCACAGTTTTACAGGTAGATATTTCAATATACATATATATGTTGGTAATATAATTAGCTGTTATTACATTAGTATGTATATATGAGTCAGGTCAGGTTTATATTATATCCATGCTACCTGAGTCCTGTTGTTATTATTTCATTTCTTATACCAGGGGGCAGCCCTCACCAAGGTGTGTGTGTGTGTGTGTATGTCTGTGTGTGTATGTCTGTATGAGGGTCAAGATGGTCAACTATTATGCCCATATCCTCTTTATAGGTTTCCCTTTAAGGAGTGTCCAGGAAAAAAACACTTATAATTGAACAAGATCCGCTGATTAATATAGATCTATTGACCTTATTAGGAAATTCTAAAAAGCAGTAGGGAGCGAAACTCTAGTACTAAATGAAGCATCGAGCAAAGAATAGGGGAAAACAGTAGAGCATCACCTTTAAAAATGTGAAGGCAGGGAAGACTAAGTGGAAACCCTAATGGACTCTAAAACACATAGCCAGTGAGATGAAACACATACATGTGTCTCGTTTTTAGAGGTTTAATGCAGGAACAGGTCCCTCTTTTTTTATGTTCTTCCTATGAAGCTGTTTTGCCTCTCTAAAGTATCTTTATGTCTTTGCACACATTAACTCAGCACTCATATTTCATCTTCTAAATGTAGTAGAATATTCTTCCCCTTCCTAGTCCTGTCACCTTGGGAACGGCAAAGGATAAAAGAAGAGGATGTTTTAACTTGTTCATTTCTATTCTGTCACATTTTGCAAAAAGAAAAAGAGCACAGAGGGAGCTACTGTACAGTCGTTAACACAACCTCTCAGTGCCTACTCGTCGTTAAGGGAGTGCTAATTTTCTAACGACAGGGGGGGTGATCATTTGAGGGGGGGGGACATTTTTTGGGAAAACATTTTGGGGGGGTAAATTTCTATAGAAAACATGATAAAATAGACAAATATTGGCATGTTTGCTATCAGATTAAAGCTAATAATGCCAGTAATACAGTAAGAAAGAAGCATTACTTACATTATTTCTATGTACTAAATATGTATGTTGACCATCTTTTCTGAGATAAATATTTAGCTTTGACCTAGCTACATATTAGTTATTTGTACTAAATGAAATTTTACTTATTGATGTTTTAACTTGTTCATTTCTATTCTGTCACATTTTGCAAAAAGAAAAAGAGCACAGAGGGAGCTACTGTACAGTCGTTAACACAACCTCTCAGTGCCTACTCGTCGTTAAGGGAGTGCTAATTTTCTAACGACAGGGGGGGTGATCATTTGAGGGGGGGGGACATTTTTTGGGAAAACATTTTGGGGGGGTAAATTTCTATAGAAAACATGATAAAATAGACAAATATTGGCATGTTTGCTATCAGATTAAAGCTAATAATGCCAGTAATACAGTAAGAAAGAAGCATTACTTACATTATTTCTATGTACTAAATATGTATGTTGACCATCTTTTCTGAGATAAATATTTAGCTTTGACCTAGCTACATATTAGTTATTTGTACTAAATGAAATTTTACTTATTGACCAGAGTTGTATCACTTGGCTTTTTACATTTTGAGAAGCTAGTTTCTCAAATCAGTGAAAATATGTCAATGAAGATCTTCATCATTCATCAACCCCCCCCCCCAACCTTAGTAATATCATCAAAGAATTATTGAATTCTTTTGTTGTAACAAAGCCAAAAGGAGGTGTTTATTTATTATATTCATTAATGTACAAACTTGATGACGTGTAATACCTTCTTATGTCATCTGAGCAAACTCTTGATAACTGCGTTAATTTGTAAACTGTTTGTTCAGACTAATAAACTTTTTAAATTGAAATTAAATTGACATTACTTTCGTACATTTTCTCTACTCTTAAAGCTCAGTAAATCCTTAACTTCTAAAATGTGAATTTTGGTCAACAAAAAAACATATTTTTTTCTGTACATTTTAGCGAGTGAAAAAAAGCCTCGCTTGTAATTTTTTTAATTGATGATGAGAAACATATTTTGCTTTTTGAGTGGCCTTATATGGAAGCTACCCTTTACGTACCGGTGCCACTTCACTCATTTCTTCATCTTCCTCTGTGTTCTTCTAGTGGTAATAATTACATTATCTGTGCATGACACAAAAGGAAATCCGAGTAGGGACCCTTCTTTTAAAACTGCTCTGTTACACCCACTTCATGCTTGCCGATTGCTGGCCATTCATGCAGATGTAATGGGAGTTGAGGGAGAGCAGCCTATCTGAGATCTAAGTGCCATCACAGGGAAGCCTACCCTGTGTTTGTAAGGGAAAAAGTTGTATGGAATGTCCAGTGTTGAGATAAGAAGCAGATGCCTCCAGACACACTACAGGAATCAATTAAGGCCACTCAAAAAAAAATCTGGTTTCTCATCACCGCGCGCATCATGAAAATCATGATTTGAGGAAAACTTTCTTTTTTTTTGTACAATTTTAATGAATAAATGTGTTACATATTGAAAAATATTGTCATATTTGGTACCATATTAAAGCGTATACTGTCAGTAATGCAGTGGCCTGGGAATATCTTACATTTTCCAACTTCTGTAAATTCAATAAACACCAAAGTATCAAATTTGTTGCGAAAAGTCTACACTTTCCTATACATTTTGGCCTTCAGTAAAAAGAGAAAACAGTTAAAAGAAAAAACGCTCTCGTCATATTTTTCAGTCCTTGGTGATGAGAAACCAGATTTTTCTTTTGACTGGCCTAAACAGCACATGAGTGTGAAATGAGAGCTGACATCAGCTTTTGACTGCCTCTCTGTGCCCAGTTGATTGCCTTAAATCATTTTGTATAAGCCTAACTCATGTATAGGCTGCACCCCTTTGACTAATCGTATTAGCCTGAAAGGGGGTTTAAAATAATGAATTTGGAACAGTATAATGCAAGCTAAAAACTTTCGTATCATTCACAACCATTATAGGCATGTTTCCTATCAAAGCTGATTCTCATATATGCACAGGTCAAGGCAAAAGCGGTAAACAATAAACCAAATGATGTCTTAGCCTCATGTCCATTTGTCGTCATGATTAGCAAATACGACACTGGCAAGTAACTCAGCACAGCATCAGTGCATGCTGAATCAAGATACCGTATCAATCAAAGCAGAGAAGTGGTGATGGTTATTTATTCTTGAGAGTCACATGCATTCCCCACTGGGCCAGCAGAGGAGTGAACAGAAGACGTTATGCATGAATGAAGCCCTGGCCATAGACCAATGCGCCAAGAAAGGATGACTTTTCCAAAATAAAGTTGTGTTAACGCAAGTTTAAACAGAATGCACATAACAATGTCTATAATGGCTGTATTTGCACACATCTCATAACAGGAGATTCAAAGGACAATTATCTTTCAGATAGTAGATATTAAAATGCAGGATTTCGAGGTTGTATTCATGTGTTTGTTGGTCAGACTTCAGAAATGTTCAAAAACTTTATCAACAACTTTTCTGAAAAGTCATCCTTTCTTGCTGCATTGGTCTATAGTAACTCGCCAGGGCTGCAACACACGCATCATGCTGGCAGAAGGGTTAGCGAGATACACCAATGTAGCTGGACTCGTCTCATGACAGAATTGGATGTCAAGAAGGTTGCATCTATTGTAAGAGTGGAGAGCGCAGGCTTTTTATTAGGTAGCAGTTCATTGGCATTGGCAAAGGTACCTGTCCAACCCACAGGGCTTACCTCTGCTACATGACACTTAACCCTTTAAAGATAAATGTCGCTAAAAGATGACATTTGTCATCATGATGTCATCATGATACACCGGCGCAGCCCCGGCATGTAACTCCCTGCAGCTGCATTGGTGCACAATGTGGACAGTCTGTGAGTCTCTCAACCACGTAGGGTCGGCATGATGCTTGAATGAAGCACTAACGAGTTACTTGCCATGGCTGCATTCATGCATCATCACGACCAAGGCCTGATATATTAATTCACTATGCCATCCTTAAAGGGTTAATTGACATCCCCTGCTTGTCAGTGGCTCCCCCTACCTCATCCTGCCATTCAAAACCCTCACCACCACTTACACCTCCACCCACACCATCCACCCTCTTGCCTTCCCCCTCAGTAGAGCCTCCTGTTCACCCTTTGTCCAGATGCCAAGCAGTCTGGTTGATATATTGCCTCCCTAGCTGGCTACTCACCCATGGATGGCATCCTGTTGCAGTCATAGTGTCTGGGTGCTGAGGGACTCATTCTCCTGTTAGGCTGCAAGTCTATTTACCCTTTTGAAAGACCTATTTTATACGATCTAACATGGTCCTATCATATAGTAGCCATTGAGTTTCAATTGTGTTGACCTGTTGTACATGCTGCTGATGGTATTTATATTAATTTCAATAAACCAGTGCCTTATTACATTAATAATATTATGGCGGTTCAAATAACCGATAAATGATCTCATGGTTCCTTTTTTAATGGTAACCCCAAAATATATTTTCTAAATAAACTATAATGCTTTGATTCCTATTAACTGTGCGATCATCTGCACAAGACACAGTGTCCAAGTATCCAATCTATTAACCAATCATCAAAGGTGTTGCATCTAATTAAAGGAAAGCTGGGAGAGAGCATTAATACTGACACCCTTAGACAGAACGCAGTCTCTCGGTATAATCAACTCCCATCTGCCGGATATAATCACATGATCAAAAAGCTGCCTTCTGATTGGTGCCCCTTAGTAGTGCAGATGGAGCACTGGTGTGTAACTCATAACGACCGGCTACCGTAATAATTTGGTATCTTGATGATCACGAATAGTTATAAATCACAAAGCTCCCATCAGACTTTAATATCAGGCTTTACTTTTATCAATTACCTCCGGGTGTAAGGATTTATAGTTTTAAGTTTAATGGTCTTGTTAATGATTAATTTGTACATGGGGGGGAGAGAATGGAAAAATTGGAGGGTGGTGTAGGGATAACTGGACATGCAATGTGTATTAAAAGGACACACCGTTCATTTTCAATCTCCATGGATCGCTTTCTTCTATTCCCCGTGTTCTGGTGGCATTGATTAAATTATGTCTGCATGGCACAAGAATCTGAGCAGAGCACCCTGCTTTAAAAACCACTCTTGTTTCAACCACTTCCTACTTCACAACGAGTGGACCACTCATGCAGACCTAATAGGAGGTGAGGGGGACACGCCTATGCAAGATCTAGGGGCCTTCATAGGGGTAGCCTTTCCTGTGTTGGAAACAGGATACCACGGCATACTATGTCAATTGCATAATTCCTACAAAGTTACACAGGAGAATCACATCGATCTTATATTACTATCAATAGACTTTGATTTCAAGGATGGTTTAATCATACTCAGCTTTCTTTTGATACCAAGCATGCCCATTATATGGGTTGTGGCTTATACAAGAGTTTTTGCTACTATAGCACAGTACTAAAGTGAGTGGGGCTCATAGGATCTGCCCAAAGTCGGGCCGCAGCTTATATGTGAGTTAGGCTTATACGCGAGGTTTTACGGTATATTATTTTCATTTGCTAAGCATTTGAAACAGCATAATATCCTCGCAGCTGGGGCTGTTGGCCTGTAACATAGAATATATTGTTGCTGTGCCCCTATTATAGCCCTACATCCTCACACACTGCCCCCAGTCATAGTCACAGAGACTTCTACCATAACCTTGCACCCTGAGCCCCAGCCACACCAGTCACAGAGACTCCACAGTTACATGGCAGTGAATTGGCTTCTTGTGCTCCTAGGTGGGTTCCTTCAATGCCCCATACCCCATCTATTCACCCCCTCCCAACCTCCACCTACCCAGCTTCCCCTTCAGTAGAGCCTCCTGTTCACCCTTTGTCCTGATGCCAAGCAGTCTGGTTAATATATTGCCTCCCTAGCTGCCTACTCACCCATGGATGGCTTCCTGTAGCGGCCATAGTGTCTGGTTGGTGAGTGATTCTCTTGTTTAACAATAACTTGGGTCTTTTACACTTTGGATGAACTAGGTACAGTCATTTTGAAATAGAGAGGCCATGCTAGAAGGCCGCAAACTGCCCATCCCCTGTATTAACCTAGATAGACCCATTTGTTGAAGACTTAATCCTACAGCATGCACCCATTTGCCCTAAACTGCACCCTCTCATCCTGGCTTGACAGCTAGCCTAGCCTCATTCAGCCATAAAAACAAACTGGGTACTTACCTTAGAGCCCTGTCTTAAATTTGGGTCAATATCTTCCCTTCCTGAGATGAGTCTCCTGAAACAGACCTATCGTTTGCAACTGGCCCTCCTTTGTATTAACCTAGATAGACCCATTTGTTGTTGATTTTATCCCGCAGCTTGGTCCCCCTTCCCCTAAATTCCACCCCCTCATCCTGGCTTGACACCTGGCCTGGCCTCATTCACCCCTAAGGACACCCTTGGTACTAACCTTAGAGCCCCCTGTATCCCTGTACTCCCCCGGCCCACTCCTAACTCAATCCTTAGGTCCTGTCCAGCCTAGTAAATACCCATTACTCTGGGTATTCGTTCTTTGTTCCTGGAAAAGGCCTCCCATTCCAGCGCTACTCATAGATATTGTATTGGTTCTTTATATCTTAATACGCGCCTATAAAACCTATCCCATAAGCATCCATTGTTATATAATTCAGGAGGTCCCTTTTACCGCAATGCCCCTTCTGCTGTATACAACTGTGCTTCCTTTGAATCTTTTTTCAATTCTCACTATCTCAAACTTGCAGTGCCACTAGCTCTCTTCTACTCTCACTCTCTGAAAAAATATCACTTAAATCTGGAGTTCTATTTCCGCAGGCAGGTTTTCGTATAGACTGTAAATAGTTCAAGAACAATGAAAGGGAGGGAAGATGGGGCCAGTAGAGGCAAAGATATGACAATTATTATTTATTGTTTGACATAGAAAATAAGCGGAAATAGAAATCCAGATTTAAGTGATAAACTTTTCGTATGGACTGTATTTATGCCTCTTATCCGGCTCCTGGTCTGAATGATTTGTTCAGTCCTTATGCGTTTCATGATAGAGTCTCTTCCTAGTTGCACTTTTACAATCACCCAACCCAACCTGCTGTTAAAGACCCACCTTATTCCTCTCCTTTTTACCATTATCTATCTATCAGTATCCTAGTCAGGTACATAGACAAAGGTTCACGAGTATAGTTCCCCACTGAGGGTTATTTCACGAGGCGAAGGAACGATACGAGTGCTCCTTTGTGTTTATTTCATGTCATAATTAACTATATATGTCAAAATTCCACTTAATTGGTCTGAAAAAGCAATTTTATAGTGTTTAAATCATCAAGCTTAATGATTTTAAAGGCCGTGAAATACGGGCTAGGGTTATTTCACGGGGATGTTAAATACGGCCTTCCTTGGTTAAGTCAATGGGAGTGCCATATTAACCATGAAATAAATACCCTTCCTGCCCCTGACAAAAAATACACCCTGTACTAATTTAGCAGTAATTCAGGTATCAAACTGTGGGGGCAGCCTCACCACAGCAGCTGGCTGCCTGGGGTGTGAGTGGTGGGACAGGAATAGGCAATGAGCAGCTCTCAGCAGTTGCTACTGTCAGATCTGAGCTTACTGTGCTTCCAGCAACTGCTCTGCTATGTGAAGGATACTCTGAAATCTGATGTAGTGACCAATCCCTATTGGTATCCACCTCTATTAGGGAGTGGTCTTTTTTCAACAACAAGGGGGGGGGGGGTCAGTGGATCTTAAATTCGCACAAGGAGTCCACTTTGTCTTTGTTTTGCCCCCCCCCCCCTACATGGTAGGGGTCAAAATCTTCCGAGTCCCCCTCTAGCTAGGTTGAGATTGAGCGCGGTTGACGTGCTGGCTTTTTCGCTAAAAGTGTCCGATTCTTTTCGCCCCCCCAAAATCAATCAACCCTCGCCTCCAACGGTTGTTAGAAAATGACCACTCTCTAAGCCTCCTACTTCTCCATCAGTTATCTACTTTTTGTGAATTGCTCTGAATCATAAATGAATTAGAGGAAGGTAGCTGATCACTACCAAATGTCATATCATTTCTCTCATTCTGATCATCTAGTTTAACATTTCAGTGCCTGTCTTACACTGACCCACCCCTACACCTTGATGCAATTCCAGCACCTTGAGCTGCTCTCATGCTTGCATGCCATAAGCTGCTCCACCCGCTTTGACCTGATACCTTCACAGGCTGACCAGGGCTACTTTAATATTCTGTGCTGAAGTGGTCAGTTATAGCACATGCGAGCACCTACAGTATAGTAGAGTCAGTGTACTAACAGTATGATGGTTAAGTAAAGTTCACATAGTACAGGGGTAGACACTTACGCTGGCCCGGATGACAATGGCCCGTAATTTTGGGTCCGGGCCCGCAGTTTTCTTCAGAATTACCTTCCCATGGGCCCGGGTGGCCCACAGGAAATTTTGCAAGATATTTGATAGAAATATAACTGATCAGTATAGACATGTAATATGCCGTTGGAAAGAGAAAAATGTGAGGAAATGAAGCAATTTGGTGTCATTTTAACATTGGTTAATCAGGAATTTATATGACTTTCTCTTTGAAAAAAGTAAAATATAATCCCTGGCCCACAGCCAAAAGTCCGGGCCCATAGATTTTTGGAGCTTCGGGCCCGGATGGCCCACAGCTGTACCCCTGTAGTATAATCAAAACATCAATGCAAAAGATTGATAAGTATATATATGCCATGAGCTTTGGTAGAGTTGTTTATTCTAATGCACTTTAGATTCCTTGATTTCTAAACCAATGATATGGTTCTTTTCATTTACC
This sequence comes from Harmothoe impar, assembly GCA_947462335.1. NCBI lineage: Eukaryota > Metazoa > Annelida > Polychaeta > Phyllodocida > Polynoidae > Harmothoe > Harmothoe impar. The sequence goes on from OX381710.1 coordinate 9,994,039, forward strand.
TTGCAGTGAAATATGAGATGTCTATTATTTTTGTCACTCCTAATATTATTTGAACTTAATTATACCTGACTCCTACATGTCTAGGTACTTGATTTGCTGCACCTCTAGTTATCATGGTACTACATCTCAGTATCTCAGAGAGCACAAGAACAGATCTAGAACCATTGAAGTGAAGGGCCTCTTCCAACGGTAAAGCTAGGAAACATCCTGGTTGACTTCATTTACCACCAGGTTTGAAGGCAGTTGAAGTCCCTTGGTAGTTACCTTGTTGGTCATGGGTATAAACAGTAATGTATACTTTTTTTCAAATAGAGTTTTATTAAGGTAATGTACAGCATAGTACGCTTAATAGCATACAGCCATAGTCCGGATTAAGGCAGGGCCGATCCTCCATCCGGGCCTTCTGTTAATGCCTGACTAACTAATATAATAATAATTGTGTGTAATGACGACAATCATGTTAAGTGACATCTATATCGGATAATACAATGACATCTACTTCGTATGAACAGGGGGTGGGGCCAGGGACTAGGGGGGGAGGGGGGAAGGGGGGAGGTGTCTTCTTTACTTATTTATACTCATGTATATGGGAACATGCTTTCCAATAAAACAGCCTTATAATCAGACAGCAAAAACCGATGAGACGGAAGGTGACTCATTCATATAATAAAAGACAATTGTATCAGGAATAATATAAGCCAAAAAAATGGCATAAGGGGGGTCTTTAACTGGCAATACATTGGCACCACAATAGCAGCTTGTGTTATGTAAACTCTACATGTTGGCATGTGACTGAAAAACTTTATTTCCACATGTTTCATGATGTTCTCAGCGATAGTTAAAGCAGACCAAGGGTCCTGCAGTAAACAAGGTAATATTTCACTGACAACCAATGACACGCCCATTAGCTGGGTATTGGCCAGGGTAACACCTATTGATTTAGGGTGCAAAGTCTCCGGACAGACACCTTGGTGGTTCAGAGTCCATAGGGTATGGGGGGTATATTGCACAAACACTGACAAAGTGCCAACAATCTGTTTCACTATCTGGGAAGATGTATGAACACATTTTCTGACAGCCTCCATCCCCCCTCTGCAAGTTGATATTTTTACATGTCCTCCGCACTCCTGCAATCTAAATTACGACAATATGTTGGAAGAAAAGATTAAGGACTCATATCCTACATTATCATCCAATCCCCACACCCCTCAGTCCCCCGTGCCTCCTCCATCTGCCCCATATTTGATCCTGGCCGATATTAGTTCCTCGTCCCTCTCATTAGTGACCCCACCATGTCCAATACATCACCTCCCCCTGTTCAGTCCGGCCTCACACACCCCTCCTCCCCCACAGAGACCACTCCTGCCCCTCTCAGCATGCCGACTGCCCCACAATGGTCACTGCAGCATCTTCTATCAGTAGGTGGGTCAGGGCTCTCAGCTCAGGGCTATCTATCGCTAAGAGGCGATACCCAGTCACCTCAATTGTGAGAGGGATATTCCTCTCACTAGTAGATTGAAGGGCGGTCAGGAGCACCTGTTCCATGTTTGGGTGCTGAGGGGGGGGATCTGGATCTGTATTCCCTGCATGAGGGATCCTAAAAGCAGGCATCGACGTTTTTGAAGAAACTAGTCTAATTTTACCCGCGTCTGTCACTCTGATTGCTAAAAACTAGTGAAACATATATTCTGAATAGGGAAAGACCAGGGCAAGGTATACAATGCAACAACATTTTCAGACTATGTTATATTACTATTACATGTCGTCAGTAAGCAAAAACTTATTTCATGGTGCATGGCCAAAGAAATATGTGTGTCATCCAATTTCATAAATGACTCCAAGTATGTTACCTTCAGTATTAACTCTGATAATGATCCAAATATGGGTCTCTTATTGGGACTTAAGCTTACTCGATATCCATGAGGGATATTGCAAAGTCTAATATATTGATGGAACTCTGGTCAAAGCCTTCCTACATCCCTGACAGCTGGTCACTAAGGGCATGTGTAGCCTCGTCCAGCCCTGTTTGGTCTCATCTAGAGGACACACACCCACCTTGTACAGCCTAACAGCACCGCATTAGTCCTGTCCTCACTCATTAGGCAGCTAGTACAGGGTCCTGATGTCAAGTGTGCTCTTTTAGTAATGTACATCTAAATCTATGCTTCTTGTATTATGCAAAGAAATAGCGTTTTTTCCTGTATGTAAAAAGCAACAGTCATAACTGAAATCTAGTCTCCTATGAATAAATATCATGCAATCTAGACATGGCAGTACCAAGGCCTGACCCTAGCAAAGTAACTCTGTACACAGCAGACCCTACCTATTGACGCTGGTCAGTATGCTATGATTCTCAGACACTAACAACTATAAGGAGCCTCCTAAATGACCTCCACACAGGCCGGAAGTGGACTGCCCAGCTGTAGCGTGTTCAGCCCTGCAGAGGGTCCCCGTTAGAGGGAGGTGCATACAGGCAGTTTGTAAGGTGACATTACCAGTGTGTGGGGGTGCATACAGGCAGTTTGTAAGGTGACATTACCGGTGTGTGGAGGTGCATACAGCCAGCTTGTAAGGTGACATTACGGGTGTGTGGAGGTGCATACAGGCAGCTTGTAAGGTGACATTGCTGGTGTGTGGAGGTGCATACAGGCAGTTTGTAAGGTGACATTACCGGTGTGTGGAGGTGCATACAGCCAGCTTGTAAGGTGACATTACCGGTGTGTGGAGGTGCATACAGGCAGCTTGTAAGGTGACATTGCTGGTGTGTGGAGGTGCATACAGGCAGTTTGTAAGGTGACATTACCGGTGTGTGGAGGTGCATACAGCCAGCTTGTAAGGTGACATTACCGGTGTGTGGAGGTGCATACAGGCAGCTTGTAAGGTGACATTGCTGGTGTGTGGAGGTGCATACAGGCAGTTTGTAAGGTGACATTACCGGTGTGTGGAGGTGCATACAGCCAGCTTGTAAGGTGACATTACCGGTGTGTGGAGGTGCATACAGGCAGCTTGTAAGGTGACATTGCTGGTGTGTGGAGGTGCATACAGGCAGTTTGTAAGGTGACATTACCGGTGTGTGGAGGTGCATACAGCCAGCTTGTAAGGTGACATTACCGGTGTGTGGAGGGCTTCGACATGCAGACACTGGGGGCTGTGGTATACAGAGACAGGGGACAGTTCTCAGAGCTTGCTGCTGCTTTCTGCTGCTCTATATGATTACTTGTGCGCTGGTCTCTAGTTGACTTTTTGACTATACCAGGGTAGATCGCTGGGTCATAAAACCTGCCATTTCCCATTGTACCTATACCATTTACTCATATAGGAATGTGTTTGCATCCTTGGCACATATAGTACATATAGTTATTTTATTATAATAAAGTTAAAAATTGTAATGGATATTCACTGAACTAAACTAGAACCTATTTCTACTTTGTATCCAGTCCCCCTTGTTCACCCCCTCCTTAACATCTCCCCCTCCCATCACCATGTAGACCACCTCATACCAATCACTCATTCTCCTTTTAAGATGAACCACTGCGTGATGAGACATCAAAGGAATTTGAAAAACGCAATTATTAAGAGATCTAGTAGTGCGGCTGACAGCTTTAGGCTTCATTAGCGGTCTTAAGACAGTGAGAGTCATTCATCATGGACGCTGAAATAGAACCAATATCAGACACTGCCTTATTGTGGTAGTTCTGTGCCAAGACACCAGGGGGTGTTGAAATATCTGATACTGCCTTATTGTTGTAGTTCTCCTCCCAGACAGCAGGGGGTGTTGAGATATCTGATACTGCCTTATTGTCGTAGTTCTCCTCCCAGACACCAGGGGGTGTTGAGATATCTGATACTGCCTTATTGTGGTAGTTCTCCTCCCAGACACCAGGGGGTGTTGAGGTATCTGATACTGCCTTATTGTGGAAGTTCTGTGCCAAGACACCAGGGGGTGTTTAGGTATCTGATACCGCCTTATTGTGGTAGTTCTCCTCCCAGACACCAGGGGGTGTTGAGATATCTGATACTGCCTTATTGTGGTAGTTCTCCTCCCGGACACCAGGGGTTGATGAGATATCTGATACTGCCTTATTGTGGTAGTTCTCCTCCCAGACACGGGGGGGTGTTGAGATATCTGACACTGCCTTATTGTTGTTGTTCTCCTCCCAGACACCAGGGGGTGTTGAGATATCTGATACTGCCTTATTGTGGTAGTTCTCCTCCCAGACACCAGGGGGTGTTGAGATATCTGATACTGCCTTATTGTGGTAGTTCTCCTCCCAGACACCAGGGGGTGTTGAGGTATCTGATACTGCCTTATTGTGGTAGTTCTCCTCCCAGACACGGGGGGGTGTTGAGATATCTGACACTGCCTTATTGTTGTTGTTCTCCTCCCAGACACCAGGGGGTGTTGAGATATCTGATACTGCCTTATTGTGGTAGTTCTCCTCCCAGACACCAGGGGGTGTTGAGATATCTGATACTGCCTTATTGTGGTAGTTCTCCTCCCAGACACAAGGGGGTGTGGAGGTATCTGATACTGCCTTATTTTGGTAGTTCTCCTCCCAGACACCAGGGGGTGTTGAGGTATCTGATACTGCCTTATTGTGGTAGTTCTCCTCCCAGACACCAGGGGGTGTTGAGGTATCTGATACTGCCTTATTGTGGTAGTTCTCCTCCCAGACACCAGGGGGTGTTGAGGTATCTGATACTGCCTTATTGTGGTAGTTCTCCTCCCAGACACCAGGGGGTGTTGAGGTATCTGATACTGCCTTATTGTTGTTGTTCTCCTCCCAGACACCAGGGGGTGTTGAGATATCTGATACAGCCTTATTGTGGTAGTTCTCATCCCAGACACCAGGGGGTGTTGAGATATCTGATACTGCCTTATTGTGGTAGTTCTCCTCCCAGACACCAGGGGGTGTTTGAGCCAAGCTTAGGTCTGCTACAGTGTACTCTATGTCCTCCTGACAAGTTGGGAAGTCTGTACCAAGCTGGACCCAACACACAACTCACTTCGAAATGGCATCTGTATGAAGATTGCAGTAGTTATAGCCCGAAAATAGGTTGATTGTTAGTGTAGCCTTATATTGTAAACGTTGAGACATTAGTAGCCCATTGCAGACAAACTTGCAACACGAAAACAAACCTTATTTAATTAAATCAACGCTATTAGATATCGGTCTGAATCAAATTATGACTACGAGCCTAATTCTATAACTCCTGTCCTTAATCCCCCACGTTCTCTACCATTGCTCACGGCAGCTGTCAGAGGCACAGTCATTTCTTAAAACTAGTTTCCAGACACCAGTATCTCTTCTCCAATGAACAATACTAACATGTTTTATGGCCTTCCAATCAGAGTCACAATTCACTATTCAAACCCAAACCATTGTGTTCCAGCGTCAACTCATGTCTTTACAATAGGAGATGTAAGATTTGGAACTGACCAAAGTCTACTAGTCTCATCAACATTATCCTACTCTGTCAAATCAGAACCAAAGACACCGCACTATCAAACCCCACTTCATAACTCATATGTTAGTGTCATAGGGATGTGTATCCTATATATATGCTGCTGGTTGGTTTGATGTATACTTTATGTGCTCAGGAAGGCAACCATCTAAGATGTATATGGTGATCAAGGCCCTTAGAGATCTAACACACTAGACATATAAGGGTCTCACATATCACTATTATACATTGCAAGTAGGATATAGCATACACTTTTATAGTTATGAATGATTTGTGAGGCTGGCTTTTAAGTCCCATCTAAGACAAGCTGGGTTCATATTGTTCAGGTTTAAGTGTTATGCATTATTCATTACTATGAGAAAGAAGCACTTACCATTTGTTTATGGCCCTATGACTGTTCCCTTATGGGAGTTTTATGGCCTCTAAATAATATGGCTGTATCTTTGTGCTTTGCCTGTCTTCAGCTCTTTGGCTTCTTGCTAGCATCAGTGCTATATATTTCAACAGCCTGAGAGTAAAGGCCTAAACCAGGATTAGAGTTGATCTGTTATGAAAACATGTTATTTTAGTTTTTGTGAGATGATTAAATAGAAACATATGCACACCCCGCTTTGATGCAATATACTACAAAAACAGATTTGAACGCTCCATACAGGAAATGCCGTGCTTGATGGTACTGCTTTCTACACAATACCCTCCATGGGTAATGATATAGCCGGTGCGGGGCTGACAGAGGCAGGAATCCATCAGTGTCTAGTCCCAGGCTCATTACCTGCTCCCAGCCCCAGCAGCCTCTGAACACCCAAGCCCCAAAGCTGCCCTAATCTCCACCACTCTGACAATGGACGCCATTGTAGACATAGTAGATGACAAGGTTGATCAGATTGTCTGCAGACAGCCAGTCTTTGATGTAGCTACGTTGTGATTGGTTGATGTATGGGCTAATGACATCATGGCAGGGGGGCTGTGAATATCCTGGTACCTTTAGACATGTTGGGGTGAAGGCACTGATTCCAACACCAATCTCACCTTAAGAGTCCCCATCGTTTGAATTGATAAAGTTAGTTGATTCCTGAAAGCGGGCAAGGGGTGATGTCCTTGAATAACTAGTTTTAATAAGTGATAACTAAACAGTCATTTTCGGCAAAATCTGACAAATCACATGTGGCAGTCATAATCATAAAATATTCTGACATAATTTGAGTGGTATACAACAATAAAATAATTAGAAGCCTGCAAAAGTTAGCATTGGCAACTGCAAGTGAATAAAGTAAATATGTAATATGATATTCAGATATGAAATCTCAACGATAAAAATGGATTATAAAGGGGGTATAGATGGGGGGTCCCCATGTCGCTGGTCGATTTTAAGAAAAGCTCATGTCCCATGTCACTAAGAGATATGCCATGTCGCTAGTGTCACTAATGTCTTTTGTTGAAATAGACATATTTTTGACCCCCTGGAAAATTTTGAAAATCTAGAAGCCAAACGGTCAATTCTGGTGCTATTTATTGATGTTTCCTACCATTCCCATGTCGCTATGTCGCTTAGGTTGCCATGTCACATGTCGATTTTAAGAAATGGCCATGTCACATGTCGCTTAGGTTGCCATGTCACATGTCGATTTTAAGAAATCACCATGTCGCCATGTCGATTTTAAGAAATGGCCATGTCGCCGTGTCGATTTTAGGGGTCTATACCCATTATAAAGAGATTTTATGATCCAGGGCACCTCCAGTGTTGTAAACACCCTCCAAACTACCACCGCGAATCAAATGTATACGACTGGGTCGACTCTGGGAAAGCCACTAAAACACTACAAAAGGCAAAATATATTCTAAAGAACATTTTGTCATTGTTGCACTCTGTATTCTGTGCCAGCAGTACTTTTAGCAAGCATGAAAAAAACTAGATCACAGAGGGCTGGGTTTAGATTTCTACATCTTTTCACATGTGAAACCTTTGGTGGTTTTGCTGGCTTCATTAGTTTGAGAGGCAGGTACTGTCAAACACCAAAGCACTTCCGGAAAACACTTTCAGTAACTGCACTCTCTCAGACTCTGACATCGGGTGGGAAAGACGAGTTTAACAGCAGAATAAACATGCCAGTGGTAAATAAATCATACGGTGTTCTCAATGTGTTTTTCAGGGATCAGCTTCAGAATGATTAAAAAAGTATTAATTTAGCAGAGTTATTAATTGCAGGCATTACATCTGACAATATCCTAGCCGACAGACTGTGAACAGTCTCTGTGATCAATTTTACTGCTTGATTTCGAAAGCCTTGACAGAGGTGGGGGTAAAACTAGAGAAGGAATTCACACAGGAAGTGCAGGGAATTTATTTCAGATCATACGTCAAAGTATTAAATAAGGAATATGAGAATGGAATCTAGGCGAGAAAGAGAGAGGGAGAGAATGGAAGACAAAAGGACAGAGAGAGAGAGAGGGACAGAGAGTGAGATTTATAAAGAATTAAAGAGACAGACACAGGAAAGAGGAGATGAATGAGACACACACACACACACACACACACACACAATGACAAAATGGCTGAATATGAGTTAGTAAAGGAGATACTGAAACATACGGTGAAGGTATAGTGGTGCCTGCTGTCAAATTGATGACAGAAACTGTAGATCCCAGAGTAAAATGCTACAAATTCCCTTCTGCTACCAGATCCTTGAGGGGCTGCTCTGTGGGAGTTGCCTCAGATCCCACAAGGACCAGGCCCCAATGAGTCAAGAGGCTGTCTGAAAGGAGGCTGTCTGAGGTAGTTAGGGCCTTAATCTGGGGGTCTGATTGCCCGGCCCTGCCCCGACCCATCCCCATCCAGCCCATCCATTGCCCCACCCTCACCTGGAGTCAGGGGTAATAGGAATTCAAATGGTTGGGACATGTGAGACTGCAGCAGGGGATGGGGTGTAATAGTGTTGTCTATTGCCACAAGTTGCTGATGCCTTGGGGAGAGGGGGGTGTCAGTGTTGAAGGTGGGCAGTGTTGAAGGGGTGGCAGACTTAAGAGGGTCCCATATATTACTGTCCTGACCCAAAGATGGGCCTGAAGAGGATCCTAGTTGGGAGGTAGCTAGCTAAGTGGATAATGCTAAAATTTACTCTCTATACTGAGAGTATACATACTTCTAAAAGATGTCTTGAGGCACTCCCAATGTCATGCAACATAAGATTTTCATTGATTATGAAAACATGATTGTTGATAATAACCAGTTTTCTTTTCACACAAGATAATTCAGTAGTCTTAGTGCATAGAGATCTATAACATATCAATCCTACACAGCTCCCTCTTCCCATGAGTTCTGCTCGGATCCCACAACTCAATTTCAACATGATGATATTCTCTAACTTAAAGCACTGTTCCGAATATAACAAGCACTCTGTATGAAGTATATATAAGGCGTAAGGGCCCCCACTGACTGCATTATGTATACAAGTCTTTAGCTACTTACTAATACACATGTACCTGCAAAAAACACATTTAATCATCAGAATAACCACGGTATGTCTACATGAATTATCAAAAGACCACATTACCTTGACCCTCCTCCCCAAACTCTGCCCTGACAGTAATCGGCTGCGCCTTAATCTCTTCAGACAACACTCAGACATACTTTATGCTAAAATTATAAAATGCTAGTGCTGCACTGGCCCAAGGTATTCTAGCATCAGCTGCAACCCCCCTACCTCCCCCCCCCCCCTTTCACATTGGGTCGTCATGCCCTCATATGACACATTGGCAGCAGTCTGGGTGGATCTGCCTATAACAAACAACATCTACCATAATGCTGCACCCTCAACCCCATCGGCACCAGTTAGACTCACACAGACTTCCGTCTTTACATGGCAGTGAATTGACTTCCTGTGCTCTCCATTGGGTCCCCTCCATACTATATTCTCCATCCATTCACCCCCTCGTACACCTACACCTCCTAGCTTCTCCTCAGTAGAGCCTTCAATTCACCCTTGCTATAGTGTGGGGGCTGGTGAGTGATTATCTCTCCCTCTTCAAATGTATGTGATCATCATTCTCTTTTCATGGCAATCTTTACTTTTAAGGAGATTATTTATCTTATTCAAAAGCCATAGCATATCAGTTTAGTTGGCGGCAATACTATGGTACTAATTGCAGAGTACAAAAGCATGCCATCAATGAAGTTTGTTTATAATTCAACCATGTAAGAGACCAATCGAGGCAGAGTAGAATTATCATGGGAATTCAATGTCTTACTGTTCATTATACGATCGGGTCATTCATAATGCGTTTTCGGGGATATCCCCATGCTGATATTTAGTGATATCAGCATGTTTCCGGGGGACAGCAGCCCATTTACGGTGGTCCTGAGCAATTCCGAAATTTCGTCACCCATAAAATCCAAGGTTTCATGGTGATTCAAACAAGATACTTGGAATTGGACACTCTACCTACCACGCCCTGGAGGCGCTGATAGTAAAAGGGGCGAAACAAGAGCATATAGGCCCTGTTTCAGCCCCGTAGGGCCATCATTTACAGAGTTACAGAAGAAAAGACATTTTTTGGTATAATTTCTTTGAAACTCAATATTTTTTTATCATTGTTTTTTTTACTATAAAGCTAGAAGTTGGACTTTACTTAGCTATTCGTTAAGATAATTCTAGGGCCATTTTTTTACATATATATATATGCACTCCACAGACAGTCTACACATTTTCATAGCAACCTGTACTCTTACAAAGACTTTTTATTTTTCTCAAAAGCTATTGCATATCAATTTAATTAGTGCCATTACTATGGTACTAGCAATACTGAGAATTCAATGTATTACTGTATAATTGAGGATCAAGTAGATGTAAGCATGTTAGAAAGACTGGGATATGCCACAAAGGGAAGAGAAGGAAATATCAATGAAGCAAGTAATCACAAGTACAATTAAATATGATAACATCTCAACGGATTACAAAGACAAAGAGCTGAACATCACACACTCTACCAGAGTCCAATCTATTACAAAGCCCACCTCATCTGCTGCTATCTTATCAAACCAGGTTCCAGTGAGAGAAATGCTGCTATTGACAGCCTCAAACAGAACCCAGCCTAAGGGTAAGATCAACTGCCATTGGCTGAAAACAATCACATGATCAGAGAGCAGGCTTATGATGGGTGCTTCAGGAGTTGCAGTAGTCAGCTTATTTCCTGTTGATGAATCAACTATCATGCTTTAGTATCAGACTTTACTTTTAATCTGTGTATACATATTAAGTTATAACTTTGGATATAGAGCCAGGAAAGTAGTTAAAGTATTGTAAAAGGGACAGGATATAGATTAAATGAGAAAGTTCTGTTGTGATGAGTCTAAACATACAAATGTATGAGTTAGGAACTGTTGCAATGAAGCCTCTTTTGTATTGATTCTGCCTGGTATGTCACCTAATTCTCTTATAAAAGATAAATCCTACCTGTGTAATACTTGACTGAATATACATCCTTGAGGAAGTGAAGCACATAAAAAGATCACACGGGGTAGTAGGAGGAAGTAGGAGAGGACTTCTCTTGAGTCTCTGCTCTGAACCTCCCTCCTGTCATGACAAGGGGCTTTGCAGGGATTAATTTTTACCCATATATCCCATTGAAAATAACACAGACCTGCGGATCTAAGAACTTTTAATACCACTTATGTAACTTGATATGGGTCTTATCTACTTATCTACAGTAGCTTATTTATGCTTTTAAATGTGGACAAGTTGATGTTCTACTAAATGAAGCCTATGGAGTCAATAAGGGTCATATATATATATAATTATAAGGAACATATTTTACTTCATTACTAACTGTAGGCTATAAATGAGTGTTACAAGAAACTGTGACTCAAAAAGCTATAACAGTTAAATAGATATTGGTTCTTGTCTAGCTAAAATACCCATACTATCGTTCTACAAGGCCCAACTGATCCCTGAATCAGGCTCTGGTCCAAGCCCCAGGTTCTAATACTAAGTTTACTGCCTCACCCTTGACATTAACCCTTACAGCCTACCCTGCAACTTTGTAGGTTAGCACAAATTCTGCCTCATGTTTCATATAGCCCTTACAACATAAATAGTCAAGCTTCATAAAACGTTAAAGCTCATAAAGCAGACCTTCACTCCAATACTCCAAACTATGCCTCAACCTGATTTTGATCTCAAGCTTTAATAGGTGAGTTACCCTGAAACACACTTGTTTTTGCTTGGCTTTGTTGTGACTGCCCCTCCCTGTATCAACCCAGAGAGACCCATTTATTTAGGATTTAATCCTACAGCACGCGCCCCTTTGCCCTAAATTCTACCCTCTCATCCCAGCTTGACACCTGGCCTGGCCTCATTCACCCCTAAGGACACTCAGGGTTCTAGTCTGAGAGCCCCTTGCATCCCTGTGCTTCTCCCGCCCACCCCATACTCAATTCTAAAGTCCTGTTCTGCCTAGCAAATACCTATCCCCCTGGTGTTGTTCTTTGTTCCTAGAAGAGGACTCCAATGGATAATGCATCAGTTCTTTGTACTGGTATATATATAACACTTTAAGCCATCCTGAAGGTATTTCATTATCATAATAATTGGCCCATTATCTCAATGTTCCCTTTTATGCTGCCACTTGCCCGTACACATCCCTGTGTCTGCCATTCTAAGAGGGCAGTACATATATTATTGATAGGTACAAATAATGTAAAACATGTCGGTGATACATTGCTGATGCTCTATTCCCTTTTTCCCCTGCCCTTATATAACCCTATTCATTTGTTTCCAGGATTCACGCTACCTAATACACAGCTTCTTTCTATTGGTATTTGCACACACCCCTTCACTATCAGTAGCACCTTATAGCCCCCCCTGTTCTCTCCCCCTGCTCCCTTCCTTATCAGTACTCTGGTCAGGCACATCCCCTTCCTGCCCCTGACACAAAATACACTGGCTGTACTAATTTAGCTGTAATTCAGGTATTAAACTGTCGGGGCAGCCTCACCCCAGCAGCTGGCTGCCTGGGGTGTGAGTGGTGGGACAGGAATAGGCAATGAGCAGCTCTCAGCAGGTCTTACTCTCAGCTTTGAGATCATTGTGTTTCACCTTATGCCGAAATTACTTTTCCCAATCTGAGTTATAAATCAATATGATCTGCTCGCTTCCATATTCGCTCCCTAACTCCGGACCACTACCCATCATTGACTCTGTTAGTCTCTTAGTGGCTGCCCTGAGCTGCTCCTCTATCCTGATACAATTCCATCCATGTGAGCTGCTATAATGCAACCCTGCTATGAGCTTCTCCACCCACTTTGACCTGGGACCAGGTTGACCAGTGCTACTTTGATATGCACATAAGATGTCGGGCTGAGAGGTTAGTAGGGAGGGGAATTTGAGAGGGTGCCTGGATTAGAGTACAGCTGGTCATCTAGTGTGGGAACCCTAGGTGCTGTACACTGATAATCTAAATACCCGGACTTTAGTCTATAGTGGCTATCCCAGGTTAGTCATAGGATCAGGCAGGACCAAGTGCTATTGAAAAAAGACTGAGGCAAAACAACATATGACTAATGCCTTACTCAAAAGGACTTAGCCTAAAACTCATTGACATGGAGAAGACTAAGGCGACCCTGACGGTATTATAGGTTGGTCATATAGGGAGCTAAAATGACTAACTAGGTTAGGCACTATTGACTGATTTGCTAGCCGGTACTAACTAAGATCTGAAGCTTAAAGATTATTTGTGTGAAAGGTGTTTATAGATAAGGGTCCAGAATAGGATTGCTCTCTCTTCATTCTCTCTCTTTTCATTGCACTCTTTAAATGCAAGTTAATGCTCAATTTTGTCTATTTCTAGGTGAGTCGTTCATTTCTGATAGTGATACTGAAATAAGATGTAAGTACAATTGTATTCATGCCTCATATAAAGGTACGACTATTGATTCCCCCTGTGATGCATAAGGAAAAGTCCTAAACAAGATTATTGAATCAGTGTGAAGCAGTGATGTCTTGTTCTCATTATTTAAAGAACTGCAGCCTGAACTGTTTGTAAAACACAGTCTGGGCCTTGATATTAAAACTGCACAAGAATAAAGCCATGATGAAATGAATCCAACGAGATAGCTTCTAAGGCAGTGACAACTTACTATGAAAAACTTTTTTTACACCTTGATTTAAACTGTCACTCCGCTGACATGACGCTATGGCTAAATGGAATTCACCATGTAAATTCCAACACACTGAGATTCCTTTATGAAAACAGTCTGGACAGAATAGTGCAGCATACATTGTTCATTTCACAAGTCAACACAGTAAAGCTGATACTGCAAGGTACTCAAATAAAGGGATGAAAGGGACTTTACCACAAAGCTTAGAAGGTAGGAGAAACATTTATAAAAATAACTGGTCTAGACAGAAAGGACTTGTACCAAGATAAATAGTCTATTTCATCATTTACGCTTCAATTAAGGCTGTCACTGCAAGATGCAAACACACAAAAGCTGTGATGAAAGTGACTACACAAACTACACAACTTCCAAGGCTGTGAGAAGAGAGAAGGACATTAACTTGTTATCAATGTAGAGGGAGTAGTAATATGATCAATTTGATGTCCTTCAGTCGCTCCTTAAACATAATAAATACCAGCGTTCATGTCTACATGCAATGTTCAGATCTAAATTAGATAATCACTGAGTCCCCTCCCATCTCTGTATTCAACAATCCAAATTAGAAATGGAAATGTGTTCCGTGTCAATTTGATTAAATGTGCACCCATCACTTTTCTCTCTGCGAAGTTTATTTTTCATCAAGCCCGATGAAACTTTAGAACAGTGCTTGATTAGTAGCTAGGATTCCTTGTGACTGTTTAATTAAATAAATGCTACAACCCATTTCTAGCTACCCTTTTAACTCACAGACTTTAGGCTTGGTCGTATCAAACCGACCCTACTGCATGATGCACCAATGCGACCCTGGCAAGACTCCCCAGGGCTGCATTTGTGCATCATGACTACAAATGTCATATTTTAGCGATATCTATCCTTGAGAAGTTAATGGCTACAACCAATTTGTTTAATTCAACCAGTGTCTCTCACTTAACTCTCTCTCTACCATAATAATGAAGCCTCAACCACCTTGGACAATGATACCCCAGTGTATGCCTGTGACTGTGTGTAACATGTCAGTCAGTGGGTCCGTGCAAGTCTGGGATAGGGACAGCTGTTAATAGTTGGAATTAGGTGCAAAGCCCATTGGGGAGGTCCAGCCACACGAATAAGCTAAGTGATCCAATATCTCAAGGATGGTAGGTCCAGGAGAAATAAACACAGACAGTTACCTAACCATCATCATTATCTAAATTATAATACATATGACATACTCATAATGGGTACTTAATGTGCATTTCTGATAGGATATCACAAGGTCACAGATATTGACAGGAATAAATCTATTTCCTAGTCACTGACAGCGGTCACTTAGGGCATGTGTAGCTTCGTCCAGCCCTGTCTGGTCTCATCTAGAGGACACACACCCACCTTGTACAGCCTGACAGCACAGCATTAGTCCTGTCCTGACACATTACTCAACTAGTCAAAATTCCTATCCTTAGTTCTCTCCTGGGGCATCATGTGTTGTAGGGTCTGTTACTATGTGTGTGACATGATCTGACGAAGCAGGGGATATCAGACCAAAGCTAACAACATGGGCTAAGCATGGGCTAAGCATGTTAAACCTTTTTATAACTATCTAAACAAAATGTCTTTATTAAAGTTAATGGTTAAAATATACTGGCAATATATATGTATTTAATGTATTCACTATTTAGATAAACAACTATAATATGACTCTGAATACTGTATTCTGTTAACAGTTTTAAATGTGTGTTTACATAATCAATGATTGAAGAAGGAAGCAAATGACATAAAAGAAGATAACTTCAGGTTAAACTTTCTCAAGTCTACCTCAAGCATAGAACAAATCTAATTCAATTAAATCCATCTGAGCAGAAATTATGACCTCCATCTCAGCCACGTCCTATAAATTCACCCCCTTTCTCAACCACCCTTTGTCTCTACCACTACAAATATCCGCTATTGCTCATGCTAGCTGTCAAATGCATGACATTAAATCTCTAGGGAGCAAAATGAATTCCAATATGAACAATGATAACTTGTTTTACTGCTTTTCCAACACAGTCACAGCTTGCCATTTCAAACCAATCCATTGTGTTTCACCACCGACTCATGTGATCACAACTGTGAGAATCGATCATCTAGAGACAGTGGAATTAGGTAGCGAGCAGATGTTAGATTGGGAATAGAACAACGCCTTGTAATCTGATCATTCACATCATTCCATGCTGTCAAATCAAAACACACCACACTACCAAACATCTCAGGGAGTGGCACTTACTGATTTGCATATAGATCTGCATATCACCATACACTAGACTTTCACCCTATAGTAAACAGTCTATGGTGCATCAAGTCTTCTATATGGGCAACTGGTGGGTGAGCTGTATACTAATGTGCTCAGGGACTTTGTGAGATGGTGATAAAGGCCCTCAGAGACCCTACATGAAGGCATCAGACTAGGTAAGGACCTTTGTTATTTGATCTGATTACACAGGTCTTTTCTGATTTATTTATTATTGTGGGTTAAGTTAAGAAAAGGCTAGACTACATGTTGTCTTATGGACTCTAAATAACCTGCTATGGTATGACATGGAAGAAGCTTCAGGGGAATTTTATCATGCACTGAGTATCAAATCAAACCAATGTGCATAACAGCTTTATAATATATTCAACCATTTATTTGCACTATTCTCTGAAGATCATATTTCATGTATTGACATTGTAACTACTACCTACTATATACAGAGGTTACATATTGCCACGTTTTCTGGAGAAGAAGTGAGGAGATACAAGAATATGGTTTTGAAGTCTACGGATAGGTCCATAAAGGAAGAGCACTAGGTGTGCTAAGCTGTTGTTTGGCATACATGATATCTGCCTTTTACACAATATCCTACTCGAATGATACTCTCAGTGCTTTGCTGCCATCAGTGTTGTAAGCTGGTGCTAGACCCAAGAGTCTTTCTAACCCCAGCCTGTGCACCAAAAGCTGCCCTAATCTCCACCACTCCAACAATGGACGCCATTATAGAAGCTAGATGCACCATTGATCAGATTGATCAGATTGCCTGCACACTGCAGTTGGTGGATGGCCCTAGGCTGTGATTGGGTAATATGGCATCGTGGTGGCAAAGTAAAGTGCCATGAGGGAAGCACTGTGTAGATATTGGGGTGTCATTAAAGACAGGGAGCACTGATTGCAGCATCAAAGCTTAAAGACACAAGACCATCTTCTTAACACCAATCACACCTTCATGCACTGATTATTTTGGCAAAGTGCATTGCTTCTCTGATGCCAGCTTTGAACAGCTTAGCTCTGAATGAAGTTAGGATTTAAACCTGGACAAAGCTTTCAAGGTAATCGAGTTGAACTGACATAGTTAAAGCTTCATAGTTATACAACATATCTGTAAAAGTAACCTTAAATATATTGTGCTAATGATACAATTTGGGCGAATAGCATGATAATGAATTCAAAAATAATTTAACTGGTACCTATAAGACCAAAAAAAAGAAGAAGGTTTGTTTCAGGTGACCCAACCGACCCATTTAAAACGGGGCCAACCCTACATTATTTTTTATGTAACAAATTTCGTATTTTAACCCTTTTTGATCAATTAAAGGGTATTCCAAAAAAAATGGCTACTACATTCACCTTAAAAAAAAGAAAGAGGTGGAGATGTTTCTGAGCCCCATGAACATAGATTTCAGTTGCAAAGTGGGACCATACACATAATAATATAATCCATGCGGTCATTTCACAAATATTGTGTACTAAATGTTGTGAACTCAAATCCTGGTCATAGATTAGATATGATCAGTTGTAATCTGACACTGAGGGGTTGTGCTACATCTCAGCATTACACCAGCTCCCTACTGAGTGGCTACAGTTTGATGGCAAGGTGCCTGAGTGACTTGATGTCTTAACAAAGCCAGGCTTTCTGCCTCCATTAGCAATTTGGCCATTTAAAAAATGTCACATCACAGAAGCCGCGGTAATTGCCTCTAAATCTCTCAACATGCACCAGACCCTGTTGTGTATAGTAATGGTGTCCTTAGTCCCTGCTCGCTGACTGAAGGCAGTTTGCATACATAGAGGCAAACTGCAATGCAGTTGGAAACTCCTGATGGCTTCCCTGAGTTTAATTGCAGGAAACTTCCCATATCGATCTTTATCCTATTCCTATCTAGCAATACAAAATTGATACCCATTGCTTCTTTTTGCCAATCAACCTGTTTTAATAACAGCTGCAATTTGTACTAATGGGACCTGGTCAGTAGGCAGCAGGCTGTCAATTATGAATGAAATGCAATGGAACTGTAAATTAAAGTATGAGGCATCCTTAAGGGCCTGGCAAGGTGTGTTCACCCGAGTGTCAATTAGTTGTAGGCTTGTTTCATCCTACATTGCCCATTGTAGTAGCAGGAGATCTTTATGAAAAAGGTGGACGGAGGGCTGTGTTTAGATCAGAGCATTTTGGGCACTTGGTAACCCCTGGTGGCTTTTTTGTGCACAAATTGCATGCCTCATCTGTGTAAGAGGCACATGCTCTAAAGACACCTGTGAGCAGCTCAGGAGAAGCCCTGAGTTACTGTACAGACTACCAATATCAAGGGGAAGTTTGTAGTTACAGCAGCAGAAGCGAACCAGTAGTAAATAAATAACATTCTGCTGGGGAGGACAGGGTAAAGAGAGTCAGGAAGTGGAATGAGTTAACTGTCAACTATTGAACACTTGACCTAGATATAAGGGAAGAGGTAAAACTAAGATGTGTGAACACCATGATCTGGGAAAGGGGGCTGTTGAAAGGGTATTTGGAGGTGTGTGAGGGTTGAACCAGTTTTATAGTGCCTTATTTAATAATTACAATGCTGAGATTTGAGTTCATCTTTACTCACATTTCCTTAAGTAGGTCATAATCAGAAACCATGGATTCACCTAGAATAAAAAGCATCAGACTTTAAATATAACATTAGGAAATTTATTTTGGCAATATATCACAGAAAGATCACATGCTCATACATACTATAGAAATCTATGCTTAGTCTTGACATGTATATCCATTTGTAGGAATAGAAATTCTGATACTGAACAACTGTACTCTATTATCATACTAGCATATATTGTCATCCAGATATCTATGCTAAACCTTTGTCTGTATATCAGTAGGGATATTCTATCTAGATTTTCCAATCCTCATAACCAGTCTAGCTATAGTCCCATCATATCTCAGGTGGCCAATTAATTCCCTAGAATAATCAAGATAGGTTAACTAAAAGTGTTATCACCTAAATGAAATATGAAAATCTAACCTGATTCTACCAAGCAACCAGTCCCCTTGCAGACCCCCCTTCCCCACATCTCCCCCTCCTTCATCAGAGCCATGTGGCCATCACTCATCCAGTTCTTGAGAGGAACCACGGCAGGATGAAACATCAAAGGAATTTTAACAAAAAAAAAAGATTAAAAATTAAAGTAAGATCTAGTAGTGCTGCTGACAGCCCTGGGCTTCATTAGCGGTGTTAAGACAGTGAGAGTCATCCATCATGGAAATAGAACCAATATCTGATACCACCTCTGCCAGTTAGTCCTAGCAGGTGGCTGCTACGGTATGCCGACAAAGTCTGCACCAAGCTGGCACCAACTCACTTGTCTTTGTATGAAGCTTGCCATTTCAATAAGAGTCACAGGAGGAGTCTATGCTATAACCCCAAAACATAACCTCAGAAATGTAACAAACAGTTACAGCTACAGTTACATTGTATTGTTGCTGTCTGTGTGTGTGCAGAGAGGGATTATCACAGGATTAAGAAACAAAAGGTTATTTTCCATTTATTCTGGCCAACATCGGTGCACTGTAATCAGATTGGTATAGATCACTCAGATACAATGAGGAAACAGGATTCATTATTACACATGTTAGTATTATGCCCTATACAGGCTCATTATCTCATTTCAGATCTCTTACGATATAAAATAATGAAGCTAGCTTATAACTGGGGCAAAGGAGGCTTCCGAATCTAATATCTCGTACTAGTTCCAACCTTCCCACTAGTTGTCCTATGACAATATAATATCTACAAATATTCCATCATGATTATCAAATATCATGATGACAAAGGGCACGATTCTGGCAAATCAGAACCCTCTAATCACATCGACCTTGTACTTTGTAGAAAGATTTGTATATCACCATAGACCAGGTACCACCATTCTTTTAAACATCTGTGTGAGCTAGTGTTGGATGTTCTGTGATACATACTTTATGTTTTCAGGGAGACAGGGACCTTGTGAGATGGGGAGAAAGGCCCCCAGAGACATTACAGACTATATATAAGGGCCTCATGTATCATACATTATTGTACAGCACTAGTTGGATATATAGCACACAAATGCATAGGTATGTATCATGGTGCGGAAGTGCTAACAATTATCAAGTACCATATACCATTTTATAGCCCTTGTGAGGCCCCTATCCCTCAAAAGGCCCCTATCCCTCAAATATTTGTAGGATAGGGGCCGTTTGAGACTTAGGGCCCACCTCAGGTCCCTATATAGCAAAAAGTCCCTATCCCACAAAATTTTGAGACATAAGGACCACATTTAAACAGCCCGTATATCACAAATATTTGTAGGATAGGGGCCATTTGAGGGATAGGGACATGTCAGGCCCCTATCCTACAAACAATCCCTAAATATCAAAAGCCCTATCCATTTGTAATAATTTCTATGACTATTTCTTTCTTCTGCAGCAAGAAAGTATGCCTCACAATAAGTTAAGGGTACCTTCTGAGGTTAATATCTATAGCCTGCAGACTGATACCTGTTATCACTGTGTACACTCTAAAACCATGATGAGGTATTTTCCAACCTAAAATACTCTGAGAAGCCCACACACCCTCCCCCTCCTCCTGCCTGTACTGACCACAGTATGTTGATGTCAACCAGATGGTCAGTCACTTGGAGTGGGGATGGAGCGTTGATATATGACCACCAGGGCAGTTTGGTAAGATGACAAGGGGGGGGGGGCAACAAGTGATAATAAACATGCACAGTGGGTCTGGACCCCGGGGTTTGGACAGAATGTGCCACTGCTTTAATGTACCACTGTCTGACTGTACCTGGTCATGCAAATGGTGCATTGCGACCACTGCATGACCACCTTGGTAGTATATAGTGACTGGTACATTGTGACAGCGATACATTCCCCATAGGATTCGAGGACAGCTTTCACAGACCTCAGCCAGTCTAGCCCCTTCTGTTTCCTTTATGTCAGACCATTTTGAGGGATAGGGACATGGAAAAAATATTTGTGGCTTTGGGACTTCACATGGGCCCTATGTCTCAAACCGTTTTGAGGGATAGGGGCTGTTTGGCATATAGGGACTTCACCTGGTCCCTATCCCTCAAACGGACCAATTTTGAGGGATAGGGGCCTTTTGAGGGATAGGGGCCTCACAGCCCTCCCTTGTGGGCATCGCAAAGTTTGTCTTTTGCAAGCATCTTGTGTTTCCCTCACAGTGATCTCCTACATTGTGATAGTTTAATCTAGCCCTGGATGGAAACAATTCCAGTCTGTACCCTTGGAATCTGCTGCTGGTTTTCTTGGCAATAAACCATTTACCTTATCAGCATGAGAGGCAGGTAGACTGAGGAAACACTCATACAGCTTTCCCATCCCCAGGACTTTGTTGCCTGTCCCTTTATTATAATGAGTCATCTAACCAGTATATTTCAGATCAATTGAATGAAATTATGAGAAATATTATTGACATTAAATAAACAGAAAGGAGCACTTGTATATGCACTTGTATACTTGTATATGGATTGAGGGTTATTTCACTTGGAAATAAAGTGGGAAACTATACTCATTCACCTTTGTCACGTAAGCACTTTCAATCTATGAGTCTATAAAAGGAGACACAAATTGAAACACACAGTGTGAGAAGCCCCGGATACATTATGCATTCATGTGAGGCATCTAGACACAACTACCATGTTACCTTCCTGTATAGCTCATCAAGTCTCATTAATCAGAGGGTAGACTTGTTCCCAAACTCATTTACACTGTATATAGCATCCCCCTAGCACCACTATCACAACCACATACCCTGGTACAAACAGCAACACAACCAGCGTCAGCTATCTGTTTCCTATTCAGAGCCCCATTTACACTACGGATGGCATTTTTGTGTTTTAATTAAAAAGCAGAATGAAGGCAAAAATACCTTCCCATCAGGAAACATCAATAATTAAAGAAGTGGTCCTTCATCAATAATACACTGATATGCTGCAGGCTGATGTGTAATGTTTTCTTATGTCATGAAACAGAATCTTACAATTAAACATTGAAGGATGGATTATTTAAAATCATTGGTTTTAATTAACACCATTGCCTGTGTAGGGGCCATACTGCTAGAAAATTACTGGCTGTAGTAACATAATAAAAGAAGGTGATAATAAATGTAATTAAATTCAACTGAACAGCAATTAATCTGTATAACATTACAACTTCCAGTTAGAGGCAAGTCCTATAAATTCAGCTCCTTTAAATCACCCAATCTTTCTACGTGTATGAATATTGGTCATTGTTCATGGTGGATGTCAAACTTGCGGCAGTGAATTTCTAGGGAGCCAGATTCATTCTAAAATGAACGATAATAACAGGTTTTATAGGCTTTCCATCACATCCATTACTCCTTAGCCCAAATCCACCCATTGTACTTCACCATCGACTCCTGTCATTATGGTAGTGAGAATTGATCATCTTGAGTCAGCGGTAGTAAGGTACAAAGCATGTGTAGGACTAAGAAAACACAACTAAAGTACATAAGGAAATCTTGTGATTGGTCCACTAGTTTATTGGTGTATAAGCAAATGGTAAGGCCTATAATGGAATACAGTTCCTTCTTGGTGGACGGCGCTCCTGAGTGGGTGCCGCGTAAATTCCAAGTGGTCCAGAACGACAGTTTGAGAATCTGTGAAAAAATACCAGATGCTAGAGACATTGGTGCTGATGAATTGCATGTAAACTGTGCTATACAGAAATTGGAGGTGAGACGAGAAAGATTTATCCTGGGTCTTATGTAGCAAAGGTCAATCGACACAAATCTTACAGTTTTGCCCGTACGTGAGTTACGGAGCTCGAGTAAGATAAAACTTAAGGTGCCTAGGCCTAGTGGTGAATTCTTCCGTAAGAGTCCTTTATCTAGAGGCTTAGCATTGTGAAGCGAATTGAGTGCTGATCAGCATCATAAGATGCCTAGGTCACTATTCTTGGCCAGTCTCGGTCAAGGGTAAAATGTCTAAAATGATAAAAATGACAAAAATGTCTAAAATGTCTAAAATGTCTAAATCTTAACACTGTGTGAATGTGTGTTCTCTCTTGTAGCCGGACTGATTGAACATGTATTAGCGCGGTACACATTGCCAGCGTGTGATTGTAAGGCGGTTTGCTTTAAATGATGTCTGATTGTCAGGCTCTGATGTTGATTTGTAAAGGTCAACTAAAATCTACCGCAATTATGCCGTTTGTTGTTGCCCCCCATCATGGAACATCCCATTACACTACCATGTGATTGTTGAAATATGACTGATAACCTTCTACATTTTGCACAAATTGTATTGTATATTTACCTGTTTGCATTTATAACATTGGTTGATATGAAAAACGTATGTGATATAAATATTTGAACCAATAAAAATATTGAAAACTGAACTGGGAGGAGGTGTAATTGAAGAATAAGGAGCAGAAGGAAGTCTTGTAATCTAATCACTAACATTGTCATATGCTAGCTCTCTTAAGACATCCAACCACCCAACACCTCAAAAGTCACGGCAACCTACTTTGCATATAGATCTGCATAAAATAAGGGTAGTAGCTGGTGGCAGTGGGGTTACCTGCTGCCAGGTCTAGGCGTCTCTCTCAATGCCAAAAGCTGCCATAATCTACACTCTGACAATGGATGCCATTGTTGACACTGATAGCACCATGACACTAGAGTAACAAAGAACTACTAAATAGCTATTGTACTACCATTAGACATTGTGTGTGCCAATTTCATCATCAAAGCTCGCGGATGCAACATTTTTCTGAAACCCAATCTCAGCTGAAAAAGGCAACAATGTTTGATCTAGCAAAGGCTGTGCTTTCAGTCAACATTATCCATACGGGCATTTGGGACACTAATAAAAAATCCAAAAGATGAAAGCTTGGATTCTTCTTATTTTCATATGATATCTAGGGTAAGTATTGAAGGTTGTGGTCTGGGAATATGTATGCATTATGCTTGAACAGTTGTAATCCCATACTAAGGGGTTGTGTTGTATCCCCTGTATTACAAAAAGAGATAGCAGGGTACGTGAATGACTTGCTGTCTTTACAAAGCCACACTTTCAGTCACCATTAGCCATATGGCCATTCTGAAGAGATCAAATCAATAGTGTCTGAATCTCCAATCTAGCCTAGGATCATTTTAAGAACTGTAACTGTGTTTGTAATCCCTGCCTGCATGCAGATGGCAGTTTGCATACAAAAAGGCAAACTGCAATAAAGTCTGGGAAACTCCCAACATGTTCTCAAACTTTAATTGCTGAAGGCTTCTTTCCATCTCAATCTTTTCCCATTTCAAACTGACACTAGAGACTGGTTCTCATTGCTTTCTGACCAATCGTTGCAAGGTTAAGCCAAGGTTGAGTTCTGTTCAAATGAAGCTTAATCAGTACCCAGCTGGAAATAAATGAAATGCAAAGGAACTCGAAATAATAGGTTGGAGGCATCCTGAGTGAACCTGGGCAGTTTTGTTCAACCAATCTCTCTTTTGCATCAGTTTATTTTGCCATGCATTGCACTCTGTCCCAAGTAGCAGCACTTAGGGTAAGGTTGAAGAAAACCTTGAAAAATTGGAACATAGACTTGATTCAGAGCTCTGCGTTTTCAACACTTGGAAACCCCTGGTGGTATTGCTGACCCCATTTTGCATGCCTCATCATCTTACAAGGCAGGTACTGCCAAACACTGAGACACAGCAGAGAACACTTTCAGGAACTGCACAGGCTGCAGGCTTCAACACTGGATGGGAAAGGCGTGTTTAATGGCAAAATAAATATGCCAGTAGTAAATAAATCACATGGTGTTTTCAAAGCATTGTTGGGATCACATTCAAAATGAATAAAAAAGTATTAATTTGGCTTACAACGCCGTAGGCGACAGACCGTGAACTGCCCCTGTGATCAATTTTACAGTTCGATTTGAAAGCCTTGTCAAAACTGGCGTTGGGGATAGAAGAGTCATTTAGACAAGAAGTAGAGGGAATTTATCTCAGGTCTCATGTCAGATGATTAAATAAGCATATGGAAGGGGAGGGACAGAGACAGAGAAAGGGGACAGAGTGAGACTTTTATAGAAGTATAGAGACATGCACAGGAAAGGGGAGATAATTGCATAGAGAAACTAGAACAATAAAATGTGACCCATCCTTACAAAATGAGGCACAAGTCGCACATATTGGAACCTAGATATGGGCCCTCAATGGGTTAATCATATAAAAGGGTAAACTATATTGAAAACTACCTGTGATCAAAACTGTACTCTATTACCCACTATTATTTGTAATGTCATCGATCTAATATAATTTGATACTGCATAATATATGGTTGGATTACCATTGTCTGATCGAAATACTCAATACGTGTATACAACGCAATATTATACTATTCAACACAACGAGGCAATGTAATTGTATTTTTGAAAATCATTTAATGAATAAAATACATTTATAAACTCAAAGAATGGTCAAAATGTTCAAAAATGGCATTCAACTTTTTTTTGGAAAAATAAGTGTTAATTTATTTGGAAATAAGGTATCTGGACTGAAATTCCCTCCTAAAGGTCCATTTTTATCAATATAAGCATGCATACACTAGGAAATCCTGCTCATTGTCCCTAGCTTATCAATTTTAATCAGAATATTGTTTGATAACAGGGAATAGAATGTTCTGGTTGCCATGGTAACATAAGTTAGAATGTTCTTATTGATAGTAATAGAGAGGGCAATCCAGCAGCTTTCTGGAAATGTAATATGATGTGTGTATCTGAAAAACCTAATCATTCATTTGATAACTGCTCAGACTCAGCTAATCATGTTGAATAGATTTAACATTTGTCGGCATTTGATAGCCCTGATATCTCAGAATATAATGTTTATCGTACATTTTCTCAGTTTTAGATATTTCCGGTTTTAATTTTCAAAAATAATTTTCAAATACTTCCCATAACCTGACATATAAGTGTAAGACATCAAATGAAAGCTCTTGATGCATACTATCTTAATATGTGGCTAACATAGTTTTCATATTTGGCGACATGTGCCTCATTCCGTAAGGATGGGTCACAAATGTGAAGTTGGTAGTGCCTGCAGACAAAGTGATGACAGAAACCGTAGATCCCAGAGTAAAATGATACAAAGTCCCTTCTGCTACTAGATCCTTAAGGGGCTGCTCTGTGGGAGTTGCCTCAGATCAGGCCCCACTGAGTTGCATGTGGCAAAGGACTGTCTGAAAGGAGGCTGCCTGAGGTAAGATTAGGTAGGCCTTAATGTGGGGGTCTGATTGCCTGGCCCTGCCCCAACCCATCCCCATCCAGCCCATCCACTGCTTCACCCTCACCTGGAGTCTGGGGTAATAGGAATTCAAATGGTTGGGACATGTGAGACTGCAGCAGGGGGTTGGGGTGTAATAGTGTTGTTTATTGCAACAAGTTGGGGATGGGCTGGGGAGGGGAGGTTTAGTGTGGAATTGTGGAGGTGGGCAGGTTACAGTGGTGGCCAGCTATAGAGGTTAAGTCCCATATATGACTCAGCGATTAGACAACTTCATAATGCTAGAATATACTCTATGTACTTCTCAAAATTGTCTACAAATTGCAGGCACTCCCATTGTCATAAAACATAAACTTCTTAATAATCATCAAAACATGATGGTTGATTAAAACCAGTTTCTTTCATGTGAAATAATGCAGTAGTCTAATAAGTGCATATAGATTGAGCTATCAACGATATCTTCAGACAACACTTAGACACACGTCATGCTATATTAATAAAATGCTAATACTGCACTGCCCAAAGGTATTCTAGCATGAGCTGCTTCCAGACCATGAGTTGCACCCCCTGCATATTAACCCTTCATGCCCTCAGGAGGATGTCTCATGTGACACATTGGCAGTAGTCTGGGTCTATCTGCACATTACAAACAACATCTTGTTGCTGAACCTACACTATAACCCTGTACACTGAGACCCATCGGCACCAGTCAGAGTCACCCAGACTTTTACCTTTACATGGCAGTGAATTGACTACCTGTGCTTTCCATTGAGTCCCCTCTATGCTAGATACTCCATCCATCCACCCCCTCCGACACCTACACCTCCTAGCTTCCCCTCAGTAGTTCCCCCTATCCACCCTTTGTGCCTGTGCCAGGGAGGCTGGTTAATATATTGCCTCCCTAGCTGGCTACTCACCCATGGATGACTTCATGTAGCAGCCATAGTGACAGGGCTGGTGGGTGATTCTCTCTCCTACTTCAAATATACCTCATTACATTTCTCTTGTCATAGCAACCTTTGCTTTTAAACAGATAGTTTATATTTAATTAATTCAAGAGAACGAATAGCAAAGACAAAGACCTGCATATCACACACTGTACAAGAATCCAATGTATTACAAAGCACACTTCATCTGCTACTATCTAGTCATACCAGGTCCAACTGAGGGAAATGCTACCATTGACAGCCTCAAACAGAACTCAGTCTAAGGGTATGATCAACTTCCATTGGCTTGAAGCAATCACATGATCAGAGAGCAGGCTTATGATTGGTTCCTCAGAAGTTGCAATAGTAAGATTGTTTCCTGATGATTAATCAATCATCATACTTTAATAAATGCTTTACCTTTAATCTGTGTTCATTAATAATGTTAAGCTCAGAGCCAGGAGACTAGGTAATGTCTTTAGGAGGGGACAGGATAAGAATTTAATAAGAAAACATAGATATGTCTGTGGAACCCTTTGAACCAAGTCCCCTTGTATGAGAGACTGAATGCATTGCAGTCTCTATCTGGTATGTCATCATATTCTCTTTAAAAGAGACATCTGTGCAATACTTGATTTAAAATACATCAATGGGGAAGTGAAGATCAGAAAATGGGGAGTAGAAGTAAGGAGGAGTAGCTCTGCACCCCCGTCCTGCCCAGATCAGCGTTATTACAGGGAAATACCAGAATAAAAACTCATCAAAAGTCAATATGATGCAGATGTTGATCTAGGAACTTTTAATACAACTATGGGTCTACTTGTCTACAATGGCTAACATGTGCTCTAGGAAGGGGCCACATTAATGTACCACTTAATGTAAGCCAATTAGTATCATCTTTAAAGACATCCATCCTTAAAGCTTCAATATTGACCATTAGAATTGAACCTACATCTTCATTGGTCTGCTTCATGTTCTATGGATAAAACATAGAACATTATAGTCTAGATTAATTAAACCTAACAATTATCTGCTTAAGGCTGGTAGACCTTCACTCCAATACCCAAAACTATACCTCAACCAAAAACTGGGTTAATGATATTAATGTCAGGCCTTTTTTAATGAGTCAAACTGAAACATGCTGTGTTTGTCTTGCCCTTATTGTGACTGCCCCTCCCCTGTATTAACCAAGATCCATTTTGTGTGGATTCAATCCTCCCTTTTTTTTCATAAATTCCACCCCCTCATCCTGGCTTGACACCTTGCCTGGCCTGATTAACCCCTAAGGACACACAGGGTACTAACCTTGGGTCCTCCTGTATCCCTGTGCTCCTGCCACCCACTGAATCCTTGAGTCCTGTTCTGGCCAGCGGACACCAACCCCCTTTTGATTGTTCCTGGAAGAGCCCTCCAATGGATAATGCATTGCTTCTTCCTACTGGTCTATAGTTAAAAGGTATTCCACTGTTAACAAATTGGCCCCTTACATTGATATTACATCTCACGGTGCTGCTTGTCCACACATCCCTCTGTCCCTGTGACACAAATACCAAGCTTTACATTTTGGTGTAGGCCATATTGCACAAAAGCTCCCTTGCCTCTCAGAATTACTCTTTTCCCCCTGCCCTTATTATGTCTTTTTACTTTTAGTTTCCAGGCAAACCTTATTATAACAGAGCTTCTCTCTATTGGTATTACACACACCCTTCTCCCCAGTGGGCACAGAATTACGTTCAAGGTTGAATAGACATTGTATCAACATTGAATCAACATTGACAACCATTTATCAGTGTTGATTCAATGTTATGTGACCAGTTGGTCCTATCAGTAGCACCTTATAGTCCCATATGTTCTCACACCTCTATCAGCACGCTGGTCAGGCACCTCCCCGTCCAGGCCCCGACACAAAATACACCAGCTGTACTAATTTAGCAGTATTTCAGGTATCAAACTGTCGGGGCAATCTCACCACAGCAGCTGGCTGCCTGGGGTGTGAGTGGTGGGACAGGAATAGGCAATGAGCAGCTCTCAGCAGTTGCTACTGTCAGCTGCTCTGAAACCGTGCTTCACGTTGTGCCCGCAATTACTTTTCCCAATCATGAGGCAGTAGACATGATCTGCTCGCTACTATACAATTTATATTACATACTTGTATATTATGAAGTAATATTTGTTCGACGCAACCCCTCATGATATGAAATGAATCTGCGGCTTACACAGATGCAGTGATAAAACAAATGTGAACAACAATAGAGCATAGTTTGATGAAACAAATCAGTCATTTTTTGACTCAGTGACATAAAATTACTAGCTATTGCTTGTTGTACATACATACTTAGCCATTGTCTTTTACCGAGTCTTATTGTTAATTTCTTACATATAAGATACATGTCTCAATTTAATCAAATTCTCACAATCAGTACCCTTACTCTCACCAACTGCACATTTTTTCTGTTAGTGGCTCAGTGGCTGCTGAGGTGCCCTGACAAATTCCGTCCACGTAAGCTGCTATCATGCAACCCTGCCATGAGCTACTCCACCCACTTTGACCTGATCCCTGAGTCCAGGTTTACCAGCGCTAATTTAATATTCCGTGCTGCCCTGGTCTGTGTTAGCACATGAGATGTCTTGTAGGGAGGTCAGTAGGGAGGGAACTTTGGGAGGGTGCCTGGATTAGAGTACAGTTGGTTATCTAGTGTGTGAACCCTAGGTCCTGCACACTGATAATCTAAAAGCCCCGGCCCTTAGTCTATAGCAGCTATCCCAGGTTAGTCATAGAATCAGGCAGGACCAAGTGCTATTGAAAAATGACGGAGGCAAAATAAAGTATGACTAATGCCTTACTCAAAAGGACTTAGCCTAAAACTCATTGAAATGAAGAGGACCAGAGTGAGTTTGTCTGTAATGACCAGCCTGACATAATTACCTAACATAGGTTGGTGGTATTGGGAGCTGGAAAATGAGTAACCAGGTTAGGCATTATCAACTGATTTGTTAGCCATTATAAAGTTCTGGAGCCTAAAGATTATCTGTAAATGAGGAATTTGTTCTATTTATAGATAGAGGTCCAGAATAGGATGGCTTGTTTACCTTCTGGTCCATTATGATGTTTGCATTCATTGATTACAAGCTAATGTACTATTTTGTCTATTTCTAGGTGAGTCATCGGTTTCTGATAATGATCTACGAACTTAGATGTAAGTACATTTGCATTTATGTCTGGTAGAAAACTAAGACTATGGTTTCTCCCTGCCATACATGAGAAAAAGGATAGGATCAAGTCCTGAACAAGATTATTAACTATTGAGTCAGTGTAAAGCTATGATGTCTTGTTCTCATCATTTAAATAATCGCAGTATGAGCTGTTTGTAAAACAGGAGATTAAAACTGTCACTGCAATAAAAACAAGCTATGATGAAAGGAAGCCAACCACACAGCTTCTAAGGCAGTGATTTAAGAACCTAAAGGAACAAGATGCACTGGCTATTTTACAAATTAGCACCTTGATTAGAACTGTCACTCCATCAACATAATGTTCTGGCTCAATGAATCTTACCATATAAATACCAAGGCAGTGAGATTTGTTTATAAAATCAGAGTCTCGACAGAATAGCGCAGCATACATTGTGTATTCCAGACATTAACACCAAAATTAAAGCGGCTACTGTAAAACACTCAAATACAATTATAAATAAATAATTAATAAACAATTATAAATGATGAAAGGGACTTCACCACAGAGCTTGTAAGGCAGAGGAAGTGTTCATAAAACCTAGTCTAGAGAGAAAGGACTTGTCTCAACATGAATAGTCTATTTCATAATTTACGCTTCAATTAAGGCTGTCACTGCAAGATGCCAACACATAAACGCTGTGATGAAAGTGATCTAACCACACAACTTGAACGCTGTGAGAAGAGTGAAGGACATTAACGCTATCAAAATAAAAGCAGTAGTAATATGATCAATTTAATGTCCTTCAGTTGCTCCTTAAATACATTAAATACCAGCATTCATGTCTACATGCAATGCTCAGATCTAAATTAGATAATCACTGAGTTCCTTCCCATCTCTGTAGCCAACAATCCAAATTAGGAATGGAAATGTGTTCCATGTCAAGTTAATCAAATGTGCACCCATCACTTTTCTCTCTGTGTGGTCTATTTATCCTCAAGCCCAATGAAACTTCAGAACAACCCTTGATTAGTAGCTAGGATTCCATGTGACTGTTTAATCAATTAAATTCTACAACCCATTTCTAGCTACCCTTTTGCTTCACAGTTAGGCTTGGCAGTATTATGCATGAAGGCAGCCCTGGCAAGTAACTCACCATGACTACCTTTATGCGTCATGCCGACCCTACAGGTTGAGACACTCCTGAAGTGTGGGCATGATCTCATATTCTCGCGATATATCTCATATATCTCAAATCTCATATTTTAGCGATATTCTGTGGATTAAAGAGTCGGCCTGTAAGGGGGTGTAGACTGGCAGCTGATGTAATAGGGTAGATTCACTTTGAGTCGGACACTCCAGTATCTGTATATTAAAGCATTCTAATTATTTTATTTTTGAGTAATAGTTAAGTTTATGTCTCATTTTTACCAATAAAGTGGACCATTACATGATATTTATGGGTATGGAATGTGAATTGCTGAAAATATTTCACAAGGTCACAAATATTGACTGGACTGTGCTAAATCCATTCCTTTCTCACTGATAGCTTGTCACTTAGTTCATTAGCCGCGTCCATCCCTGTCTGGTCTAATCTAGAGGACACAGGCCAACCTTATACAGCCTGACAGCACCGCATCAGTCCTGTCCTGGACCTCAACTTATCTAAAGTCCTGATGCTATCCTTAGTTCCCTTGGCACCAGAGATTGTGGGGTCAATTACTATGTGTGTGTGATGACCTGATAAAGCAGAGAAAACTAGACCCAAGCTCAGCATCAGCTAAGCTGCCAAACCTTCCATACTTGTGTAGCCCAGTAATATTAAGCCATACTACATGTGATCAACTTTTTGATAACTATCTAAACAAATTGTTAATAATTATCTCCATTAAGGTGAAGAGTTCTAACAGTGTAGAACGTACTAGGAATGTGTATGTTTTTGATCTGTATTTAAACTGTGAATACCATATTTTCTATTCTTGCTTTTGTCAAAAATGTGGAGACCTGGTGATATTTTATGCTATGAATGACCCAAGCAATAACTATAACTGTGAGGCAAACAGTGGTTAAACTTTCTAAAGAAAGCAGATTCTTTGTCACACACACACACACATCTAATTCCGTTAAATCCATCCGAGCAGAAGATATGACCTCCATTTTAGCCATGTCCTAAAAATTCATCCCCTTTCTCAATCCCCATTGTCTCTACCAGCGCAAATATCGGCAATTGCTCATGCTAGCTGTCAAAGGCATGACATTAAATCTCTATGGAGCAGAATGAATTCCAATATGAACAATGATAACTTGTTTTACAGCTTTTCCAACACAGTCACAGCTTGCCATTTCAAAGCAATCCATTGTGTTTCTGCACCGACTCATGTGATCACAACTGTGAGAATCGATCATCTAAAGACAGTGGAATGATGAAGTGAGCAGACGTTAGATGGGGAATAGAACAACGCCTTGTAATCTGATTACTTACAGTATTCCATGCCATCAAATCTAACAAGAATTGCGGTTGTTGCCGCGTAAAAAAATGCCTCAGGCATTTTTATGCGCGGCAACAACCGCAATTCTTGCATTTGAAGGAACATAATGTCTACATGGTTGGTATATTTGTAGGGGACCAATTCAAGACACAATATAAACAGGGCCAGAGGATGATATAACTGACAGATGTGACACAACAGGGGAAAACGTGCCATTACAGGGATTTAGTGTAATATACAGCCACTAGGGGGCCACCAGTGCAGCAGCACTAATAGAACAATTGAATTCCTTTGGTCCATGTAAGGGGGGGTATGTAGGATTATAATCAACCTCAGGAGCATGGGAATGTGTGTTGCTAGGCAGAAAAACAATTAGAATAGCTGTTGCTAGGCAACCAGCTGTTTTAGTAACAAACCAATAGAACCATTGAATGCTTTAGGTCCATGTTAGGGGGGGTAGGTAGGATTATAATCAACCTCATGAGCATGGAAATGGGTGTTGCTAGGCAGATAAACAATTAGAATAGCTGTTGCTAGGCAACCAGCTGTTTTAGGAACAAACCAATAGAACCATTGAATTCTTTGGGTCCATGTTAGGGGGGGTAGGTACAATTATGATCAACCTCAGGAGCATGGAAATGGGTGTTGCTAGGCAGATAAACAATTAGAATAGCTGTTGCTAGGCAACCAGCTGTCTTAGCAACAAACCAATAGAACCATTGAATTCCTTGGGTCCATGTTAGGGGGGGTAGGTACAATTATAATCAACCTCAGGAGCATGGAAATGGGTGTTGCTAGGCAGATAAACAATTAGAATAGCTGTTGCTAGGCAACCAGCTGTCTTAGCAACAAACCAATGGAACCATTGAATTCCTTGGGTCCATGTTAGGGGGGGTAGGTGCGATTATAATCAACCTCAGGAGCATGGAAATGTGTGTTGCTAGGCAGATAAACAATTAGAATAGCTGTTGCTAGGCAACCAGCTGTCTTAGCAACAAACCAATAGAACCATTGAATTCCTTGCGTCCATGTTAGGGGGGGTAGGTACAATTATGATCAACCTCAGGAGCATGGAAATGGGTGTTGCTAGGCAGATAAACAATTAGAATAGCTGTTGCTAGGCAACCAACTATCTTAGGAACAAAATGATAGAACCATTGAATTCCTTGCGTCCATGTGAGGGGGGGTAGGTATGATTATAATCAACCTCAGGAGCATGGAAATGGGTGTTGCTAGGCAGATAAACAATTAGAATAGCTGTTGCTAGGCAAACAGCTGTCTTAGCAACAAACCAATGGAACCATTGAATTCCTTGGGTCCATGTTAGGGGGGGTAGGTGCGATTATAATCAACCTCAGGAGCATGGAAACGGGTGTTGCTAGGCAGATAAACAATTAGAATAGCTGTTGCTAGGCAACCAGCTGTCTTAGCAACAAACTAATAGAACCATTGAATTCCTTGGGTCCATGTTAGGGGGGGTAGGTATGATTATAATCAACCTCAGGAGCATGGAAATATGTGTTGCGAGGCAGATAAACAATTAGAATAGCTGTTGCTAGGCAACCAGCTGTCTTAGCAACAAACCAATAGAACCATTGAATTTCTTGGGTCCATGTTAGGGGTAATAGGTATGCTTATGATCAACCTCAGGATCGAAGGTTGATTAATATTAATTTTATCATTATATGCATAAATTTGTGTTGTGACACCTTAAAACAAAATGGCGGCACCCCTTAAAACAAAATGGCGGCACCCGTACTGACTTCCTGTCAAATGAAAACAATATAATGCCTCAACCTGGTAGTTCGCAAGCTCACCACCAGGGCCCCTCCGGGGCCTTTCGGCCTTAAAAAACATCACACTTTTTAACATCTCAGAAGGTGGCACTTACTAATTTGCATATAGATCTGCATATCACCATACACTAGACTTTCACCCTATAGTAAACAGTCTATGGTGCCTTAAGTCTTCTAGATGGGCAACTGGTGGCAGAGCTGTATACTAATGTGCTCAGAGACTTTGTGAGATGGTGATAAAGGCCCTCAGAGACCCTACATAAAGGCATCAGACCAGGTAAGGACCTCCTTTATTTGACTTGATTACACAGGTCTTTTTGCATCTATTTATACCACTATGAATTATCGTGGGTTAAGCTAAGAAAAGGCTACACTACATGTTGTCTTATGGACTCTAAATAACCTGCTATGGTATGACATAGAAGAAGCTTCTGGGGAATTTTATCATGCACTGAGTATCAAATCATACCAATGTGCATGACAGCTTTTATAATATATTCAACCATTTATTTGCACTATTCTCTGTAGGTCGTATTATGTGTATTGACATTGTAACTATTACCTACTATATACAGAGGTTACATATTTCCACGTTTTCTAGAGTAGAAGTGAGGAGATACAAGAATATGGTATTGAAGTCTACGGATAGGTCTATAAAGGAAAGCGCTAGGTGTGCTAAGCTGTTGTTTGGCATACATGATATCTGCTTTTTACACAATATCCTACTTGAATGATACTCTCAGTGCTTTGTTGCTGTCAGTGCTGTAAGCTGGTTCTAGACCCAAGAGTCTTTCTCACCTGAGCCTGTGCACCAAAAGCTGCCCTAATCTCCACCACTCCAACAATGGACGCCATTATAGAAGCTAGATGCACCATTGATCAGATTGTCTGCACATAGCGGTTGGTGGATGGCGCTAGGCTGTGATTGGGTAATATGGCACCGTGCTGGAAAAGTAAAGTGCCATGAGGAAGCACTGTGTAGATATTGGGGTGTCATTAAAGACAGGGAGCACTGATTGCAGCATCAAAGCTTGAAGATACAGGACCATCTTCTTAACACCAATCACTGCTAAAGAGCATGCACTGATTATTTTGGCAAAGTGCAGTGCTTCTCTAATGCCAGCTTTGAACAGCTTAGCTCTGAATAAAGTTAGGATTTAAACCTGGACAAAGCTTTCAAGGTTTAATCCACTTGAACTGACATAGTTAACGCTTCATAGTTATACACCAAATCTGTGAAAGTAACCTGAAATATATATATTGTGCTAATGATACAATTGTGGCAAAGAGCATGATAATGAATTCAAAAATAATTCAACTGGTACCCATAAGACCAAAAAAGAAGAAGGTTTGTTTAGGGTCACCCAAACGACCCTTTCAAAACGAGGCCAACCCTACATTATTTTATGCAACAAATTTCGTATTTTAACCCTTTTTGATCAATTTTAGGGTATTCCGAAAAAAATGGCTACTACATTCCCCTTAAAAAAAAGAAAGAGGTGGAGATGTTTCTGAGGCCCATGGACATGGATTTCAGTTGCAGAGCTGGACTAAATCATACACATAAAAATATAATCCACGCTGTCATTTCACAAATATTGTGTACTAAATGTTGTGAACTGAAAGCCTGATCATAGATGAGGTATGAACAGTTGTAATCCAACACTGAGGGGTTGTGCTACATCCCAGCATTACACTGCCTCCCTCCTGCGTGGCTACAGTTTGATGGCAAGGTGTCTGAGTGACTTGATGTCTTCACAAAGCCAGGCTTTCAGCTTCCATTAGCAATTAGGCCATTTTGAAAATTTCATGTCACAAAATTGCCTCTAAATCTCTCAACATGGACCAGACCCTACTATGTATAGTAATGGTGTCCTTAGTCCCTGCTCGCTGACTGAAGGCAGTTTGCATGCAGAAAGGCAAACTGCAATGCAGTTGGAAACTCCTGATGGGTTCCCTGACTTTAATTGCAGGAAACTTCCCATATCAATCTTTATCCTATTCCTATCTGGCAATACAAAATTGATACCCATTGCTTCTTTTTGCCAATCAACCTGTTTTATTTGCGATTTGTACTAATGAAACCTGGTCAGTAGGCAGCAGGATATCATTTATGAATGAAATGCAATGGAACTGTTAAATAAAGTATGAGGCATCCTAAAGGGCCTGGCAAGGTTTGTTCACCCGAGTGTATTTTAGTTGTAAGCTGGTTTTACCCTACATTGCCCCTTGCACTAGTAGGAGATCTTCATGAAAAAGGTGGACGGAGGCCTGTGTTCAGATCTGAACATTTTGGGCACTTGGTAACCCCTGGTGGCTTTTTTGTGCACAAATTGCATGCCTCATCTGTGTAAGAGGCACATGCTCTAAAGACACCTGTGAACAGCTCAGGAGAAGCCCTGTGTTACTGTACAGACTACCAATATCAAGGGGAATGAGTTTACGGTCAACTATTAAACACTTGACCTAGATATAAGGGAAGAGGTAAAACTAAAATGTGTGAACACCATGATCTGGGTAAGGGGGCTGTTGAAGCGGTATATATGGAGGTGTGTGAGGGTTGAACCAGTTTTGTAGTGCTTTATTCAATAATTACGATGCTGAGATTTGAGTTCATCTTTACTTACATTTCCTTAAGTAGGTCATATTCAGAAACCATGGATTCACCTAGAATAAAAAGCATCATACTTTAAATATAACACTAGGAAATTTATTTTAGCAATATATCACAGAAAGATCACATGCTCATACATACTATAGAAATCTATGCTTAGTCTTGATATGTATATCCATTTGTAGGAATAGAAATTCTGATGAACAACTGTACTCTATTATTATACTAGCATATATTTCCATCCAGATATCTATGCTCAACCTTTGCCTGCATATCTGAAGTGATATTTTATCTAGATTTTCCAATCCTCATAACCAGTCCAGCTATAGTCCCGTCATACTGTCTAATACTCCAGGTGGCCAATTAATTCCCTAGAATAATCAAGATATAGGTTAACTAAAAGTGTTATCACCTGAATGAAATATGAAAATCTAACCTGATTCTACCTAGCAACCAGTCCCCTTGCAGACCCCCCTTTTCCACATCTCCCCCTCCTTAATCAGAGCCCTGTGGCCATCACTCATCCAGTTCTTGAGAGGAACCACTGCAGGATGAAACATCAAAGGAATTCTAACAAAAAGTAAAAGATTAGAAATTAAAAAAGATCTAGTAGTGCTGCTGACTGCTCTGGGCTTCATTAGCGGTGTTAAGACAGTGAGAGTCATCAATCATAGAAATAGAACCAATATCTGATACCACCTCTGCCAGTTAGTCCTAGCTGGTGGCTGCTACGGTATGCTGACAAAGTCTGCACCAAGCTGGAACCAACTCACTTGGTGATTGTATTTGTATGAAGGTTGCCATTTCAATAAGAGTCACAGGAGGAGTCTATGCTATAACCTCAAAAAAAAAGTGTTGTTTTTTAAAATTTCCAAAACATAACCTCAGAAATGTTACAACCAGGTACAGCTCCAGTTACATTGTATTGTTACTGTCTGTGTGTGTGCAGAGAGGGATTATCACAGGATGTAGAAACAAAAGGTTATTTTCCATTTATTCTGGCCAACATCAGTGCGCTGTAATCAGATTGGTATAGATCACTCAGATACAATGAGGAAACAGGATTCATTATTACACATGTTAGTATTATGCCCTATATAGGCTCATTATCTCATTTCAGATCTCTAACAATATAAAATGATGAAG
The DNA here is from genome assembly GCA_947462335.1 of Harmothoe impar. Taxonomy (NCBI): domain Eukaryota; kingdom Metazoa; phylum Annelida; class Polychaeta; order Phyllodocida; family Polynoidae; genus Harmothoe; species Harmothoe impar. Next base: position 10,032,367 of record OX381710.1, read on the forward strand.
CTAGCTTATAACAGGGGCAAAGGAGGCTTCAGAATATCATATCTCGTACTAGTTCCAACCTTCCCACTAGTTGTTCTATGACAATATAATATCTACAAATATTCCATCATCATGATTATCCAATATCATGATGATAAAAGGCATGATTCTGTCAAATCAGAACCCTCTAATCACATCCACCTTGTACTTTGTAGAAAGATTTGTATTTTATCATAGACCAGACACCACCATTCTTTTAGACATCTGTGTGAGCTAGTGTTGGATGTTCTGTAATACATACTTTATGTGTTCAGGGAGGCAGGGACCTTGTGTGATGGGGAGAAAGGCCCCCAGAGACATTACAGACTATATATAAGTGCCTCAGGTATCATACATTATTGTAGAGCACTAATTGGATATATAGCACACAAATTCATAGGAATGTATCATGGTGCGGAACTCCTAAGTATTATCAAGTACCATATACCATTTTATAGCCCACCCCAGTGGGCATCGAGAAGTTTGTCTTTTGCAAGGATCTTGTGTTTCCGTCACAGTGATCTCCTACATTGTGATAGTTTAATCTAGCCCTGGATGGAAAAAATCCATTCTGAACCCTTGGAATCTGCTGCTAGTTTTTTTGGCAATAAACCATTTACCTCAGCAGTATGAGAAGCGGGTAGACTGAGGAAACACTCATACAGCTTTCCCATCCCCAGGACTTTGTTGCCTGTGCCTTTATTATAATGAGTCATCTAACCAGTATATTTCAGATCAATTGAATGAAATCATGAGAATTATTATTGGCATGAAATAAACAGAAAGGAGCACTTATATATGCTTTTGGATTGAGAGCTATTTCACTGGGAAATAAAGCGGGAAACTTTGCTCATTCACCTATGTCACGTAAGCACTTTCAATCTTTGAGTCAATAAAAGGAGACACAAATTGAAACACACAGAGTGAGAAGCCCCCAGACACATTATGCATTGACGTGAGGCATCTAGACACAACTACCAAGTTACCTTCCTGTATAGCTCATCAAGTCTCATTAATCAGAGGGTAGACTTGCTGCCCAAACTCATTTACACTCTATATAGCGTTCCCCTAGCACCATACCACAACCATATAGCCTGGTACAAACAGCAACACAACCAGCTTCAGTTATCTGTGTCCTATTCAGGGCCCCATTTACACTATGGATGGCATTTTTGTGTTTTAATTAAAAAGCAGAATGAAGGCAAAACTACCTTCCCATCAGGAAACATCAATAATGAAAGAAGCAGTCCTTTATCAATAATAGACTGACATGCTGCAGGCTGATGTGTACTGTTTTCTTGTGTCATGAAACAGAATCTTACAATTAAACAGTGAAGGATGGATTATTTAAAATCATGGGTTTTAATTAACACCATTGCCTGTGTAGGGGATTTATATTGTTTGAAGGGGAATATTGTAATGTCTAGGCTTCTGACTTGAAACTTTTCATTGCCATACTGAGGCCATACTGCTAGATAATTACTGGCTGTAGTAACATAATAAAAGAAGGTGATCAGAACCGGTTTGGTACAAACCATTCAAGATTAACACAAAACAAATCTAACAATTATAATTAAATTCAAATGAACGGCAATTAATCTGTATAACATTACCACTTCCAGTTACAGGCAAGTCCTATAAATTCTGCTCCTTTAAATCACCCATTGTTTTTACATATGAATATCGGTCATTGTTCATGGTGGATGTCAAACGTGCAGCAGTGAATTTCTAGGGAGCCAGATTCATTCTAAAATGAATAATAAAAACAGGTTTTATAGGCTTTCCATCGCAACCATTACTCCTTAGCCCAAATTCACCCATTTTGTTTCACAAGCAACTCCTGTCATCTAATCACTAACATTGTCATATGGTATCTCTCTTAAGACATCCTACCCTCCAACACCTCAAAAGTCACGGTAACTTAATTCGCATATATATCTGCATATAACAAGGGTAGTAGCTGGTGGCAGTGGGGTTACCTGCTGCAAGGTCTAGGTGTCTCTCTCAATGCCAAAAGCTGCCATAACCTACACTCTGACCATGGATGCCATTCTAGACACTAATAGCACCATGACAATAGAGTAACGAAGAAATACTACATAGCTATTGTACTACCATTAGACATCTTGTTCGCAAATTTCATCATCAAAGCTCGCGGATGCAACATTTTTCTGAAACCCAATCTCAGCTGAAAAAGGCAACACTGTTTGATCTGTCAAAGGCTATGCTTTCAGCCAATATTATCTATACAGGCATTTAGGACACTAACAAAAAATCCAAAAGATGAAAGCCCGGATTTTTCTTAGTTTCATGTGATATCTAGGGTAAGTATTAAAGGTTGTGGTCTGAGAAAATGTATACATTATGCTTGAACAGTTGTAATCCCATACTGAGGGGTTGTGTTGTATCCCCTGTATTACAAAAAGAGATAGCAGGGTACGTGAATGACTTGCTGTCTTTACAAAGCCACACTTTCAGCCACCATTAGCCATAAGGCCATTTGGAAGAGATCAAATCAATAGTGTCTGGATCTGCAGTGTAGCCTATGATCATTTTAAGAACTGTAACTGTGTTTGTAATCCCTGCCTGCATGCAGATGGCAGTTTGCATACAGAAAGGCAAACTGTAATAAAGTCTGGGAAACTCCCAACATGTTCTCAAACTTTAATTGCTGAAGGCTTCTTTCCATCTCAATCTTTTCCCATTTCAAACTGACACTAGAGACTGGTTCTCATTGCTTTCTGGCCAATCATTGCAAGCTTAAGCCAAGGTTGAGTTCTGTTCAAATGAAACTTAAGCAGTACCTAGCTGAAAATATATGAAATGCAAAGGAACTGGGAAAAATAGGTTGGAGGCATTCTGAGTGAACCTTGGCAGTTTTGTTCAACCAATGTCTCAGTTGCATCAGTTTATTTTGCCATGTATTGCGCTCTGTCCCAAGTAGCAGCACTTAGGGTAAGGTTGAAAAAAACTTGAAAAATTGGAACATAGAGTTAATTCAGAGCTCTGCGTTTTCCACACTTGGACATCCCTGGTGGTTTTGCTGGCTCCATTCTGCATGCCTCATCATCTTACAAGGCAGGTACTGTCAAACGCTGAAACACAGCAGAAAACACTTTCAGGAACTGCACAGGCTGCAGGCTTCAACACTGGAAGTGAAAGGCGTGTTTTATAGCAAAATAAATATGCCAGTAGTAAATAAATCACATGGTGTTTTCAAAGCATTTTTGGGATCAGATTCAAAATGAATAAAAAAGTATTAATTTGGCTTGATTTATTAATTGGAAGCATTCCATCTTACAATGCCGTAGGCGATAGACCGTGAACTGCCCCTGTGATCAATTTTACAGTTTGATTTGAATGCCTTGTCAAAACTGGTGTTGGAGTAATTTAGACAAGAAGTGGAGGGAATTTATCTCAGGTCACATGTCAGATGATTAAATAAGCATATGGAAGGGGAGGGACAGAGACAGAGAAAGGAGACAGAGTGAGATGTTTATAGAAGTATAGAGACATGCACAGAAAAGGGGAGACAAATGCATAGAGAAACTAGAAAAACAAGAATTGCGGTTGTTGCCGCGTAAAAAATGCCTCAGGCATTTTTATACGCAGCAACAACCGCAATTCTTGCATTCGAAGAAACATAATGTCTACATGGTTGGTATGTTTGAAGAACACCCATTCAAGACACCAAAAAAGCAGGGCCGGGAAGGGGTTATCAGGGGGTAAGGAAATGTGTGTTGCTAGGCAGATAAACAATTACAATAAATGTTGCTAGGCAACCAGCTGGATTAGCAACAATCCGAAAGAACCATTGAGTTCCTTAGGTCCATATTAGGGGGGGGGGTAGGTATGATTAAAATGAACCTTAGGACCATGGAAATGTGTGTTGCTAGGCAGATAAACATTTGGAATAGCCGTTGCTAGGCAACCAGCTGTATTAGCAACAAACCTATAGAACTATTGAATTCCTTGGGTCCATATTAGGGGGGGTAGGTATGATTACAATCAACCTTAGGACCATCGAAATGTGTGTTGCTAGGCAGATAAACAATTAGAATAGCTGTTGCTAGGCAACCAGCTGTATAGGCAACAAACGGATAGAACCATTGAATTCCTTGGGTCCATTTTAGGGGGGGTAGGTATGATTATAATCAACTTCAAGACCATGGAAATGTGTGTTGCTAGGCAGATATACAATTAGAATAGCCGTTGCTAGGTAACCAGCTGTATTAGCAACAAATGGATAGAACCATTGAATTCCTTCGGTCCTTATTAGGGGGGTAGGTATGATTATAATCAACCTCAAGACCATGTAAATGTGTGTTGCTAGGCAGATAAACAATAAGAATAGCCGTTGCTAGGCAACCAGCTGTATAAGAAACAAACCAATAGAACCATTGAATTTCTTGGGTCCATATAAGGGGGGTAGGTATGATTATAATCAACCTTAGGACCATGGAAATGTGTGTTGCTAGGCAGATAAACAAATAGAATAGCTGTAAGGAAATGTGTGTTGCTAGGCAGATAAACAATTACAATAGATGTTGCTAGGCAACCAGCTGGATAAGCAACAATCCAAAAGAACCATTGAGTTCCTTCGGTCCATATTAGGGGGGGGGGGGTAGGTATGATTAAAATGAACCTTAGGACCATGGAAATGTGTGTTGCTAGGCAGATAAACATTTGGAATAGCTGTTGCTAGGCAACCAGCTGTATTAGCAACAAACTGATAGAACCATTGAATTCCTTAGGTCCATATAAGAGGGGGTAGGTATGCTTATAATCAACCTTAGGACCATGGAAATGTATGTTGCTAGGCAGATAAACAATTAGAATAGCCGTTGCTAGGCAACCAGCTGTATTAGGAACAGACCGATAGAACCATTGAATTCCTTGGGTCCATATTTGGGGGGCTAGGTATGATTATAATCAACCTCAGGAACTATCAAAGGTTGATTTATATTATTGTTATCACATAGCATAAATTTGTGTTGTGACACCTTAATCCAAGATGGCGGCACAATCCAAGATGGCGGCGCCCGTTCTGACTTCTGGCAAAGTGCAAACATCATATACCTCGGTCTGGTGGTGCCTGGCGGCACCACCAGGTGGCTACGCCACCACTTCGGCATAAAAAAAGTGAAGTTGGTAGTGTCTGCAGACAAAGTGATGACAGAAACCGTAGATCCCAGAGTAAAATGATACAAATCCCCTTCTGCTACCAGATCCTTGAGGGGCTGCTCTGTGGGAGTTGCCTCAGATCCCACAAGGACCAGGCCCCAATGAGTTGCATGTGGCAAGGGTCTGTCTGACAGGAGGCAGTCTGAGGTAGGATTAGGTAGGCCTTAATCTGGGGGTCTGATTGCCTGACCCTGCCCCGACCCATCCCCATCCAGCCCATCCACTGCCCCACCCTCACCTGGAGTCTGGGGTAATAGGAATTCAAATGGTTGGGACATGTGAGATTGCAGCAGGGGGTGGGAAGTTATAGTGTTGTTTATTGCCACAAGTTAGTGAAGGGCTGGGGAGGGGAGGTTTAGTGTGGAATTGTGGAGGTGGGCAGGTTACAGTGGTGGCCAACTATAGAGGTTAAGTCCAATATATCACTGTCCTGACTCAGTGATTAGAGTTGAAGAAGAGGAGAGGTTGGGAGGTAACTAGACAACTTTATAATGCTAGAATATACTCTTTATACTTCTCAAAATTGTCTGCAAATTGCAGTCACTCCCATTGTCATAAGACATAAACTTCTTAATTATCATCAAAACATGATGGTTGATTAAAACCAGTTTCTTTCATGTGAAACAATGCAGAAGTCTAATAAGTGCATATAGAGCTATCAACATTCTATTCAGACAACACTGAGACACACATCATGCTATATTTATAAAATGCTAATACTGCACTGCCCAAAGGTTTCTAGCATGAGCTGCTTCCAGACCATGAGCTGCACCCCCTGCATATTAACCCTTCATGCCCTCAGGAGGATGTCACACGTGACAAATTGGCAGTAGTCTAGGTTTATCTGCACGTAAAAAACAACATCTTGTTGCTGAACCTACACGATAACCCTGTACACTGAGACCCATCCGCACCGGTCAGAGTCACCCAGACTTTTACCTTTACATGGCAGTGAATGTGTGAGATACCTAAGCTATATGAAAGAAAGCTAGGATTACAATGCTAATACTAAGTCATTCACGACAAAAAGGTAAAAAACTCTGTGTGAATATCACTACCCTATGATCGTTCTTTGTGTAAATTTTTGCTGATACACTAACTCGCTCCTAGTAGAGTATTAAGATTAATTCAATGTGATGGATTTATTTTGTTACCCGAGGGCTGGTCGACCCCATATTATACACCGAAAAACATGTATTTGAAGTGCGTAATAAAAACCTTGAAAATTGAAATTGAATTGAATTGAAATTGACTTCCTGTGCTCTCCATTGAGTCCCCTCTATACTAGATACTCCATCCATCCACCCCCTCCGACACCTCCACCTCCTAGCTTCCCCCTCAGTAGTTCCCCCTATTCACCCTTTGTGTCTATGCCAGGGAGGCTGGTTAATATATTGCCTCCCTAGCTGGCTACTCACTCATGGATGACTTCATGTAGCAGCCATAGTGTCTGGGCTGGTGAGTGATTCTCTCTCCTACTTCAAATATACCTCATTATATTTCTCTTGTCATAGCAACCTTTGCTTTTAAACAGATTGTCTATCAAGAGAACGGATCACAAAGACAAAGACCTGAATATCACACACCGTACAAAAAATCCAATCTATTACAAAGCACACTTCATCTGCTACTATCTAGTCATACTAGGTCCAACTGAGGGAAATGCTACTATTGACAGCCTCAAACAGAACTCAGCCTAAGGGTATGATCAACTTTCATTCGCTTGAAGGAATCACATGATTAGAGAGCAGGCCTATGATTGGTTCCTCAGAAGTTGCAATAGTAAGATTGTTTCCTGATGATTAATCAACCATCATACATTAATAAATGCTTTACCTTTAATCTGTGTTCATTAATAATGTTAAGCTCAGAGCCAGGAGACTAGGTAATGTCTTTAGGAGGGGACAGGATAAGAATTTAATAAGAAAACATAGATATGTCTGTGGAACCCTTTGAACCGAGTCCCCTTGTATGAGAGACTGAATGCATTGCGGTCTCTATCTGGTATGTCATCAAATTCTCTTCAAAAGAGACATCTGTGCAATACTTGATTCAAAATACATAAGTGAGGAAGTGAAAATGGGGAGTAGGAGTAGGGAGGAGTAGCTCTGCAACCCCGTCCTGCCCAGATCAGCGTTATTACAGGGAAATACCAGGGTAAACACTCATCAAAGTCAATATGATGCAGATGTTGATCTAGGAACTTTTAATACAACTATGTGTCTACTTGTCTACAGTAGCTTATATGTGCTCTAGGAAGGAGCCACATTGATGTAGCACTTAATGTGAGCGAATTAGGACCACCTTTAAAGACATCCATCCTTAAAGGGTCAATATTGACCACAAGAGTTGAACCTACATCTTCATTGGTCTGCTTCATGTTCTATGGATAAAACATAGAACATTATAGTCTAGATTAATTAAACCTAACAATTCTCTGCTAAAGGCTGGTAGACCTTCACTCCAATACCCAAAACTATACCTCGACCAAAAACCGGGTTAATGATATTAATGTTGGGCCCTTTTTAATGAGTCAAACTGAAACATGCTGTGTTTGTCTTGCCCTTATCGTGACTGCCCCTCCCCTGTATTAACCCAGATCCATTTTGTGTGGATTCAATCCTCCCCTTTCTTCTCAATTCCGCCCCCTCATCCTGGCTTGACACCTGGCCTGGCCTGATCAACCAAGTTCAAGTTCAAGTTCAAGTTTAATAGGTTTTATTGCTTCATAATGACTAGACTATCCACCTTCGGCAACCCGGGCATGGTCAGGACCCGTACAATTTTCAATGTTTCAGATACCTTATGCGATCACATTCTTGTTGTTGATCAATCAATAAATCAATCAATAAATACATATTCATAGACAGCAAAAGAAGACACAGTTGGTGTTGTGTTTACATGATGTATAAGAGACCGTTGAGCTACAGTTCAGAATGTAAATAAGCAGAGTAACTGCATGTTTAATGATTAGTCGGGAGGCCAACTTTTGAAGGTCATGCCACTTACTTATAGAACAGCTTCATAGAGTATACTAGTGTCTTTTCCCATTGGGTAGACTTGTTTATAAATATTAACAGTGGTCATGACCCATATCCATTACTATGTTACAAAGAGAATCAATTACAATATTAGTGCAGGAGACACCCGGGGTACGAGGTACGAGCAACACCCCTGGAGGGGCATGAACCGTACGGGCACACTACTTATGAAAGTGCGTGCAATCATTATGGAAAAGGAAAACATCGAACGCGGCCAACCAGAGGACGGGGGAATCCCTGACCCACTTATCACGGCGGCTGTGGCGACACCGGAGGACACCCGGGGTACTAACCTTGGATCCTCATGTATCCCTGTGCTCCTGCCACCCACTGTGTCCTGTTCTGGCCAGCGGACACCAACCCCCTTTTAATTGTTCCTGAAAGAGCCCTCCAATGGATAATGCACTGCTTCTTCTTACTGGTCTACAATTAAAAGGTATTCCACTTTTAAAAAATTGGCCCCTTACATTGATATTACATCTCACGGTGCTGCTTGTTCACACATCCCTCTGTCCCTGTGACAGACATACCAAGCTTTACATTTTGGTGTATGCCATATTGCACAAAAACTCCCTTGCCTCTCAAAATTACTCTTTTTCCCCTGCCCTCATCATGTGTTTTTGCTTTTAGTTTCGATGCAAACCTTAACAGAGCTTCTCTTTATTGGTATTACACACACCCTTCTCCCCAGTGGGCACAGAATTACGTCCAATGTTGAATAGACATTGTATCAACATTGAATCAACATTGACAACCATTTATCAATGTTGATTCAATGTTGCACACTGGGTCCTATCAGTAGCACCTTATAGTCCCACATGTTCTCACACCTCTATCAGCACACTGGTCAGGCACATCCCCCTCCAGTCTTGGACACAAAATACACCGGCTGTACTAATTTAGCAGTAATTCAGGTATCAAACTGTCGGGGCAGCCTCACCACAGCAGCTGGCTGCCTGGGGTGTGAGTGGTGGGACAGGAATAGGGAATGAGCAGTTCGTAGCAAGTCTTAATCTCAGCTGTGAGCTTAGTGTACTTAAAGTTAGGCCCAAAATAACTTTTCCCAATCTTGAATCAACAGTCATGAGTCAACCTCATATGTTCATTACAACACATCAGGTTGAATTAAGTTTGATTATTTATTTATTTTATGAATACTTCGATATGCATAATTTTAAAGTGTAATACTGGGTCAACACAACCCCTAATGATACAAAATGAATTTGCATCATACACAGACACAGTGATGAAATAAATGAGAGCAACAAATAAGCATGCTTATATTTCATCACAAATGAGTTATTGTTTGACTCAGTGACAAAAACGTTCTAGTTATTGCTTGTCATACATTCAGACGTAGCTTTTGCCTTTTACTGAAACTTATTTTTTTACATAAGACACATGTCTCCATCACTCTCACTCCACCTGAGCTGCTATCATGCAACCCTGCCATGAGCTACTCCACCCACTTTGACCTGATCCCTGAGTCCAGGTTTACCAGCGCTAATTTAATATTCCGTGCTGCCCTGGTCTGTGTTAGCACATGAGATGTCTTGTAGGGAGGTCAGTAGGGAGGGAACTTTGGGAGGGTGCCTGGATTAGAGTACAGTTGGTTATCTAGTGTGTGAACCCTAGGTCCTGCACACTGATAATCTAAAAGCCCCGGGCCTTAGTCTATAGCAGCTACCCAAGGTTAGTCATAGGATCAGGCAGGACCAAGTGCTATTGAAAAATGACCCAGGCAAAATGACGTATGACTAATGCCTTACTCAAAAGGACTTAGCCTAAAACTCATTGAAATGAAGAGGACCAAAGTGAGTTTGTCTGTACTGACCAACCTGACATAATTACCTAACATAGGTTGGTTGTATTGGGAGCTAGAAAATGACTAACCAGGTTAGGCACTATCAACTGATTTGTTAGCCATTATTAAGTTCTGGAGCCTGAAGATTATCTGTGGGATTTGTTCTATTTATAGATAGAGGTCCAGAATAGGATGGCTTGTTTACCTTCTGGCCCATTATGATGTTTGCTCTCATTGATTACAAACTAATGTATTATTTTGTCTATTTCTAGGTGAGTCATCGGTTTCTGATAATGATCTACGAACTTAGATGTAAGTACATTTACATTTATGTCTGATAGAAAACTAAGACTATGGTTTCTACCTGCCATACATGAGAAAAAGTCTAGGATCAAGTCCTGAACAAGATTATTGACTATTGAGTCAGTGTAAAGCTATGATGTCTTGTTCTCATCAATTAAAAAATGCAGTATGAGCTGTTTGTAAAACATGAGATTAAAACTGTCACTTCAATGAAAACAAGCTATGATGAAAGGAATCCAACCACATAGCTTCTAAGGCAGCGACAAATAAGAATCTAAAGGAACAAGATGCACTGGCTATTTTACAAATTAACACTTTGATTGGAACTGTCACTCCATCAACATAATGTTCTAGCTTAATGAATCTTACCATATGTATAACAAGGCAGTGAGATTGGTTTATAAAATCACAGTCTCGACAGAATAGTGCAGCATACATTCTGTATTTCAGAAATTAACACCGAAATTAAAGCGGCTACTGCAAGACACTCAAAAACAATGATAAAAGGGACTTCACCACAAAGATTGTAAGGCAGGGGAAGTGTTCATAAAACCTACTCTAGACAGAAAGGATTTGTCTCAACATAAATAGTCTATTTCATAATTTACAATTCAATTAAGGCTGTCGCTTTGCTTTTAGTTTCGATGCAAACCTTAACAGAGCTTCTCTTTATTGGTATTACACACACCCTTCTCCCCAGTGGGCACAGAATTACGTCCAATGTTGAATAGACATTGTATCAACTTTGAATCAACATTGACAACAATTTATCAATGTTGAATCAATGTTATGTGCACACTGGGTCCTATCAGTAGCACCTTATAGTCCCACATGTTCTCACACCTCTATCAGCACGCTGGTCAGGCACATCCCCTTGCAGTCTTGGACACAAAATACACCGGCTGTAGTAATTTAGCAGTAATTCAGGTATCAAACTGTCGGGGCAGCCTCACCACAGCAGCTGGCTGCCTGGGGTGTGAGTGGTGGGACAGGAATAGGCAATGAGCAGCTCTCAGCAGTTGCTACTGTCAGCTGCTCTGAAACTGTGCTTCACTTTATGCCCGGAATTACTTTTCCCAATCATGAGGCAGTAGACATGATCTGCTCGCTACTATACAATTTATATTACATACTTGGATATTATGAAGTAATATTTGTTTGCAACCCCTCATGATATTAAATGAATTTGCGGCTTACACCGATGCAGTGATGAAACAAATGTGATCAACAAATGAGCATAGTTTGATGAAACAAATAGGTCATTATTTGACTCAGTGACATAAAATTACTATATATTGTTTGTTGTTCATTCAGCCTTTGTCTTTTACCGAGTTTTATTGTTGATTTTTTACATATAAGATACATGTTTCATTTTAGTCAAGTTCTCACAATCACTTGTACCCTTACTCTCACCAACTGCACATTTTTTACTCTGTTAGTGGCTTGGTGGCTGCTGAGGTGCCCTGACAAATTCCGTCCACGTGAGCTACTATCATGCAACCCTGCCATGAGCTACTCCACCCACTTTGACCTGATCCCTGAGTCCAGGTTGACCAGTGCTAATTTAATATTCCATGCTGCACTGGTATGTGTTAGCACATGAGATGTCATGTAGGGAGGTCAGTAGGGAGGGAACTTTGAGAGGGTGCCTGGATTAGAGTACAGTTGGTCATCTAGTGTGTTAACCCTAGGTGCTGCACACTGATAATCTAAAAGCCCGCCCCTTAGTCTATAGCGGCTATCCCGATGAGTCATAGGGATAGTGGTAAGGCATTAGCAAGTGCTATTCAAAAATGAGTGAGGCATAGCAACACCTAACTATGCCTTACTCAAAAGGATTTAGCCTAAACTCTGCTATGCCTCTAAGCTATGATGTCTTGTTCTCATCATTTAAATAATTGCAGTAAAACAAGAGAATAAAACTGTCACTGCATTAAAAAACAAGCTATGATGAAAGGAAGCCAACCACATCGCATCTAAGGCAGTGAAAAATACGAACCTAAAAGAACAAGCTGCACTGTCTATTTTACAAATTAACACCTGGATTAGAACTGTCACTCCGTCAACATAATGTTCTGGCTTAATGAATCTTACCATATAAATACCAAGGCAGTGAGATTCCTTAATAAAATCACAGTCTCGACAGAATAGCGCAGCATACATTGTGTATTTCAGAAATTAACACTGAAATTAAAGCGGCTACTGCAAGACACTCAAATACAATGATGAAAGGGACTTCACCACAGAGCTTGTAAGGCAGGGGAAGTGTTCATAAAACCTAGTCTAGACAGAAAGGACTTGTCTCAACATAAATAGTTTATTTCATAATTCACACGTCAATTGAGGCTGTCAATGCAAGTTGCAAACACATAAACGCTGTGATAAAAGTGATCTAACCACACATCTTCCAACGCTGTGAGAAGAGAGAAGGACATTAACTCACTATCAAAGTAGAAGCAGTAGTAATATGATCAATTTAATGTCCTGCAGTTGCTCCTTAAACATATTAAATACCAGCATTCATGTCTACATGCAATGCTCAGATCTAAATTAGATAATCATAGAGTTCCATCCCATCTCTGTAGTCAACAATCCAAATTAGGAATGGAAATGTGTTCCATGTCAAGTTAATCAAATGTGCACCCATCACTTTTCTCTCTGTGGGGTTTATTTTTCCTCAAGCCCGATGAAACTTCAGAACAACCCTTGATTAGTAACTAGGATTCCATGTGACTGTTTAATCAATTAAATTCTACAACCCATTTCTGGCTACCCTTTTGCTTCACAGTTAGGCTTGGTAATATTATGCATGAGGGCACCCCTGGCAAGTAACTCACCATGACTGCCTTTATGCGTCATGCCTACCCTGCAGGTTGAGACACTCCTGAAGGGTCGGCATGATGCCGGGGCTGCATTGGTGCATCATAACTACAAATCTCATATTTTGGCGATATCTGTCCTAAAGTGGTAAATGGCTATGTCCAATTTGGGGCTACCCTTTTACCTCACAGTTAGCCTCAGGTTGTAGGAACATGACTTTAAATCAACTAGGGTCTCTCACTTTCCTCCTCTCGACCAAAATAGTGCATCCCTGTGACTGTGTGACATCTCCATCAGTGGGCCTGTGCAGGTCTGAGATAGGGACAGCTATTAATGGGTGGGATTAAGTGTAGAGCTCATCAGGTAGACCCAGCCACCAGAATAGCCTTAGTGATCCAGTATTTCAAGGATGGTTGGATGGTGGCCTGGCTATTTTGTGGATTAAAGGGTCGGCCTGTGAGGGGGTGTAAACTGGCTGCTGATGTATTAGGGTAGATTCACTTTGAGTCGGACACTCCAGTATCTGTATATTCAAGCCTTCTAATTATTTTATTTTTTAGTAATAGTTAAGTTTATGTCTCATTTTTACCAATAAAGTGGACCACTACATGACATTTATGGGTATGAAATGAGAATTGCTGAAAAGATTTCACAAGGTCACACATATTGACTGGACTGTGCTAAATCTATTCCTAAGTCACTGACAGCTGGTCACTTCTGGCATGTGTAGCCGCGTCCAGCCCTGTCTGGTCTCATCTAGAGGACACACACCCACCTTGTACAGCCTGACAGCACAGCATTAGTTCTGTCCTCACTCATACCTCAACTAATCTAAAGTCCTGATGCTGTCCTTAGTTCTCTCCTTCGGCACCAGAGATTGTGGGGTCTGTTACTATGTGTGTGAGATGACCTCATAAAGCAGGAACAAATTAGACCCAAGCTCAACATCAGCTAAGCTGCCGAACCATCCTACTTGTTTAGCCCAGTAATATTAAGCCATACGAAATGTGATCGACTTTTGATAACTATCTAAACAAATTGTGATAACTATCTCCATTAAGCTAAAGAGCTCTTACAGTGTAGAACAAACTAGGAATGTGTATGTTTTTGATCTGTATTTTAACTGCAAATACCATATTTTCTATTCTTACTTTTGTCAAAAATGTGGAGGCCTGGTGATATTTTATGTTTACATTATGAATGACCCAAGCAAGAACTATAACTGTGAGGCTAACAGAGGTTAAACTTTCTAAAGAAAGCAGATTCTTTGTCACACACACAAATCTAATTCAGTTAAATCCATAGATCTGAGCAGAAGATATGACCTAATTTTTAGCCATGTCCTATAAATTCATCCCCTTTCTCAATCCCCCATTGTCTCTACCAGCGCAAATATCGGGCACTGCTCATGCTAGCTGTCAAATGCATGACATTAAATCTCTAGGGAGCAGAATGAATTCTAATATGAACAAAGATAACTTGTTTTACAGCTTTTCCAACACAGTCACAGCTTGCCATTTCAAACCAGTCAATTGTGTTTCACCACCGACTCATGTAATCATAACTGTGAGAATCAATCATCTAAAGACAGTGAAATGAGGTAGTGAGCAGATGTTAGATGGGAATAGAACAAAGCCTCGTAATCTGATCACTCACATTATTTCATGCTGTCAAATTGAAACAGAACACACTACCCAACATTTTAGAAGGTGGCACTTCCTAATTTCCATATAGACCTGTGTATCATCATACACTAGGCTTTCATCTTGTGGTAAACAGTCTACAGTACCTGTGTCCTCTATATATTGGCTGATGGTGGGTGAGCTGTATAAGTTATGTGATCAGGGACCTTGTGAGATGGTGATGAAGGCCCTCAGAGACTTTACATCAATGCCCCAGACTAGATAAGGGCCTCACATATTTTACATTATTATGCAGGGCTTCTTGGATGTATCGCATCCAGCTATACAGCCTTGAGTTATGGTGAAGGTGACTGGCTTTTAAGTCTAATCTAAGACAGGGAAATAACCTGTATTGTCTTGGTCTTTGTCTATCGCATCTTTATTGGTACTCAGACGGAAGCACTTTCTATTGTTTCATGGCTCTATGACTCATAGACATTTTAGATCACATTGTATTACATGATGCAGATGCAATTGGTGCAGGGCTGACAGAGGCAGGAATCCATCAGTGTCTAGTCCCAGGCTCATTACCTGCTCCCAGCCCCAGCAGCCTCTGAACACCCGCGCCCCAAAGCTGCCCTAATCTCCACCACTCTGACAATGGACACCATTGTAGACAATAATGCTGCTGGACTGCATTGTTTATCAGATTGGCTGGGTTGACACTGTAGACGCTGTAGTAGTAGTAATAAAGAAGGAGAGACAGTAACTTCACCATCTAAATGATTATAGACAAGAGTGTAACAGTAACTTTTTTTGATCACCAATGTCAGATACAGAGCTCAGATTAATTGATTTGACAAAGGCTGTCGCTTTTGAAAACACAGTCTAGACAGAAAGGACCTGTACTATGATAAATTGATTATTTTACCTATAAGCATTCAGCACTGTCACTCCAAGATACAAACACATAAAGGTGATGATGAACGTAACATAACCATTTAACTTCCGATGCAATAGTCTGGTCCATTAAGTTATCCATTTAAGTGAATCTATGAAATAATGGAACAGTTTGTAGATTAGATTTCTGTCTCTTCCATCTCATGTGGCAAGATGAACTGATTATTTTACCAATAAACACATCCATTAAAGGCTGTCCCTGCAAGATACAAACACATAAAGGTGATGATGAAAGTGACACAACCACATAACTTCTAAGGCAATGGAGTGGTGCATTTAGTTATCTTCAAAGTCAAAGCAGTAGTAACTTGATCAATTTAATGAGTGTCCCTGAACATATTAACTGCCAGCATCCATGTCTAGACATGATGCTCAGATCTAACTGAGATGACTACTGAGTGCATTCCTATCTCTGTAGTCAACGCTCAGACTGAGAGATTTGTTTCATGTTAATTTAATCTAATGTACACCATTCTCTTTTCCATCTCTGTAGTTTATTTCTAATGAAGCCTTGGAGCAAAACTTTATTAGACAATAGCAATTTCTCTGACTTTTTAATCAACTGAAAGGCTTCATCCGATTTCTTACTACACTCTAATTTTCCAATTAATCGGTTAACAAACATAACATAATTCTGCTTCAACCAGTGCCTTTCGCTTTGCTTCTCCCTAGCCTCATAGTCCCACATCAACCATTAGCTCGGACAGTGATCTCCCAGTGTATGCCCTTGACTGTGTATATACTACATGCCTTAGCTGACCTGTGCAAGGCTAAGATAGGGGTGGCTATCAATAGGTGCGATTAGGCATAGAGTCCAGCAGGGAGACCCAGACGCCAGACACCCTGTAAATGAGCCAGTATCATAAAACATGGCATCGGATGGGGGGTACTGGTATGTGGCTGGCCACTGATGTTGTAATAGAACAGCGCCCCCAATCACACCGCTGCCTGCCGCTTATCGTTGTCCCAATGCACAGGTCAGAGTGCCGGGAGACCAGATTTAACCCATGGCGACCTATTCATATCAGCATAACTAATTTTGCCCCTTAATTAAGTATGTCACCCATCACATCCCATCTGATGGTGTATTTTCCATGTAATGTTCTCAGTGCAAGGAAGTTACCAAATTTATTTGGCAGGAGTGGGAATCCTATACAATACCATAACTATTACCATACCATACTGATTGAATTCTATCCACATCTGTCCCTCTGATTACTTACGTTCAATTGTACTTATTTCAAATGTGATTTTTAATCAAAGTTTGCTAAGTGAAAGAGAATCTCTTTCAGGAACTCATTATATAGATATAAATCTATTGCACTCAGCAGTAGCAGAATGGGAATAGGTAAATCATACCATGTAATGGTGGAAATGTGACTGTGGTATATCATTATTTATAATAGGGCATGTTTCACTGTCGTCAGTGGGCATGAACATATTTTACAATCCACAGCCAAGACCCAATATTCATGAATATATAATGACTGCTAAAGCATTATTTAACCCACAAATACCAGATGTTTACTTGTAGTAAATGATCCAGCACCTCAGTGTTCATGGCTGAGGGATTGGGAAAGGTATTGATGGATGGCAGCTGAAGGCCTTCCCAAGTCACTGACAGCTGGTCACTTAGGGCATGTGTAGCTTCGTCCAGCCCTGTCTGGTCTCATCTAGAGGACACACACCCACCTTGTACAGCCTGACAGCACAGCATTAGTCTAAATGTAGGTGAATGCCCTATGATATATTGGTTAGACTTTGGTGAAACATTTATTTTTGCACTAGTCTCAAATCGTTGAGGCCTGTCAAAATGGTTGGATTGACTTCACCGAAATACTTTAGGTAAGACATTCACACTCCTACCGCCAGTACTGGTCATCCACATATCATTCATTTCCAAATTCCCCATACTTCTTTTTTTTATGTGCTCTACCTTGAAAATGATGCAATATTCTGCCTGCTTAAATAAACCCCCTTTAGATTAGACATCAGACAAATGACAAAAAAACAACTAAATAAACTTTTCTTTAAAAGCATATTTTGACAGCCCTGGGCTATATTAGTGGCATTAGGATTCTCAGAGCCACTCATTATGGATAGAGAATTATGAGACTCATGTGGCACCTAAACATTAGAAAAGTACTATGCTGGCTGAGTTGGGAAAAATCTAGTACAATTATATCCATCTGAGCAAAATAGAATTCTGAATCAAACTTAAAATTACAGTCTAGTCCTAGGAATTCACCCCTTTTAGAAATCCCCCATTGTCCCTAAATCTATAAATATCTGGATTGCTCATGCCGGCTGAACGTGCCACTGCAGTGAATTTCTAGTGAGTGGAATGAATTGGAAAGTGAATAATAATAACACATTTTATGGCCGCCATAATTATTGAATCCTCATCCATTGTTTCTCTCTACTGGCTCTTGTCATTATTATGGAGAGAATCGATCATCTTAAGCTAGCAGGAAGAGGCATAGTGAGAATGATGGAGTCAGGAATAGAACAAAGCAATCTGATCACTCACATCATTTCATGCTGCCTGAACAGAACACAACTGTTAACGGGTAACAGCTAGCCAGGACTCCCACAGAGATCAGATAGAGCAGTAGTGCTAATTGGTATACGCTCCCATACAAGTTGTCACAGCCTCATGTCAAAATGTGATGCATGAGTCAATGAATTCGCAAATTAAATTGATTAATACTGATTTGTGATTTTAGTGGATTAAATAAATGCTGTAAGTTGATGGATAGATATCCCTTCTAAAGGCCTGTTGATGTACCCAATAATTTCTGTGTTGCATTTAGGAGAAAATAGGAGGTAAATTTATATGTATCTCTGCCCAGGACTCCTTGTACATTGTATTATGGGTACTATTATGTCATTGGGTATGTTTGTGAGCCCCACCCTGCCTCCAGCTTTCACACACATGTGGCCTGTAGATTGGAGGGGTGGGGGTATGCTAACCATCGCTAACCATAGCACTATAGCGCTACTTTATATTGGGAGACGTCTTACGCCCTTATGTAGCCTTGGACCATACCTGGTTTATCCAACACCTCCAAAGACGACATTTCCCAATTTGCATATGGATCAACATATCACCACACACTAGGCTTTCACCTTTTAGTGAACAATCTACGGTGCCCCGCATCATCTCAATGGGCGGCTGGTGGCTGCTCTATATACTTTATGTGCCCAGAGAGGCGGGGACTTTGTGAGATGGTGATGAAGGCCCTCAGAGACCTCACATGCTAGACATATCATACATTATTATACAGGACTTCTAGGATCTATTGCACCCATCTATACAGCCTTCAGCCATGGTGAATGTGACTGGCCTTTAAATCTGAAAGATGCTGTAATGTCTTATTCTTTGTGTAGTGCATCTCTATCGGTGCTAAGACAAGATCAGCTTCTATTCTAAGATCACTCAGAAGAAATCCAGATAAACAACCCTTAGTGAGTCATCCTTGATAGTTCTAGAACATGCCATATCTTAGTTTACTATTCCAGAATATTCCAATATGCCCTGTCATATCTTATGATGTTCTTAACCATATACTGCACCTGCATTGAACCAAATCTGAGATTACTGTCTCTCCCTTGAAACAGTGAATGTAACCCTAATGCGCACACAAAGAAGCAGGGGGCCAAGCCATTCCAAAAGTACATGGTGTGCTAAACTGGTGTTTAACATACAGGAGATCTGCTTCCTACACAAGACCCTACATGGGTAATGATATAATCGGTGCGGGGCTGACAGAGGCAGGAATCCATCAGTGTCTAGTCCCAGGCTCATTACCTGCTCCCAGCCCCAGCAGCCTCTGAACACCCGAGCCCCAAAGCTGCCCTAATCTCCACCACTCTGACAATGGACGCCGTTGTAGACATTAACGCTGGTAGATGGTATTGTTGATCAGATTGTCTGCAGACAGCAGGTCCTTAATGTATCTTATATGGGATTGGGTGTTGCAGAAGCTAATGGGCTCATGATTGTGAAGTTAAGTGATGTTGGGAAAAACTGTGTAGACATGGAAGAAAAGGATGGCAGCATTTCCACCATCAAAGCGCCTGGTCATAGGACCGTAGTGGTACCTTCTTACAAGCACCAATCTCAGCAAAGAACCCATTTACCAAAGCCACACACTGTTTCATTGCTTTGCTATTGCAGACTTTTAACAGCTCGGCGGCACTCCAGTTTGGGATTAAACATGAGGAAAGCCTATGCTGCAAGATTTATGCAAATACACACGATCTCTATGAACGGTTGACAAAAACGATTAATTTGCAGTTTTATAATTTTTCTATAATTGGGCATTTTTTGCAAGTGAACGTTGGCAAATTAACTATTAAAGGAGTAGAATAAGGGGATTTTATTTGCAATTGTTTATTTATACTGCTTAGTATATGCTTATAGCCTATATTCTTTTATAGAACGGTCTCAGTGATCACAACTATTAAGGAAACAATTTGGGAGCTACTTGGCTGGGTTGTAATAGCTTGGTGCCTGAGTGATTCAGCATCTTTACAAAGGTATGCTTTCAACCACTATTAACCAGTCGGCCATTTTGTCAATTTCAAAGCATGGAAATTGCCAGGACTCTGGATCAATTTGGCATCTAGCGGCACACCCTACTATAAATTGTAATGATGTCCTCAACCCTGCCCTCTGGCTGTAGGCAGTTTGCATACAGAGAGGCAAATCACAATCAGGTCTGAACATTGTGAAAATCTGTGCACTTAAAGTGCGGACTGTGTTTTCCTATTCAACCTTCTGCCATTCCAATTAAGCTACAAAACTGGCTCTCATTGGTTTCTTACCAATCACCACATGTTTTAGAAATGGCTGAATTCTGTGCAAATGAAACCCAACCAGCAGCTAGCTGGGAATAAATAAAGTGCAAAGATACTGGAAAGGGGATGTTAAAGACTGTGTCTCACCAGATCAGGTCAATGTGAAAGTCTTTGACCGAGTGGTATCATTAATTGGGTGCCATCTTTGACCGGGTGCCATTTTTGACTGGCTTGACAGAAAGCCCAAGTATCAGCCATTGCTCATGCTAGCTGTCAAAGGCATGACAATAACATCTCTAGGGAGCAGAATGAATTCCAATATGAACAATGATAACTTGTTTCACAGCTTTCCCAACACAGTCACAGCTTGCCATTCAAAACCAATCCATTGTGTTTCACCACCGACTCATGTGATCACAACTGTGAGAATCAATCATCTCAAGACAGTGGAATGAGGTAGTGAGCAGATGTTAGATGGGGAATAGAACAAAGCCTCGTAATCTGATCACTCACATTATTCCATGCTGTCAAATCAAAACAGAACACACTACCAAACATTTTAGAAGGTAGCACTTCCTAATTTCCATATAGACCTGTGTATCACCATACACTAGGCTTTCATCTTGTGGTAAACAGTCTACAGTACCTGCGTTCTCTATATATGGGCTGGTGGTGGGTGAGCTGTATAAGTTATGTCATCAGGGACCTTGTGAGATGGTGATGAAGGCCCTCAGAGACCTTACAGCAATGCCCCAGACTAGATAAGGGCCTCACATATTCTACATTATTATGCAGGGCTTCTAGGATGTATCGCATCCAGCTATACAGCCTTGAGTTATGGTGAAGGCGACTGGCTTTTAAGTCTGATCTAAGACAGGGAAATGCACTGTATTGTCTTGGTCCTTGTCTATTGCATCCTTATTAGTACTCAGAGAGAAGCATTGTCTATCCATTTATAGCGCTGTGACTGTGGAATGATTTTTCATAGATATTTTAGATGATAATGTAAATGTGGCTTCTGTGAATCAGGTATTAAGCCATACCCATGTAGTAATGTGTTGATGATACATTAGCCCTTGTGTTGTTACTAAAAGCGAGGGACCCATCAATGAAAATACTGTCTCTGAAAAATTGTTTGCCATTTTAACGTAAAAGGAGGGTTTTGATCTATCAGTTCAAAACATAAAAATGGTTTGGCTGTGTGTTATTGTAAGGGTCACATTTGTTTGCTCAGGTATCCCTTTTAATCGGACTGTCCATTCTCCTTGATGTTAACATGACTCTCTCACACACAAACTTCTAAGTGTGCTAAGCAGGTGTGGCTGGCTGCCCATCAAATACACAGCTCCAATTGCATATTGTTACCAAACAGTTGGTATTTTTCACAGATAACGGAGGGGAGTAGAGATGAATTTACTAAAATAGTAGAAAAGCATGTGCTGCACTTCTCCATATTGTATCAATCTAAATATAGTGAAATCCACTTAAAAGATTATTGATCTGCTCAATTTTGGTACCAAAAAGCAAGCAAAATGGCCGAATCAAGGTACATGGCAGACCTAAAGACATTTCACATGGGCAATAATATAACTGGTGCGGGGCTGACAGAGGCAGGAATCCATCAGTGTCTAGTCCCAGGCTCATTACCTGCTCCCAGCCCCAGCAGCCTCTGAACCCGAGCCCTAAAGCTGCCCTAATCTCCACCACTCTGACAATGGACACCACCGTGGTACTCGATGCTGGAAGACTACATTGTTTGTCAGATTGGCTGGGAAGACAGTGTAGAGACTGTAGTAGTAGTATAGAAGGAGATACAGTGACTTCATCATCTACATGCTTATGGACAAGAACATAACAATAACTTCTTTTGATCATCAGTCTCAGAGCTGACATTGTTTGATTTGACAAAGGCTGTCGCTTATGATAACAATGCAGTCTAGACAGAAAGGAGTTGTACCAAGATAAATTATTTTACCAATAAACGGTTCCCACCGTCTCTGCAAGTTGCAAACACATAAAGGTGATGATGAAAGTGACATGTCCATGTTACTTCCAGGGCAATGGAGTGATGCATTAAGTTATCTTCAGAGTCAAAGCAGTAGTAATTTGATCAATTTAATGAGCGTCCCTCAGTTACTCTGCCAGGATCCATGTCTAGACATAATGTTAAGATCTAATTCAGATGATTACTGAGTGCATTCCTATCTCTGTAGTCAGCACTCAGACTTAGAATGAATAATTTGTTTCATGTCAATTTTATCAAATGTATTTTCCCTCTCTGTAGTTTATTTCTCCGCCAACCCAATAACTGTATAATTAAATGATAGCAATTTCTCTGACTCATCAATCAGATGAAAGGCCCCATACCATTTCTTGCTATCCTCTAAATTTCCAGTTAGTCTTAGGTTAACGGGCATGATATTATTCTGAATTAACCATTGTCTTTCACTTTCCTTCTCTCTAGTTTAATAGTGACGCATGAACCAGTTTGCTTGGACAGTGTATGCCTTTAACTGTGAATATACTCCGTCCATTAACCGGCATGTGCAAGGCTAAGATAGGGGTGGCTTTGCGATTAGGCATAGAGTCCAGCAGGGAGACCCAGACGCCAGACACCCTGTAAATGAGCCAGTATAATAAAGCATGGCGTCGGATTGGGGGTACTGATATGTGGCTGGCCACTGATGTAGTAATAGAACGGTGCCCCTGAGACCCCAGTCACACCACAGCCTGCCGCTTATTATGTCCCTGTGCCCGGTGTCCAATACTACCAACACGCTGAGTCGTGTTCGTCCACATAATTACATTTGTGTGCCTTGATTAAGTATGTCACCCACCACATCCTATCTGATCCTTGCCAAAGCCTACACGCGGTATATTTTCCAGAAAACATTCTCAGTGCAAATCATTGGGTAGGAGTGGGAATCTTATACAATACCATGCAACCATACCATACTAATGGAGTTCTATCCAAATCTGTCACTCTGATTACTTACATACTAGTGTAAGCTGATTTTCAACAGAAATGTGATTTGAAATGGTAATTGGCTAGGTGAGGGAGGATCTCCCTTAGAAACTCATATATACATATCCTACTTAAAGCTGTATTGCACACAGCGTTACCAGAATGGGTCAAACATGCCATGTAACAGTGGTATAGTAACCATGATACATATTATTATTTATAACAGGGCACGTTTCACTGTCATCAGTGGGCATAAGCATAATTCACAATCCACGGCCAAGACCCAATATTCATGAACATATAATGACTGCTAAAGCATTATTTAACCCAAAAATAGTATATTTGTATTTGTACTAAATGTTCCACCACCTCAATGTCCATAGCTGAGGGATAAGGAAAAGTATTGATGGATGCCAGCTGAAAGCCTTCCTAAGTCGCTGACAGCTGGTCATTTATGGCATGTCTAGCCTCGTCCAGCCCTGTCTGGTCTCATCTAGAGGACACAGACCCAGCATGGACAGCCTGACAGCACCACAGTAGGTTAAAAGTGGGTAAGTGTCCTATGATTTATTGGTTAGACTTTGGTGAAATAATTATTTGTGCACTATTCTCAATTTTTGAGGCCTGATAAAAAATGGTTGGATTGATTTCACCAAAACACTCTAGGTAAGATTATCACACTGCTACGTTATCTGTCTCCGATTTCCCCATACTTCTTTCTTTTTGTGCTCCACCTTCACAATATTCTGGTTGCTTTTTACATTTTAGATTAAACATCAAACAATAGACAGTAAAAACTAAAAGATTGCTATTACAAAAAGAAAATGGTCACAGCATTAGGCTATATAAGTGACATTATGACCATTAGAGCCACTCATTATGAATTTAGAATAATCACAGTCATGTGGCACTCAAATGAAAGTAGTTATAGAAGTACTATTGCTGGCTAGTCTGATGATTTTACCCTTTTCAGAAATCCCCCATTGTCCCTAAATCTATAAATATCGGAATTGCTCATGGCGGCTGAACGTGGCACTGCAGTGAATTTCTAGTGAGTGGAATGGATTTTAAACTGAACCGTAATAACACATTTTATGGCCGTCATAATTATTCAATCCTCATCCATTGTTTCTCTCTACCAACTCATGTCATTATGATGGAGAGAATCGATCATCTTAAGCTAGCAGGAGAAGGCATAGTGATAATGATGGAGTCAGGAGTAGAACAAAGCAATCTGATCACTCACATCATTTCATGCTGCCTGAACATGCTAGATAAGGGCCTCACATATCATACATAATTATACAGGACTTCTAGGATCTATTGCACCCATCTATACAGCCTTCAGCTATGGTGAATGTGACTGGCCTTTAAATCTGAAAAATGCTGTATTGTCTTATTCTTTGTGTAGTGCATCTTTATTGGTGCTAAGACAAGATCAGTTTCTATTCTAAGATCACTCAGAAGAAATCCAGATAAAGAACCCTTAGTGAGTCATCCTTGATGGTTCTAGAACATGCCATATCTTCCAGAATATTCCAATATGCCCTGTCATATCTTATGACGTTTTTAACCATATACTGCACCTGCATTGAACCAAATCTGAGATTACTTTCTATCCATTGAAACAGTGAATGTAATCCTAATGCGCACACAAAGAATCAGGGGTCCACCCCATTCCAAAAGTCCATGGTCCATTCCATGGTCCATGGTCCATTCCAAAAGTCCATGGTGTGCTAAACTGGTGTTTTACATACACGAGATCTGCTTTTTGCACAGTACCCTACATGGGTAATGAAATAACTGGTGAAGGGTTGACAGAGGCAGGAATCCATCAGTGTCTAGTCCCAGGCTCATTACCTGCTCCCAGCCCCAGCAGCCTCTGAACACCCGAGCCCCAAAGCTGCCCTAATCTCCACCACTCTGACAATGGACGCCGTTGTAGACATTAACGCTGGTAGATGGTATTGTTGATCAGATTGTCTGCAGACAGCAGGTCCTTAATGTATCTTATATGGGATTGGGTGTTGCAGAAGCTAATGGCCTCATGATTGTGAAGTTAAGTGATGTTGGGAGAAATTGTGTAGACATGGAAGAAAAGGATGGCAGCATTTCCACCATCAAACGCCTGGTCATAGGACCGTAGTGGCACTTTCTTACAAGCACCAATCTCAGCAAAGAACCCATTTACCAAAGCCACACACTGTTTCATTGCTTTGCTATTGCAGACTTTTAACAGCTCGGTGGCACTCCAGTTTGGGATTAAACATGAGGAAAGCCTATGCTGCAAGATGTGTGCAAATACACACAATTTCTATGAACAGTTGACAAAAATGATTAGGGTAGTTTCACCATAAGTCGACCCTTCCCGTCACACTTTTTCAGGACCATTAGAAAGTACTTTATTATTATATGTAAAATCAGTATGACATCATACCTGCTTTACCAGACATCAGATAATGATTCAGTGATTCAAGCTATCTATTTTTGGGAATGCGGTGAAAAATTTTATCCATACATTTTTGGCTTT